>OZ017742.1:33343132-33943132 GCA_963969285.1 Odontomyia ornata | reverse complement strand
GTGAGAATGTATACTGGTATTTCAAAAATAGTTTAGAATGATTTGAGTTCAGAAAGGCATCTACGCGATGAAAAATAAGAAGACAGCGATCTTCATCTCTTCCTTAGCAATAGATCTCAGATGACAAAAAGCATTACGAGACTCACTGGATTTTTCACGTGAAAAAAGCTGATATGCTCGATCTTTGGCTTGCAAGGCTTGCCTCACATCGGGAGTAAGCCGGGGACAGACAGAAGAGTGCTTTGTACTCACAAGTGGAGTCGAGTCTGAAATAGAAGCGTTTAAAAAGTCATAGAATTTGTTGCAACAAGCATCCAAGTCAAGACCACAAAAGAGGGAGGACCAATCAACGGAGCGAATTGTTTGGAAAGCTGCTCATAATTAGTTTTATAAAAGTTATGGCGTTGACGCCCATGTCGAGAAATGCCAATAACTGCAAATACACCTGCAGCTCTACTACTAAACCCTACTTATACCTCCTATGTATTGATGTGAGAGGGTGAAGGCGAATCTTCCGCGCCTGATAACGGAATCGAAAGTAACATAATATCATGCCGCGGGAATGGAGATTGGGTGACAGGGTTTTGTTAAATTTTGTCTCACCCTTTCATTTGATACCCCACTCGACTACCTTAGATTAAAAAAAAATTTAAGGGTTACTTCGTTTTTAGGGGGATCCCGTTAAAAAATTTAAAAAATGTTTGGTAAGATCTAAACTTTTGAAAGGCCACCACTTCTGACCTTTTCACAAAGTTTGAGCTTTCTAGCATCTATAGTTTCTGAGGAAACATGCTGTGACGCATGGACAGACAGCCAGACATGTCGCGAAACTAATATGTCTTTGTAAATTTTTTTTTTACAAAGACCTAAAAAGACTGGCCTTTTCGCGAAATATATCACTCGTAACGAACCAAAACTGACTTTGTATTTCCGGTTTTTATAACTATCTCGTACAAAAATCAAAAGTGATTTTGTATAACACAATCAAAACAGTTAATTACTTGTCTAACTTATTACCTTTGAAAAGTTTTAGATACACCCGAAGAATTAAATTCTGAAAATCCCTCTACTCCTACTTTGTTTATCGTAGGATTATTCTTCAACAATCATTCGACTTTTTCTTTGTTCTTGATTCCGATATTATATTTTACCATCAAAAACTTCATCTACACTCTGTTTACAGGAAGAGAACGTCGGTCTTTAATTAGACTTCCCAGAAACTTTTTCTTTTTGAATTTAAAATAACTCCTATCTTTAATTATCACTAAAATCTCAATAAATTTGCAATAAATTACACTTTCTTTGCTGCGCTTACTTTCTTATCTTGGAAACTTCTACAACCCTCGCTGTTCATCCTTTAGGAATCCCGCTGCGACTTTAGTTCCGAATCACCTCTCCGCGGTCACAAAATTGACTCTCTCTCTCTCCCATCCAACTTTCCCTACCACCTCTTCGGTCCGACCAACTCTTTGTTCTTAAAATTCCGCCACGTTCCGTTACTCCTGAACTTGTTCGAGTTCAACATACTCGGAATCCGTTCCTTTCGCTTTATCTTTTCATCTACGTCAAATACAACATTTCCAATTGCATACCAGCTGATTCTCATGTAGTTGTCTCAGTAGAAATCATCATTCGCTCAGAGATGCTGCTATTTAACGAAGATTTTAAAAAACGTTTGCACGCGAGTGAACTCGAACTCACACTATCGACAAACCCCAAATTGGGAATCCAGCATTTTGCAAGCCTTGTATTGGGAAGGGGAGTAATCGCACCTTTTACTGATATTCCTTTCGCCCACTAGAGATTAAACGAACAAGTTCGAATTGATGCGATAAAATGATCGCATCAATAACATTGTGACGGCCGAGTTGTTATATGCTTGAGCTGGTACAAGCGTCATAAAGAAATGTAGTAATCGAGGAGGTATGGCTCAAAAAGCCAGCGTGCGAGAGTTTTGAATCAAAATAAAATAATCTGTACCTCTTCCTAACATAATGAAATCGTCTTTCATTCTGTGTAGTTCCCTGTTTCGTGATCCAGGGTTTTAATTGTTTAGAGTTAGAGAAAAATGACGTTACGTTCCTACGTTGGACTGTTACGCCTTGAAGACGTCCTCCGATCGCACCCGTTTTATTTCAAAGCTGCCAAATGTGCCATTGAGATATATCTTAGACTATTTGACAAGCCTCTGGAAAATGAGAAGGCAGTTGTGTCAAACGATTTGTATCAATTAGGAATGCTGTCGATGTCAAATATATAAAATAGGTGGTTCAGAAAGTGTGTAGCCATAATGGCTGAGAAAGTGATGGTCATTTTGAAGCGCAATGAAAATACTGGATTCGGGTTTTCGCTACTTGGTAGTAGTGGTTTACCGCATGTTATTTACGATATAGTGGAAAACTCTCCAGCCGCTGATTGTGGCAAGCTTGAAGCGGGTTGAGTGGCCCAAGCAGAGTGCCTCTTTATGGCATAGAGTTATGCATTCAAATTGTATAATTCTATGGCATAAATTGGTCACCGGGGTACTTCCCTTCTGATGGGAAAGTTCATGCAATTCAAGTTGTATGAGTTTTCCACTCAGAAGAGGAATACCTGGCCACTGCAACAGCATATATATGGATTTATTCCGGTTGGGTGGGTGCGAAGGGCTTCCACCATCACCCGTTTGCCCCTCTTTCATTTGTGGGCCATGAACTTCGTCGGGTAATGACGAGGTTACCCCAAGTCCGCCTTTCTTTTCAGGTTCCACTTGTTCTCGTAACAAGCTCTATCTCCCTCTGAGTAGTTATCTACAATTTAAGCGACTTCGGTTGCCCCTGGATCTCCAGCAGTCAAATTCGTGAGTGCGAAATTTTTTTTGTAGTGGGTCCTCATGCTGGGGAAATGAACACATCCCACGACACCGCAATGCTAGCCTGCCAGCGCATTCACGCGTCTCCAGACGAGGGCGTTCTCGGCAGATACCGACACCTTCTTCTGCCGAGGCAGCAGACCATCGGTGCAGTCCTTCACGGAAATATTGAAACTCTTCTTATTCACTATAGGAAGTAGATGGCATTGATTACTTTATGATCGATGTCCCATTACAATGAGTGAATGGGAATAACAAGTACTATGGGAAAAAATTAAATTTACTATTGGGGAGAGGTAAGTTGCGTTTTTTTTTTGTTAAAGAAATATACGGCAGAAGGTTACGGTCTTCCAGTCGGAAGTATTTGCGATTCAGGCAGCCATAGAAAATGCAATGAGCAACCTCCACGGTAGAGTACACACCTTTTCTGATCACAATTCAACACTAAAGGCGTATTCTTTCTAACCACGCAGCTTCTCAGCTCGTGCAAGATTGTAAGCGGTCCCCTTAGGCTGCAGTTTAATGAAAGTAAGCCAAACTAACACAGGGCCCTGGACACAGGTGTGTAAGAAATGAAACAGCGAATGAGTTAGCAAGAGCTGGATAAGCCCGTCAAAATGAAGGCAAAACGAACACAATTAAGATGCCACTAACAAATGTGAGAAGGAAACTAGATGAAACTCGCTGGACAGATATAGGCATGGTTTGGAACGACAGGAATGACTGGATGATAACCCTTTCAAAACGAGGGCCTATCAATTCCTACGAAAGATCAGGAATGGCGTAATCGTCTTAGTGGCACTGTTGACGGACAATAGCCTTGTGGGCCAACACGCTACATGAACCGGCATTCGAATGGATAAAACCTGCCAAATTTGGGGCGACCAAGAGGAAATCTAAGAGCACCTTTTTAGGGCTTGTAAAATATCCTTAAAAAATCTATTACTTTCGCGACCTGTCCGTCCTTACTTCACAGCGATTTTTCTCGAAAACTACAACAGGTAAAGTCATGGAACTTCGTACGTTGATCACAAATGGCTACCTCTCCTAATGTTATGGTATAAACAAATTTGTATGGTTTTTAAGGATGCTGGATGACCCCATCAATATGTAGTACGTGGAAATGACGCCTTAAATTTTTTTCTACGAAAGTTAGCCGCCATGGATATCAATTGAAAGGTCTTGATGAGCACTTTCAGAATTGAGTATCCAAGGATCGATAACGTTGTTTAGGGGGGATAGTCAATATTTTTGAAGAACTCGATATTTCGTTCACTTCTCAAGTTTTTGAAGGTGAGGTTCACTATGTTTTGGTGTGTAGGGCGATTTTCATGATGTCTTGATTATGAGGGCAACCACGCCTCGTGGACGTTAACGAAAAACCATATAGAATATATCCACACTAAAGTCAAGCTCTGCGGCTACCTCCAATTCAAATATGTGGCTTAAGCTATTATCAATTCATTTACCTTGCTTAGTTGCTCTCGTTTAAAACAAGATTTTGTATAGGACGTGTCTTCGTATATATCTCAAGGTCCCTGGGCCAGTTGAATGAATCTTTCCTTCTGCATAAAATGTCTATTCGACGAAACAACTGATATCACATAAGATCTCCATGACCAAAGAAAGCAAGACAGATTCGATCTTTTATCAAGGTTTTTTTCTCGTTTGATGGAGTTACGGATTTTAATTTTCAAATCAAACTAAAAAAGAATCAACTGCTAGTACTTAGAAAGAGTTCTGAAAAAGTTGTGGAAAAATATTCGTCACATAGATCGAAAGAAATATCGATAGATATAGCACCTGCTTCCATTGTAATACAGCGATAAGAAAATAGGGGTAGGATAGACACATCCCAACAGTGTGGGTGGTGTAACGGATAGTCCCCCATCTAAGCACTGTCTACGGCCATACTATTTGTATTCGGTGATATAACGAGAAACAGTTCATCCAATATGGTTTAAATCGGATTGAAAGATAGTCCTTAGTAAAGTGAAGAAAGTTTGTGGGGACGAGTCTTTGAAGGAAACAATGACCAATAATAAAATTATTTTGTTTTTCTCAGATTACTATTAGGGTAACTATTATTAGTGTGATTGGAAACCACGTACAATGAGCAATACTTATGTAGTTAAACGGAAGGCTCTAAAAAACTAAAGCAGCTACAAACTTGCCTTATTAAAAATCGAAAATAAATCCTCAACGCCACATGATCAGAAAAAGTTGTATTTCTACTAAAACAGTTTCGAAACAATAACGTCCAAGTTCAAATATTTTCCTTATCATATTTTTTTGAATAAACAATAACTGCCAATGATGACTTTCACTGCTTACTGATAATATGATGATTCAAACGAATTATTTTTCAATGTCAAACACTGACTTAACCCTGGAAATGGTCTTATTTTATTGCTCTCCTCAGAGAAATGTAATTTCGTAGAATCAGACAGTCGTCTATTCACTTTCGGTGAAATTCTATGGAATTATGTCAGTTTTAGCCTTAGAAAATTGTAAGAAACAGACTTGATTGCTGTTTACGGGTCATTAACTTGATGAGTGGTTTTTATTAGCAACATATTTTTTTGGCGTCTGTATAAGCCTTGAAATTGCATTTTTTTAAATAGCTAATGTGGTTTGCCGATATACGAGTATATTGATTCTTTTAAGGGCACACTTAGTTTATCCATTATACGCATTTTAAACTTTATTATAGTTATATATTTATAATGCAATCAAACTCTTAAATTCAGATAACGATAAAAACCCCATCGGAAAATTGCATCTCCCATTTAACCACAGAGGAAATTAAAAAGAAAACACTCCTCAAATAAATTTAGCTTTTCTACACAAGCATGATTATGTACCACATATTCCCATCAACTTCCTCAGCTAGAAAGGAAACCTCATTTTATTTTGGAAGTCAAACAGACAAAAATATCTACTAGATATATAAAAATCAACTCACAGTTACAAAATTTTTTGAATTGGAAAACTGAAAATTTTATTCTTAGAGTTTTACTTTGCTTCGTAACAACATGCCAACGTGAATTTGTTCAGGAAAATTAATTCCCCTCATTTGTTGTTGGCTTGGCTCTGTTGCCATTAACTTCTGCTGACAATTTTAGAGTGGGGGAATATATAAGTAATTATTTTTGGAACGAATATATTTCAAATGTATTTGCTTCCCTTCTTCATATTATGCTTAAAGGAATAGCTTTTCTTATTTTCCCTCCGTTTATTGTGTATGTAACTGAAATATTCATTTAAATTGCATTAATGTGCGTCCACATGTGTTCATATGTGTATCCATGACCGAAAAAAAGTGTGATTGGCGGGATAAATGACAGCAGGAGGTAGAAAATATTCTGTTTTTGATTTCTTGGAACATATGTTTGAGATTTTGAACATCAATGTGTAGAATTTAATTGTATAAATTGTAGCATTCAGCAGTTTTGTGCTTCAAATTAAAGTAAGAAAATTAATTTTGCAATCACGAAAATAGAGTTGAATTCCCACGCCCAAATTTTACTGATAGTTATTTTGAATAGTCATTCAATGAAGTTGTGCTGATTTTGATGATGTAATTTTCAATTGATGAAAGATAAATCTAATCTGGTGATAAGAAGTCTTATCAGGTGTGGAAATACATTATCACCATGATAGTAATAATCCACGACATAACTCCTGATAATCATTTGGACGTGGCGACATTAGATGAATTCGTAGAATTTATTTATTAAGTATTGAATAATTTTGAAAATGACCTTGTAGTGCAATCTAAATTGCTAAAGAAAAAAGTTTGGCAATCAGGTATTATGGAACGCCGAAGTTAAACATTATTCTGTACCGTTGCTTGTAATATGAAAAACTGAAGTAGTGATGTTATATTTCCAGCGCCCTCGAAGCATCCATTGCAAGAATATTCAGAGACAGTATACTTCTAAATAATTTAATAATTTTGCACAGCACGTTATATGACATGCAGACTGTTGACGGAGTGTGCCCTTGAGACAGTTATGCCAATCGACAGGATGAGTGCTGTTCCGAATTTGTAAAGGTTTCATGTCAGAATCCCGGACGGGACCGAGTGGTCACATTCGGAATCGCTTTTCGGTAACGCAGACAAAACCTACACGGATGGCTTTAGGACCAATAAGAGAATTGGTACAGGATGGCTGTATGACCAATGAGAAAACTGATGCAGGATGGCTCTTAAATCATGACATCCAGAAATGGCTACCGCTAGAAATGCTGACTTCTGTGTTTCGGGCAGAAGTGTTTGCTATAGTAGACGTGGTGTCATGGATCAAGGACAATCGATGGAAAGGGAGGCAAATCAGCATTTGCAGTGATAGCCAGGCGGCACTGCTTGCCATCTCGGAACGGAAAGTAACATCGAAAATGGTCCAAGAATGCTTGAATGAACTAAACTCTGTTGGAAGACAACATTTTCTCAGGCTTTTCTGGGTTCCAGGACATAGAGGGCAATGAGAAATCTGACGCTTTAGCAATGGAGGGCTCTGAGACCTTGTCCTACAGCCCGGAACTCTGTTGAAGTTCCCAGCTCTATCATTTACGAGATAAACTGCTTAAACTGCTAGCTGAAGACTCAGTCGTCGGAGCCTTGGTTGGGGTTTGACGGCAATAGACTTAGTAAATAACCAGAGGTTAACAGATTTTCTGCATAAATTAAGTATATATATATATATATATATATATATATATATATATATATATATATATATATATATATATATATATATATATACAATTCCCTTCGTGCTCATCTGCGAAGAATAGGTATTGATGAAGACCCTATTTGCAAACGGTGCTTAGGAGAGGATGAGACAACTATGCACTGTGCATGTGAAAGCCTGGCCCATACAAGGCTGCAGATATTTGGAATATGCTCACAGATGAAAATCTATCGGATCTACTTCGTAACTAACGAGTAGGGTCTGATAGATGGGGTTGTTGAGTGCAATTGACCAAGGTCTAAGCACTAAAGAGTGGCTGAAACGTGTCCTAACATAAAACAAATAAACAAAACCTTGACTATTTCACTCTAACGTTATATCGAGGATCGCTTTAGTGGTTTCTTGTAGAACTCAAAATCAGACCGAAATATTTTCGTCCTGTCCTTCCATTAAAACGAGCGTTTAATGCGTTTTAGATGTATGAATTTTGTTGGCTCTAGCATTTGTCCGCCTGGTTTTGTAGTGGATTGGGTAGAAAGATAAATGCCCGTTAAGGACTGCAGCGATGGTCTGCTGCCTCAGCGAAAGAGGATGGTAAGATCACCCGAGATTGGGCTTGTCTGAGAATGCGTGAATGCGCTGGCGGGCTAGCGTTGCGGTGTCGTTAGGCGGGTTCTTTTTACCAGCACAAGGACTCACTACAAAAAAAATTTCGCATTCACGAATTAAAAATGCCGATCGACTAGTGTCGAGGCCGAGGTAACCTACTAAGGGTTGAAGTTGCTCGATCAAAGAATTGGGCCTGGAAAAAAACGGATGGACTTGAGAGACTTCGTCGTTACCGACGATACTTATGGCCCACAAATCAGAGTGGGGCATCCAGGTGGAATCGGTGCCCCTTCGCACCCTCCCAACCGCATCAAGATAGGCGTGGCCATACATTTCCCAATTGTGAAAAACTCATACAAACATAATTTGCATGAATTTTTCCATCAAATGAGGAATATAAACGTGGCCATTTTATGTTATAGTATTATGCGATGGAATTGCATAACACTACACCATAAAAGGGCACGCGAGCGGAAGGCCACTCTACCCGGGCAAGAGCCCCTATGACACGAAAGAAGGGAAAAGCGCACCCAATTGCGGGTCCTATACCCGGTCCACTTAAGGGAAAGGAAAGACCGAAAGTATAAGTTTAATAATTCATTATATTCGTTTTATTTGTAATGATTCAATTTTTTGCTTTAGCATTACAGCCCCCTCTCGGGACATCGCTTAGGGAAAGAGTATCTCATCCTGATCGAATTTATCAGCATTCGAGAAAATGATATGGCCAGTACCACACTATGGCCATATGTCCGTCTACGCAACTGCGATACTTTCTGATTTTAAACCAGTTCGTATCATAGCTGAACGGCCTTGTAACCCGTCCAAAGAATCAGTCGAAAAAATTTCGTTGTCACCAACGGGATTCGAACTAGGGACCTTCGGCGTACGCAGCGAATACTCTAACTACTAGACAACGCGGACTACTTGGGAGGCTCTTTTAATAGAGATGAATCTCCGAATTTTTAATAAGAAGGATCAGATAGTATTACTCAAATAGATTTTCGATTACTCAAAAAAAGTCTCTAACTTCCTAAAATTACGCGAAGTGGCAAGGGGACAGAAAACGTACAAGTCGTTTGTCTATTTTGAAACCGTTCATGTATAGCTTTGAGGAAAGGTAAAACATTTGTTAGTTGATCACGCTTAGTGGACTGTACGGTACATCAAATGACGATATGACCAGGAAAATTTTTAAATCGTGAGATTGTCATCTGATTTTAACAGTACCTACCTCAACAGTGTGCGGAAAAATCCAGACCAGACGAAAATTCATCCCTGAACACTGAGAATACACGGTGAAATTACGCATAAATTTAGTGAAAGCCATAAAAGCTTTTAGATATTTTTGGGCCTGCATAGATCTATAACAAGTGACAATGTTGTTGCTCCCATTCGCAACTTCAAATTGCCTCCCTAACATCTCCACCTTCTTTTGGGCACATTGTAATGTGACGCCTGCGCCCAGGAATCGAAGTGATTCCGATCCCGAACCCTTGTAACCTGCCAGATGGATATGTCCTCGAAGTGCCAGCGGACTTCATCTGTTGTGCGGATATCGTTGTGCAGAAAATATTTTTTTTTCTGTCCAATTATTTAGATCCGTGGATATAAATATTCGACATATAGAATTAATCCAACCCCGGCACATTTCGAGACATAGCCATCTGGAAATGCCCCTCCACCGTGGCCATCGAGAAAACTATGCCACTGGCGACATCTGAAGAAGCACATTTCCGCCATATGAAGTGCCATTCCACGCACATATGTTTTGTCCGAGGTGACAACCGGGACTTTTGACAGCACATGGAGGCGCTAAACGTCATCGCAAAGTTCTTCGTGATAATATCCAAGGTATTACAAAACCAGCTATACGTCGTTTGGCGCGACGTGGTGGAGTGAAACGTATTCCCTGTTTAATCTGTGAAGAAACGCGTGGTGTGCTTAAAGAGTTTTTGGAAAACTTTATTCGTGAGGCAGTGACATTCACCGGAGCAGACACATTGGGAAAGAGGTTAGTTTAGTTAATAAGTAATTAGAAAATTTAGCAATATTTTGTCTAGTCTGCAGCGGAAGGCAGTGTGAACTGCGGACTAAGTGGGAATATACCTTCGATAAAACAATTTCTCTTAATGAATCCAGTAGGAGAATAATTCAACACCAAAATGATTTGACACTTCTTCATGCGGAAATTCGAAGTAACGCTTGCTACCTTGTTCAGATTGATCAATTGGCGTATCGCTTGCAATCCGCAGTACAGACTGCAGCCTTCGATTCAGCAACGTACATTGTACGGTATAAACATAGGTAATTAAAAGGGATCAACCTAGTTCGCGGGTATGCTTCTCACGTTATCAAAAATGCGGCGCTAATATTGAAAGTTGATCGCGACAAACAACTGATTGTTTGGGATGAATGCATTGAGAACATCTCGATAGCTGAGCTCCAAGAACTTTTACCGGGTCATCAGCCACGTTATATTGTTTACACGTATCGTATGGTTCATGACGATGGTCGAGTTTCATACCCGATGTGCTTCATTTTTATACACCAAGAGACAGTCATATGAGTCTTCAAATGATGTATGCCGGTACTAAATCAGCGGTGAAAAACTGAAGTAAATAAACCATACCAATGTTGCCTCAGAAGAGAGCAAACTACGCCAATACTCGACGAGCATAACATGAAACAGGATGCTATGTAATAGCAAATAACCAGTTAGTGAACATAAAAGAAAACTGGATTTCAGAATTTCAACTTCTCACTACAAGCTCGGAGCCAATGTGATTGAAAAGTTCATATCACATCAGAGCGCAGCAACACAATATCCTTTTCATAAAATCTGTGGCTCATGCAAATCAACTACGGGGTAAAATGAATACATCCAACGAGATTTGCTGCTGTTGTACTTGGCCATGAACAGTTGGTGCTTTTGCAGAATACGGCACTATCATAACACTAACTGGTACTCAGCTCATAGCATTAAACCGGTCTAATTTTAATCGAGCGACTAATGCAACTCGAAGCGATCGGTTCCAAAATTGTTCAGAACGGGGTTCAACGTTAGAAGGTCATCACAACAAACAACAAATTTATTTTCAATTTTGGTTTCATACTTTTGCATGTGAACAAGGAAATTCGATAAACTTAACTTGAAAAGTGTAATGTTTGAGTGCATTAAAGATGACGTGCCGTACTATTAAGTTGCCATGATTCGTAGAGTGATAAAGTATTGAGCTTTAACTGCTACAGCAGCTGGAACAAGATTAAGTTTACATGCCAACGATTACGATATATGTAGATTCATTGGGAGTTGTTCGTTTGGGAAAAGCAGCAATCACCGTATGGAATATTGGACTAACATCAAAATCAACTATTCTATCGTCAATGGGATGAGGACAACATATGGGTGCTTTGGACTATCTTCTACCTCCAGAATTCGTTAAAACAATGAAAGTACTTCACAGTGATGCTCCAAGTATTCCAGTCGAAGATTTATCTAAAGTGGTAAAGCAAGATTTAAAGAAAAGCGCAGACGAGTTATTCGATAGCTGTGACCCAGAATCGTTTGGTACTGCTTCATTGGCTCAAGTGCATAAGGCGAGCCTAAAATCGGGTGAAACAGTGGCTGTAAAAGTACAACATCCATATGTTCTTGGCAGTTCACTAGTTGATATGAAGACAATGGAATATCTAGGAAAGGTGATTTAAATATGAAATTAATTTTTACAAATGGTAATTGTCTGTGTCTACTTGCCCTATTTTAAAGAAAAATTTACATTCTAACGTAAATATTTATAGATTTTTTTTAAAATGGAAAATTCTTTGGATAGCCAAGCCTATTCCTTTTTTTATGCAAATGGTAATTGTTTGTGCTTGCTTGCCTGTTTAACGTCGTGTATATTTGCTTAAGTTTGCAAGCTTACGCGAATTAACGTTCCTAGTTTTGTTTGATTCCGATATAAAATAGTTGGGGCGTTCTTTACAGATCGAATTTATAGTACTCTTCGTTTTCCTATGGAAATAATTTTAAATTATCATGAGTTTGAAAGCAACTAATCAACGGCTCAGTTTGAAAGTCTGAATACGTACAATTCGGCCAATTGGAATTCGTCGGAGAAGATTCTTTTTCTTGTTTTTTTTTCTGAGAAATTTGAGATCAACTTTTGGTTGAGAGCCCCTTACAAACAATTATTTTACATCGGTACCAAGAAGTATACAAGAAAAAATAATGAAATTTAATCGTATGCTGTCGGTTCAGCAAACAGTAAATATTTAAATAAATTATACAAGAAAGGGAAACGATAAACTCTATACCTGAGTCGGGTCCCTACCATGAGATTATCATCGACGCTACAAACCAATCCAATACATAAAATTTATATCCAATTTGAACTTAGATAAAGTTTATTTGAAGCGAATGAAGTAAAAAAAAGAAAAAAAAAAAATCTTAATTAATTTCAAAATGCATAGAGATGATTACCGTGGAAAAATATTCAATGTATGTGTCATAAATTTAAATTAATTCGATTTAAGTAAGCATGCAATTGAAAGATTTAAGAAAAAAAAACGGAAAAGCAGCCTATACTTCCTTTGAAAGGTCTAAATTGTGCAAATGTTAGTTTTTGAAACTTAATCAGTTTAACTCTTCTTTAGTGATAAATCGCTCTTATTTCTTGAACACGATACATGTGAACGTTTTAGAAATTCCAAACCATTTCTAGCCCTCGAATCCTTTCCCCTTGAGAAATAAGCTCGATATGACTAAATTTACAACAAACAAGCAACCAGCAAATTTGTTTAATGTTTAGAATATACGAAAATCCTTAGTGATATTTTTTTTTAAAAGCAAAAGTTAAAATCCAAAACATAGATAAAAGATAGTTTGTGTTTTCTCAAAGTAAGCTTAAAATAAGAAAAAGTAGAATACTAAAATCATGTCAGATAAGGAGAAGTATCTAGGATAAATATTTGCACGATTTTTTTTTTGTTACAGATTTGTAGGTTAGAGAATTTTCTCGTGTGTAAATGGAGGATACTAATATTTATAATCGAAATCCTAATTTGATTGAATTTAATAATATAATGAATTGCTAAGTTAAACCACGACTTTCCTTTTCAGTAACTCGTTCTATTTCAGGGGGAAC
Organism: Odontomyia ornata; assembly: GCA_963969285.1. Classification (NCBI taxonomy): domain Eukaryota; kingdom Metazoa; phylum Arthropoda; class Insecta; order Diptera; family Stratiomyidae; genus Odontomyia; species Odontomyia ornata. The sequence continues at coordinate 33,929,828 of OZ017742.1, read as the reverse complement.
AGAGAGTGTAGGGTAAGTATGCCGTCGCGAGGGTAGGGTTTCTGCAAATCCGCTGAGGTCGGTTTCGCGTCGCGCGCGGTACGCGGTACCTTTGTTTGTTTCGTCACTTCTTTAGAGTAGTTTTCTTCGGGTTAAGTTCGAGTAGTATATTTTTCGGTACCGCGTCGGTGAATCGGTAACGCGCCTGTGGATTTTTGTAGCTTTTGATTTGAGATCTGTGGATAGATCCCATCCAGAACTAACGTAATGTAGGTTTCTCGTTCTGGATGAGTAAATGTTGACGCGTTTAGAAAACGGGCAATTTCAAGGTGACTGAAATATTGTAATTGAGCGTAATCCATTCGGAGACCCGCGACCGAAATCCTCTCCGAACTAGCTGGCCGACAAGCAGTCACCGCGTGAATGGATTACGGTGCACGGATTGGTTGACCTGTTGGTACCATCCGTTGGCACTACTCAGACTTAACGTCTAGAACCGATGAGAGGTCGGTTCCGCGTTCGATCAGAAAGTAGAAAATCATTACAAATGGCGCCCAACGTGGGGCCAAAAACATCCTAAGGGGGAAAGAACTTCGCGTCTTCTGACGAGTTGGTCCTTTACGGAGGATGTAAGGTACTTTGGTACTCGAGTCCCACTATCAGGAGCAGTGGAATTGTGTGATACACATTAGAGGTCGCTTCACGTGAGTTGTAGCTTCCGCTCTCCTTTGTTTGATTTTGCTTTCGCGACAGAATCCTTCCGATGTGTTGTCCCAGGGTAACCCCTGTAAGGACCTTCTATTTTCTTGATGGAACTGCCAGTCTGATGGGTTTACCTATCAGCATGGACTCTCAAGAAAATAGAAGGCTACCTTGCCTTTATGTCGCGGAAGGATTCTAACTATTTCTTATGCGTGTTAGACGAGTGGTATCGGTTCAACGTTCGGTGGCGTATGCTGGAGTCGCGAAGCCCGGAATGCTTCTACGCGTCGGGAGTTTTGACCGCGTACAAAGTCGTTACGGTAGCTCTACCACTTGTCTCGTCGAGTCACTTTAACGTAGTTTAGAGACGGTTTTTTGTAATGTATTTGGGTGTGGGGTTAAATTTCGTAAATCGACCGAAGCACCCTTTCTTCGGCAGATTACCACGCACTCTCTTTCCCCATTGAAGGAGTCGACTACTGGAAAGGAAAGTGACTGTCAAATATTTTTTTTTCTCCACTTATCATTAGCTCGCCACTATCGGCTACTAACGTATTTTTAGGTTTTCTATATATATATTAGGTTTATTAGGTTTATAGTAGAAATAAGTGTATTTTATATTTATTTTTCTTCTCAATATTAGCAACCACACGATAATGGCAACGAAGCGGACCCCAGAAAAGCGATGGACACGGTCCAAAACGGTCCAACCCGCGAACTGTGGAATCTGTTTCGAGGACGTAGTGGAGGGCGTACACAGCGTGCGATTGGATTGTGGACATTTATTCCATCGTGCCTGTGTACAACAGCTCCTCCTCACGTCAGAACTGTGTCCCTTATGCCGGCGACCCATAGATCGGTCTGCCCTAGACGTCCCCCTCGGAACGCCCCTACCAACGCGTGGAGCAGTGGCGAAAGGAGCTCCAGAAGCCGAACCGTCACACCCACTCTTAGACCTGCAAGGAGCAGTAGGCGGTGAAGTTCCGGCTGCAAGTGTCGTGTCCGAGGTGACAACCATGCCTTCCGCCCACTCCATTGACACCCTCGTGGCGTTGATGAGGGATATGTCGGAGAGGATTGGCAACCTGGAGGGAAAGATCCAGAATCTCCCGTTGAGCCAACCACCCAGCCGCGTGAGAACTCCGCTTGGCTGGGAGCCAAATCCCAGTGTGGCGATGCCCCACTCCCGACAATCCGAGCAATGGGTCCCACCTCCAAGGAACTCGGGAATGGATCCCAGAGCTCCCGAATACAGACCGCGACACAGTACCGGACCTCCGTTGGTACCTCCAGCCCCCGAGGCAGTTCAGTACAACAGGTCAGTAGAGGATGTGATTCCCCCCGGGAACGCATTGACACTTTTCCGAGACCCGACGCCTCGTATCATGGAGAGTTGGCGCCTGAACTTTACAGGGTTCAACGATATGATATCGGCGGACCGGTTCCTTTTCCGGATTCAGGCGTTGATATCCAGCACCCTGGGAGGGGATTCCTCGGCCTTCCTCCGGCATGCACATCTTTTGTTCAGCGGCGACGCTGCCGACTGGTACTGGAGCTTTAAAGAGTCAACGCCACGTCCCACTTGGCACTCTTTCAGTGCAGCCTTCCGCAATCGATTTGAGGATGGCTTCACTGAGAGAGAGCTAAGAGAGCAAATAAAGAAACGGAAACAAGGCGCTCACGAACCGTTCGACCAGTACTACACCAGTATTGTGAGATTGAGCACTCGCCTGCGAAATACCATGCCCGAGGACGAATTAGTAGAAATTATCAGAGAGAACATGCGCTGGGATCTCCAGAACAGCCTGCTACATTTTCCCATCAACACCATACAGGGATTGCGCCTCCATGCGCGTAGACAAGAACACTTGGATGAGCGACGAGGTACCTTCCGCCCACAACCTCGCATAACGGGACCGAATCCCCGAAATCATCACACCGCGGAGTTGATGGCAGCAGACCACCTGCTTGCTGATCCAGTACCAGTACCGAGGAGCGGAGCACCACCGGAGCTTGAGGACCCAGCATTGATTGATCGACCCTCCCTTGAAGCAATTACAAGCCCGACGGTATGTTGGAACTGCCGACAACCGGGACATCGGTTCTACGCATGTCCAGCGGAGCCAACGCTTTTCTGCTACCGATGCGGGAAGGCCGACACATACGCACCTGACTGTGCAAATTGCAAAGGGCGAAAAAACTTGCCACCGAGTGCCGCGACCACCCGTCGGCACTCCTAGACCCCGGACGAACAAATCCAGACCCCATCACCAGCTATGACCCAGCTCCCATCATGACTCCAACTCTGCTGACTCGCACCGCTAAACACAATTCTCCCGAAGTTCCACAACCGACGCCGTCCTTCGCCGAGGCCAATGCGCAGGGAAATGATAGCGAGACGAAGGCTCCTTGGCATGTAAAACCTTTTCATGTCAGGTTGCGGAATTATTTGGCTACTCGACAGCGCATCTTCCATGAGGAATTGGCCACAACTGTCCCACCGCGAAGCAAGCGAGCCACGCGTCGGATGCGGAGCTTCTGGAGAAAAGTCAGGCAGTCGAGGAAAGTGTTGAAGGACATATACTTAGACGAATTATTGAGGGATGATGTTCGGCCATATGCGTCAGTACACCTCCTGCAAAAACGAGTATCAGGCTTAGTCGATACGGGAGCCAGTGTGAATTGCATATCTGCCGAGTTTGCAGGGGAGGTACTGGCAAAGCACGCGGACCAAATCCGTCATTTCACCTCCTGGTTAAGCACGGCGGACGGAACTCGTCACTCTGTAGTGGGAAAAATTATGACGGATGTCACCTTTAAAGGGGTAACTAAACCTATGGAATTTTTCATCATACCTCAGTTAACCCAGAATCTTTATTTAGGAGTGGATTTCGTTCGAAAATTTAACTTGGCCCCGGCACTATTTTCCAGTTCGACCCTGGAGTCCGTCACCACCGTTCCTGACCAATCTCAACCCACTAACTTATTACGGCATACACTGGATGTAACTCAGCAACTGCGTCTCGACTCGGCTATATCGGCTTTTCCCTCGCACGAGAAGGAAGGTCTCGGGCGGACTGCCCTGGTGTTCCACACTATAGATGTGGGGGATGCTAAACCCATAAAACAGAGACATTTCGCCATATCTCCGGCGAAGGAAAAATCGTTATATGCCGAAGTGGATCGAATGCTATCATTAGGCGTAATCGAAGAATCACAGAGCGCGTGGGCTTCCCCAGTCACCTTAGTTGTCAAGCCGAACAAGGTCCGGTTATGCTTAGATGCCAGACGCTTGAACGCCGTCACAGTCAAGGACGCATATCCTCTACCGTTGATAGAAGGCATTTTGAGTCGATTGCCTAAAGCCCATTTCATCACGAGCTTAGACCTCAAGGACGCCTTCTGGCAAATTCCTTTAGACCCCGGTTCAAAGGAGAAAACAGCCTTCACAGTCCCAGGCCGGCCCTTATATCAATTCGTGACCATGCCATTCGGATTGTGTAATGCCCCCCAAACAATGACGCGCCTTATGGATAAGGTGATACCACCTCATTTGCGGCACCAAGTTTTCGTTTACTTGGACGATCTGCTGCTTATAACCGAGACCTTTGACGAACACATCGACCTGCTTCAGGAGGTGGCTCTACACATCCGGAGGGCAAGATTAACCATCAACATAAGGAAGAGCCAGTTCGTGATGACGGAGGTGAAGTATTTAGGTCACATCATTGGGCATGGGCATATCAAGACCGATCCGGAAAAGACTCAAGCGATTGACGTTTTTCCATTACCCAAGACCACCAAACAGTTACGCCGATTCTTAGGCTTATGCGGATGGTACCAGCGTTTTGTACGTGACTATGCCACCATTACCACTCCTTTGACCGACATGCTGCGTAAGGGACGTAAATTCGTCTGGGAAGAGCCCAGCTTGCGAGCCTTTGAAGAGCTAAAGAAGAGTCTGACTACGGCCCCCGTACTGCACAGCCCGGACTTTGACAAACCGTTCTCAATCCATTGTGACGCGAGTCAACATGGGGTGGGAGCAGTCTTAGTCCAGGTTGCACAAGACGGCGAGGAGAGACCTATAGCCTTCATGTCTCACAAGCTGAACCCAGCCCAGCGAAATTACACGGTCTCCGAGCAAGAATGTTTAGCCGCGGTGTTGGCAGTGAAACGCTTCCGAGCCTATGTGGAGGGACACACCTTTGAAATCGTTACGGATCACGCTTCTCTGAAATGGCTAATGAGCCAGACTGATCTCAACGGCAGATTGGCCAGGTGGGCACTGAAACTCCAGGCATTTGACTTCACAATTCGCCACCGAAAAGGAAGCCAGCATGTAGTCCCCGACACCCTATCCAGAATGTTCGCCCCTGAAGGAGCCGAGTTGGTCCAAGAGGACGACAGCCCCCAATTGATCGATTTGGACCATCCTGCCTTCAAGTCAGCCAGCTACACCCAACTGATTCACACTATCCAGAATCAACTGTCCCAGCTTCCTGAACTGCGGTTGACGGATGGATTTATTTATAAGCGGATGGGACACGCATCCGGAGACCCCATACAAGAAGAAGAACAGTGGAAGTTGTGGGTGCCCGAAGAATTAACCACTGATCTTATCAGACGGGCTCATGACCACCCATCAAGTGCGCACGGCGGATACGGTCGTACACTTAGGCGGTTGAAAACCTGTTTCTTTTGGCCTAAGATGGCACAACAGATAAAAGCGTACGTAGCCTCCTGTGAGCTATGCAAGTGCACTAAAGCGCCCAACACCATTCTTCGACCACCCATGGGTAAGGTTGAGGTCCCCGAACGCGTGTTCCAGCGCTTGTACATTGATCTTATCGGTCCTTACCCTCGATCTGCTTCTGGTCACACGGGAGCTGTCGTGGTCCTGGACCAGCTCTCCAAATTCCCTATCATAGAACCACTACGTAACATGCACACTGGACCAATAATCAGCTTTTTGGAGAACCGAGTCTTTCACATGTTTGGAGTTCCGGAGAAACTTGTCTCCGACAATGGGGTCCAGTTCACCTCCAGCAAGTTCCGAGACCTAATGTCCAAATACGGCATCATCCACCAACGAACTGCCGTCTATTCACCACAAGCCAACGCATCCGAACGACTGAATCGTACGCTCATAGCGGCCATTCGCGCCTATGTCCACCCGAATCAGAGGGACTGGGATCGCAAATTGTCCGCCATCACTAGTGCACTGCGCTCGTCGTACCACGCCACGACCGGCATTTCGCCGTATTTTGCAGTGTTCGGCCAGTATATGATCTGTCATGGGAGCGCTTACCGGCTATTGCGGCAGCTGAAATCGCTAGAGGACCCAATCGTGGTTCTAGAACCGCACGAAAAGCTCCAACTTCTGCGAGATCAACTGCGGGAGAAGATTGAAGAAAGTAGACGGATGGGAGAGGAGCGGTACAACTTGCGATCTCATCCTTCTGGCTTTAAGGCCGGCGACGAAATATATCGTCGAAACTTCCGACAGAGCGATGCCACCCGCCATTACAATGCCAAATTAGACAAGAAATTCGTGAAGTGTCGAGTCATACAAGTCATAAGCCCCACCCGATACCTCATCGCGGACATGACTGGTAAGACCCTGGGAATTTACCACGCAAAAGACCTTAGACGATGAAGTGCAACTAATTCCCACGAGAAACCTTGGCTTATCCCAAATCTCTGCCTAGACGAAGGCCTCCGAATAACACCTGACTTCCTACTATATAGTCACTGCCGAGTCTTCACGAACAGGGTTGTAGCCTATCCTTCGAAACGGATCTTCGACCCGCCACGTCCCTAACCAAGACCTGTTACCAAGGAGACGGGATCGTAATTACTTCGATTTTGGGGGGGGGAATGTGTAATGTGACGCCTGCGCCCAGGAATCGAAGTGATTCCGATCCCGAACCCTTGTAACCTGCCAGATGGATATGTCCTCGAAGTGCCAGCGGACTTCCTCTGTTGTGCGGATATCGTTGTGCAGAAAATATTTTTTTTTCTGTCCAATTATTTAGATCCGTGGATATAAATATTCGACATATAGAATTAATCCAACCCCGGCACATTTCGAGACATAGCCATCTGGAAATGCCCCTCCACCGTGGCCATCGAGAAAACTATGCCACTGGCGACATCTGAAGAAGCACATTTCCGCCATATGAAGTGCCATTCCACGCACATATGTTTTGTCCGAGGTGACAACCGGGACTTTTGACAGCACATGGAGGCGCTAAACGTCATCGCAAAGTTCTTCGTGATAATATCCAAGGTATTACAAAACCAGCTATACGTCGTTTGGCGCGACGTGGTGGAGTGAAACGTATTCCCTGTTTAATCTGTGAAGAAACGCGTGGTGTGCTTAAAGAGTTTTTGGAAAACTTTATTCGTGAGGCAGTGACATTCACCGGAGCAGACACATTGGGAAAGAGGTTAGTTTAGTTAATAAGTAATTAGAAAATTTAGCAATATTTTGTCTAGTCTGCAGCGGAAGGCAGTGTGAACTGCGGACTAAGTGGGAATATACCTTCGATAAAACAATTTCTCTTAATGAATCCAGTAGGAGAATAATTCAACACCAAAATGATTTGACACTTCTTCATGCGGAAATTCGAAGTAACGCTTGCTACCTTGTTCAGATTGATCAATTGGCGTATCGCTTGCAATCCGCAGTACAGACTGCAGCCTTCGATTCAGCAACGTACATTGTACGGTATAAACATAGGTAATTAAAAGGGATCAACCTAGTTCGCGGGTATGCTTCTCACGTTATCAAAAATGCGGCGCTAATATTGAAAGTTGATCGCGACAAACAACTGATTGTTTGGGATGAATGCATTGAGAACATCTCGATAGCTGAGCTCCAAGAACTTTTACCGGGTCATCAGCCACGTTATATTGTTTACACGTATCGTATGGTTCATGACGATGGTCGAGTTTCATACCCGATGTGCTTCATTTTTATACACCAAGAGACAGTCATATGAGTCTTCAAATGATGTATGCCGGTACTAAATCAGCGGTGAAAAACTGAAGTAAATAAACCATACCAATGTTGCCTCAGAAGAGAGCAAACTACGCCAATACTCGACGAGCATAACATGAAACAGGATGCTATGTAATAGCAAATAACCAGTTAGTGAACATAAAAGAAAACTGGATTTCAGAATTTCAACTTCTCACTACAAGCTCGGAGCCAATGTGATTGAAAAGTTCATATCACATCAGAGCGCAGCAACACAATATCCTTTTCATAAAATCTGTGGCTCATGCAAATCAACTACGGGGTAAAATGAATACATCCAACGAGATTTGCTGCTGTTGTACTTGGCCATGAACAGTTGGTGCTTTTGCAGAATACGGCACTATCATAACACTAACTGGTACTCAGCTCATAGCATTAAACCGGTCTAATTTTAATCGAGCGACTAATGCAACTCGAAGCGATCGGTTCCAAAATTGTTCAGAACGGGGTTCAACGTTAGAAGGTCATCACAACAAACAACAAATTTATTTTCAATTTTGGTTTCATACTTTTGCATGTGAACAAGGAAATTCGATAAACTTAACTTGAAAAGTGTAATGTTTGAGTGCATTAAAGATGACGTGCCGTACTATTAAGTTGCCATGATTCGTAGAGTGATAAAGTATTGAGCTTTAACTGCTACAGCAGCTGGAACAAGATTAAGTTTACATGCCAACGATTACGATATATGTAGATTCATTGGGAGTTGTTCGTTTGGGAAAAGCAGCAATCACCGTATGGAATATTGGACTAACATCAAAATCAACTATTCTATCGTCAATGGGATGAGGACAACATATGGGTGCTTTGGACTATCTTCTACCTCCAGAATTCGTTAAAACAATGAAAGTACTTCACAGTGATGCTCCAAGTATTCCAGTCGAAGATTTATCTAAAGTGGTAAAGCAAGATTTAAAGAAAAGCGCAGACGAGTTATTCGATAGCTGTGACCCAGAATCGTTTGGTACTGCTTCATTGGCTCAAGTGCATAAGGCGAGCCTAAAATCGGGTGAAACAGTGGCTGTAAAAGTACAACATCCATATGTTCTTGGCAGTTCACTAGTTGATATGAAGACAATGGAATATCTAGGAAAGGTGATTTAAATATGAAATTAATTTTTACAAATGGTAATTGTCTGTGTCTACTTGCCCTATTTTAAAGAAAAATTTACATTCTAACGTAAATATTTATAGATTTTTTTTAAAATGGAAAATTCTTTGGATAGCCAAGCCTATTCCTTTTTTTATGCAAATGGTAATTGTTTGTGCTTGCTTGCCTGTTTAACGTCGTGTATATTTGCTTAAGTTTGCAAGCTTACGCGAATTAACGTTCCTAGTTTTGTTTGATTCCGATATAAAATAGTTGGGGCGTTCTTTACAGATCGAATTTATAGTACTCTTCGTTTTCCTATGGAAATAATTTTAAATTATCATGAGTTTGAAAGCAACTAATCAACGGCTCAGTTTGAAAGTCTGAATACGTACAATTCGGCCAATTGGAATTCGTCGGAGAAGATTCTTTTTCTTGTTTTTTTTTCTGAGAAATTTGAGATCAACTTTTGGTTGAGAGCCCCTTACAAACAATTATTTTACATCGGTACCAAGAAGTATACAAGAAAAAATAATGAAATTTAATCGTATGCTGTCGGTTCAGCAAACAGTAAATATTTAAATAAATTATACAAGAAAGGGAAACGATAAACTCTATACCTGAGTCGGGTCCCTACCATGAGATTATCATCGACGCTACAAACCAATCCAATACATAAAATTTATATCCAATTTGAACTTAGATAAAGTTTATTTGAAGCGAATGAAGTAAAAAAAAGAAAAAAAAAAAATCTTAATTAATTTCAAAATGCATAGAGATGATTACCGTGGAAAAATATTCAATGTATGTGTCATAAATTTAAATTAATTCGATTTAAGTAAGCATGCAATTGAAAGATTTAAGAAAAAAAAACGGAAAAGCAGCCTATACTTCCTTTGAAAGGTCTAAATTGTGCAAATGTTAGTTTTTGAAACTTAATCAGTTTAACTCTTCTTTAGTGATAAATCGCTCTTATTTCTTGAACACGATACATGTGAACGTTTTAGAAATTCCAAACCATTTCTAGCCCTCGAATCCTTTCCCCTTGAGAAATAAGCTCGATATGACTAAATTTACAACAAACAAGCAACCAGCAAATTTGTTTAATGTTTAGAATATACGAAAATCCTTAGTGATATTTTTTTTTAAAAGCAAAAGTTAAAATCCAAAACATAGATAAAAGATAGTTTGTGTTTTCTCAAAGTAAGCTTAAAATAAGAAAAAGTAGAATACTAAAATCATGTCAGATAAGGAGAAGTATCTAGGATAAATATTTGCACGATTTTTTTTTTGTTACAGATTTGTAGGTTAGAGAATTTTCTCGTGTGTAAATGGAGGATACTAATATTTATAATCGAAATCCTAATTTGATTGAATTTAATAATATAATGAATTGCTAAGTTAAACCACGACTTTCCTTTTCAGTAACTCGTTCTATTTCAGGGGGAACAGAGAGTGTAGGGTAAGTATGCCGTCGCGAGGGTAGGGTTTCTGCAAATCCGCTGAGGTCGGTTTCGCGTCGCGCGCGGTACGCGGTACCTTTGTTTGTTTCGTCACTTCTTTAGAGTAGTTTTCTTCGGGTTAAGTTCGAGTAGTATATTTTTCGGTACCGCGTCGGTGAATCGGTAACGCGCCTGTGGATTTTTGTAGCTTTTGATTTGAGATCTGTGGATAGATCCCATCCAGAACTAACGTAATGTAGGTTTCTCGTTCTGGATGAGTAAATGTTGACGCGTTTAGAAAACGGGCAATTTCAAGGTGACTGAAATATTGTAATTGAGCGTAATCCATTCGGAGACCCGCGACCGAAATCCTCTCCGAACTAGCTGGCCGACAAGCAGTCACCGCGTGAATGGATTACGGTGCACGGATTGGTTGACCTGTTGGTACCATCCGTTGGCACTACTCAGACTTAACGTCTAGAACCGATGAGAGGTCGGTTCCGCGTTCGATCAGAAAGTAGAAAATCATTACAACATATACCTTTTTATATGTACATTTACTTATTTTTTTTAACGTTTAACAATGTCCCTATAATTTTTATTTCCCCATCATCTTAATCCTACCCTCTTTCCCTATTTTTAATTACAAAAAAAAAAGTATAAGGCACCCCTATTGTTTATGCCTGTACAAACAATTTGTGTAAATATAAGCATTTTACTGTTTTACTATTGTCTCCGGGGTATGTTTACGTAGAGATAAAACAAAACAAATATTTATGAGATGCAGATGTGCAATAACACATTATTTTTTCGAATTAGGTATTTTACATTATGATGAATTTTAGTGTATTGTCGGAGTTTGAAGTGAATGCACGTGTCGTACGCAAATATTTCTCCCATATTCTTCGAAAATAATAATTTAAGCGTGAGCTATGCCGAAAAAATTGAACTTAGTGCAGAACAGTGCCTGAAAATTAAGATTTTGCATGAACAAGCCATTTCGCAAGTGAAAATAACCCGAGAAGTGAAGTGTTCAAGTTGTGCAGTGCAATATACAATGAATCGCTTCAAAGAGACTGGATCCCTTGAAAATAGACCAAGAACAGGGAGAAAAAAAGTCACTACCGATCGTGATGACCGACTGTTAATTAGGCAGACTCTACAGGATCGCAAAAAACAGCTGTTAATTTCGCTGCAAGCATATCTGACGAAAAAGGCAAATCTGTGAGTGTATATACTGTCAGAAGAAGGGTTCTTAAAGCTGGACTAAAATGTTGTAAGGCAAGGAAGAAGCCGTGGCTCTCGGAACACAACACGAAAAATCGGTTGGAGTGGGCCCTCAAACATAAAGATTGGGCAGTGGAAGATTGGTCCAACGTGCTGTGGTCAGACGAATCTAAGTTCGAGGTCTTATTATTTACTTTATGTTTTAAATTAAAACAATTCAATATCTTCGAAAACTGATTCTGTAGTGAAAATGATGAAATCATAAATTTAACCATTTTTTTTCTTCTTTAACCTATGTCAGGCGCCGGGTGGGCGAAGAATACAACGCAAAATATGTAGTGCGCGCCATTAAACACGGCGGAGGCTCAATTATGATTTGGGGTTGCATAGCTGCCGATAGAATGGGCGAAATGGTGTTGCGTGAGGGGCGAATGAACAGTGAAAAATACACCGAAGTCCTAGAGTCAACTCTAGCTTCGTCGAGGACGAAAATTTTCGGCGACACGAATAGTGATGGAATAAAATTTCAACATGTTAACGCCACTTGCCACAAATCTGCTCACTCTATGGCATGGATAGCTCGAAACGGCATAGACCTCCTAGACTGGCCACCAAATCACCGTACTTTGAAGAAAAATATCAAGAGAAATTCAAACAGCAATAAGAACTCCTTACTGGCTGCTTTAGAGCATGAATGGGGACAAATCACAAAAAAAGAGTGCTTTAAGTTGGTAAAGTCAATGTCAAAAAGAGTGGCTGCTGTAATTAAATCAAAAGATTGGCCCAACCAAATATTAATTATTTAATTGCAATAAACAAAACAATTTACCAAATATGTTTTATTCACATCACATATGTTAAACTCTCCTAAAACTGGCAGTTCAGTAGGGTGTCTAATACTTTTGCTCGTGGCTGTATAAAAATAATCTTGACTTTCCCACTAACAACACTCCATTCATTACTTCCCATTAACAAAATTTCATTCGATACCTTTTCACCAACAAAACCTTATTCCTTCCTTCATACTAACTAATTTTATGCATTATCTCTCAACAACAAAATTTTTTTTTGTTTTACTAACAAAAATTCATCCACGCTTCCCTACTAACAAATTTCATTTCCATGCCCATTAAGAAGGGTTCACAGTTGAAGTTGATAAATAAATGCATGGGAGATCAACAGTAGGTGGCTCCGGTGGTAGCGTCGTAGTTTCTCGGCCGTGGGGTCCGCTGGGACTCTGGGTTCAAGTTCTCTCGAGCGCAGGAAAATACTCCTTTTGGGATATTGGTAAAAGCAATTATTTCCGTGTATATGACAATTTGCATATAACCAAATGCTATCATGGTTATGCAAATCGCCATATATGCAAAACGGAAATTTTTGCGTTTGTCGATGTGGAAAAGATGTGTGGGTAACGGAATCGAAGTGTATTGAACTTCGATTATGTTACCCTGGTACGGCAGCGGGAATTCGAAAGGTAAAGAATTCCAAGATTGGGCTTTTAGACAGAGAGTATGAATTTGGAGTTGAGATGGAAGTGAGTTTTAGCGAGTTTTCGGTGACGACGGAAAAAAAATAAGTCTTGATTTTGGATTCAGGGAGTGAGTTTTTATATGGAAAATTCGTGAATAAAGTCTTGATTAGGATTTGCGAAATTCTTGAGGGGATGAAATGATCGGAAAGTAGGTGAAGGAAGTTTGAAAATGTAGTGAAATTGTAAACGAAAAAGTAAAATTTTTCTGGAGGGGATGGGGGAGTGGAAATTGCGTGCGGGTGGAGTTTAAATGAGCTAAACAAATGAAGAAACTAAATAAGTGGAGTGAATCCGGAAGAAAATAGTGAAGGTTGAAGACATAAATCTAAATAGCCTTTAAGTCTAAAAGAAAATTGGTACCGCATAACAGTGGATGCAGGTCGTGGTGGACGCCGTCAAGAGTTAATAGAAAAAAAGGTTCATCCAGTGTGGGGATTTCAAAAATAATGAAAAGTGGAAGACTGAACCAAGAACAAAAGTGAAACAAAATCAAACTTTAATCTGAATTTAATTATACCTGTGATCAGGAAAGGATGAAGACGGTGCCCAGGTCTCCGAAAAGAAGGTTTACCGTGTCTGAAAAGTGGCCGATTTGAGTTTTGTTTTGAATAGCGTGAATATTTTAAATTGAAGTAAATTTTCAGTGCCCCCTCCCTTCAGCTGCCGAGCGCTCAGCAGCATCAATAGGGATGAGTAGTTTGCACATTTTTCTTTCTATTTTATTTTACTTATCTTTTCGTCATATTTGAAATTTGTTTTTTTTTTATCTTGTCACAATTATATAATATATTTTTTTATTAAGAATATTTGCTGGCTTTGATAGCAACAGTTTAGAAATTCATTTATTCTTTTAATTATTAAGGATTGAATTCATCTAAGGACAAAGGGGTTTATCATATTGTATTATTTTTCACGAATTGTTGTTGTGTTTTTTTTTTCTTATTTCAAATAAAAACGGCCAGTATGTTTTGAGTAAAAACATTTTTCATTTCTCAAAATGACCTCTCCCTTCCCCTTCCTTCCTTTTGTGATAAGTTTTTTTGTGTGGTGGCCCAGCACGGGCAGGGGATCTCCAGGAAAGTCCCACGACACGACTGAGCGCTAGCCGGCCTCAGTATGCCACACCGAGTTGACGGATCCTCTGCCAAAACAAAATGTCTGCAACTGCGGTAACTTCCGCGGTTGTTACAGTGTTTTAGGATCACAAGGGGATCATTTTCAGCGCATTTTCACCTCAGGGTGAAAGCATCAATGCGCTTAAAAAAACTGAGAATCAAATACAATAAAGCAAATTTTGGAATCGTTTGGATGTGACGTTTTGAACCACCCTACATGGCGCTTTCAGATTAACATCTGGTGAAGGAGATGAAGGTAAAGAAGTAGGTAAGGGAGGTAGCGGCAAAGTAAGGCATAGAAAACTTTTCTCCTAGATGCATTTTGGGGGAAAGCCCCTACGTGGAGAAATAGTTCATATAAACAGAAGTTTAGTTGGGATCGAACCCGCATATCGCAAATCTCGAGAATGAAACGCTACCATTGCGCCATGATGTCTCTCTAAGCTAAATCATGCATGTCAACGGAATTCGAACGTTTGCTCGACGTAGCGGTTATTATGCGTATAACGGACTGCCTTACTAGCTTAGTGTAATTTACACAGTTTTCTTGTACGTTTGGCCTAGTCTGATCTCGTACAATTAGCCTAAAGCATGATGCATTGTCTAGAGTTATATGATATTCATAGGTCTAATGAACAAAAATTCATCTAAATCAACTAAGGTGACATTGCAGCAGTTTTCTATTTTTTAACCTTTCCCCTTCGAATTTCTACAATTCTACAATTCCCTATAAGATAATATAATTTACAATACACTAAAATCTATGTCACTCGGCTTTATAAATTGTGATTATAAATAAAACACAACACCCTAAAGGGGTGAACTCAGTCAATTGTTCAGAACCTGTAACTTGTAAAGATTTCCATTCAGCAAATCCTCAATAGTCTCCACGATGCTTGAAGTAAAATGGAAGTGAATGGAAAATTTAATTGATAGCAACATATCCACTCTTCACAATAATGCATTAATGCAACCCAGAATGCATTATTCAATTAGAATTAATTTAATGCTTTCTTGATTATGCTTTTGAATAATTTAGATATTTTTGTTTCGCTTCGTAGATATTTCTGATAATTCTATTTCCATTTTTCAAAGTTTTAATTCTCTGCCCGCGCGTCCACTTACGAAAAAAAGTTACGTCACATATCCTAACACATAAATAATTATATTATCCAAAATACTCGTATCATCTGAAGAAATGATTTAATCATTTCATCCAACGGCATATATAAGTATGTAAAAGATTTGTCGCTTTCACGAAGAATTATTTTTAATCACATAATAGTATGCAATCTTTCTTTCCTGTGCATGTACGAGTATACGAGCATATCATCACTTTGAAGGACGAAAAAAAGTTCGATTGATGAAGAGAAAAAAAAACTCGCTTACGTCGATGGCTTTGTGTCATATCACAAAATGAGTAAGAATTTCAAATAAACTCTTCCCTCCATTCCTCCCCTAGAAGTGGCAAGAGGCAATAATTTTGAATGCCAGCAACAAAATTCTTTAAGATAAAAATAAGACCCCATACGACAACGTGAAGCGACGATATAGCAGTTTTTAGAGGAGGTCGCGCGTTTCTAACATATCTACAAATAATGATATTTTTAATAAAATGAGAAACCAAGAAAACGGAAACCAAAAGATCTTTTACGTGTGCAAAGAACACACATGATGAATGTTGACGTAAGTATTTGAAATTTCTGTTTACTACTTAAAAGATAAAAATTAATTGAGATTTTATTGAGGTCAATTAAGCGAAAAAGTTGAAATAAATTTGAAATGGGGGTTATTGCCAATTGATGTGCAATGGAGTTATCTGTTTGGATGATTAAGAAAGTAATAGGGAATTTTTTATCGTTCTAATAAAATCAGATTAAAGTGATGATTTACGGCTCTTGAACCAAAGAGGAATATACGAGTATGGTTCTTATTTCGCTTAGGAAATGATTATAGTCCGCGTGGTGTAGTGGTAAGAGCACTCATCCCGTAAGCCGAAGGTCTCTGGTTCGAGTCTTGTTGGCGGCAACGAGATTTAGTTCAAGTGATTCTTCGGACGGACTATAAGCCTATTCAGTTATGATACGTGCTGGTTTCAAATCAGAACGTTTGGTGGTGGCGTAGTACTGACCATATCACCTTGTGGACTGCCGACACATTCGATCATGATAATGAGACGCTCTTAACTATCTCTAAGCGAAGGTCGAAAGGGGGCAATAGTGCTACAATTTTTTTTAATGATTGTCTTAACATTCAGCGTTTTTGCTGTTCCACTTCTTCTGATTTTCGAGGGACAATGGGGAGTTAGAGAGAAAATCGGTCCTGGAACGTTGAATCTGCTGAAAGAGATCACAAAGTTGCGATGCCTGGGGGCGACTATTCCTGGAGACTAAAATTTTTGTCCGACCGCAAAAATTCTAGTAGACAATTCCAAAGGAGAGAGTCTTATTGGTATGAGGATATCATTCAAAGATAAAAAATTTTAATGTGTTTATGATAGGAATATACCATTTTTCTTTCGATAGTAAATATGAACAAATCCTTGAATTTATTTAAACATTTTAAATCAAGTTTAAATTTATAGCACCAGAGCCCCTCAAGAATGCTAGCTTCAAGGTAGCCTTATCGTCACTTATCGCCATGTATCCGCTCAGCTGTGATATATTCTAATTTTAAAACAGAATGTATCACAGGTCACTGGACTCCGCTCGAAGAATCACTTGAAACAAATTTCGTTGTCGCCAATGGAGCTCGAGCCAGGGATCCTTGGCATACGTGGCAAGAACAGTAACCGCTACACTATGTAGATCACTAAAATTTATTATACTTTGTTAGAACTGAATACATATCGCCCTCCCTGTTGCAAAGATGTCCCAAATATTCACCTCATCTAAATCTTTGTTTGTAGTCCGGGTGATGTAGTAGTTAAAGTGATCAAACCGTAAGCCGAAGGTTCCCGGTTCAAACCCCTTTGGTGACAAACAGATTTGTTTTCAGTGATTCTTCGGAAGTACTTCAACTATGATACATACTAGTTTAAAATCAGAACGATTCGCAACTGGGTGGATGGAATCACGGTCGAAGCGTGGTACTGACCTTATCACCTCGAGCGCCGATTCATGCGATCAAGATAATGAGATGCTCTACTCGTATCTGTAAGTGAAGGAACGAATAAACAAAAACCTTTTCTTTGCTTCCTTTAGTTTATTTGGACATGTAAGAAAATTGCATTCTAGCAACTTCATTTGTGGGCTCACCGTCAATTAGGCCTTCACGATAATCGATAAAAATATCGATATCATATCGTATCGATTTTCGATACGATATACGATACGATATTCAGTGTGACGATACCAATAACGATACGATACAATAGATTCAGGAAATTATCGATATTATCGTATCGCCGATAAATACGTCCCGATATTATCGAAAATATCGATATCGACATTAAGAATTAAAAAAAAAAATGTTGTATTTAGTCCGATAAAAATATAATACAGTTCCTCTATTAGGGAAGTTAAAGTAGACTTCTATTTTAGTCGAAACCACTGGTGGTTTGAATCTGATCCATTTTCTAAGACCTTAATAAGATGCCGTGAATGAAATCCAGAAAATTAAATAATTTTATACTCGTATTACGTTTCAACTTTAGCTTAGCATTCCTGGGAAATCACGGATAAGTTTTGCTCCAACTCTTGCTCGGGCAAAAAAGTGTCCTTTCTAGGAATAACCGACAACTGCCTTGCGAATAGGGGAGGCAGTATGACATAAGAGGGGCGATGTATAAAGAATTTCATCCTATTAGGTAGAATTCTTTCTTGAAAAGAACAAGTCGCAATTTTGCTTCGATCTTTTGTTAGGGTATAAATATCTCGACTAAGTTCATTATCCGGCCATACCGGCCGAGAATAAAATGGTGGCCATTTTTGTCAAAAATCGGTGATATCTGTTCCGGCCAAAATAAAGCTACGATTTAGATGAAATCTGGTACAAAAGCGAACATAAATATTTGAAGATGTTTTCAGGAAACAAATTTCAGATTTAATTATAGTGATATAAATGGCGGCTGCTTCAATGTCTCAGCATGAGAAAAATTTGTTTGATTAATAACATCTACATTTATTGACCAATTTCGATGAAAATTTACATAGAATAAAGGGCCGCGTCAAATATGATCGATATACGGACGTTCCTTGGAGCCAAATACAATAACGAATATTTTGAAAAGAAGGGTATAAACTAGAAATCACCCTCTGTAAAAATGAGGATGGCAACATCCTAGGTGACGATACCGATATTAAAAGACGATTGACCGAATATTTCCAACAACTTTTAAACACCAACACAGGATTATTGCCAACTGACTCCAACATATCAGAAGATCCAAATCAAGAAAGCACGCGCAAGCCATCTCTTGAGGATATGAGCTCAGATATTTGAAACTAAATAAAGTGCCTGTGGTAGACGAAATCTTGGCGGAGCCATAGAAGATTGGCAAAAAAATCCTCAGTATGCACATGCATTAGCTCATTGTGGACCGAAGAGAATATCCCGGCAGACTGACACAAAACTGTGATCTGTCCAATATACAAAAATGTTTTCAAAACTACATAGGAATATCCTTATTGTACACTTGCTACAAAGTGATTTTCAAAATAATTGAGCAGCGATTGGAAGTGTATGCTGACGGAATTATTGGACAGTACCAAGTTAGCTTCAGAGCAGTACGATCGACGACTGAGCAGATCTTCTCCGTAAAACAAATACTAGAAAAATGCTGGGAACATAATATCGATGCATACCAACTTTTTTAGACTTTAAACCAGCCTATGCTAGTATAGATCGAAACACCCTCTACAATATACTCCTTGAACTAGGAATCCCAGCAAAATTAGTGCGTTTGATAGAGATTAGAATGTACAATACCGAGTTAAAATCAAAAACAATCTAACGGAAATAATCTTCATAAAGAAAGGATTAAAACAGGGAAACAGTTTGGCAGCAATTCTCTTCAACATAACACTTGAGTTCATCATGAGGAAAACAACATCCATAGAAGGAAAAGGCACGCTGGTCGTGAAATTTGCGCAGCTGGTGACATATGCAGACACCGTCGACATACTGGCCCGATCACTTTCGTATTTGCAGTAAGCGTTTCAAGAAATAAGTAAATCCACAAACCAGATGGGACTACTAGTCAATGAAAATACAACCAAATTTATGACACTCACAAGAAAAATAAAACACCAGATCAAGTTGATGAAATCACACCAAAAGTCCGAAATACAAATAGACAAGGTTCTGATGAGGCCCATTATCCTTTATGTATGCGGAACGTGAACATTCGAAAAATGGAAAGATGCTTTTGAACGACAAATTCTCCGAAAACCATCTGACCCCACTAAGCAGATTATAGTGTACTAGAGTCCCTGATTGTTGCTCCGAACTTTAGCCTATAGTCCCATAGGTCCGTCAATCTAACTTAGCACACCAAACCAAAAGTTGTGCTCCTCATCTTAAACTAAATGAAATATTGACTGTTCATTATAAGACCTGTGCTGCTTGCGAGTCTCGAGCGATTTTTGTTGGTAGACCTTCTTCTATTTAAAAAAAAATGCTTTGATTCATCTGAAATTATATATTCGTAAGTCTAAAAGTAAAAAGCATTGAGCTTTTTTTGTCATTTTTCGATTGAATATTTCTTTTATTTAAAATGAATTTTATTTAAGTACATATTGTCCATTATTATCTATGACCTTTTGCCATTTTTTGGGTAGAGCCATTTTTCCATTTTTGTAGAACTTCTGTGGTTTATCGGCGAAAAACTTGGCCAAGTGATTTTCACAGTCCCTTTTCGAAGTGAATTTCTTTTCATCAAGGAAGTTTTGCAGACACCGAAACAAATGGTAGTCTGATGGTGCAAGGTCTGGACTATACGGTGGATGCATCAAAACTTCCCAGCCAAGCTCTATGAATTTTTGCCGGTTCATCAAAGATGTGTGTGGTCTGGCATTGTCATGATAGAAGAGAACGCCCTTTCTATTGACCAATTCTGGCCGGTTTTTTTTTTTTGAATTGCTTGTTGGAATCTGGTTAATTGCTGACAGTACAGAGCCGAATTGAATGTTTGGCCAGTTTCTAGCACCTCAAGATAAACAATTCCCTTCTAATTTCGCCATACACACAGCATAACCTTATTTGGTGTCAATCCTGGCTTTGAAGTCGTTTGTGATGATTCACTTTTTTTTAACCATGATCTTTTTCGAACGACATTCTCGTATCTTACCCATTTTTCATCGCCCGTAATAATTTGCTTCAAAAATGGCTCGATTTTGTTGCGTTTTATTAGCATTTCGCAAATGGAAATTCAGTCGATCAAATTTTTTTGTGTTAATTCATACGGCACCCCAACGTCGAGCTTCTTTATGTATCCAGCCTTATGCAAATGGTTCAAAACTGTTTGGTGATGGATATTCAGTTCCTTCTTAATGTCACGGCTGCTTATGTGTCGGTCTTCTTCAATTTTTTGTAAGATTTCATCGACTTTTTCAGTAGTTGGTCGACCTGAGCGAGATGCATCTTTGATATCAAAATTTCCAGAACGAAAGCGAGCGAGCCATCTCTTGGCTGTGGCTTTTGATAAAGTATCTTGACCGTAGACACCACAAATTTTTTCAAGAGCCTGCAATGCATTCTCACCTTGATCGTAGTGATATTGTAAAGTATAAAGATTTTTTTCAGAAATTCCACTCATTTTTAAATGAATACAACTTTTGACACGAACAACGAAATACAAAACGGTCCATATGAAAATGTCACCTTTCACACGCATGTCAAATTGACTCAATCTGATTAGTATTGCCCGATATATGACAACGAATACCATCTAATGACAAAAACGGCTCAATATCCAATATACATATGTACTCTCCCAAAATTTAGTTTGTTTGCCATTTGGTACAACTCGAATACTTGAAATGGCGAAATCTTAAAAATGCGATTATTTTCGTAATTCCTTTACCTCCATAGGAAATGAGGTACATGCAAGCAATAGCATTTAAGAGCTATCATTCCTATAAAGAAGTCCTAGGCAAAAATCAAGAAAACACAGAAATTATCGGATATGAAAGATGTTTCTTCCTCTTCTTTGTAGCACTACAGCCCCTCTCGGCCCTTCGCTTCCTACAAATAGCGCCCTCAACTGTCTCGGTCTATTGAGCGCGTCAACCAATTTTGTAATCCGAGCTGCGATGAACTGTCTTCGTCAACCGAGTCAGACCAGTTGTCTGCGGCCTTCAGTTCTCCCAACGAACGTCTTTTTGGGTATCCGTTGTTCGTCCATACGATTCATGTGGCTAGCCCATTGCAGCTTCCGCAATGTTGAGACCTCCGGCTCGTCAGAAATTTCATACACTCATGGTTGCTTCGAATTCACCATTGGTCCCCGTCTAGCTTCGCTCCGATTATTCGCCTCAGGACCCGTCGCTCAAAGGCGTTCAATATGTTTGCGGATGCTTAGGTTAGGGTCCATGTTTCACATCAAAAGCATGGCACAGGTGTTATCACAGATTTGTATACTTGGAGCTTTGTTTTCCTGGGTATCCAGCTGGTTTTCAAAATCGTCAAAACTGAATAAAATATTTTATTTGCGAGCTGTACCCTTCAGCGTATTTTGTCTATTTTATTACTGGTTCTCGTTATTTTGGGGCCTAAACACACAAATTCGCTAACATTTGCCAAGTGTGATATTTTGTGTACTTGAGGTATTTTTCCTCGACTGCGTCATGAGCTTTGTTTTGTTTTCATTAATTTGTAGCCCTACCAGTTTTGCTTCGCTGTCGAATTTCAGGAAGAGTTCTATGACAGTTGTTAATGACCGTGACAAAAGTTTGAGGTGGTCCGCATAGGCTACTACTTGGCTCGACTTGTATAGTAATATACCTCGTGTATCGAATTGTAGCTTTCTTATGATGTATTCCAGAGCCAAATTGAATAGCAATGGGGCTAAGCCCATCTCCCTGCTTTAGTCCGATACTTGTGTCAAAGGCAACAGTGAGTTGGTTATTGATGCGGACTTAGGAGGTCGTCGAAGTCATTGTCATTTTGGTAAGACAGACTATTTGGGCTGGGATGCCAAAGCAAAGCATTATTCGGTACAGTACGTTACTATCAATATTCTTCCTTAAAGTCAACGAAAATTTAGTGTACGTCTATGTCGAACTCCCAGCATTTTTCAAGTACCTGCTCTAAAACCACCTTGATACTCCCCAATAATACTGTTGGCGTATGATCCGATTTTATTTTCTAAGGCCTTTGAAAATATTTTATACGCCGTACAAAGTAGTGATATGCCTCTATAATTTTTGCACTATAGCTTGTCACCTTTTTTGTGGATAGGGAATATAATTGATTGGCTCCAATCGTTTGGCATATGTTCTTATTTCCAAATGTGCTGGATGACTTTGTGAGTAGCTTTACGAACACTGCTGCCACCATGTTTGATGAGCTCCACTGGAATCTCATCGATTCTCGGCGCGTTATAATTCTTTTGGGCTTTGATGGTGGAACAAACTTCATCCAGAGTTGGTGGAGCCAATGGAGGCTCTCCGCAGACATCTATAGGCTCTGATGTTTTGGAGCTGTGCGGAGGATTATGAAGGTTCTTAAAATATGATGCCCATCTTTCCTTAATCTTGGTTTCATCAGCTATGATATTGCCGATGTCATCATCACAGGGCGTGGTTTTGGGCTGATAACCACGTTTCATTCTTTTCACTACTTTGTATGCTTGACTTGTGTTGTTGCTCGCTAGACTTACATCTATGCTTCTCAATTGGTCGTCAAAGTATTTTCTTTTTTTAGTTCTAATTATCTTATTCGCTACTCTTCTGAGTTTTTCATAGTGTTCTCTTTTCGCTGTGGCTTTCCTACCTACGTATTCTTTGTAAGCCTGATTCTTTGTGTCTAACGCATTCTGGCACCCATTACCGAACCAACCATTCCTCTTGCGCCAGGCTTGATGTCCGATCGTCAGTTCCGCCACGGTCCTAATAGCCACTTTCACTTCTATCCAGAGCTAGTTGCTTGTCTTTTGCGATGCGTCTGATAAGTTGGAAGCCAGCTGGTTGTCAAGGGTCTCCGTGAAATTTTTCCCCACAGACGCCGTTTGGAGCCTTTAGATGTCAAATTTTCGAAGCGGGCTGGTCTTCGCCGAATATGCCTTTGACAGACGACATCGATAGGTTAATTTGATCACGTAATTATCTGAGTTACAATTGGCTCCTCGGTATGTACGGACGTCAAGTATGCTCGAAGCTCAACGTTGTTGGATCAGAGCATGGTCGATCTGGTTTTGTGTGTTGCCATCCGGTGATACCCAGATCATTTTATGAGTGCGTAAATGTGGGAAGCAAGTCGAACGCATGTCTAGATTTCTGCTAAATGTAAAGTCCATTAGGCGCTGGCCGTTGTTATTTGCTTTATCGTGGAAGGCATATCCTCCAGTCGTTCCCCGATGAGATATCTCAGTGCCAACCTTTGTGTTGAAATCACCCAGAACTATTTTTGTGTCGTTTGTAGGCAATGAGTTGACTAGTCTTTCCAAGTGATTGTAGAGCGTTTCCTTCATTTCTTCGACCTTTTCTTCGGTCGGGGCATGAACATTAATTAGCCAGATTTTGAAGAATTTCGCTTTTATAAAGATCGCACACAACCGTTCATTGACTGCCTTAAAATCAATTACATGCGATTTGAACTTCCTTTCCACAATAAAAGCTACTCCGAATTCTCGTTTTCCAGCAGGCTTCCCGCTTTTGAATATTGTGTGCGCTCTCATGTATTGAATATCATTTCCAGTCCAGTTCGTTTCCTGGATTACGAGTATTTTAATTTATATTAACTGGCCTGCTGTAAAAGGTACTTAACAGCGCCAGGATAATTGAGTGATCTAACATTCCAGGATCAAATGCCATAGTCCTTTTTCCGTTTGCGAGGTCGTTGCCGTGAGTCCAATCGATTCCGAGGCCCTTCTGCAGGTTTCTAAACATTGTAGGGTTTTCCAGGGACGGGGAATTAGCCCGTCGCCCACCCTCCATTCCGGCGGCAAGGTCATTACTTCGATTCCGTTTATAGGTTAACAGTTTCCAAATTATTCAAGAACGTACTAAGAATTTCGTATCCATAGTCGTCTCGCTAAATTTTTTGAGAGTATATTAGAGGTTTTAAGCATTTCCTTTATTTTTAAAGGCGGCAAACAGGAATAATTTCTGACAAACGAATAAATTTAGAATAGTTTTATGTCTCTCATTGTTTCAAGGAACTAGCAACCATCGGCAAAGGAAATAATAATAGAAGGCGTTCCCACCCATATGTGTGAGCAAATTCCAATAAGCCCCTACAGATATTGGTTTTACAACGCAGGAATCACAGAAAGGCTACTCTTTGCATACAATTTCATTAACTCCCTCTAATTAAGAGGGTGCCGACCCCCCAGCCAAGAGTTTTACACAAACTGGTCAATCCCCCCAAAGAGAATTTATCTTCCACTGAATAAATTTAGAAAATTTCCCTAAAATTAGACCGCCATGTGACGTCGACCCAAACGAACTATAATTGTGGGGGTTAAATTTGCGCTGAGCATGTGTGAATCGTGCTTAGTAAGGTCAGCCGAGACGAATGAAGAAAACAAGAAAATTGGATGAGCACATACCAAAAGTGCACGCCAATTTCACACCTTTTATTGAGCCTATTGAGGCAATAGGTAAATATGGAGAGGAAGTGCGACTATGAAATGTGGAAGCAGCCAACGACCGCTATAGCTAGCAAACACCCGGCAGCAGCGGCAAACTTGGTATTCTCTGGACTTAGCCGTGGCTCCCTTCCTTCGGTACTCGAGACAGGAGAAATCAGTTTCCACATCGCGAATATGCGTCATCGCCACATTCGCCGGTACCATTGCCGTTCGCTGCTACCGCCACCATTCTGTTCTGTCTGACGTGTGTTGGAATCGTGTCGGCCGTTCAATGGAGACTTCGGCGGCGTTTCGATGTATGCGCGCGCACGAACCGCGGATTTTTGCCGCTTTTACCGGCGTGACACATTCGCTGTGTGTACCCGCCCGTTGGCCCGGCCCGGTTCAACTCCGGTACGTTTTCATATGGACTTGGGCACGAAGTTGCTGTACACTTCACGTTCGTATTTCTCCCGCCGCTGCTGGCAACCAGCTCTTGTTCATCGAAAGCCATATTTGGCTTGAACTACGGCTGCCGCTTTGCTGTGAAATTTCCACTTAATCATGCGATTGCCTTGACTTAAATATTACTCAGACCACCGTCGAAACGTTTCAACTCTTTTTCCTCTGTTGCTTGACTCGAGGCAGTGAATTCCATTTGCATAATGAATTACAGCTGGAGCTGAAGCAAATTATCGATCGAGTTCGAGATGCATTGGACTTATTTTAATTCCTTATTGCAGTTTGAAAACCTACGAACAGATAACGTCGAGATAAAGTTACGCGATCGCCGTCAGAGTTGCGCTTGTGGCAACGATGACGAATTGGGCGTGAAAATTTTCCCAGCACTCACACAGCGCCAGAAGTCTCTTGGGGAGGAAAATCGAAGAATCCAACTGATGCCGGCAATTCTGACCCTTTATTTTCGCAAGAGTTCACTTGCCTCCAGTTGGCTGGGATCAGCAGCTTTTCTTTCAAGGACACCAATTCACTTCCCGTAAAATTTCACGCAGCTACCATGCGGGAAACTCCCAATTTTTCCTCGTGCCAGACACTCAAGGAGGTTGATAGCCGGCAGAGTTCGCCTTCCGTCATTTTTGCCCCCTATTTGTGCCGCACAAAGCCGGGCGGATAAATCTAATTCTAGACATCACCAACACAACTCCAACTTCGCCGACCCTTTTCCTTCGCGTACACTGCATGCACACACACATCACTCTCACACAACCGCACTCCATCCACTTCCCTTCGCGATCCAACAATTCTACCCCAAGCCGGAAAGGAAAAATCATTACGGCCCAATCTGCTGAAATTTACGTAAAACTAGGCAATTTTCTCTTCACATACCATTTTCCGCTTTTGATCTTAACTAATTACGTCCACCAAATACTAAAATCCAACCCTCGTTTCACTGAACGTCGTCGTCTTGGTCGTTGCCTCTTGACTTTTTTGGTCTTCGCGAATCAACCGTCGACTATCCAACTATCACCGGTACGCGTGTGTCGAATCTTTCAGACTTTCGGAGCAAAATCACGAGTAAACGATTAAACTTGTAACGAGTCTTTCACAGCTACGATTCGAAAAACTCGACGAGAATTATGACAACTAACGCGACTACACAGTCTGTTTTAATACGGCTGACGGCGAAGCGTGGAGGAGACTCGTGGCGAACGAACGGAGCTGTATCGTCAACGACGGCCACACTTTCTTCTGCAACGATTTGAAATAAACTAAAGAAAAAGAAGTGCAACCACGGACACACTTTGAAATCGAAACCCGATCCAGAGGCAACGAATGGTGGAAGTGGACTTGGACTTCGCTCAGTAGGTGTATAGAGTGTGGAATTGCGGTAGGGGGAGAGACAAATGGGATCGTTTGGAAAGTGAATATTGGAAAACGAAAAGATATGACAAGCAACGGAACACGGTCCGTTGATAATGAAACGAATAAATCATAGAAAGTTGGGAAGCGATTGCAAATACCATTTCCTTCTTGTTTCAAGAGTACCCGGTTGGGGTGTGGAGCCTGTAGAAACGGAACATGGTCGGAATGCCTGGGCATCCCCGAAACACAAGGAATGAAACGGAAAGGGGACATCACGCTATTTCTCGCCATTTTCAGGAAATTTTGACATGCATTCTGCGACAGATAGGGTTGCGCATATTTGTGGGTATAAGGATCGATATTTTCGATATTACTTTTGCTCGCGTTTCCGATTTAAAATATATGTAAAAAAAACGAAGTTGTTGGCTGTTACTTTGTACTCAATGTTCAATGAAATTAATAATTTGAAATCCGCAGTAATATTATCGAGAGTTATTGTATTTCACTAAGCGTTTCCCTGTATCTGGACAGCATTCTCGAGTCAAAATATATGTGTTTTGAACATCAACAAAACACGCATTTTGTGCGAAGCTGATACTCGGCATCCTTATGAGAGACGCTACTATTGTAATATGTGTAATTTTTTAATAGATTTGGCTATTTTTTCTCTTTTTTTTCCAATTAATTGGTAAAATATAATAATGTGCATTTGTTTTTAATTATTAATGTTTTGTAACTTGCTTTATGTCTTTTGAAAATCTCAATGTTTTAGCGCTGTAATTTAAACAAAAAGAAAAATATAATTTGAAAAAAGCAACGCTATTTATTTGTTTTTCCGACAAATATATATATTCCGGGAGTAAATGTTCTCCCTTCTTCAGTGTCTAATTTTTTCCGAAGAGAAATCCCCAAGATGTACAATTTATATGCTAAAGCTAATTAGTTATTAATGACCGTACTTAACAAAAGGATGCATATCAATGAAATAACAGGTCATAAAAGTATATTTTGAAAGAAAGCTAGAGCCATTACAAAATTAGTAACACCTTGCATGGCAGAAAATTATTTTACTTTTAGGGGTCGGTTTTTCAAGCAAAAAACCGGCGCACCTATGGGCAACCCGCTGTCACCTTTACTTAGCGAAGTATTTTTAGAATGGGTGGAGAGCAAAATTGAAGAGTCTGGTTGGATACCCAGGATTTGGTATCGCTATGTGGATGACGTGATTGCCATTATAGAATGGAATGAAGCCCAAAACATACTAAAAAAACTCAACTCCGTACATAAAAACTTGACCTTCACAATGGAAGTCGAAACAAATGGCACTATCCCATTTCTAGATCTGAAAATAACAAGGCCAACATCCGTTTTGAATTCGATATACACCGAAAAAACACCAGCACACAAAGAACGGTACCATCTACGTCAAATAACAGCTTTTCGCAAAAAATGGCATCTTTCCGGACTTGGCTACATCGAATGATTGCCGTCCCTTTAAGCCAAGAAAACCGGAAAAAGAGGAAGATTATATCATGGTCACAGCTGTCAAAAATGGATACGACCCCATGTTAGTGAAACGGATGGGGGAAAAAATGGAAAAAAGAGCACAAAGACGCAAGCTCACAAAACTGAGTACACTCAAGGACGAACCAACGCAAAGAGCAGTAATGATCATGTCGGAGGTTAACGGTGCCTTGAATAGAATGATGAGGAAAAACGGTATCTAAGTGGTGACCAGAAGCTCACAGTTTCAGCTTAAAGCCAACGTAGCGCAAATCAAAGACATGAGGAGCAAACATGAAAAGCGAGGGATTTACAAGATTAACTGCCAGCAATGCGAAAAAGTATATATTGGGCAGACAAAACGCAGCGTGAAAGTCCAGTTCAATGAGCATGTTCGAGAAGCACAATCAGCACTAACGAAAAATAAAGCAAAAGACGTTCGATCATCGGTAACCCGTCACATTTGCGGAGGACACAACGTCAATTGGGAGCAGTTGGAAGTTATCAAAGAAATACGAGATTTGAGAAAACTTGACGCGTACGAGACACTAAACTGCACCATGATTAAATAAGTTGGCGCAAGAGCACTCATTCACTGTCCCCAATCGCGAGATCTTCTTCGCACTCTCCCAAGATTAGCACCGAACTACGACACACGTCCAGTGCAAGAAGTCCCGTCGTTTGTACGTAACTTCAAGCACAAGAAAAGGTGAAATGCAATTCGAATTACGATGGCCAAGCGATTTTGGCTACTTTCAATGAAAATTGCACTATTTTCTTTGCCGGAACGGTTTTCACGACGTGCGCAATGCGTGGCGTTCTCCCAAAGGCTCCCCTTTTTCTTCTTGCGGATCACGTTTTCCCGACGTGCTCACCATGCCGTTCAAAATCAGACTCCCCGTTTGCTGCTTGTCGTCGCCTTACGGGACCGCTCAAAAACCAGTCAAAGTCATAGTCAAAAGCGCTTTATTTAATACTAATCGTTATAAATTTTAAAAGAATATAAAGCAAATTCCAAACAATAACAATCAAAAACTTAATGGCCCAATTGGCTCTCTAAATTTATACGTTATCATTAACTCATTTCATCATCAAAAAAAAAACTATAGCAAATTCAATAAATTACGATTATTACATATTTTTAAAATTTAATTGGAAAAAGGAGAAAAAACCAACCAACACTATCCTAAAATTATTTATAATTAAGACACAACGTGAAACTTTGATCCTACACCTAATATGTTGTAACTTATTTCTAATAAAATACAATCAAAAACTTTATCTTACACTAAAAAATTCTATCATAATATTCCTAACCTTCGCGTTTAATCTTATCTCTAAACAAAATATAATAAACATAACATATACCTAAACTATCCCTAATTTTTAACACAAATAAACAACAACACTAAATGTAGCAATAATGAGCTGAAACTCAAAAACTAAGTAACGAAAAACACAAAAACTGAAAATAATAACGAATAATTTAGACATTGTCATTCAGCCACTAATACCTAGATTGCCCCGTCTCAGCTCGATCAGCTTCAACGAATCTAGCGAATGAGTATCTCCATTGGACTTGTTGGTCTCGTGAACTCAAACTCGGAGGATATTTTATCTTCTTATCGGTGGCCCGTCTATATATGTGATATATGACTGGGACGTCGTCAGAATAAAAAAACATATCGATTCATGTCCAAATACACGAATGCTTCTGGAGGAACAAGATTGTTTCACACTTCTGCGCATTGATTTTCATTCGCCAATTGACAGTGTACAGCTATACATTATTGAACATTTTTTGGAGATAGACAAAGTCAAAGTCAAAAGCGCTTTATTTAATACTAATCGTTATAAATTTTAAAAGAATATAAAGCAAAATCCAAACAATAACAATAAAAAACTTAATGGCCCAAATGGCTCTCTAAATTTGTACGTTATCATTAAACACATTTAAAAAAAAAAAAAACTCTAGCAAATTCAAATCAATGAAGATTGTTACATATTTTTAAAATTCAATTGGAAAAAGGAGAAAAAACCAACCAACACTATTCTAAAATTATTTATCATCTTAACACTACAGTGAACTTTGATCCCACACCTAATATGTTTTAACTTAGTTCTAATAAATGCAATCAAAAACTTTATCTTATACTATAAAAATCTATAACTATGTTCTTAACCTAAGCGTTAAACCTTATCTCTAACCTAATATAATAAACATAATATAAACCTAACCTATACCTAATTTTTAACAAAAATAAACAATAACACTAAATGTAGCAATAATGAGCTGAAACTCAAAAACTAAATAACGAAAAACACCAAACTGAAAATAAACACAAATAATTTAGACATCGTCATTCAGCCACGAATACCTAGATTGCCCAGTCTCAATTCGATCAGCCTCAACGAATCTAGCAAATGAGTATCTCCATTAGAACTGTTGGTCTCGTGATCTCAAATTAGGAGGATATTTTATCTTCTTATCGGTGGCCCGTCGATATATGTGATATATGACTGGGACGCCGTCAGAATCAAAAACATATCGATTCATGTCCAAATACACGAATGCTTCTGGAGGAATGAAGCCAGTAGCGAGGCAAGTCGCTATATACCCGTCTGTGGGGTGGAACGGCTGTGAAATCCAAGGGTTTTCACTCACAGTCACAGATCTTGCGATATGATTCCGAAGAAGTTTCAATATGAAAATATCGACTCTAGTCACTTCAGCAGTTTGATAAATTCTTCTATTCGATATATAATGTTTCCAATCCGTCTCAGGCTTTCTGTACAAACCAGTACATGCACGAAGACATTTCCTTTCGAAAACTCTTAATTTTTCCATAGTACTAGCACTCTGGTTGTACCAGATCTGACATCCATATGTCAAAACTGGTCTAACCAGTGTCTTGTAACAGATAATTTTGACCTTTTGATCAATGTATCTGGAATGAAAGAGCTTTCGAAGGGCCATGACTACTTTAAGTGCCTTACTGAGCATGATTTTCACATGTTCAGTATAGTACAGATACTGATCGAGATAAACACCGAGGTATCGAACACAGGATTTATGTGGAACCCGTTCAAGACTATCCTCACCAGCCATGATGTGGAAATCTTTCCAATTACGTTTCAGGTCTTGACTGACCCCCCGCAGCGTTGTCCGAAATAAGATTGTTTCACACTTCTGCACATTGATTTTCATTCGCCAATTGTCAGTGTACAGCTGTACATCATTGAACATTTTTTGGAGATTGCTCTGAACTATTGTAGCTTTTCGGTCTACCGTATAGATGATCAGATCATCAGCAAACGCTACCAATGATCGCGTTGGCGAGACGTTAAAATCAAAGCCGCTCAATAGCTTGCGAATGAAGATTGAAAAGAGCAGAGATGCAGTAACTGTTCCCTGCTGGAGACCATTCAAGACCTTGAACTCGCGCATTGTTGTCAGATTTCCATCAGTTACGACAAACGATTTCCCGTATAACATATTGCACATCATGGCGATAAGGTGGTCCGTTATCAAAATCTCACTGCCAGGTGGGGTTAACCTCTTCGTTATCTCTGCCTATGCAACTGGTGGAACTGTTCTCAAGCTCAAGGAGGAACTCAATTCCTTGTTTGAAATACTCGAATTGAACAGGCTGCATAACTATTATATTCTTGCTGGTGACCTGAACGCCAAGCATACATCATGGCTGAACGCCACCAATAATCCAAGAGGTGTATTCCTGAAATCATGGATAACAGAGAACCAAATTGAATACAGGTGCAATCTTTATGGGTCGGAGTTCCCAACATACCCTAGGACAAATTCATATTTGGACCTTTGCATTGCTGACGCAAGACTCGAATTCAACTTTAATAGTCCTCAACGGAAACTGCAGGTGCTTCCTTATGATAGCGACCATAACGCAATCGTAATGGAAATCAATCATCAAAGGGATGATTTCTTCCTCATTTCAGTTCAACACGAAAATCATCGGTTGAACTTCAAAAAAACAGACTGGGGAAAGTTTCAAAAGAAGTTTAATCGCGAGTACCAGAAGCAATGTCCCCCTTCTGATGGTGGCAACTCTTGCTCAATGGTTCCGAATGACAGGAATCTAACTAACGATGAAATAGATGTCTATTTGTCGAAGTTAGAGAAGCTGACGTTAGAAACGATTGAGAAAGTAGTTCCCAAGATTAAACTTCGAAACAATATGGAAGGATATGAAACACCAACCATCGCAAGGTTGAAAAGATTGAAAAGCATCCTTCTCACACGCGTCAACAATATTTATCGACGATTTTTGGACTACAACCATCCCTCGTTGTCTTTGTTGAAATTACATCTGAAGAATGTCCGGAA
The DNA here is from genome assembly GCA_963969285.1 of Odontomyia ornata. Lineage (NCBI taxonomy): Eukaryota > Metazoa > Arthropoda > Insecta > Diptera > Stratiomyidae > Odontomyia > Odontomyia ornata. Next base: position 33,897,275 of record OZ017742.1, on the reverse strand, counting down.
CTTAATCCGGTCATACTTCAGGAGTGAGGTCAGCAATCAATGGGCGGAAAAATTGAGGGGTATTAGCCCACAGGACCCAGACGGCGTGTTCGCGAAAGTGAATAGCATATTCCGCAAGAAGTCTCGAGTGAAGGTATCGAATCTTGAAGTCACTAGTGATGAGATAAATCTTCTCGATAGGGCTGGTATCGAAATTGATAGTACGACTCCGGATAGAAATGGAAACAGGATTATTTGTGAAGGATTGGATAAACTTGCCCTGATTGGAACACATTTTGAATTGGTTCATCTACCAAACCCTGAGAGAGGGAACGAAATTTTTTCAGAGGTCGTTGAAGCAAAAGTTACCGACTTCAAATCAAGCCTGAACGGCCAATCAATTCTTCATTTCCATGAAACATTAACATCTGACCTCATACCGAGCTTGAATCTTATTGATTATTTTGTCAGCTATGAAGACTTGTGTTTCATATTTCGCAAGATAAACAACAAGAAATCATGTGGTACTGATGGTATTCCAAATGTAGTTATCCGACATTTGCCGGAGGTTGCTATTAGGAACTATTGCATATTGTTCAACAACATGTTGAGCAATTCATATTTCCCAAATGAGTGGAAAAAGGCTAAGGTATTTCCGATCTTGAAGAAAGGAAAAGAATCTTCAAGGCCCAAAAGCTATCGCCCAATTAGCTTGCTGCCTAACATCAGCAAGGTGTTTGAAGTGATACTCAACAGAGCATTAAACGCCCACATTGAGGAAAATGAGTTGATGCCGAATTGCCAATTTGGTTTTCGTGCCAGGCATTCGACCACACATGCCATAACGAAAGTAACCTCAGACATCTGTTGGAAACTAAATGATAGACAATGTGTTGGAGCATGTCTCATTGATATGGAGAAAGCCTTTGATACGGTGTGGTTAGATGGACTAATTTTTAAACTCCTTCAGGACAAGTTCCCCAGACACCTTGTCGCCATGATGTGTAATATGTTATACGGGAAATCGTTTGTTGTAACTGATGGAAATCTGACAACAATGCGCGAGTTCAAGGTCTTGAATGGTCTACAGCAGGGAACAGTTACTGCGCCTCTGCTCTTCTCAATCTTCATTCGCAAGCTATTGAACGGCTTTGATTTTAACGTCTCGCCAACGCGATCATTGGTAGCGTTTGCTGATGATCTGATTATCTATACGGCAGACCGAAAAGCTACAATAGTTCAGAGCAATCTCCAAAAAATGTTCAATGATGTACAGCTGTACACTGACAATTGGCGTATGAAAATAAATGCGCAAAAGTGTGAAACAATCTTGTTTCGGACAACGCTGCAGGGGGTCAGTCAAGACCTGAAACGTAATTGGAAAGATTTCCACATCATGGCTGGTGAGGGTAGTCTTGAACGGGTTCCACATAAATCCTGTGTTCGATACCTCGGTGTTTATCTCGATCAGTATCTGTACTATACTGAACATGTGAAAATCATGCTCAGTAAAGCACTTAAAGTAGTCATGGCCCTTCGAAAACTCTTTCATTCCAGATACATTGATCAAAAGGTCAAAATTATCTGTTACAAGACACTGGTTAGACCAGTTTTGACCTATGGATGTCAGATCTGGTACAACCAGAGCGCTAGTACTATGGAAAAATTAAGAGTTTTCGAAAGGAAATGTCTTCGTGCATGTACTGGTTTGTACAGAAAGCCTGAGACGGATTGGAAACATTATATATCGAATAGAAGAATTTATCAAACTGCTGAAGTGACTAGAGTCGATATCTTCATATTGAAGCTTCTTCGGAATCATATCGCAAGATCTGTGACTGTGAGTGAAAACCCTTGGATTTCACAGCCGTTCCACCCTACAGACGGGTATATAGTGACTTGCCTCGCTACTGGCTTCATTCCTCCAGAAGCATTCGTGTATTTGGACATGAATGGATATGTTTTTGATTCTGACGGCGTCCCAGTCATATATCACATATATCGACGGGCCACCGATAAGAAGATAAAATATCCTCCGAATTTGAGTTCACGAGACCAACGATTTCAATGGAGATACTCATTTGCTAGATTCGTTGAAGCTGATCGAGTTGAGACGACGCAATCCAGGTATTGGTGGCTGAATGACAATGTCTAAATTTTTCGTGTTTGTTTTCAGTTTTGGTGTTTTTCGTTATTTAGTTTTTGAGTTTCAGCTCATTATTGCTACATTTAGTATTGTTATATATTTTTGTTAAAATCAGGTATAGGTTAGGTATATGTAATGTTTACTATATTCCGTTAGAGATAAGATTAAACACTTAGGTTAGGAACATTGTTATAGTATTTTTAGTATAAGATAAAGTTTTTTTGATTGTATTTTATTAGAAATAAGTTACAACATATTAGGTGTAGGATCAAAGTTTCACTGTTGTGTATTATTTATAAATAATTTTTGGATAGTGTTGGTTGGTTTTTTCTCCTTTTTCCAATTGAATTGTAAAAATATGTAATAATCGTAATTAATTGCATTTGCTATAGTTTTTTTTTTTTTTGATGAAATGAGTTTATGATAACGTACAAATTTAGAGAGCCATTTGGGCCATTAAGTTTTTTGATTGTTATTATTTGGAATTTGCTTTATATTCTTTTAAAATTTATAACGATGAGTATTAAATAAAGCGCTTTTGACTTTGACTTTGACTTTGAACATGTGAAAATCATGCTCAGTAAGGCACTTAAAGTAGTCATGGCCCTTCGAAAGCTCTTTCATTCCAGATACATTGATCAAAAGGTCAAAATTATCTGTTACAAGACACTGGTTAGACCAGTTTTGACATATGGATGTCAGATCTGGTACAACCAGAGTGCTAGTACTATGGAAAAATGAAGAGTTTTCGAAAGGAAATGTCTTCGTGCATGTACTGGTTTGTACAGAAAGCCTGAGACGGATTGGAAACATTATATATCGAATAGAAGAATTTATCAAACTGCTGAAGTGACTAGAGTCGATATTTTCATATTGAAACTTCTTCGGAATCATATCGCAAGATCTGTGACTGTGAGTGAAAACCCTTGGATTTCACAGCCGTTCCACCCTACAGACGGGTATATAGCGACTTGCCTCGCTACTGGCTTCATTCCTCCAGAAGCATTCGTGTATTTGGACATGAATCGATATGTTTTTGATTCTGACGGCGTCCCAGTCATATATCACATATATCGACGGGCCACCGATAAGAAGATAAAATATCCTCCGAAGTTGAGTTCACGAGACCAACGATTTCAATGGAGATACTCATTTGCTAGATTCGTTGAGGCTGATCGAGTTGAGACGGGGCAATCTAGGTATTGGTGGCTGAATGACAATGTCTAAATTATTCGTGTTTATTTTCAGTTTTGGTGTTCTTCGTTATTTAGTTTTTTGAGTTTCAGCTCATTATTGCTACATTTAGTGTTGTTGTTTATTTTTGTTAAAAATTTGGTATAGGTTAGGTATATGTAAAGTTTACTATATTCCGTTAGAGATAAGATTAAACACTTAGGTTAGGAACATTGTTATTGATTTTTTTAGTATAAGTTAAAGTTTTTGATTGTATTTTATTAGAAATAAGTTACAACATATTAGGTGTAGGATCAAAGTTTCACTGTTGTGTTTTGATTATAAATAATTTTAGGATAGTGTTGGTTGGTTTTTTCTCCTTTTTCCAATTAAATTTTAAAAAATATGTAATAATCGTAATTAATTGAATTTGCTATAGTTTTTTTTTTGATATGAGTAAACGATAACGAACAAATTTAGAGAGCCATTTGGGCCATTAAGTTTTTTGATTGTTATTGTTTGGAATTTGCTTTGTATTCTTTTAAAATTTATAACGATTAGTATTAAATAAAGCGCTTTTGACTTTGACTTTGTCTATCTCCAAAAAATGTTCAATAATGTATAGCTGTACACTGTCAATTGGCGAATGAAAATCAATGCGCAGAAGTGTGAAACAATCTTGTTCCTCCAGAAGCATTCGTGTATTTGGACATGAATCGATATGTTTTTGATTCTGACGGCGTCCCAGTCATATATCACATATATCGACGGGCCACCGATAAGAAGATAAAATATCCTCCGAATTTGAGTTCACGAGACCAACGATTTCAATGGAGATACTCATTTGCTAGATTCGTTGAAGCTGATCGAGTTGAGACGGCGCAATCCAGGTATTGGTGGCTGAATGACAATGTCTAAATTTTTCGTGTTTGTTTTCAGTTTTGGTGTTTTTCGTTATTTAGTTTTTGAGTTTCAGCTCATTATTGCTACATTTAGTATTGTTATATATTTTTGTTAAAATCAGGTATAGGTTAGGTATATGTAATGTTTACTATATTCCGTTAGAGATAAGATTAAACACTTAGGTTAGGAACATTGTTATAGTATTTTTAGTATAAGATAAAGTTTTTTTGATTGTATTTTATTAGAAATAAGTTACAACATATTAGGTGTAGGATCAAAGTTTCACTGTTGTGTATTAATTATAAATAATTTTAGGATAGTGTTGGTTGGTTTTTTCTCCTTTTTCCAATTGAATTGTAAAAATATGTAATAATCGTAATTAATTGCATTTGCTATAGTTTTTTTTTTTTTGATGAAATGAGTTTATGATAACGTACAAATTTAGAGAGCCATTTGGGCCATTAAGTTTTTTGATTGTTATTATTTGGAATTTGCTTTATATTCTTTTAAAATTTATAACGATGAGTATTAAATAAAGCGCTTTTGACTTTGACTTTGACTTTGACTATTCACTTATGTGAACACGCCGTCTGGGTTTGTGGGCTAATACCCCTCAGTTTTTCCGCCCATTGATTGCTGACCTCACTCCTGAAGTATGACCGGATCAAGTTCTGGACATTCTTCAGGTGTAATTTCAACAAAGCCAACGAGGGATGGTTGTAGTCCAAAAATCGTCGATAAATATTGTTGACGCGGGTGAGAAGGCTTTTCAATCTTTTCAACCTTGCGATAGTTGGTGTTTCATATCCTTCCATATTGTTTCGATGTTTAATCTTGGGAACAACTTTCTCAATCGTTTCCAACGTCAGCTTCTCTAACTTCGACAAATAGACATCTATTTCATCGTTAGTTAGATTCCTGTCATTAGGAACCATTGAGCAAGAGTTGCCACCATCAGAAGGGGGACATTGCTTCTGGTACTCCCGATTAAACTTCTTTTGAAACTTTCCCCAGTCTGTTTTTTTGAAGTTCAACCGATGATTTTCGTGTTGAACTGGAATGAGGAAGAAATCATCCCTTTGATGATTGATTTCCATTACGATTGCGTTATTTATACGAACCCTCTTCACCTATTTCGGACAAAATATTCATTACCGCTATCTGAGCCATCATTTAGAAAAAATTAAAACTCGCAACTGACTGAATTTTTAATACATTATATATTTTATGTAAGATTATGCTTTTTGCGAATATTCTTACAAGAATATTTCATTTTTATAATTTATCATAATTAAGTAAACACAATAGGAATAACAAAAAAAAATCAAATTTTATATCTTATCCGAAATGAACAGCATAAATGTCCTAAACTCAAATCAAATCAAACTTAGATATGATAGTATGTTTTAATAATTTTTGTCCATCGTCGTTAAAAATCAATTTAGTGGCATATGCAGGTTTCCTTACTATTACTAATTTGGAGTGGCGAAAATTTGGCTATGGAGGATCGTTTCTTTCTTTTTGAATTAAATAATTAAAAATAAACAAATAAACTAGCATGATCATTTCGTCTGTATGGGGATTTTGTATGATTCACTAAGCTATAAATATCGTACTTCATTATACATTTATTGTTCAGATACGGGCTTGTAATTCATGATTTCTGATTGCCCAACTTTATCTTTCACAATATTGACATTAAATTTTATTACATTACTTTCCTAGGATATTTTGGATACAATTGAATGTTATCTGAAGATTCCAATTCAAGATGAGTTCGGCTTTATTTGCGATTTTCAGAGAAATTTTACAATTGAGCTCATTATCTTTTGTCTACAGTACCATTTATTGTATTTATTTAATGTTTAATAGTTTATTTAAATTGTGGGCTTAGAAATTAACATTTATTTGCGCTCATACGCATACTAATTATTTAGCTTCATGCACTGTACTACTAACCATTATATATTTAAACAGAGAACAAAAACAAAACTATAAGAAAAAAAATGAGTGAAAAACTATTCGTTAAAAAATAAATGGTATTATTAGGCAATATAAGAGTAAAATAAGTTCAACTTATCCTTCTAGTTATCATTCTTTTTTTTCACATATATAATTCATTCCTAACGCGCAAATATTCTTACTTAACAGCAAATATTATGTTATTATAAATGGTTCAACTAACGGATAATGTGAGTTAGTAGCTATATAAGCCCACGCTTCTTCTTATAGTCTTCCAAATTTAGAGAACGCTTTGGAGCCGTTTCATTTGCTTTAGCGACTGGTTTCGGCAGAACGCTGACTGGATTAACTGGAATAAGAGAAATAGGTTTATTTCAGTTTTTTTTTGGTTTTAAACTAAAGAAAAAACTTTTAATTCAAATACTAAAAAAAGTGAAGGGATTTGGAAAGACTTTATGATTATCAAAAATGTAACGAGTGCACAGGTTTCAAGTAATTATAATGTATCCTCCCACCAGTGAGGGTTGAACTTGTTGATGATATATGTTACGAGTTTTCCATTCCGTGAACGTAACGCCACGCTGGAAGATGATATATGTATATAAGATCACTATCCATTACAGCTAGATGGGCTTAAATCCGTGCGTTTTCGTACATTTTGCCTCCTCTGGACCCCGCTCATGTACAAAATGAATTTTTTTTCAGATTCTAAAATCTCTAATCAAGACCTTTCTGTTGATACCCCACTCGACTACCTTTGATAAAAAATTGTTCAGGGCTACTCGTTCAAAACTTTGAAATCTTTGAAAGACCTAACTTTTTTAGAGGCCTTCACTTCTGACCCCGCAACAATTTTTCGGCTTAACTGATCCATGCATATCGTCGGGGATAGTGCGAAGCCGCGTATCAAACATTGGAAAAACCACATATCTAAATTAAGTTATAGTGGTTCAGAGGAAAATTAAAACGGTATAACTTTTCTTTCACAATGTGTCCGATCAACTTCAAAAGAAGGCACTATATATGTTGTATTACTTTCTTAACGAAAGAAGACTAGAAGCCTTTGTAAAGTGACAAGAGTCGATATCTTCATGTTGAAACTTCTTCGGAATCATATCGCAAGATCTGTGACTGTGAGTGAAAACCCTTGGATTTCACAGCCGTTCCACCCTACAGACGGGTATATAGCGACTTGCCTCGCTACTGGCTTCATTCCTCCAGAAGCATTCGTGTATTTGGACATGAATCGATATGTTTTTGATTCTGACGGCGTCCCAGTCATATATCACATATATCGACGGGCCACCGATAAGAAGATAAAATATCCTCCGAACTTGAGTTCACGAGACCAACAATTCCAATGGAGATACTCATTTGCTAGATTCGTTGAGGCTGATCGAGTTGAGACGGGGCAATCTAGGTATTGGTGGCTGAATGACAATGTCTGAATTATTCGTGTATATTTTCAGTTTTGGTGTTTTTCGTTATTTAGTTTTTGAGTTTCAGCTCATTATTGCTACATTTAGTGTTGTTGTTTAGTTTTGTTAAAAATAAGGTATAGGTTAGGTTTATATTATGTTTATTATATTAGGTTAGAGATAAGGTAAAACGCTTAGATTAGGAACATAGTTATAGATTTTTTAAGTATAAGATAAAGTTTTTGATAGCATTTATTAGAATTAAGTTAAAACATATTAGGTGTAGGATCAAAGTTCACTGTAGTGTTAAGATTATAAATAATTTTAGAATAGTGTTGGTTGGTTTTTTCTCCTTTTTCCAATTAAATTTAAAAAATATTTAATAATCTTCATTGATTGGAATTTGCTATAGTTTTTTTTTTTTTAAATGTGTAATGATAACGTACAAATTTAGAGAGCCATTTGGGCCATTAAGTTTTTTATTGTTATTGTTTGGAATTTGCTTTATATTCTTTTAAAATTTATAACGATTAGTATTAAATAAAGCGCTTTTGATTGATTGATTGACGATATTTTGACTTTTATTCTTGAGGTTTCTTACGAGGACTCAAATTAATCAGAGAAGGAATCGTAATCCAGTGCAATACTCCGCATATTTTTTTTTAAATGCCTCCATTCCAGTGTTGGGCAAAATTTAATGGTTTTTACAATTAAAAACGAACAAATAATTAATGGCTAACCACGCATATCACAAATACAATTAATCAGTTGTAATTGTGAGAACCCATGATTAACAATTAATTGTTAATCGCATGTTTTCACAACTAACAATTAATCAATTGTCAATCGTTTTAATATATTTGACTTAAAAACTAACAATTAAAATTTAAACAAAGTGCAAGTAAATTTAAACAAAGTGCAAGTAATGAATAAAAGATGAATAAATGCATGGAAGGGAAAGGTATGTTGCAAATAAAAGCTGTTGTTTCTCCATAAATTTTAATTAAACATGATGGCACATTAGATGACAAATTTTATAATAAAAATAAGTTCTCAATTCAATTCAAGTTTAGTATTAATCATTATAATGACTTCTCGGCTTTATTTTTATTTTAAAAATCGCATATCAATTCAAGCTGTAATAGTTAAGATTACATTTCAATACCACCCTTTTTTCGAACATACTTTCTGACAATTTGTGGCTCTTTGGAAGGTTAGTCATTGATGCAAAGGAAAAAAGTCGTGCCACTTCTGCTGACGATGGTAGTGTTGTATTTAATAAAAACCCTCTTTATTTCAGGGCATCTATTAAGTAGCTGTAATTCCTGGCTTTCCTCTGCCTGCAAAAAATGAAGCATTGACAATTCCTTTTTTGTCAAGGGAGCATAGGAGGAGAATCGGTCTTTGAGGAACGGAACAAATGGAGAGGCTATGCTCATATAAGCTCCATAGAAAATGATGCGACCACCTTCTGAGCATGATTGTCATTTCATTTCCAATAATTTCCACAATTTCTCCTCTCGAGAGCCAGATTGTCAATTTGACGACTAAACATGGACGCGAAATTTACCTGGCGCGTGAGATAGGATTCGGAATTTGGTCGTTTTTTCGGTTCGAGAACGTGTCCGGAGGTACATTTTGACTGTAGTGAAAGTAATATTACACCTGGTTTAGGGATAACAACATTTTAAGAAGTGACATTGTAAATCGGAGCGAGGAACTCAATTAAAAGTGTAATGTGCGTTATTGCTAGAAAACGATAGGTTATCGATACGACAGTGTTTTCTATCATAAGTGGCCATAATGCTTTATTTGTATTCAATGCTATTTTCTTGTTCTGTGAAGTGTTATTTGCAATAAAACCATATTTACGAGTGCATAAGCGTTTGTTTACTTTCTTGTGACAACCCATTGGGTTCCCCTTAACTAGCTTTAGAATCACGGTCGCAGAGGTAGGTGCAAAAAGACACGTAGTTAGGCAGGCGGTCGCAGGGGTAGTTGCGACAACGTGTACACATGGATGTCCACTCCGGTTTTATCTTGTTCCTCAAAGGAATCGGTGTGTTTCTGTTATTAACATATCTGAGTCAGAATCAGAATCAAAATTGAAAAAAAAAAATTCTTGATTGTTCTTTTATGTTGTAGCGGCTGCGGTTTCATTTTCACTTATCTGTTTTGATATGCATGTTTTAAAAACCCTTAAAACTTTTCTGCGAGCCGTAAGATCTAGACAGGTCAGCCACTTGTTTTTAAAGCGAGGAGTGCTCATATCAAATATTTTCTCAAATCTTTTTTCCATACTTTGCCTGTAAGACTTGATTAAAGGTTTACAATAAGCAAAATTGTCCTTTTTCTCAATTTTTGTAGCTTTTTTCTTAAAGCCAGAAGGCACGGCAGGACTATCCCATAATATGTGTTGATTTCGCTGTGCATGATATCAAGGGCTTTCGCTACTGGTGCAACGCAAGCCAAGTGTTCTTGTAAATATTTAAATTCGTTCTCCTTGAAAACAAGTGATTTATGTAAAAGCACGCTTTTGTCTTTGATACTTGAAATCTGCTTAAGCGCATCATACAGACTATTTCATCGGGTGACCCCGGGGCGCTTAAAGTGTGCTTTAATACATCTTCAATTATTTCATTAGATTTCAGTTGTCCTGCAGCTTTCCATAAAGAATTCCATTTTTTCATCACTTCGGCATGTTCGCTTAAAATCTTGTTTGCATCTGTAGTTGCAGATAGGTTTAATGTGTGCAGAACATCGTAGATGTGCAGGCAGAAAATTAATGTCCTCAGCATTAGATATGTCTTCTTCTTCAGCTTCAGATTCTGAAGTTTCTTCAAGAGAATGACTGTCGAGTATAATTGCAGAAGAATCATCTTCAATATCAATGTTAGTTAATTTAACTTCAAATATTTTAAAAGTTTTGACAAAATTGCTGCGATTGTCAGTTACAGACGCCACTATATTATTCACGGTGAGGTCAAAATCGGCATTAATTTCTTGAACTATTTCCGATATCCGATCATAGCTGTGAGTTTCTTTGAATCTTTGGCAAGCGTACGCCGCCGATACTCTTCGTAGATCACTTGTAATCCAGCGTGCTGTCACACCGAGGAAACTCCTCTTCTTACTTGACCAGATATCTAGTACTGTGCATACATAGTCAACTTGTTTTAATTCGGAGTTAATCGTCATCATTTACTTTCTATGATCGTTTTCTATACGACGTCCTAGAGTTGGTCGACTAATAAGAGTAAGTTCCCCTTTAGATATTTCTAAATCCGAGAAAATTATTCCAAAATACGGATCTTCCACAGCATGTTATGAGATCATAGAGTAAATGAAAAATTTGACAATGCTTTCTTCGAATTAGTCTTGCGTTAGTTGTCAGAGATGGCAGGTTTCTTTTTTGTATTCGTTTTGATCACGCAAATGCTTTCACTGCTACGTTTTTCTTTTTCGTCTGTCCTCTTTTTCTTTATCTAAGTTTTATACTCATCGATGCAAGCTTGTCCGTGTTTTCGCTTCAGGTGACTTAGAAAACTTGACGTACCAATATTAAATCCTTTAAAATTGGTTCTTTGATCTTTTGCACATTTCATGCAAGGTTCGATCGAGTAAATTAAAACGCAATTGCGAAGACGTTTAAGAACTTCCGGCGGCAACAGATTCGAAGGCCACGGGGATGGACTCGGGTGATTCACATTCACCGAAAAATAAAAGTTATCTTGCTCAAAATTGTCCATCTTTGCCATTTTTTAAGAACAGCACAAACAAAAGCCGAGCGTTTTATCAAGGAATACGACGCGACACTATGCTAGCGAATAGGATCTCTTCCTAATGCACAACAGCGAAGTGAACGAGAGCGCAACGCAAATGCAACTAATTGAAATAAACCGATTACTAGAAAGCAGGAAGAGAAGTAACGAACTGGACCGTTGGTACATAACCTTAAAAAAAAAATGTTGCAACTTTTCAAAAAAATTAAGATAAATTATTTCTTTTTGGATAAAGTTCGTCTCGCACGAATATTTGCACAAATGCCTGTGTCAATTCGGAACTTATTGAGTGATAAATTTCGCTTCATACTTGATTAAAAATTTGATAAGGCATAGAAAGAAAGATAGTCTTTCTATATCGAAGCGAATAATTGTTAGTTTTGTTTTTTTAGAACAAATGGAAAAGTTAATTGTGATTGATTTAGTTGGAAGTTACAATTAACATACATCAATTCAATTGCAATTAAAAATTTAATTGCAATTAATTTTATCCAAACTCAATCAATAAATCAATTAATTGATTGAAAATTTAATTGAATAATGCCCAACACTGCTCCATTTCCTACCACTCTCTCCATCACTCTTTCATCGTCGCACAACCCTCGTGCGATCTGCACTTCACACGTCATCGATTCCTACGTGTGCCTCCCAGGCAATGTTAAAACACCGGTATAAGGGGGCACACAAAATGCTGTGAAGTACTCCTTTCTTGCTAGTCTAGTTCAATTTGTGAACAGTTCTCAGAGATAAAAAAAAATATGACGCAAGAAAAAAAACTGAGTTTATAAAAACTAGCTGTCTTTTAAGTATCTCGACGATAGAGTCTAAATGCCCTAAGATACAGAATTTTCAATCCACTGGACTTATTAATTTGAATTTCTTAGATGTTTCTCGTCTTTTCTTAAAAACCAATAATGAGTTTGCGTTTTTCACTGTTTGCTATATATACGCAGAGCATAATTTGTTGCGTCGTTCTTTAGTCGATCAGTTGTGGTGTAAGGTATTACAAAATTGTTCGCATTCCTTGTATTATGTGGATGTTGTGATACTTTTATAAAGGAGTTTTGTTTCCGAGTCACTGGATTTTAGACATTTGAAGATAAACTTAGCTTTTTGACTCCAAATGTCAACCGCATAATGTAGCTTTGTCAGTACAAATGCATTTAATACAAGTTTCTTTATATGTATTGGAACATCTCCATATCTTCTCAACATTCCTATCATTGGTCCTATTTGTCTCCTCAAATTATTTATGTGTGGCAACCGTGTCAGACGATGATCTATGGTAAGACCGAGATATTTAATTTCTAGCACTCTTTGAAATTTTTCGAATCTAATTTTTAGGTCAACTTCTATGTCTTCCATATTCTTCATTTTAAAAATTAAGTTTTTTTTCTTTGTAGTATTCAATGCTAGCTTCTTTTCGATAAGCCACGAACGATATTTTTCTAGATCCTCGTTGACGATATTCTCCATGGCAACTTTATCATATCCCGAATAAAGAAGTACAGTATCGTTAGCATACGAGTATAATGTGTGGTGAGGTGAGCTTTCAGTCGACATATATTCAAATTATTAGCATATAGCAAAAACAAGGTTGGACCAAGGATGGATGCTTGAGGAACACCCGATTACATTGGTGCTAGATTGCTCAAGATATTATTAATTAATGTTCTTTCGAATCTTCCTTCCAACTAACTTGAATACCATACGATTCAAGTTTTTGAAGTAACAGTTCATGATCAACCGTATCAAAAGCCTCCTTCAGGTCCACAAAAATTGCAATAACATTATCTCTTTCATCAAGACGATTATTCATGGTCAGGATTTAAAATATTTACCATTTTCTACACTCTACAAAACATGTCAATTTAGGCACTGAAAGGGCTTGCCTAAACAGTTCCTAATTTAGATTATGAAGGGGGTTGCCTGAACACTTCCTAACTTAGGCAGTGATGGGGCTTACCTAAACTGTTCCTAAACAGGCAATTTTTAGTTATGTAAAATCGAAATGATACATAAATTCTTGGTAATAAATTACAATTATATGTGGAAGACAAGAATGCGTAGCTTTAAATATTTTCAAGTTCGTATGTGATGAGGAATTCGTTACTTTTTGACAAGTTAGGCATGCCTAATGGAGCGGCGCTCTCTAGCAAGGAGGCCGACAGGTACCACGCCTGCAATGACTTTCACCGCCGAATCAGAGACTGTCGGATACGAAGATGCAATCCTCCTCCTCCTCTTCTCTGTACCTGTGCCAGGCGTTTTCGGTAAACCTCCTTACTGAGAGCGTCGACCCATACCTCTGCTCATTACAGTAGCACTGACCCTACAGCACTCATCAAGAGGCGTCTTCTTGATGGGCGCGGTCCCCCTACGTTGGCCATAAGTCGACTCAGAGTCGATACTCCTGAAGCAGCTTTCTCAGCCGTTGCCCTGATTTGCTCGGAGAAACTCATCTTCGAGCTGATCAGTGGCCCGCCCCAGGTACTTCACCGATGGCTTTGATTCGATTTGCATTTTCCAATACTGATCATCCTTACTCTAAGGATTCTCTTTTTTCTCAAGATGACTACTTCGGTTTTCTCCAGTGCTAAACTGGACCCGCGAGCAGTCATCCAGTCCCTCACTCGGCGCATTAGCATACCTAGCCTAAGTTGCGCCTGTTCAACGGTGCGTCCAGCGACCAGAGCCGCAACATCTTCCGCATAGCCGACCAAGCGCAACTCATTTGGCATCTCGAGTCTCAGTAGCCCGTCGTAAGACACGTTCCACAGGTCCGGACGAAGGATAGATCCCTGGGCAACACCCGATGTAATTTCCATCCTTCGTTGGCCCTGTGTCGTGTCGCAGAGTAGGCTTCGGTCCTTTAAGTAGCTCCTCAAAAGCCGCATTAGATATTCTGGAACTTGAAAAGGGTTTTTCAGCGTATCCAGGATATCCATCCATCTAGGAGAGCTGAAGGCGTTCCTGACGTCGAGTGTCACCAACAGGACGATCAGTCGTTTGGTGCGGCTATATGCCTCTGCCTTTTGGACCGCGTTCACCACCTCTGCAATCGCATCAATGGTAGAACGTCCTACTTTAAAGCCGTACTGCCGAGGAGATAGGTCCCCAGCAGCACGAATCGCGTCAATGAGTCTTCCCTTGATGAGTTTCTCTAGCACTTTACTCCAGCCGTGTCTAGCATGCATAACGGGCGGTATGCAGACGGCGATGCGGGGTTTCCCTCCCCCGTGCTGATCAGCACGAGCCTCGCAACCTTCCATCATACCGGGAAAACTCCGTCCCGTAGGCAAGCGTTGAATGTGTTGAGCAGCAAGTCATGCCTAATTAGGCCTAATTACTGCCTAAATTGAATTTGTACTCGAGAATATATGGTTCAAAAAGCGGCGAAATTTTACCGCATCTACATTTTTTTTTAAATAGTTTTGGCGTAATAGAGAAGATAGTAATACTCATGTAATTCACCACAGAGGCAAGTGGAAAGATATTTAAACGTTTTTTTACCATCTAAAATAATGGAATGAGAACGTTTATTTTTTGTGAAATCTAATTATCAAATCAGTGTCTCGCAGGAAATTTTCTCGCAAAATAAAGTAGTTAAATATAGTATTCTAGTTAAGCGACCAAAATCAATCCCTTATTAGGGTTTTGTACTAAAATGCAAAATCCTTCTGAAATCGGTACCTGTGTCCGCTCGTCTGTCACAGCAGTTTTTCTCCGAAACTATAGAAGCTACAGCCATGAAACTTTATGAAAAGGTCGTAAGTTATGACGTATAGAAAGTTTTGGGATGAAAAAAAAAAAAAAATCAAGGAGTTTTAAAGGGGGTCCCACCATATAGAGGAGTAACCCTCAAAAAAAAATTTTTTTTAGAGGAGTGACCCTCAAAACTTGTCAAAAAGTAACGAATACCTCATTACACACAACTTGAAACTATTTAAAGCTACGCATTCTTGTCTTCCACATATAATTGTAATTTATTACCAAGAAATTTTATATCATTTCGATTTTACATAGGAACAGTTTAGGCAAGCCTCATCACTGCCTATGTTAGGAAGTATTTTAGGCGAGCCCCATCACCGCCTAAATTAGGAACTGTTTAGACATACCCCATCACTGCCTAAATTGAAATTTTTTTGAAAAGTGAAGAAAATGGTAAATACATATTTTAATTGTTACCGAGTTTTGTGTTTTATCACTTAAAAAAATTCTGTTTAGGAACAGTTTAGGCAAACCCCATCACTGCCTAAGTTAGGAAGTGTTAAGGCAAGCCCCATCATAACCTAAATTAGGAACAGTTTAGGCAAGCATCCCCATCGCTACCTAAATTGAAATTTTTTGTAGAGTGAAGAAAATGGTAAATATTTTAATTCTTACCATGAATTTTAGTTTTGTTTGTTTTTTCACTTGAGAAAATTTCTTAGAAAAAGTTTACGCAAGTCCCATCACTGCCTAAATTGGGAACTGTTTAGGCGAGCCCCATCACTGCCTAAATAGAAATTTGTGAAGAAAATGATAAATATTTTAAATTCTCATCAAAAATTTGGTTTTTTTTGAGCATCAGTTTAGGGATGCCCATTACCGCCTAAATTAGTAAAAGCCCCGTCACCGCCTAAATTAGGAACTGTTTAGGCACTGCCTAAATTGAATATTTTTGTAAAGTGAAGAAAATGGTAAATATTTTCAATTCTTACCAAGAATTTTAGCTTTATTTTTACCGAAAAAAATTTTCTGTTTAGGAACTGTTTAGGCAAGCCCTATCACTGCCTAATTAGAAACTGTTCAGGAACGCCCCATCATCGCCTAAATCAGGAACTGTTTAAGCAAGTTAATGCGATCGCATTATTGCATAAGCGTTATCGCGATAAATTTGAAATTAGCGTTAACAATCCTATTCTGGACTACCCATCAAACACCTTCCCTGTAAATCTAAGAACCTAGCCTGGAACCGTTTGACATATAACTTCGGTTTCCAGCGCCTAAGGGCGCCTTCAGGTTACAGGAACCCCTCTTTAGTGAGAAGGGAGGGGAAGGAATTGTTAGAAAAGACATCTGTCCACAATCGAAGTCTCCTTACGCTGCAGTATGCCCTTTTGGTCTTTAAGGACTGCCTGTACATAATGTGCCTCATGGTTCCATTTGTCAACCGATTTAAGCATCTCTCCGATTATGATTTCCAGCGAGAGCTTTTCAATTTCATTGAAGAGGTCACTACGCTGCTTATACCATCTTTTGCGGGCATAAAATTTACCTCTTTTGCGGCAAAATACGCTGTCGAGAGACCGTGACTTACTCTTGTGCTGATAAAGCCAAAAACATCCATGTTCGCTCAAGAACTGGGGTAGGTAGAAGGCAGTCTCACCATGCCTTCAATTGAGCCACGGCCTCAGGTCAGGGATTAGCATAAGTTTGCTACTTAAGAGTCAAATAAAGCTGAAGCCCAAATTCTGGCTTCAAAACTTTCAAAAGAAAAACAGCTTTATTGGTCGCCAAATCCCCAAACCCTAGCAGTGTATTTCTTTAAATGTTTTTTAGAAGTTAGAAATGATTTCGAATTTTTTTTTAATCAAATGTTAACCAATTATGTTTTCTATTTTTGCGATCAAAATCGTAATTTAAATTTATCTTCGTAGAATACGAATGGACATCGCAATATTTAATTTTGTTAATATTCAATTTAATCTCTTTCTGCACAACCATATACGAGTACATGCGAATTTACATTTGTTTGTTTGAATAAATGAAGTACTACTGGCTGTCATTTTATCCAAACCATGCATTGCCTTGACCCACTTTATTTGGAATTTAGTATTCTATGAATTGACAATATTCGTTTCCGACGTATACCTCCAACCCAATAAACCATCAGTAAGTAACCTCAGCCGAAACAATATCTGTTTCTTGATCGAATGCATCGACACTCGAGAAGGTAATATGGTTAGTCCCACGCTTAGCCGTATATCCGTTCACCCAGTTGGGATACGTTCCGATTTTAAACCAGTACGTATCATAACTGAATGAGCGTATAGTCCGTCCGAAGAATGGGATTCGAACCAGGAACTTTCGGCTTATGTAGCGACTACTCTACACATACTACCCTAAGCCATTTACATTACATGATATCCTTTTGAGTTGAGGTTGAATATTAAAATGACCAGAAAGTTCAGGAGCGTAGAAAACATAGTTAACTATTACGTTGTATGCAAAGAACGAAACGTCATGACAAGATTCCATAAACAATAAAATATTTTTCCATTTAATAAATTGTTCAAAACATCTTAAATGCTTTTACTAGAAAAAATTAAAGAATATTATCAACACTTACCAGGCAATGGAACATCAAGATCGATTTCAAAATCATGTAACGAGTATAAATTGTAATCTGTGGAATTTGCTTTAGGTTTCTTCTCATCCTCCTGCTTCCTACGATTAGGTGGCGGTGGTGGTTGCGGCTGCTGTGCAGTTTTAACCTCTTCCTTTGCTGCTTCCGCTTTGTTGAATGTCATTCTTGGCTGTGTTGTACGCCGTGTAAATGGATCCTCAATACGCATTCCTTTTGTCGCTCGAATTTCTTCCATAATTGCCTTTTCTGCCTCCTCCACATTTCGCTTCCGATTCCTATCATTAATATAAGAAATAAGACTAATACTATGTGATCGTCGTTTGTCCAGTTCTGATGCCCGATTTTCCAATTCATCAATCTCCGTACTTAATTTGCCCGCTATTTCGTCATCACCACGCAGTAGCGCAGCATCTCGTTCCTTCATTAAACAGGTTTTTTTCATAGCATAATTTGTCGGTCGCTGCCGGAAACGATTTTTCTGTTCAATAATTTTATTCACATCCTCGTCATTGAACTCATAATTGAGAGCTTCTTTAATCTGCGATTGTTTGAACTGCACACGATCCAATGGAGGCATTTCAACATTTGAAGCAGTACATACTTCTCGCCACTTTTGGAACTCACTATCTGTAAAGTCTTGATTTGATATAAATTCAAGTCGGAACACACGTTCCTGTGCACCATGTTTCAGACGCAATCCTTTATTTGTTCTCGATTTGCCGAATTGATATATTTTCGCCGTTTCTACGACACCAACCACTTCTGCAACACGATATACTGGCTTTGTTCCATTGTTGCCTATACTTATCCTAACAAAACAATTTGTAACGACTTTTTCAAACATCGGCAAGCATATAAATCGTTCCATCTTATGACGCGATAATCTTAATTTGTTCAAATCTTCACGTGTTGTAATGAGCACCGATTTCTTATCTGATGAGGATTCATCCTCTGATTCACTGCTAGATGAACTTCTACTACTAACTGATCGTTTTTCTGCAGGTTTTGATTCTTCTTCATCACTATCGCTGCTACTACTGCCCGAATCATCGGAGTAGATGTCTGATGCTTTGAGTTTAACTGCCGATTTACTACCTGATACACTTTCTTCTTCATCCTTTTCCTCTTCTCGTTCTTTTTCTGCTTGACGTTTCGCTTCTTCTTCCTCTGTAAAGACAAATTTGTTTTTTAATTTGGAGCAAATAAATGTATGGGGCGTTACAGTTTAAAAATGAAGATAATATTTCTCATCTACCATCTTTTCGAAATCATTAATCTGGAAGCATGTTTCAGAAATAAAAAGATCGAAGTTGATAAGAAAAATGATTAAGAGAATAGGGTCGAATACATAAAAGTACTATTACGAATTTTATTTACAAAATTCCATTTAAACTAAAAAGCAATCACAATATAAGTGATTGCTGTTCAGTTTAAATGTTGAAACAAATAAGCATCTACATTTAAGGTGAATTAAAAGTGCAATAATAAAAAGTTCACCATCCATTCTGATGTAAATCCCATTGTAGAACCAAATACAACTCACCCAAGCTATGCTCCTTAAAAGAATGGTCTTAAGATATTTTAATCAACTCTGATTCGATAGTCGAGGTATTACTTTTGAACAGAACAGTAAAACAGCTAATAGTTACTAGACAAATAAGTGGAATTGTAACTGACTCTTACCGTCGAGTATCAATGTTGTAGCAAGTAATATTTAGAATTAAGAGCAATACCTTTCTCTCCATTTTAAACCGTTTATTATTTCCTTCATACTCGTATTAGGCTGTTAAATTGAGATGATAAGTTTTCGACTGAAACTACCTTATCATACTTTACGAGCTTGAAACAACTTATGCCCTAGATACTAAAATTGAAACTGACTACAAACACGAAAAACACAATTCAGGAAAACTCAAAAAGCGAAAAAACAAAATAAATTAATAAATGCATACTTGATTCTGAATTCTAAATTTCAATGAAAATTCAACCCACCTTTGATAAGGATACGCTTTTTTATAAAAATTGTTTTGAAAAACTGTTTCCACTGACCGCTTTCCATGTTTTTAAATTAAATTTAAAACTAATTGATGTGCAATTGTTTAAGTCAGGTTCATAGTAACTAACACATTTTTTTGTAACAAAATAAAACAGAGGCAAGTGTTTCTCTACTAAGTGTAAAGGAATAAACCCTAAAATGGGAGGGAGTTTGGATGAATATAAAAAATTGTTTTACCTCTCTTTGCTTTTCCTTCTCGTTTCGCTTTCAGCAACGCCATAGCATTGCTACGCTTGTCATCGGTTTTGTTCATCTCCACATTCTTTTTCCGCTCTTTTGATCGTTCTTTAGGATCAAAATATTCTGGTGCTGCAGCAGCCGCTGGGGGTTCTTCTTCTTTTTTCTCAGGACTCGGTGATGGGGATGGAGGTGCAACAACAGGTTTTGGAGGCGGTTTAGGTGACGGAGATCGTCTTGTAATTACAGGCGATTTCTTTTTCTCTTTTTCCTTCTTCTTTTCCTTTTTCTTCTTCTTATCCTTCTTTGTTTTGTCCTTCGCCCTATCACCCCGCCTTGCCAACTTCAATTTACGTTCAATTTCCCAACGTGTTCGCATAACATCACGACGCTCGATACGTTTGAAAATCTCTGTTTCTCGTTCCTTTTCTGAGAGTGCATTGAGTCGAGCTCGATCTTCATCATCGCCCATTAAGTTTTCATCGAATCCATCGTCAAATTCGGAATCTGAGCTCGAAGAATCGGAATCGTTATCATCATCGTCATCGTCTGAGGTCACCTCGCCTTCCTCATGTTCCGATTCTTCGGCGTCCTTTTCACTATCTGCTTTTTCTTGGGGTTTTTCTGTTGAATTTGGCGATGATTTGGTTGCAGGTGCTTTCGCTTCATTTGAACCATTTTTACCATCAGCCCAATCATCGTCATCATCTTCCGAATCTGAATCAGATGATTGTTTTGCTTGTGCCTTTGTTTTACTTGCAGTCCCATCAGCATTTTTCTTTTTCTTCGCCAGTGATAAGAGTTCCTGCAAAAGAATTTAATATTAAGAATGAGAAAATTTCATAAAATTTTTACAAAGTGTATTTATATGATGGAGGTTTTCTTTAAAATTAAACTACAGTTGGAAATTAACACAATATTTGATAACTACTATATTGTCTCCTTCACCGTGTTAACATAAAAACAATATTATCATCGAAGACCAGCAACAAACACTGAAGAAAATGTTTCAAATTCATAAAAAACATCACACACAAATACCCAAAAGCAACAAGAACAATCGTTACTAAAATCATCTTCGCTCAGGTAGAACGGTGGAGGCAACAATAAAAATAGATACTACAAGATTCTATACAATGCTAGAATGTGTTCGTGAAGTCTACTCTCAATGATTTTAACCATATAAAGAAGACGTAAGAAGAAGAAGTTTCATAGAAGTAATCCATTCCTATCCCTAGAGGTCACATCCCTACGTAGACCACTGTGGATTTCTTTGAGGTGTTTCTACCGCCATTTTTCTTTGTATAAACAAGTAGAGTGAACTCGAGGAAACTAAATCCGAGGACATCGGTGTTTTAGGATTAGCGTCAGTACTACTAAAGTGCTTGCTATCAAGCACGAAGAGATACAGGTGAGTATCCTCTTTCATTTTGTGAATTTGGTGTAGTTAGTGAGTGAAAATTTTTGGTGGAAAAACAGAAAGAACGCAAGTCCCAAAATGGAACATGGTGCGGAACGATAGTTTGCAACGATAGGATTACTCTCAAATAAATACGAGTGATGAAATCACCAACCCATATCACAAAGGTACAGCACATCGAACTGAAAATTTGGGTGAGAAAATTCTGAATTATAAAAACATTTATGACCCTCCATAGTCTATACACCATTTCGCTAAGGCAGTTCTCCGGAGATACCCACATGCCATTAATGCCAGAAACCTAGAAATTGGAGTAGGGGCAATAGAAATAGAATCATACTGGAAATTTAACAGAAAATAGCGAAGCCATTTTCAGCACGCAATATGATGAAGAGATTCGGTAGATCGAGTTATGCACAATGATCCATATCTCTAACCAGCAGCTTTCTACATTCAGTAAAGTTCAAAATCAATAAATGTGCGTATCAGAAACGGAAACATCACTCCAGCAATTGGATTTTGAAACAAAGATATTCTAGATCCCATGCACCTCTCTTATAGAGCAGGTATATAACTAATTTATGAAGAAGAAACTCTTTCACGTATTCTTCCATTTATATTCAAGTGAAATCCTCATACTGAAAGAGAAAACTGAACGCAAACTTATCGACAGTAAGATGCCCAATCAAAATGTGAGCAAGAACTGAAAAATGGCATGACAGAAACATCAGTTCAAATACACATTTATTTCAAATTCTGAAGGAGCTGAACGCAACAAGGAAGCCGAGCAAGACGAAGAAACTGACCGAAATAAAAAATCCCAATATATCATTCACTTAAAGAAAATGCAGAATTCATCAATATGGATTGACTTACATTAGTGAGGATGATAAAACCGAAGAAACAACTACACCCGTCGACAAGATTTAACGCGCCGTGCCTATGGTGATTCATTATGAGGTTTGATTCTTAATCTCAAATAAAAGGCATAAAATTGAATTTTATACAATAATAAAAATTTTATTGTGAATCGAAAGAACAATCTATGAAGTTTATTTTAAATTATCTCGTTTAACTGTTGACCGCGATTACGCCGTGAATGATCCATCCTGAGGGTCCAATTTTGGACGACGCGTTCCAGCATAGCGACCGTTATCTCGCGTAATGTTGGCTTCCAAAGCGTCGCTTAAAGCTGGCTTATCCCTGAAGACCAGAGGCTTCGTGTAACCTCAAAGAATATTATCTAAAGCTGTGGTATCACACGATCTAGGCGGCCAATTTACTGGTCCAAAGCGTAAAATCAGGTTCTCACCTAAATAGGTCGAACATGCACACCATACGTTGCTCTAAGAGCATGAAAAACATTTCTCACAGAACGCTGATTTTCGTAATACAGCTGAACAATTTGGATACGTTGTTGCGGTGTGTCTTTCCATGATGATTTGTCAAACAATACTGAATAAAAATTACATTAGTTTGTCAGGAGTCACGCGTTATCTGTCAAAAAAGCCTATTGAAAATCAAAGCTCATAATGAATCACCCTCTATTAATATTAATTTTGCACGTTTTTCAACAGTTCGGCTTTGGATTTTTTATAATGAGCTTCATCACATAGTTCAATGAACCACTGTACCAAATATCGTCCAAATCGGAGCTATACTTTGGTCAGAACAGAAATCACGAATTTTCGACTAAAATGGCCGCCATTTTGTTTTCGCTCGGCCGATTTGTGTGGTTAGCGAGTTTAAACGAGATACTTACCCAATACACTTTTACTGAAAATTTAGTGAAAATTGAAGCAAAATTGCGACCTCTAGCATGCTTAAAAATTTCGTTATATTCGCAATATACGAATATATATATATATATATATATATATATATATATATATATATATATATATATATATATATATATATATATATATATACCAGGTGTGACAATTAAGTAATGAGATTGATTCCATGAAAACCATATATTTAAAAATTATTCTACAACTCTGCCATCCCCTTGGGTAGCTGTACAACGATTCCAGTGTGTTTTCCAATCTTCGTAACATTTCTGGAACGCTACGACTGGGATGTCCGCGAGTACCCTCGTCACGGCCGCCTGGATGTCCGTAATCGACTTAAAATGGGTTCCTTTGACCACCAATTTCGTTCTAGGGAGCAAAACCAGCTCTCATCACCTGTAATAACTCGATCAAGCAGCGTGGGATCGTTTTCCACTTGTTCCAAACATTCTTCTGCGACGATCATTCGATGCTGCTCTTGCTCCTCAGAAAGGTTCTTTGGAACCATCTTCGCGCACAACTTTTTCATCCCATAATCGTCAGTTAAAATTCGTCTGACTGCTTCACAGTTCATACCCAGTTCCGAGGCCAACATTCGAACTGTTATACGCCGATCTTCACGGATTAGAGCGCGCACACGCTGCGCTTTCGCGTCAGTCCGCACCTCGACTGGCCTCCCGCTCCGTGCCTCGTCTTCCACGCTTTCACGCCCTTCCTTAAACTCTTTATGCCATCGGAACACCTGGGCACGACTAAGCACTATCACCATGCACTTTTACAATTTTAGCGTACGTTTCCGAAGCTGTTTCGTCCAATCTGGCGCAAAATTTTATCGCGACGTGTTGCTCTTGATTTCGTTTCTCCATTTTCGTGACAAGCACCACCAACACACGTCTAAACACGACACAGCAGGCGAACTAAACAAGCTAGAGCGATGGTAAATATATCAATGGAGAGGGGAAGGATGCCGGGGAAGAGGAAGGGATTCAAGGTCGCAGGTCTACCACAAGCGCGGCAATAAAATCAGTCTCATTACTTAGTTGTCACACCTCGTGTATATATATATATATATATATATATATATATATATATATATATATATATATATATATATATACTCGTATATACTTTCATTGACTTGACAAAGTAACGGGGAGGTTCATGCGAAATTTCAGAAAATGAACTTTTGACATTTCTGCCAGACGTTTGTGTTATCCGATGGATGAGACCGTACTTGATGAAAGGCCATTATTCCCAAAAATAAAAATGAAATAGTTAATTTATTAATTTTTAGGGTATTGTAAAATCATTTTACAATACCCTACTAAAATCGCGTCCTGTCTGTCCGTCTGTCCGTCCGTCCGTGTGTCACACCACTTTTTCTCGGAAACTACATAAGCTAGAAACATAAGATTTTGTAAGTAGGTGCGAAGTGACGCCCTCTTCAAAGTTTCAACACGAAAAAACAATTTATAAGGTCTTTAAGGGGGGTCTCCCCATATAGGGGAGTTACCCCTGAAAAAAAAAGTTTTCATCGCATGTAGGCAAT
Source organism: Odontomyia ornata (assembly GCA_963969285.1). Lineage (NCBI taxonomy): Eukaryota > Metazoa > Arthropoda > Insecta > Diptera > Stratiomyidae > Odontomyia > Odontomyia ornata. The sequence continues at coordinate 33,872,565 of OZ017742.1, read as the reverse complement.
ATGGGTATCAAATGAAAGGTCTTAATCAGAACTTTTCAAAACAGGTCTTAAAATGAAAAATTTTGTTTTGAGGGGAGCAGGGGAAGAGGAAATGTACGAAAAATTTGTGTCTCCCCCCCTCGCGATTGGACACCTTTGATCCGAAAAATCTGAAAAAATCATGAATGTAGGCCTTTATGAGTACGACAACAACAAATACGTGAGAAGTCGAAATTCGCTCAACTTTGTTAGTAATAGTATGATTTATCGATTTTATGTTTTCTTGAATAAAATCTTAACGGTGCCCTTAAATTTAATGAAATTCAGTACACTAATGACTTTTTATGAGATCAATCTGTCCTGAAAGTTTCATAAAGATAGAATGGTATTTAATGAAGTTATAGCGATTTGAATTTTCCTGTATTACTATGGAACAATATGCGCTGTATTACCATGGAAACATATGGCTATGGAACAATATGCGCTTTTTACCGACTCAGATACTACAGCTTTGTTAGGATTTGCATGAAAATTTCAGGAATGATAGGTATCATGAATTTCTTTGAGAATTGGCTCAGCTAGCGATATTAGTAATCGTAAAGCAAAATAGTGGCTGTTTTAAATGCGAAGATTGAATAATTTTGATGTATTTCGCCCCAACTTGAACGTTTAAGGCGTATGCTTTTAATACTTGATTCAATTTAATGAATGCCTGAAGATTGTTCCCTACAATTAATACTCATAGGTGAAACAAGTCGAGGAGGCAGGAGAGAGTTCCTAGTAAATGGGCTTTGTAACCATTCTAGGATTCGAAAAAATAGGCCATGAATCGATGATTACAGTACAGGGGAGTGGCCGCTGAACAAAAATTTCATCAAAGGTAGCCGATATGAATATCAAATGAAAGTTCTTTACAAGAGCTTTTCAAAATAGTACTTAAACTGACAATTTTTCCTTCACAAGGGCAACAAATACCTTAGAAGTCAAAATTTGATCAACTTTGTTAATAATAGTTCATTTTATAAATTTTGCTTTTTTGTCTACAAAATCAAGATGGGACCCTTGAATTTCCCAAAATCTACAATTTAAGCTTTCTGGACAATAAACAGCTAAGTTACAGCATTACAACAACATTAACACGTGATACTAGGGAGATACACGCTTGCAACGGACCTAGACACTACAAATATGTAGGAATTTTGATAAAAATTTTTGAAATGGTTTGTAATATTCATGTGTTATCACGACTAATCAAGCAACGGGGTCAAAACACTTGAAACGAAATAGTGGCGAGTTTAAAATCATAATAACCATAATAATTTATGGAAGCTGTATATTAGTCTAGTTCTGATATGCAGGATACTCGTATATTGTTTGATTTACTAATTGTTTTACAATACCCTTCTGCTGGGAGCATCCTGCTGCTACTTCAACTTGTTTTATCTCCAAAAAGGCATCGGGCCTTGCTCATTTTGGTAAGCAGGCGCGTTTCATATATATATAGTTGAGTCGTCCGTTTGTTTCTTTTTCTATAGTGAAATTTATATTCGGATGTATGTATGTCATTCTTGTTTATTTTCATCGTTTGCAAAATATAACATTGAATCTTTCGACGATTTTAGAGAAAAAGCTTCTTCCAGGGATTACAAGAATAGTTCTGACATTATTGACCAAATATAAACGGTAATTTTTTTATATAATTATTAATATTACACACAACCCATATCATCAACATTTCTCGATATAGTCTCCTGCGTTGTCGACACTCTTTTGCCACCGTTTTGGAATCTAATGCTTATTCAAAAAAGTTTTAGGATGAGTTGTTAGCCAATTGCGTACTTGTTCCTCTTCTTCATTGCTTTCGGATCGTTTTCCTCCAAGTGATTCTTTGAGGGTCGTGAAGAAAAAGTAGTCACAGGGGGACAAGTCTGGACTATAAGGAGGGTGTTTGAGTGTTTCCCTGCCGATTTCTTCCAGTTTATCCCTTGTCAAAGCCGCGGTGTGCGGCCTAGCGTTGTCATGGAGAAGGATGACCTCTCTAATGAGCGTACCTATTCTTTTGTTTTGGTAGGAGGTTTCTGCTGACTGTAACAACTAGCATTTGTTGATCGTGAAGAAAATCAGGCATTTCATTTGGCCTTGAACGTCGACCATGATTTTCGTTTTCGACACGTTCTCGCCCACCCTTAAATTCTCTAGCCCACGTAGACAACACTCGATTCTGAGACAACATAGTGTCCCCAAGCAGCGCCTTTAAACGAGTATAAATTTCCCACACTTTAACTCCTTCATTCGTTAAAAACTTTATGATGGCGGATGGTACCTCTTGCTCAGTCATGGTTGTACTGAAGACAAAACCGAACGTGGCCGCTAGCTAAGCTGGGTGCTCACTCCTTATAAACGAGCCACCAACCGCCATACTATATCATCTACTTCGGAGGTGCGTGCTAAGCAAAATCGCAGAATTATCGTTTATATTTGATACACCCTCGTACAATAAATGACGGGCTAGAAACAGGATTTAGGATTATGGCTATCTGTCTTATCCTTTCATGTAGAGATTTAATACAGATGAGCTAATGAATTAATTTAATTTTCGCAATAAACTATATTTGCCTTAAAGGCTTCGCCAAGCAATCACCAAGTCACTTTGATCTTACCTGGTTTAAAAGAAATTAAACTTAAGCTTTATAGGTCTCGCCCAGAATCCATCCGATATTATAGATCTCATCAAGTTTAAAACAATTTGTAATCGTAAGCTTCATAGGAATTACCGAATTACTTTGATCTCTCCAAATTGAAAATATTTTTGTTTAAGTTTTGTAGGCTTCGCTAATCATCTATCGTACCCTTTAGATCTTACCAAATTGAAAAAGATTCTATTCACAATCCTCTGGGGCTTACATACCAAGTTTATGATATTCTCGCTAAAATTTCAAAAATATTCGAATCTATTTTTACTCCTTCTTAGCACCGCCAGTCAGAAAGTTGAATACCTTGTATTAGTTAGATTGTGATAAATAGGAATTGAATTATAACTACTAACAAAACAAATTCATATTCAATTTAATTTAAATATGTTGAGAATTATAGCTGCCCAAAAATATTAAAATTCGTTTATTAGAACAGCCGCCATTTCAGCCTTATTTGCAAAGAAGCCAAAAAATTTAATCTTATCATTTTAGTATTAAGTTAAGTATAAATCGAAAGAAAATTCTACAGGCCTTCAAATCAGTAGCCTTTTCGAGAACCGACATTTCATCTCTTCATAAATACTTCTGCCAAACATTTTATCAATTCCCATAGAAACCTAGTCAGCAATTTCTATTTTTTCCTATTTTCGAAAATTCAGGCGCCACATTTTCGATTTTGGGTTATTCGTGCGCGAATCGTTCATATATTTTGATCCACAATTGTGTCAAATCTCATTCAAATCTGAGTTAGTCAAAAAAAAAAAATCACAAATGTTTGCCTAATATTATAATATGTTAGATATTATGTTTTAGATTTTCGACTTTCCTAATAACGATCCTATTTGCACTATTTTTCGATGTTGGAAGAACTTAACCATATAGCGCAAAGTACCAAGTTTCATCAAAATCTTTTAAAAACTTGGCCGCTTGAAGGTCGGAAAAATCTGAGAAAATAGCATTTTTGACCTGCCGCCATTTTGACACATGCTCTCATATGAGGGCTAACATTACATAATCGCTTACATCTCATAAGCATCTCCCTTGATTATGAATTTCGTTTCAATCGAAGAAAAACTGCGCCTTTTGTAGACTTACAAACTTTGACCAGCCACCATTTCAAATAGAAAGCAAACCTCTAAATCTTTCACATTGTTACCTAGGTATTTTTCATTCCTACCATACAAAAAAATCATTGAAATCGGCCCTATAGCAGGGTAGTAACTACAATATATTTTTGACCCTATAATGATGGCTATTTTTTCAGACGGGTTAACTTTGAATCTTTTACTCGTAATGTGAACTTCATACGAGTACATACAGTTCAATAAAGTTTTGTGCCAAATTTTGTCAAAATGTAATAAACATAAGCAGTCGAGCAGCCCCGTGGTGATCAGGTGTGCCTACCCCTGAAGAGATAAGGCGACCGGCCCGTCGAAACTGCTTAGTTTGTTGTTTTACTAGTATAAAGTAAACTACAGTCGTCAAGTTTCCATCCTTTTGGCAGAGATGAGTGGTTGATTTAACAACTTTAGGTTTGACATTCCCCCTGTAATGCAACGACTTTTCTTCGGAGAAAGTAACGGTTGCTTTTTGTAAAATGTTTGCGTTTGTCTCAAGCCCCCGTGTCCGCTAACTTTAACGAGGTAAAAAAATCTTGAATTACTGCAGAGTAGCTTAATTGACACCTAATAGAACATTTCTAAAGATAATAAAAATTGATCGGTACGTCTCGTAGAGTAGAGTACGCGTGATAAGTATTTTGTAGTGTAGCTTCGTGGCTCGACAAGAACCCGCCTCCTATGATCCCGCAAATGCTAGTCGTCAAGCACGCGTACACGGTCGTTAAGCGAAGCTAGTTAGCTGAGCTCGGTGTTGTTTATAGCTCGTTGACACTTGTGCCAGACCATCGGCACCCGTGTCTAACACGGATTTTTGAAGAAAAAAGAAATTCATTACAAAAATCAGAGCTAAAATGTTTTCAAAGCAGAAATCGCCATTTAATTTTCGCTTGGACGATTTAGCTGCACAATTAATTTAGCCGAGGTTTTAGCCTAATATATCTTTCCTGAAAATTTGATGCAAATCCAAGCAAAATAGTGACCACCAGCATGGTTTGCAATTTCCACTTGGGCAAAAAGGCAACGAGCTAACTCATTAACTGACATCTGGTTTTCAGGGTTTTGCACTACTTAGAAAACACTATTATAATCAGTTTTGGTTATCCGTCCGTCTGTGTATCACAGCAGTTTTTCTCCGAAACTATCGCTGCTACAGACACCAAACTTGATAGGTAGATCAAAAGAGTTTGAGTATCAATAAATTTTTAAATAGTTTTTAGGAAAGGGAACTTTAAACAATTTTTTATTGAAAGCGGTCGTGTAGGATGGTCTTAAAAAAGTGTTACAGCTATGTGGAGTGCGGAGGAGGGGAAATATATGATAAACTTGTATCCCTCTTGCGGTTGAACACTTGTGATCCGAAAAATCTGAAAAAAATCATGGAGGTAGGTCTTTACGATTACAACAACTAATACCTCAAAAGTTCAAACTGGCTCAACTTTGTTCATAATACTTCAAATTTAGCATTTTCCCCAATAAAATCGTATGTATACTCTTAATATTTAAATAGTCTTACAAAAGAGCCTAATAAAGGGTTTACCGTTAAGGACATGACAATTTTAGTTATTAATAAACACAGAAATATTTGAGGTATTGAGTTCAAATTTATTGTGAGTGTAGTGCAAGCATTACAAGCATTACATTTCGGTCATATGGCCACCGCGAGCCCGTTTACAGCGGTTGATTCTTTGGACAATTCGCATTGGATGTTGTCTTTAAGCTCGTCTAAAGTTGCTGGCTTGTTGGCATAGACCAGTGACTTGAAATAACTCCATTTAAAGAAATCCAATGGCGTTAGATCGCATGAACGAGGCGGCCATTCGACCGGACCATTTCTCGAGAAAACACATTCACCAAATTTGCTTTCAATAAATCGATTGAGAGGCGTGCTGTAGTAACTGAAGAGGTCAGGAGTGTGAAGAGCGATTTATAAATGACCATCTTGATTTCCTCTATTCTGAATGCAAAGATATGGTATCACAAGAGAAACGAAAAGATCTACGGAATATGTATGTCCTCCTGAAACCCATACCAGATCGATTGCAGGATATGCTCAAACAAATGTTCCTCGATCATATCAAAAATGAGGGCATTGAAACAATATCTACGCTGAAAGGTGAAAATATTCACATTCAATTTGTCGAGAATATGTGAAGGTGCACCAAAAATATCAAAATTTAATAGCTGATATTTTTGAGAATGACTCGCTAATTTTAAGTGCATTGGACACAGCATGCGCGAGTGTAGCAAATAAATGATTGCAACTGACGAGCGCCGGAGTGTGCGCGCGGCGGCAAAACACCAGCGAAAGGTCATTTTATTGAATTGTTGTGCTGTGAAATGCTTAAAATCGTGTATTTTGCATGATTAATTTCATCCGGCAAGTTCAATTTAATGCAGGGAGAGTACGGGATGTTAGACGAAGGGAAAGAAGAAAGGTGCAATTGAATTTGCCATGGCGTGAGAAAGATTGACTCTTCCGTCGCGACTGAAAGAAAAGATTGCATGGAGTTAAGTGGAGTGTGCCGGGGCAATGAGACTTGCGCGGTGTGTTAAACACAAATGTACATTATTCAGTGAAGAAATGAAAATTGTCTCAGGGAATTGATTAGAAATCTGATTTCTAGCGGATAGTCGAGTTCCAAATATTTTTAAGTGTGAGAGGAATGTTGGCTAGTCCCAAACAAGTGTGTGTGAACGAGCGAGAGAACGGTTTGCAGAGTGTGTTGGTTCGAGGGTTTGCCGTTGTTTGGGCGATGGGGGAACTTGCTCGCGCCGGAGAGTCGGGTCTCGATCGTCAAACAGTGCGGACGGCGCGAGGAAAAAAAGGCAAAATTATCGCGTGTACCGACTACGAGTGCGCGAAGTTCTCTTGATTCACACAAGAGTTAGTGGATATGTGAATAAACGCACGCAGAAGAAAAATCGAAGTGCGAATTTTATCGCGAGGTGCTTACACACGCTTGTGCTCCAATTCGATTTAGTTTCTTACGGTTTCGCAGCAGAGTGCGGACGATTAGAAAATAACGGCAGGCAAGCGCTGTTGCCGAGTTTCTCGTCAAACGAGTTCTATGTGTCAGTGAGTGCACACTTGGTGTATGAGCGTTAGCTCAAAATCCGAAACGGGGACGGCGATCGGGACGACGGGAAAAAAAAGACGCGAAGGGAGAGAACGAGCAGTTGTTTGTGAATGTTGAAAAGCTAGTCGCCGCGCTATATTTAATTATATGTATTTCGTGATTTCGTAAATAATTTGTCACCAAGTGACGAAGATTGAAATGATGAAAGCGTGTTTTAAAAGTGATAAACATCACCTTATTGTGGATACCTATTAGTTCTACCATCAGGAAAACTTTCATAATTGGAACGTTGTTGGGGTCGTGCTCATTCTTTGGAAAGTTGCTTGATTGCGGTAGGATTAACCTTTTTTCGAATTATTTTTTTTATCAGGGGTAGCAATTGTGTAACGGGATTAAGAAGGCATTGACGACGCAGCAGTGCATGTAAATGATACGGCTTTTTTCTTAAAACCCCGGAAAACGGTACATCCTGCTGGTGACATTTGAATGGTCACTAATGTGCGGACGAAAGAGACGAAATTTCTCAGTCTTGATGTAGAATACTTCACATCGTCGAAAGCGCGTGACGCTCTTAAGAAGTCTCGTTTTGCTGAAGGAGATAATTGCTAATCCCATCCCGAGAGAGTGCAATAGATTAGTTGGATTTTATGTTAGACTATAAATCTCTTCATCGAGCAAAGAAAGTTCCGGTTTATTGAGAAGAGCTTAAAGTGATGTTGAAGGAAATCTCGTTTTCAAACTCTTGCATTTTGGATACTGTCCGTCAGCCGACTTAAAAGTGGGAGTTCCAACTGAAATGCTAAACAGGAATTGATCGATTCAAGTTGTCCTTTGTGCTCTCCTGGCGCCCGGAAACAGTTCAATTTCTTGCAACGTGATTGTGAACTCAACGAATAAGTGATAAAAATAGCACAAAGGCGTATCAAAGTGTTCGCAGAGAGAGTTGGCATGCTGAAGAGAGCTTAAAAATTTGGTAACTGTGTTCCCGGAATCGATCTACGCATTAATAGACGTTCCCCTTGAGCTGCTGCAGGAAATTAAAAGTTTATTGCTACAATTTTCTGGTATTCCGAATAAAAAGGATAATTAGATTCTTGTTGCACTTATCGGATTCTTCTCCAGATTTCACTTACCCAGCACATCCTCGCAACAACTGACCTTTCCGAAGAAAAAAAAAAACAAAACACTCAAAAACGATGACTTCCCGGAAATGCTATTTTTAAAGCCAAACTGATTTGTTTACGTTGGCCTTGAAGATCCTGAGGATTACGAAAGTGCCATCGCAGGCGCTATACGATCGCACAAGACAATCCCGAACGCACATTGGCTGCCTCGAACATTTCGTAAGGAGCGTGGCAAAAGCAAAAGGACAAGAACTTCGAAGGTCACTGCAAAAGGATTAGCGAGAAGACTTGAAGGATTCCGGAACCTTGCGGGAGTACGTGAACATTCCTTGGAATCAGATTCCCTGAACGAAAGTCAAATGCCAGCTTTTAGTGATTCAGTGGTGACTCCTGAGGAGGCGATAGGCATTCTATACAAGTTATACAATGTCATATCTGTTTATTTTGCGGGACATAACAAGTTCACTAAGTTCTTGACCAATTGTTAATATATTAAACTTTTAATGGCTCAAACGCAACCCTACCTAAAATTAAATTAAAATTATTATTCGAAACTAAAATATTGCACACTAGTAGTTAAAACAAGGCATGTGTATTAAATCATTTTTATAAAGTGCAAACACTTCAAATGACGATTCAACATAAACTTAATCTAAAACTATTTGGAACTATAAAATAAAATTATTCGGAGGTGCGAAGAACAAATATCTGTTATCTGCGCGCGTGATAGAATTTAAAATAAGAGAGTGGGTTTACGAACTTATTGGTGAGTCGAAACAGGCAACAATTGAAATTTGCGGGGAATACTCTGGTGAGGTGAACTTTTTTATTAATTATTACCAGTCGCCGTGCACCTAGAGCTGACCAAAACTTTCTCAATGCAATCACGGTGTTGATAGTGCAAGGATAAATACGGGTACCCAACGCCATTTGAATTGAGGACAAGCCGCAATTACTCCATGGTCTGCCGTGATTACAGCGATTGATAACTACTCGTACACATACAATACCCAAGCCCCATTTCGATGACGATTTCAATCCGTCCGAAGAACCAGCACTGGAGCAGTACTAATTAGCGGATGCCGCGTTTGGTTCGTTTTCAAGGCTCCGGCAACCCCCCCCCGCTCTACTGATCATTGTCTGGGACGAGCTGGTTAACGGAAACACGTTCGCCATTCCTGACATTCAAAGCGCATCGGATCGACTATTCCTCGTGTTGCAGCGTATTCAACTGGCCCCACAATCATCGAAATGATTTTGTGTTCTGCACCCACCGCTAGCGAGTGAATTATATTCTCCGGTGTCAGGAACTGTGGTAGAGAAGAACACATCAGTTGAGGATACCCCAGGGTCAAGAAATACATCGTGCTATGAAAAGGCTGGTTATTCAAAGTGAAGCTCAGCGAAACTTCAGAAATTGATAACCTTATGGATGAGAAGAATTACGAACAATTCTTGAAAACGGATTCACACTAGCGCCCGTTTCAAGTGATTTGATTACTAAATTTTGAATGGCATTCGGCCAAAGAACTTTTATAGTGATAGGTGAATTATTCGGCCTTAGACCATTATCGAAGTACATTGTAGCGTTTAAGTTAACCAAAAACGAAGATTTACAGGACGTATCCAGCACCCATCGAGCGCTCGACGGAACAGGCGGTGAGTCCTTTTGATTTAATTTATTTATTAATATTTTTCTTATATAATTATTCAAATTATATCAATTATTTTATTTAAATTTCATTTTATTATACTTAATGAATAAACACACTCCCTCAGATTCGGAGTTCCTTTCGGTTGAAAAAGAAAATGTCATAAACGTACAAAACCTAATAAAAAGTGCACATTAGAATTTTGAATATATTTGAGTTGAAATAGATAAAGGAAGTATTAAAAAGCTCGCTCCATGTTAACATATAGCCACGACTTAAATGTACCGAGAAGATCGTTTGCTTAATTAAAGTATATCCGATATACGAGTATCTTATCAGCAATAATTTATTTATTACTCTCAATCTTTCTATCTTTGTTAAATTTGGTTTGTCGTGGAGAAGCTTATATTAATTATGATAAACAAAGGGAAAGAAAAATAAAAATGAAGAATTAAAAGAGAAAATTGGTCTTTTCCCTTCCGGTTTTTCTGACCGAGTATAGGACCCGGTACGGTGGCAGGCTTCCACCCCAAAATATGAGCCAGTCACCGGGTACAATTTAATCCTTTTTATTTCAGGTGACTTTATGGGTTGAGTGGCCCAAGCCAAGTGCCTTTTTATGGCATAAAGTTCCATTGTATAATTCTATGACATAAATTGGTCACCGGGGTACTCCCCTTCTGATGGGAAAGTTCATATAATTCAAGTTGTATGAGTTTTTCACTCAGAAGAGGAATACCTGGCCACTTCAACGATTTAACATTGGATTTATTCCGGTTGGGTGGGCATGAAGGGGCTCCACCACCACCCGGTTGCCCCTCTTTCATTTGTGGGCCCTGAAGGTATTTGGGTAAAGACGAGGTCACCCCCAAATTAGTCTTTCTTGTCAGGTTGCACTTGTTCTCGCAACAAGTCGTAATTCCTTCGTGGAGGTTATCTACAGATTTGCGACTTCGGTCGTCCTCTCGAACTCTGCAAGCAATTCGTGAATGCGAAATGTTTTGTAGTGAGTCCTCGTGCCGGCGAAACGAACCCGCCCCACGACACCGCAATGCTAGCCTGCCAGCGCATTCACGCGTCTCCGGACGAGGGCATTCTCGGCAGGAACCAACACCTTCCTCTGCCGAGGCAGCAGAACATCGCTGCGGTCCTTTACGGACATTAAGGAAACTCATATTCACTACAGTGCTAGTGGTATCGTCTTGTTGAAACCACATATCGTTGATGTCAAGTTCATCCAATTCTGGCCGCAAATAATCTTCCGACATAGCACGATGGGACAGGCTGTGGAGGGCTTCTACAGGGAGACGGGAGAGCTCACCCCGGATAATACAGTAGTGTGATCCTCGAATCGGTTGACAAATGGAACCAGGTGGCACATTATGTGCGGGCAGTCCTAAAAGATAAAAGGGACGCGGAGCAGACGGGGGTGTTGGGGCTGGGGGATCACTTGTCTGGCACTTCCTTTTCCCCTCTCCCCTCCCGCTAGAAGAAGGATCCTTCAGCTTGAAGACGCCTCACGGCATAACAAAACGAGACCTGGCCCGAAGTAATGTGTCAAACGGTTCCCCGCTAAGTTTTCAGGTTGACAGGGGAGGTGTTATTGAGTCAATTTGATCTTGTTACCATGCGGGCCGACCTTTTCGCTAAATACGCCACAGTGTCGTTTGAGCGATGCCCAATTGTTGAGAACGACCCGGAATTGACTAATTTGGCTAGTTTTCAATCGATGCACTAACGGCCGCGATATTTCCTTGGCTTCGACCGGTACGACGTCTTTCCGGCACTGGAACGTCCAGTAGTGAAAATTTGGACTCGAACTTATCCACTATACCACGCACAGCCTGTCAAGTGGGCGATTATTACGGCCGAAATGTAGATTAAGCACTCTTAAAGTTGCGACCAACGACTCAGAGTTCCGGTAGTAATTTTTAATAATTTCTAACTGTTGCGGTTCGTGAACTTTACCATGATGAAAATATTGACTTTAAGTAACGTTTTGACATTGACAGTTTAGTGAAAAAGTTTAAGGGTGCGTTCATATAAAGATACGAGATTGTTATGTCCTTAATGGAAAGCCCGTTGCTATGTGAATTTGAAGAAAATCGTATCATACTCAAAAAAATTATAGCCATTTGAAATTTCTCTAATTACAAGAACAATGCACGATTTTGGTATTTTTTGGACTTTCCATCGAATCAGACACTGCAGTTTTGATTAGATCTTCTTAAAATTCACAGGTAAGATGAATAATATAAATATTTTTGGGAATTCAGGATGTGAGTGATTTTTGTTCGATTACAACAAAATGGTGGCCGGTGAAAATGGAGCGTCAATGATTTTTCTTTTAAACATGTATATCTGATCGAAGTGTTTCTTGAGTGTATTCAATGTTGGTGACTGTATATTGTAGGTGGGGTACAAAAACCTTTTGACAGGAGCGTAGTTCTGTCTACCCAACTTATTATTACAGATACCGTCCTTTTGCCTTTTGTACGAGAGCGATTTTTTCGTTTGTCGGATTTCCAGGTTTATCTGGAACTGCTTGATTTTTCAGAAGATGAAAACTTTTTGTTAAGATTCATAGCAGGAGATCAATCATGGGTTTACGCTTATGACATCAAAATGAAACATTTCATTTTGAAATCTGAAAAACGAAAAAAATTATAGAACAAGTGAAAATATCTTCCCTCCGAAAATAGCTTCCCTGAGACCAACTCGAGTCGCGCAATTCTAATAGTCTATGTATTTTTATAGCAGTAATTTTTTTCTTCCTTAACTAAGCGATTTACCCAAGGAAAAGTAAAAATGACCAAATAAATGTCTAGATCATCCTCTTAACATCCAACTGTAACAAATAAAAGCTAGCATCGACGTTTATTAGGAATTTCTTTTAAAAATTTAAATTTTTATTGTTTGTTGAGCGAAGAGATTTTATGCATATCACGATTTAAATAATTTTCGTGGATGTGGATGAATTACACAGTACCATTGAGCGTTGATTTTATTATTATTCAATAGTATGGTATATTAAAATCCAATTAATAAACTTCAGAAAATACTTAAAAAAGTTCCTCGAGGTAGATTAAATATTGAATAAATAGGGTAATACCTATTAGAAATTCAAAGGGAAATTTTTGTAAAATAAGTTAATTCAAAATTACCGCTAGTCTTACTCATTTCTCTTTCTTAATTCAATATTTCTTTGCATTTTTTACAATGGATAAGTCGATTGTTTTTAATTTTTCGATTTATTCAGCTTCTTAAAATGTAGACTTACAAAAATGCATAAAATGCAATATGCTTACCTATTATGCATGTAGAACGGTATGAGAGCCGCATAAGCAATTCATGTTTGATCACATCGCGTAAAAATAACTCCAATAGTGAAAATTAACAAAATAAGCGAAATCGGTAACTATGTCATAGCCAACAGTAACTATGTCATAGGCAACAGTTGCTTGTCGCAAATTCAATAGTCAGCCATAAAGAATCAATGTCCGTGCGTTTAATAAGTTTTCCCCTATTAAACAGTGAATATACGTTATTACACATTAGTGCAATAGTGAGTCATTTACATCCACGATCCTTTTTCTATATCCTATAAATCCAGACTAAAAATTTATTCTGATCCTCTTTAGCTACTAACAGACATCCGTGATCCAGGTCAAGAGCAATCCCGTCCATATTTATAAATACAGTAAGAAGTATCTACAGCTATTACAAAACATCAACCTATCATCTCTAGACCAAAACAAATGGTTTGCAAGAAACTTACAATAAAACAAAACAAAATTAAAAATTGATACAACCTGATCCATGATCCCATCACTTCTTGGTAATATTTCCTCCTTCCAGTTCAAAGTGGGGTTTAACTTTATATTAAGATAACTAACGTAACATTCATTCCTGATCCGACGGTTATAAGACGCGAAGTGCATTAGAGATAGTGAAAGTATACACACCAACCAGGAAACTCTTCTTGATGCAATTGCAGTCGCTGTTTCTTGCAAATGTTATTGCATTGCAGCCGTAATATCAAATAACAAGTTAGAAGAATTTCCTCTTGTGGTAAGTGTCCAAATTAAAGAAGTTAAAAGTGACGTGATTTTTTTGATTGATAGATTTTGTGGTTTTTTGGTGATAGTGGGGAAAGTGTTCTAAACTAGAAATGTTAAGGTGATTTTTAAAAAGGATCAAAAGTTTCATCTAATCACCATACTAACAACTTTCTCCTTCAAGCGTCTTGGACTTGTTTGTGACTTTGATAAGACCCGAAATATTATATAAGAATAATTGTGTCAGTTGCAACAAGGAATTATGTCCAAAGGACTTCGTTAAGTGATCTGGAAAATAGCAAATTGCAGATACCCGTAAGATGTAAAAACCCCAAATATATTTTTAAGTGGTCTAGGACCAAACAATAAGAAAATGAAAATTAATTCAAGATCTTATGTAATATTTGGCTTAGAAAATTAAAAGACTCCTATTAGAAGAAGGATCTGAAATTTCAGTGCTCCCATTCATTCGAAATGAATACATTCAACTTTTTGCACGTACAATATCCCCATTTTGTAAAAATTTGAGGAGGAAACTGGTGTCAGTCCGGCTGGTTTTACATTTAGTGTTGCGTAATTACCATGCTAAATTTTGCAATAAGACGCTCTATCGGTGGCTAAGTGAAAAACGTAGATAAATTATAATGTGATCATGCTAGGTGAAGCCTTTAGTTGCGTGGAAAAAGATAATATGCTTCTTGTTGAGTCTAAAATATTTCCTAACGCTATCCAACCCTTTACTACTTAAAAACCGCATAAAACTGGAGTTTTCATTAAGTTTTAATGAGTTAAAACGAAAATTCTTCAAAATGGACGTATATCTTATAGCAGTGAAAAGTGACCAGAAAACTCATGTATTGGTTTGTATGTTACGACAAAATGGCAAGGATAGAGGATAGTTGACAACGAAACGCGCATACCAACGATGTTTGATGAGTGCTCAGGCAAAAGGCGTAAAGAAGTGCTTTGAATGCCAAGCGATTACGGTGATGGCTATGATGATCGATAATACGAGTAGCTCTAGTGTAGATGCTTTGAAGTGGGGAATATGCCGGGAGAAGGCTCGGCGTTTTTGTACCATTTCTATCTCAATAGTCGCATGCATTATAGTCTGGGATGGCGGGTCCGAATTTTAGTAATTTCCGTAACATGTATTTTGAGTTTGTTGAATGATACTCGTATACCCTAATTTTTAAAAAGACCTACTAGTTTCGCGTCATGTCTATCCGCGCGCCACAGCAAATTTCCTCAGAAACTATAGCAGCTGGAAAGGTCAATTTTTTTGAAAAGGTCAGAATTGGTGGTCTCTCAAAACTTTGGACCTTATCCAAATTTCAAAATTAAATTTTTTTTTTTATCAAGGTAGTCGAGTGAGGTATCAAATGAACGGTCTTGATTAGAATTTTTAGAATCTGAAACAAAAAATCATCAGGGGGTCCACGGTCCTTCCTCTAGGACAGCTTTAAGCCGAAAAATCAGAAAAAAATCACAGAGGTAGGTCTTTACAAGTGCAAGAGCAACAAATACCTCGGAAATCAAAATTCACTCAACTTTGATAACAATAGTGTGATTTGTAAATTTTACGTTTTCTACCATAAAATCATACCGGTACCCTTAACCTCTCTAAAATTCAATAAGTATGTATAGATTTATATAAGGTTCTTATGCTCACAAAATTTCATGAAAATCAATACATAATCAAGTGAATTATAACCCTTTTAATTGTATGGAAATATATTTACAACAAACGTATTAATGCTTGATACATATTCAAATTGACTTAGCACCTTTGTGTTCTACGAATTTTCATGAAAATATAAGGAATAGTTTTTAATCAATTCTTTTGTTTATTTGGTATCCGCTTTTCAAGAAAAAAAAAATAGTTTTTAATTTGATGTTCAATTGGCCGAGTATTCAGAAAAATTATTTAAGCTGGAACAAAATGACAGAATGGGTAATGAATAAAACCAATCGAGTTCAACCAATTTAGTTTTTTTATTTAATTTATTTCTCTCCGTAAACAACACACGTCTACTCGGCTTCGCTGGCGTGCTCGACTGACTGCATTTCACGACTGGCATGCGTTGTTGCCAGTTGTCCTGTTTCTCCAGTGTTGACAGCTCGGCCATCCTGGAGTGACTCGTCCCGAGACACATCTTCACCAAAGGCGGGATCGGAACTAACGCCTGATTCGTCATCCGTTGATCATCGTCGGTGTTCGCTTCTGGTCCCAAGGAACACGCGCGTGGAATACAGATTGGAATGGTCGTTGATTCCGTTGGCAATCTTCTAAATCTCCAATGAGGTATCGGTCGCAATCCAATACCCGATTAATTACATACGGTCCATTGTAGCGTGGCTGTAATTTTCGAGATTCTCCGGTCGCAGAAGGCACGCTATCGACCACAACCAGATCGTTAACCGCAAACTGTTTTGGTTGCCCGTGTTGTAGCGAAACGTTCTTTCCATTTTTGCTTTTCGATGTTAATTCTATTCGCATTTCGTCATAGCAAATTTCCGTGGATTTAGTCCCATCTAACTCGTGTAACGCTTCGAGCAGCTTATTCGAAAGAATGTCACGTAGCTGGTATCGGAATACAATCGCATTCGGCGTGTGACCGGTAGTCGAGTTTGCTTGGGAATTTAAAACAAACTGAAGCCTTTTAAGATTTCGGTCCCATTTGCGTTCGTTATCTGTTGAAGTTCGCAAATATAGAAGAACAGATTGATACGCTCCCTCGATTTGGCCATTTGCCCTGGGGGTCCTAACCGCATTTAAAACATGGCTGATATCGTTATCAGCACAATAACTTTCAAACTTTTTGGAAGTGAAGACTTCGACGATTCACTCGGCTGAATAATGTTTGTTTCCAATAATTCGTCTATAATTTTTGTCACCTAAGGTCTTTTCGCAAAAACAATGCGATGAGGTCTGTGGTAAACGGGTATGTCTGATATTAACCTGATTTTCAGCTATCCAAGTTTACACTTCCCAAACTCCGATAGATTCTCGGCGAAACAATCTTTGAATTCGCATAATAGTTCATCTAACTTGCGATACTCGTCCTCGTTCAAGTTCTTTTTGTCTTCGATTTTACAAACCCCATCTGATATGATTAGGTTTAGACGTTGGCTTTTTAGGAAATCGGTTCCCACTAGAGCAGTACAAGGCAACATTCCGTCTTCCACGATATAGAATGTGTGAAGAAAATCCCTATTATCAAACTGCATCTCCGTTTTGATTTTTCCCGTAGAGCGATAATTTCCTCCACCGAAGCCAGCAAATTCGATTTCAGTCGGTTCGACTGGCCCAATGGCATCATCCACGGATCGAGCTAATAATGAACGTGAGCTTCCTGAGTCTACTATTGCGAATATACTTTTTCCCTAGACAGTTATTTTTTTCGGCGGCAATAGCGGTCCAGAAACAATTGATAAATTTTCCTCCTCCTATATTTGCAATACGACATTTGACTGCTGTGGGTAGATCCTCTCGATTCTTGAGCTCTGTCGAGGCATTCGCTCGTTCTATGTCCCGTACGACGGCAATGATCGCAACGCGGACGTCGTTGTGGATGCGGACATCGCACTGTCATATGACCTTGCTGACGGCAATTGAAACATGTCGGTCCGGTTTCGCGCATTACGACTGGCCTAATATTCGACACTCGTACCGACTGGTTGCGTAGCGGCACAAATTCACTACGTGATGCACGCATCTGATGCGGATCTATAGCCTGCACAACATTCTCCTCGAAGCGGCTAATCACCATGTGAAATTCTTGTAGTTTTGCGAATTCACTTCCCGCAAGAGCAATTTGCAGTGCTGGATGACTGAGGCCTCGTCGGATATACTTTATGATTGCTGCGTCTGACAGTTCTCCCCGTCGCCCAATTCCTGTCATTTTATAAAAGTATTTGTCCGAACTTTCCGAATTTGCACGAATCGTTCTCATCAACTTTAAATGCACATCGGCTTTGTCAATTCGAGTAGGAAAGTCGATCACTAGTTTGTTCGCAAACTCTGGGAAACTTTTAAATACTTGCATTTGTCCGTCGTTCCATATTTTTGCATATCCGCACAGTTTTAATTGTGCTGCAAACAATACCAATTATCGTCCCAAGCGTATACCTCCTTCAACTCGCATATGCGCTTAATAAACTGTTCTGGCGTTCAGTTTCGCTTGTTCGGGTCGAAACTTGGCAACATCTCCGCAATGTCGCTAACAGAGAAAAGCATTCTCATTTGTCGATATGTTGATTCTAGGAATGCCTGCTCCCTTTCCAGCAAATTGCGTTCACGCTGTTGAAGATTTAATCGCCGTGGCGCCTCATGCTCATGCATCACCTCCTCGGCTTCTCGGGGTGCGCCCGTCTGCCCCCTTAGGGTGATTTCGTCGTCATGACCATTCGCCTTGCCCCTTAAATCTCGCACAATTTGAACTTCAGTCATCTACCTTGAAGTGCTGCTTGCTTCTGGGAAATCTGAATGCACTAACCTTTTGATTAATTCGGGTTTATTTTCCAACGTCGGCAGCCCACGCTCGCGGCACAAGTCTTGTATCTCTTTTTTCGTTTTAATCGCGTACATGACTGATCCCACTTCTGAACTGTCAATATGGCAGAATGGGTAATGAATAAAACCAATCGAGTTCAACCAATTTAGCTTTTTTATTTAATTAATTTCTCTCCGTAAGCAACAACGTCTACTCGGCTTCGCTGGCGTGTTTGACTGACTGCATTTCACGACTGGCATCCGTTGTTGCCAGTTGTCCAGTTTCTCCAGTGTTGACACTATCAGAAAATTTATTTCGAACCCTAGGATGTTACAAAGCCCATCTGGCAAGAACACTCTCCTGCGTACTCGACTTGTTATATCTCCGATCAGACCAGTACTCGTGGAACAGGCAGGACTGAACAAGTAATGATTAATTTTGTCCCCATCATGAGTCATTTCTGCAGTTTTTAAGGTCTTATACTAACTTACAAAACCCTATGGAAATCGCGACATGTCTGTCCATCAATTCTTATATGTGTCACAGTAATTCACCTCGAAAGCCATAGAAGCTTGTCACCAAATTCGGGATATATCAGAAGTGATTGCTTCTTGAAAGGTTGGAATTCTTCAAGGGATCTCCCTATTCAGGTAGGAGACCCCCAAAAAAATGTTTTACCAAAGCTGGTCGGTCGAGTAGGATATCAAATAAAAGGTCTTGATTAGAGCTTAAAACAGACCTTAATACAGAAGTTTTTGTATCCAGGGTTACAGGGTGAGGGGAAACGTACCAAAAATGTGTCCCCCGTCGCGTTGGTACATCCTTGGCTGAAGAAAAAAAATCATCAATCTTTATGAAAGTAATAAAAAAAAAAAGCTTAAAAGTCGAAATTCACACAACTTTTTTAATAATAGCATGATATGTAAACTTCACATTTTTCCCAATAAAATCTTATTGGTACTTTTAAATTCAATGAAATTAGATATAAAGGTAGTTCAATATAAGGCAAGTAGTCCAATATAATATAGTTCAATATAAGACGAGCAACGACACAGAAACACATTATCATTAAACCCAAAGCCCACTCTAGTTCCGAAAAAACTTTAACTGATTTCAAGTCTAAGATCCGGTCCTCCATATGCAAAATTCCACTTCAATTGGTACGGCCGATTCGAAATAGTTCTGCTATTATTAAGACCACAATTCCGAACACGGTCATGCTTTTAAATATTGTTACGGAGAAATTAAAAGAAGACTATGATGTTAGGGAAACGAAGTCTCGTCAACATAGGATTCATAAACGGTCTGGATAGACAATTTTCAAAAGAGGAACTGAGGGACGAAATCCAGAATCTAAACCCAAGCATGCTTCTTCTGCGTAGCACTACAGCCCCTCTGGCCTTCGTTTTCTGCAAATAGCGCCTCCAACTGTCTCGCTCCATCAACCACGTCCTCCAATTTCCTCCTCCGACAATGTCTTCGTCAACTGAGTCAGACCAGCTTTTCTCGGTTTCCCCACTGGTCTCCGCCCTTCAGTTCTTCCAAAGAATACCTTTTTGGGTATCCGTTGTTCGTTCATTCGATTCATGTGGCCAGCTCATTGCAGCTTCGAATAAGTAAGTCAATACTAATTATGGATTATACTTAGTAAAAGTGCCAAAAATTTAACCATAAAACTTCGAAATGTGAAGGTGAATTGAAATGTGCAAAATGCAGATTAAATCAGAATAAGAAAGAGTACAAAAGCTCGGTCGAGAAATGCTGCAACTGCATGGAAAAAGCCAAAATTGTCGATCATTCTCACAGAGCAGATTCTATGGAGTGCCTGCAATTTAAGCGTAGGATTTTGATTGCTAAAAGAAGCATTGACTACGATTGTTCACATGGCTGGTGAAAATTTAAATATACTGGGAGCACGCAACTCTCAATTTTACATGCAAACACCGTGATTGGTTCGATGATGAGTGCTAAAATGCATTGGAGAAAAAGAATCAGGCGTACACACAATATTTAGATAGGAAAACTAGGACGAAGAGAGAACATTATGAAGATCTTAGAAGAGTAGCGAATAAAATTATTAGAATTCAGATAAGAAAATATAATGACGACCAATTGAGAAGCATCGATGTAAGTCTAGCGAGCAACAGCACAAGATAAGCATACAAAGTAGTGAAAAGCCTGAATCGAAGTTATCAACCCAACACCACGCTCTGCCGTGATAACATCGGCAACATCATCGGTGATGAAAACAGAATTAAGGAAATATGGTCATCATATCTCAAGAACCTCCTTAATCCTCCGCAAAGCTCCAGAGCATCGGAGCCTATAGATATCCACGGAGAGCTTCCATTGACTCCACCAACCCTGCATGAAATTTGAATGAATAACAAAGCACCGCTTATCGATGAAATTCCAGTAGAGCTCATTTAATATGCCAGTACTTTTCCGAAAGCTGTCCATAACGTTATGCAGCATATTTGGCAACAAGAGCATATGCCGGACGAGTGGAGCCAATCAATTATATTTTCTATCCACAAAAACGGTGACAAGCTACAGTGCGAAATTAAAGAGGCATATCACTACCTTTGTAGGGTGTACAGCATATTTTCAAAGTTCTTACAAAAAAAATCATATCATACACCAATAGTATTATTGGAGAGTATCAAGGTGGTTTTAGAGCAGGTAGATCGACGATAGACCAATTGTTCACAGTCAAGCAGGTACTTGAGAAATGCTGGGAGTTCAATGTAGACGTATAACAAATTTTCTTTGATTTTAAGCAAGCATACGACAGTATTGATCGCAACGTACTGTACAAAATAATGCTTTGCTTTGGTATCCCAGCTACATTAGTCCGTCCTACCAACATGACAATGACGTTGACAACCTCCCAAGCCCGTATCAATAACCAACTCAGCGAAACCTTTAACACAAATATTAGACTAAAACAGGGAGATCGGCTGGCCCCAATGCTATTCAATTTCGCTCTGGAATAAATCATAAGAAAGCTACGTGTCGATAGAGAGAGGTACATTACTATTAGCCCAGTCATATTAGGGCTTTCACCTCGGAATGAAAGATAATAAGCTGCAAATTGGTATGAACCTTTGTTTTGTCATTCTAAATGTTGTCTCAAAAGTCACAATCGTTATCGTGTCCCCGTCTCAAGATATTCAAGGTCAAAGGTCACAAAAATCGGTTTTTCGCGAATATCTGGCTTCCTATCGGTTAAATGAGATTTGCATTTATTATAAAAGTTGTAGGCTATAAAATTCCCTACAACTTTTGTTTAAACTTTTTTTTCATACGACCAACCGTTTTGAAGGTAGAGCGCGAAGAGTGCACATCGTACAGTCATATACGGCCTAATGCAAGGTCAAGCGTGAGTTATGGTTATCAGTACGTTATAAAGTCAATTATTTACTTGGAAATTATAATTATTAAACAATGCCTATTATTTATGTACTAACTATTAATTATTTATATTTAATTAAAGTAAGTAACTTGATTTGCAACGGTACAATTTCAAACTAACGAATAATCTTGACTCATACAAAGTGGAGAGAGTGGCCTTGAATACTATAGAACATCTGTCCCGGCAATGAATAGAAAAGGGCATAGGGTAGGGACAAGTATTTCCAGGTATATAAGTATTGAGAAATTTACGCGTTTGAAAGAAAAGATATATAATGTCGTGTTAACTTAAAATAAAACTAAAATATATAATCCAGAATTAATAATATTTTATACTTAAATAGTTAAATATGAATAATTATATATAAATAATCAAGTTACTTACTTTAATTAAATATAAATAATTAATAGTTAGTACATAAATAATATATATAATTATTCATATTTAACTATTTAAGTATAAAATATTATTAATTCTGGATTATATATTTTAGTTTTATTTTAAGTTAACACGACATTATATATCTTTTCTTTAAAACGCGTAAATTTCTCAATACTTATATACCTGGAAATACTTGTCCCTACCCTATGCCCTTTTCTATTCATTGCCGGGACAGATGTTCTATAGTATTCAAGGCCACTCTCTCCACTTTGTATGAGTCAAGATTATTCGTTAGTTTGAAATTGTACCGTTGCAAATCAAGTTACTTACTTTAATTAAATATAAATAATTAATAGTTAGTACATAAATAATAGGCATTGTTTAATAATTATAATTTCCAAGTAAATAATTGACTTTATAACGTACTGATAACCATAACTCACGCTTGACCTTGCATTAGG
Source organism: Odontomyia ornata (assembly GCA_963969285.1). Classification (NCBI taxonomy): domain Eukaryota; kingdom Metazoa; phylum Arthropoda; class Insecta; order Diptera; family Stratiomyidae; genus Odontomyia; species Odontomyia ornata. The sequence goes on along the minus strand of OZ017742.1, from coordinate 33,850,108 downwards.
CCGTATATGACTGTACGATGTGCACTCTTCGCGCTCTACCTTCAAAACGGTTGGTCGTATGAAAAAAAAGTTTAAACAAAAGTTGTAGGGAATTTTATAGCCTACAACTTTTATAATAAATGCAAATCTCATTTAACCGATAGGAAGCCAGATATTCGCGAAAAACCGATTTTTGTGACCTTTGACCTTGAATATCTTGAGACGCAAACACGATAACGATTGTGACTTTTGAGACAACATTTAGAATGACAAAACAAAGGTTCATACCAATTTGCAGCTTATTATCTTTCATTCCGAGGTTGACCCCTTTTTTTACCTAATATGACTGGGCTATATACAAGTCGAACCAAATGGTAACCTATGGGGACGGCATTAGCTATTTTGTCACGGTCGTTAACAACCGCCTAAGAACTTTTCCGGAAACTCGACATCGAAGCGGGGCTACAAATCAATGAGAATAAAACAAAGCTCATGACGCAGTCGAGGCAAAATACCTTAAATACACAAAATATCACACTTGGCGAATACAGTATCGAAAATGTGGGCGAATTTGTGTATTCAGGCGCCAAAATAACGAAAACGGGCCATGAAAGAGACGAAATACGCCGAAGAATACAGCTCGCAAATAAAATATTTTATTCAATATTGACGATATTGAAGACCAGCTGCAGACACAGGGAAACAAAGCTCCACTTATACAAATCTGTGATAAGACCTGTGTTATGCTATGGGTGTGAAACATGGACCCTAACCCAAGCATCCGCAAATATATTGAACGCCTTTGAGCGACGGGTCCTGAGGCGAATAATCGGAGCGAAGTTAGACGGGGACCAATGGCGAATTCGATACAACCATGAGCTGTATGAAATTTTCGACGAGCCGGATGTCTCAACGATTGTAAGACTGCGGAAGCAGCAATGGGCTGGACACATGAATCGCATGGACGAACAACGGATACCCGAAAAGGTATTCGTTGGGAGAACTGAAGGCCGGTGACCAGTGGGGAAGCCAAGGAAATGCTGGTCTGACTCGGTCGACGAAGATAGTTCATCCCTGCTCGGATTTCTAAATTGGAAGGCGCGGTCAATGGACCGAGACAGTTAGAGGCGCTATTTACAGGAAGCGAAGGCCCGAAAGGGGCTGTAGTGCTAAGAAAAAGAAGAAAGGAAGTTCTCATCTTTTCTCGCCTCTTTAATAATGTCTTTCGAATGTTGAATTCTAAGCAATTTTTGGTCATCAGTTAACTTGTGCGGAACAAACGTGCACAGACCTTTCGTAAACCCAAATGATCGGTTGAAATGCGATAAATCGATGTTTTGTAGATATTCAACTCCGATTCCATGAATTTCAACGATAAATTCGGCTCATTTTTGATAAATTCAAGCACATTTTCGATGGAGTTTTCGGTGATCACGGATTTTGGGCGGCCCGTATGTTCATCGTCATTGATGTCCTCACGACCATCTCTGAAACGTGTAAACCACTCATGAACTCTGGCACGAGATAGACATTCATCACCATAAACTTTTGTCATCAATTCAAATGTTTCGGTAAACGTTTTACCGATTTTAAAACAAAATTTGATATTAGTTCTTCGTTCGAAACTCATTTTTGTACCGATGACACAAACATACTGTCACTTTAGACGCAATAACTTTGCTTCCACTGAACTGAATGCCACCAAACGTTCACTGGAAGTCAGGGAGGAATGTAACTTTGCAACGCGCTCATTTGTTTTGGAACGCACCTTGTATAAGTGCCAAAAATGTAAACAAAAAACTTCGAAATGTGGAGGTGAATTAAAATGTGCAAAATGCAGATTAAATCACGACACAAAGTAGTACTGCATGGAAAATGCCAAGAACGGATGAAAGTGATCGCACGAGCGTTGTGTGATGAAGAAAGAGCGATGGAGAGGGTGGTAGGGAACGCAGATATAAAAAAACAGCAGTGAGGCAGCTGGGAGTGTCCGGTGGGAAGTTCAGCTTCGTTTTGCAAATAGTTCTGTAAAGGTTAATAGCAGTGAGGCACTCTGGGAGTGTACCGTGGGAAGTCTAGCTTCGTTTTGCAAATGATTATGTAAAGTGGGAGAAATGCATGAAGAATTATTTTTGAGCAAATGCACGAATTACGTGAAAAGAATTCTATGTGAAGATGGAAAAACTTTTTATAAATTTTTATTTTACTGGGAGAAATGCATGAAAAATTATTTTGAGATTTCATTCGAACGGCCAGAATAATAGGTGTGGCCAACAAACATCGTAATTAACATAGAAATTTTGATATTTATGGTCCCTGTTTTTGCGGAATTAATTAAGATGGAGATCTAATACCTTGAATACCCACCATTATTATTCAGGACTTTTTCGATTCTTCCGGGCATAGACGGTATCAACTTCCGACAAGTTTCTACAGGAATATTGTACCAAACATTCTCCCATAATTGGGTATGTTTTGGCAAACCATCTTTGAAACTTCCGTTCAAGTTAACCCCAGAGAATCTCAATAGGATTTAGGTCAAGGGATTGACTTGGCCACGCAAGGATGTCCACATTATTTTCTTGGAACCATGCTTTGACAGATCGAGATGAGTGTTTTGGATCATTTTCCTGCTGAAAAGTCCATTACTGTCTCCAACAAACCTTGTACACAAATCTATCCATTATGACAGCATTTAGATGTACCGGACCTACACCTTGCCATAAAAAACAGAACCATACAATCACGCTGCCACCTGTTTGCTTTACCGATTTTTTCGTAAACCTAGAATGAAATTGTTTGCCTTCCGGTCGACGAACGTTTCTTTCCGCATCGTTACCAAACAAATTTAGCTTTGTTTCATCCCTCCAGAGGACATTGTGCCATTTTTTTCACCTTACGATCGGCACCAGGTTTTATGAGCTAACGCAAGTGTTGCCTCTTCCTCAAATTTGCAGTTTGAAAGAGAGGAACTTTTCGGGCAATCCTTACGAGTAGTTTTACGCTTGCTAATCGCTCTCAAACGATTCTTGATGAAACAACATTCCCAATTTCGCTAACATTTGAACGAGTTGCGTTTCGCTAATGTAACGATACAATTGTCGACCACTAGTGGTTTTTTTAGGTGCTCCACACGTATCAGTGGATTTTTCCGGTTTGAGAGCATTTGTAACAAAATTTTCAGACCGTCGAATTGATGTGGCGATGAACTTGTAGGTTCCCCCCATCTCGGAGCTGATGGACAAATCTTCTCTCCTCGGCACTACAGTGAGGTCTACGGCCCATCTAATATTATTACAATATTATAATTATACCTTCAATGAGTTTAATTTCCTCAAACTTCTCCAATTAAATAATTTTTTAAATTGATTTACTTTGATGATTTTGACTGTGTATTTGTTGTTGTACTCATGAAAACCTACCTCAACAATTTTTTTCAGATTTTTGGATCACTGGTACTAATCGCGAGGAGGGTGAACAGAAATTGTTCCCCCGGGCCACAAAAAGTTACCAGCTTCGAAAGTTCTCATCAAGACCTTTTATTTGACACCCCAGATGACTACCTTTGATAAAAAGAAATTTTGCGGCTCCTCTTCCAATACTTGTTGATACTCAAACTTTCAGGGGATCACCACTTCTGATCCACCTACAAAGTATGGTGTCTGTAGATGCTATAGTTAGTCTGTTTGGCCTAGTGGTTAGAGCATGAACGCATAAGCCGAAGGTCCCAGGTTCGAATCTCGTTGGGAGCAACGTGATTTAGTTCAGGGGATTTTTCGGAGAGACTACGAGTGTTCGCTCAGTGGTGATATGTACTGATTTAATCAGGCCATATCATAGCTGAGCAGACACACGGGAGCATGGTACTGACCAAACCAAATTCCGAAGAAATCAATACGGTCGTGAAAATGAGATACTCTAACTATTATCGTGTTAGTCCTCAAAGGATATAATTTAAATTAATTTGTAATTACCTAACTTGTCGTCTAGCCTGTTTTTACACTGGCCAAATTGTGACGTGCACCAAAGCTATTGCTTTTATGCAGCAAACAAAATCTAAGTTTGGCCGAAATATCCAGCCAAAGTATTATTATTATCAATAAAAATCTTTCCCTTTAGTCTTTAATAAAACCAGCCTAAGATCACTTTGGCCGAACACTTTATTATAAGACGGGTCAGAATTTACTGATCCCGAATCAATACATTCTTTTCTATTTATACTAATTCTACTCGTTGTTTGTAAATCTATTTCTCACGCCCTCATTACTTAACATTCAACTTGTGTGGTCATCAACACCTCGCATTCCCATTTACCACACTCATCATCGCAATGCAATTTATGACCTATTTTCTAGGTCATAAATTTCTTTTCAAGTGCATTACTAGGTCGCTAGCATACACATGGCAAATCGAATGCGGAAGAAAAGTGAAAGTAAAAGAATTCGAACGTTGAGTAATGAGGTAGGTTTCATGTTACATATGTTCGTCGTCACATTAGTCTCTGCGACATGTTTTGGTTTCATATTCCAATGCAATGGCTCGTGGTAGTTATTTATGACCTTACCATGGGATTGGAATATGAGACGAAATGCAATTTGAGTATCTATATAATGAATGAATGATTTAATTGAGTTTATGCAACCTATTTAGTGAATGAATGATTTAATTGAGTCTATGCAACCTATTTAGTGAATGAATGATTTAATTGAGTTTATGCAACCTATTTAGTGGGAATAGTGGGAATCATTACACTATCTTTAAGCGAAGGCCCGAGAGGGGCTGTAGTGCTACAAAGAAGAAGATGCTATAGTTTCGGAGGAAAACTGCTGTTGCACACAGACGGACGTTAAAACCGTTTCTATTTAAAAAAACTAAGAGTACTTAATCCCAGCTTACCAAGAATCAAGTGTCTACCCAAAATTCATAAAGAGGGGAATGAAATGATGGAAATTATTGCTTCCACAACTGCCCCTACAAGAAATATAGCCCAATGGCTCTTAAAACCGTGCACGAAACTCCCGTACATGCCTAGCAATCGATCAATAAACAAGTGAAACTAGCAGGGAAGTCTTCCTGTCAGAAGGATATTCTAAAATAATTAGTACATCAAACAACGTCTTCTGAATATCAAAACTTGAATTGAGCTAGAAAACTAGTATGATTATTATGTATTTTCAATTGCCGTCTCATTTTTTTTTCTGTCTGTTGACATCAATGTTTGAGTTATCATGATAACATATCAATGTTTCAAAATATTTCTAAAATTTTCATCAAAAGCCTTACACATCTGTAGTGTTTGGGTCCTTTGCGAACGTGTATTAACACAGTATTGTGTGTAATTGATAAATTTCAATCGTCTATGACTTAGCTGTTTACGGCTCGATTTTTATGAAACTTTCAGTTATTTATTAGAATATTTAGATACATAGTTTGGCAAATTTAAAGGTAATGAAAACGTAAAATTCATAAAATGTACTATTATTAACAAAGTTGATTGAATTTTGACTTCTGAGGTATTTGTTGGCCTTGAACTAATAAAGATCTACTTTCATGATTTTTTCCAGACTTTTCTGTCCAAAAATGTCCAATCCTTGCTAATGCTTCTTGTTTAAGACCTTTTTTGAAAAGTTCTCGCGAAGACCTTTCATTTGATGCCCATATCGGCCACCGTTTGTAAAAAAAATGTTTAAGGGTCACCCTCCTATATATGGAGACCTCCTTAAACACCTTAAAATATTTTTTTTTGCACTGCAACTTTTGAGAGGGCCTCACTTTTGATCTACTTGAAAATTCCATCACTCTAGTTTATGTGGTTTGTGAGAAAACTAGCGGTGACTCACGGGCTAACGGACGCACGGATAGACGGTTGGACAGTTTGCGATTTCAGTAGGGTATTGTAAAAATATTTAACAATACCCTAAGCATAAAGATGAGTTGGCGGACGGACGCACGGATAGATGGTTGGACAGTTTGCCATTTCAGTAGGGTATAGTAAAAATATTTAACAATACCCTAAGCATAAAGATGAGTTGGTGGACATTTTACAAAAGGTGGTTGGCGGACGATGTTATACTGGTTTCTTATGATGTCAAGTGGCTTGCTCCAAGCCTCCCAGTAAAACCGACACTAGCATTGTTTGAAGACTGGTTACTTAAGAATGATAATTCAATAGAATATGAGGAAAAAAGTTAAAAGTTGGCCTCTCTATGCATGAATAAGTTCTTTAAAGTGACGGCAGGAGCAGCTATGGGAAATTTTCAATCACCAATACTGAGTGACATTTTTATGAACTGGTTGGAGACTGAAATACAAAATAAGGAAATTATGCCTAAAATACGGATAAGATACTTTGACGATATTATCACGATCATAAAGGTTGACGAGATTGAAGAATTGCTGAATGTGCTCAATGGAATACATCCCAGAATTACGTTCTCAATAGAAAAAGAGAACAACGTGAACTACCATTCCTAGATCTTTTAATCATAAGGGGCCTGTTTACAGGAAAATACCAGCACCCAGAGAACGATACCAAGTTCGTCGAATCATTCTTTCGGGCAAAAGAATTAAGATTTTATGTAAAATGATCAGTTATGGCAAGAGTTTTTTGTTTCGTTAATTACTTAAGGATATTTACTTGGTTTTTTATTACCAAATTTTGTAATTAATTGTTAAGGATGTCAATACGATTAAAGATTGAAGAAAGCTTCAGGATATCGACATTGAAGAAGAAAACAACTGGTCTTCAAAATACTGGTATCTGGAACGTTTAAATTATAACAAAGATTTTTTAGAGAAAATTTAATTTATATGAAGATGTTTGCTTTTCAAAAACTCATTTAAACTTTAATTCCAGCAGAAAAATCACCCGTTAACATTAAAAGATTTTTAAAATACTAAAGTACGAGTACTACGGTTGTCTAGCACATTACATTTGTAACAGACCAGGTTTCACATCGACACGACCAGATTTTATGACTGATTTGTATACGCGAAGATTTTTTTCTGCTGACATCTCTAGACCTTATAACAAGAAGTGTGAGTAGTAAGCTTTCCTTGCTACGTTCATCCTTGGCCAGATCTCTTCCTATTCTAAGCCTTTTTTATCAAGTTTTGTGAAATTGGTGTGCCTTTTTTCTCTCAGAAGTCTAGAATCTAGTTTCAGTTTCATTGACCTAGAATTTACCAATGATTTTAACTGTTTTTTCTATTACAGCAAAGAAATGTACTACACCGTCATATTCTTTATCATAACAACAGCACTTTGGCTATTTCTTGACTCACGTAAACCGAGAAAATATCCACCCGGTCCAAAATGGTATCCTATATTAGGAAGTGCTTCTCAAATAGCAAAACTACGAACAAAACATGGCCTCTTCTGTCATGCTGTTGCTGAGCTCGATGCTGAATATGGAAACACCGGCATCATTGGACTTAAAATAGGGAAAGACAAGCTTGTCATAGCATATTCTCATGCTGTAGCAAAAGAACTATCCTATAATGAAGATTTAGATGGAAGACCGACGGGACCTTTCTATGAAACCCGAACCTGGGGAACGAGAAAAGGAATAATTCTAACCGATGAAGAATTTTGGCATGAACAACGACGTTTCTTGGTAAGACATCTGAAAGAGTATGGATTTGCTCGTCAAGGAATGTCCGATTTAGCCCAGAGTGAGGCTCAGTATCTTTACGATGATGTTTGTAAAATGGTCAAAGATCAAGGAGGAAAGTCTGCAGTGATTCCAATCCACAATTTATTTAGTGTTTATGTTTTAAATACCCTTTGGACTATGATGGCCGGCGTTCGATACGATCGGGATCATCAAGAACTTAAAGAGCTCCAAACACTGTTTACGGACCTTTTCAAAAACATTGATATGGTTGGATGCATGTTTAGTCACTTTCCAATTTTACGTTATGTAGCGCCTAATTCGTCTGGTTATAGGCACTTCATAGACCTACACAGTCGCGCTTTCCAATTTATTTCTCGAGAGCTTGAAAGGCATAAGCTCGCATTTCATCCAAGTAATGAACCCCGCGATTTGATGGATAGCTATCTTCTTATCTTGTCGGAAGAGAACCGCAAAAGTAGCTTCACTGAACGTCAACTTCTTGCTGTTTGTTTGGATATGTTCCTCGCGGGATCAGAGACAACCACGAAAAGTTTAGGATTTGCTTTTCTATATCTTACCCTTAATCAAGATATTCAAGTGAAAATGCAAACCGAATTGGATACAGTTATAGGCAGAGGTAGATTTCCCGCTTGGAAGGACAGAGAAAGGTAACTGACAATTATTTGAGTATAATTTTAATCAAATATATCACCCATCTTAGTTTGCCATATTGTGAAGCAGTTGTTTATGAATCTCTTCGTTTCTTTGCCGGATCAAGTTTCTCGATTCCACACAGAGCACTACGAGACACTCAGCTTGCAGGTTACAATATACCTAAGGTAAATATCAATATTTGATTTCAAAGATCAAAATACTGCCCTTGTCTTATTTCTAGGATACTATGGTTGTAGCATGTTTTACAGGAATGTTAATGAAAGAGGAGAATTTTCCTGATCCACGATCATTTCGACCTGAACGGTTTCTTCGGAATGGGCGATGTGTGGTGCCCGAAGTGTTTGCACCATTTGGCGCGAAAAATCGACGATGTATGGGAGAAAATATGGCTAAACAGAATTTATTTGTGTTTGTGACGACATTAATACAAAATTTTACATTTTACGTACCAAGAGGGCATTCACCTCCTGATACTACACCTCAAGATGGTGCTACACCAAGTGTTAGACCGTTCTATGCTGAAGTTGTACCAAGATGAGAAGAATATGATCATAAAATTGAAAGAGAGATAGAGTATATTATATAGTAATAAACAAAGAATTAAATAGAATAACTTTAAGTTTTTTGGACTTCAATTTTCTAAATCATTTCAACCCGTTGATGCTTTTTCAAATAATACCAAGACTACTTTAACCGTCTTTAAGTGAAGGACCACGTCCGTCTAGCCGGTGGATGCAATTTTCAGTTTTCGAGCAAATTATTTTTAAGTTCCTTAATTATTGCTCTAGCACGATAGTCCATAAACTCAAGATCGCCCATATCCGAGTGTTTGAAATCAGAGCTATAGTACTTACGAGGGAGATCAGTGTTCCCGACGCGTGCTCCATTATTAGGGTTTTGTATCACTTACAAAACCTGTAATGAAATTGGTGGATAAATGTTCTTTTCCCCAGCACAAGGACCCTCAGCAAAAAAATTTCGCATTCACGAATTGAAAGGGTCTAATGCGGATCGACTGGTGTCAAGGCCGAGGTAACCTACTAAGGGCTGAAATTGCTTATAGCCAGTAATAAACTGGGCCGGGGGAAAACAGACGGACTAGAGCGGACTTCGTTGTTACCGGAGATACTTATGGCCACCAAATAAGAGTGGGGCATCCAGGTGGAAGCGGTGCCCCCCTTCAGAAAACGACGATCTAGCTTGGCATTGTATCGCCCAGCGGTGTCGCTTTGGCGGAAGTTACGACGGAAAACCTCATCCCCTTCTTTAAAATCGGAACCTCAGGTTGTAATACGTCTCAGGTGCATGTCCTGCGGCCTTTATCTTCCGTCCGATTTGTTGGCGAAGGTCTCCTAAACGTTGGTTGGGCTCCAGCGCATTGACGGTATCTCCCAAACTCTTCAATTGCCGTAGTAGCCTGTATGATTTGCCACGGAAAATCATGTGCTGTCCGAAGGCGGCAAAGTAAGGCGAGACACCGGTGATGGAATAAAACGACCGCAGAGCGCAAGTGATGGCGGACAATCTGGGGTCCCAATCCTTCTGAGTTGGATGGACCTAAGAATGGATCGTGGCTAACAATGTGCGATTCAAACGTTCTGATGCGTTCGATTGAGGAGAGTATATTGGCGTCAGTTACTGTTCAAGAAGACCCTTAAACTGCCGAAATCAGAACTGTACTCCGTTATCCAAGTACACGCTTTCCGGTACACCAAATACATGGAACACCCGAGTCTCAAAAAATTTCACAATAGGTGGAGTCGTGAACTTGGGAATAGGTTTCTCCAGCGGAATTTAGAGAGCTGGTCTAGCAAACCTATAGCTCCAATATGTCCCACAGAAGAACGAGGGTATGGGCCGAGTACAGACGTTGTCCGGAACGTAGAGTTGACCCATAGGAGGTCGAAGAGGCTGGTTGGGAGCTTTAGTGCCTTTACAGGTCTCACAAGCGCCTACATAGTCTTTGACCTGAGATGACATTTTAGACTAAAAGAAGTACTTCTTAAGGCGCCGAAGCGTCCGACCGTAGCCACCGTGGGCACTTAGAGGATCAGATTGTGAGTCATTTCCTCCGGCACCCAGAGTTTCCAGGACTCTTCTTCCTGCAATGGATCACCGGTTACGTATTCATTACGTCGACAAATATAGCCGTCTATCACTTTCAAATTAGGCAACTGTATTTGCCTCAACTTGTTGTAGCTGTCTGAATTAAAATGCGGGCTGTCTAAGTTTATCTCGATGGGATCATCGTCATTTACTGTCAATTCTGCTCCCTCGGGTGAAAACATTCGCGAGAGAATATCGGGCACGATGTTTTGGGTCCCTTTTCGATGTTTGATGGAGAACTTGAGCCCTTGCAGTTTAAGAGCCCATCGGGCCAGACGTCAGTGGAGGTCCGCTTGGTTCATAAGCCATTGTAACGAAGCATGGTCCGTGATGATTTCAAACTGTGGCGTAAATGGTGAATGGAGTGAATTTCTTGACAGCCACCACCGCTGCCAGACATTCTTGCTCGGATACGGTGTAGTTCCTTTGGGCCGAGTTCAGTTTACTCGACATGAAAGCAATGGAAGCTTCCTCTCCTTTTTCGGTCAATCGCACTAACACGCCCCAACTCCATGTTGACTTGCGTCACAATGAATGGAGAAGGGTTTCTGAAAGTCAGGGCTAGGGCAGATTTCAAGGCTTGTTTGAGCTCTTCAAATGCCTTTCGACTGAGTTCGGTCCAAATGAACTTACCTTTACGGAGCATGTCCGATAGAGGCGCTGAAACTGTTGCGTAATTTCGAATGAACCTTCGATACCAACAACACACTCCAAGGAAACGTCGTAGCTTCTTAACGGTCTTCGGTAAGGAGAACTCATCAATCGCCCGAGTTTTGTCCGGATCCGTTTTGATAGTACTATGTCCGATGACATGTTCTGGATATCGGGCTTCGTTCTTAAAAAACTTGCTTTTCTGAACATTGATGGTGAGTCCCGCCTTACTGTACGAGTATGCAGGGCTACTACTTGCAACAGGAGAATATGTTGATCAAACGTTTCTGTGATGAGTAGAAAGTCATCCAGGTACACGAACACTTGGCGTTTGAGATGAGGTGGAATCACTTTGTCCATCAGCCGGGTCATCGTTTGCGGAGCGTGACACAGGTCAAAAGGCTGTGACAAGCTGGTATAGTGGTCGTCCGGGCACTGTGAAAACGGTTTTATCCCTCAACCCATCATCGAGTGGAATTTGCCAGAATGCATCTTTCAAGTCGAAGCTTGTAATGTAGTTTGCTTTCGGCAGTCTTCCCAATATCCCATCGGTGAGCGGACGAGGGTAAGCGTCTCTAACGGTCACTGCATTGGCTTTCCAGGCATCTAGACAAAGACGGACTTTACCTGGTTTCACCACCAAGTTAACTGGTGAGGACCAGACACTTTGGGACTCCTCTATATCCCCCCAACTCTAGCATCCTGTCCAACTTTGCGTACACCAGCTTTTCCATGGCCGGTGAGATGGCGTAGTGTCTCTGTTTTATGAGTTTGCTATCGCCAACGTCGATAACATGTGAGACCAGAGTAGTTCGGCCAAGGCCTTGCGTAGCGTAAGATGGATGCTTCCAGTCGTTGTCGTTTGTTAGCCGTCAATTCGTGCCTGTCGGGAATAGAAGCGAGTTCATGGACATATCTAGTATTTAAAGGTGAGTCTCTGAATAGGTCTGGGGTCAAACCAAATTGAAGGACGAAGTCGACGCCAAGGTACACGTTCTGAGTAAGTTAAGGGATAATTAAGAGAGTAATATCCTTAGTTTAACCTCTGAACGTCACGGGTGTGGTCAATCTACCCTGGATAGGCTGTTTGGTGCCATCAGCTGTGCTGATTTCTGAACGCCAGGGTTTTACCACCATAGGGTGTTGATGGAGTATCTTTGAGCCGAGGCTTAAGGCAAGGGAGATACTTGCAACCGTATCAATCAGTGCAATAGCGATTTCGCCCAACACTGTGATTGGTGCGTAAGGTCTGGTGTCGTTCTCGGAAACCTCCGATATGTTGCATGAGTTTAGGGTTTAACGGCAGGTGCGCACTCTCTTGCGGAAACTCCACCAACGACGAGTTGACCATTTTACTTTGCGCGAGCGAGAGGTGACGTCTTCGGAAGCAATAATTCGCTCTCGACCCGCACGGTATTTCTGCAGTCGAACATGATATGGCTTTAGTACGCGAATCCGTGGCTGCCGGGGTTCTTCAGACATAACTGCAGTGGACGCTTCAAAAGTGTCGTTGGAGAGGCTTCCGGAAGAGAGGGAACCCCCGCAGCCATAATTGTCAAGACTGGTGTATTATCGTCAATATTGGAGTTTGCAGCAGGCTGGCAACCTACTGTTGAAGTTTGGAGGCCCGCCGAGATGGTCGGGTACTCGCTCGTCCGTTTTTTAAGTGGCGCAATCAGGGCAATCCGGGAAGTAGGTGTCAGGATTACCGCATCCGTAGCAGAAAACCGTACGCAATGCCCAACATGCAATAAACCGATGTCCGGTTTGCTTGCAGTTCCAGCAGGTCGTGAGGTTCCCCACCGCGCTACCGTAAGCTCGTCTGACTCCCTGCGAGTGTCCTCAAAACCGCAATTCTGTGCCGCGGACGCGGTCTCGCTAACAGATATGTCCGTTTTCGGAGTTCCTCCTCGACTCCTTCCTGTCGACTGACGGCTCTTAGAAGCGATGCTGTGACCTAAGGGTCGGAGCTCGCGACGTGACGGCGAAGTTCCGCCCTCAATTTGTGTTTTAGCATCCGCAGCAGTTGTCTTTGTCATTGGCTCAGTTAACTGGTCATTTAGCTGTAAGATGTCGACTCGAAACTTGCAGAAGGGCTCGTCTGGACGCTGCCATCTGGCATGGATTTTGTCCAGGACCCTCTCGCCCTTGTTAACCGTGGGATACTCTAAACGTAGTGCTTCCTTCAGCCGTGACCAGCGGTGGGATCGTGATCTATTTTTTCGAATCTACTAGGTGGAATTTGTGAAACACATTTTGTATTGTGCGTGGAACCTATATTGGTGGTGTGCGGATAAGCGAAAAAGTTTTCCATTTATAAGTAAATTAATTTTATATACGACCAACAACCTGTAAGCTTATTTATCGACTGCTTTATAACTACAAAAGAAAAAAATTAAATAACATGGATAAATGGACGTGCATTTTACTAAGGAATAGTAAATGCATGAAATGCATGAAAAACCCAATCGTAGAGAATTTCAGGAAATTGCTATTGCTACCGGCATTGGATTTTGTATAATGAGATTTATCGGTTTATTTGTAAAACTAACTCCCATCACAATCCCTAATATTATTTTTAGTACATGAAAAAACAGAAAATTTTAGCGTTTACAGGCCTTACCCGCCCCCATCAATGAGCCCTCGTCGGAGGAGCAGGACTGGGTAATTACCCTTTTGTTTATTAAATAAATTTAATAATAAATTTTGTGACAAATGAAAATGAAACAAACTGCATAACACAAAGGAAATATCTAAGTGAAATAAGATGTTATAGAAAAACACGTGGAAGGGTTTAATTTTTAATGCTTATTTATTCTAACCAGGTCTCATGTATTATAATCCTGTCAATGCTGCCTACATCGTAAAGACGAGCTCCCCTCAAGTATCGCCCACGTTCGCCAGGCCCAGTCTGTCGTTTTGCTTTGGCGATCCCCCCCTTCAGTAGGTTACCTCGGCCTTGACACCGTCGAACCAAGTCCTACGATTCACTTAATTCGTGAATGCGAAATGCTGGGGAAAAGAGCCCGCCCCACGACACCGCAAGACAAGGCCAATTCCGGTGAGCACCAATATCTTCGCTCCCCGAGGCAGCAGACCATCGCTGCAGACCTTTACGGACATTGATATTCACTCGAATTCACTACGCTAGTCCTCAGAGCTTGGAAAAATGAAGGTTGGGGTATTGCATTTATTATACACAGAGATCAGTCATATAAAGATTCACTCCTTTCGTTAGTTTCTGTTCTTCCCCAAAACGGATATCTTCGATTGGCATCATAATCTACTAACACGGTGACCTTCCTTCGTGGTAATTAGAAATTCATTTTCATACCTTCTCAGGCGGTGCTAATCGTTCGTGGGCTAAATAAGCAGAGTAGGCATAAAGACTTCCCTGAGAATCTCCAGTTTCTTCTTCTTCATAGCACTACGGCCCCTCTCGGGCCTTCGCTTCATACAAATAGCGCCTCCAACTGTATCGGTCCACTGACCGCGTCCTCCAATTTTGAAATCCAAGCAGCGACGAACAGTCTTCGTCGACCGAGTTAGACCAGATTTTCCACGGTTTCCCCACTGGTCTCCGGCCTTCAGTTCTCCCAACGAATACCTTTTTGGGTATCCGTTGTTTCTCCATACGACTCATGTGTCCAGCCCATTGCAGCTTCCGCAGTCTGACAATCGTTGAGGCCCCAGGCTCGTCAAAACTTTCATACAGTTCATGATTGTATCGAATTCGCCATTGGTGCCCGTCTAGTTTCGCTCCGATTATTCGCCTCAGGACCTGTCGCTCAAAGGATTCAATATACGAGGGCAGCTCAAATATGATGGAGACAAACGTTGTAGATGGCGCGCATGTATGGTTTGAAGGTCGTGGCTTGAGTATGTGATAGCTGAGTCTCTTACGAACAGTGTGGCATAGTTTTCGTCGGGAGTGCATGTTTCACGCGAGTACTACGACCATGAGTGAACGTCAAGTGCCGACCGCCGTTGCGCAACGTATTGTAATTCGTTTTTTAGTGAGAGAAGGCGTTAAAAATACGGAAATTTTTCTGCATTGGCAAAATCAGTTCGGTAGTGAGTGCCTGAGTAGGGCTGCTGTGCTTAAATGGGCCGTCGAGAATGAGCCGCATGATTGTTGACCGCGAACCAGCATCATACCAGACAACATTTGCCGCGTAGAACAACTCACTTTTTTTTTGTGGTAGGGAGGTGAAGGCATTTACGCCCGCCGAGTCTGGCAGTGTGGGACTTCCATGAAGGATACCCTTGGACTACCCACTAAACACCTCCCCTGTCAATCTGAGAACCTAGCCTGGAACCGTTTGACACATTACTTCGGGCCAAGTCTCGTTGTGTTACGCCGTGGGGCGCCTTCAAGCTGGGGAGTCCCTTTCCTAGCGGGAGGGGAGAGGGGAAGAGGAAATGCCAGAAGAGCGATCCCCCAGCCCCAGCGCCTCCGGCTGCTGTGAGTCCCTTTTATATTTTAGGACTGCCCGAGCATAATGTGCCACCTGGTTCCACCGCAACTATATTATCCGGGGTGAGCTCTCCCGTCTCCCTGTAGAGTTCCCTTCGCAGCCTGACCCATTTTGTACACGCAAAAAATGTGTGACAGGCATTGTCCTCCTCTCCTGGGCAAAACCGACAATCGGGAGACCGTGACTTACCGATCTTGTGCAGGTAAGACTGAAAACACCCGTGCCCGCTCAAAAGCTGGGTCAGATAGAAGTCAGTCTCACCATGCCTTTGATTTAGCCACGGTCTCACATCTGAGATGAGGCGCGCAGTCCACCTTCCCTTCGTGCAATTCCCCCAAGACTGCTGCCAATCGTTGAGCGAGCGTTGTCTCTCCTCGCGGACAACCATCTCCCTCGCATCCTCGTTTCGGCGCAGGTAAATAGCGCGGCGCTCTCTAGCAAGGAGGAGAACAACTCACTTTGGAGGACCGTAGGATGAATGTTCGAGACATTTCGACTGAGCTCGGCATCAGTATTGGTAGTGTAGAGTCTGTCATCCCCGAAAACCTTCAATATCGCAAAATAACGCCGCGATAGGTTCCTAAGCTGTTGAACTTCAAGCAACAATTTTCGGGGTTGGAAGTTTGTCACCGCTTGCTGACGCGATACGAGGTGGAGGGGGACGGTTTTTTAATGCGAATCTTCACTACAGACGAGACATGTGGATACACTTTTACACTCCTGAAGGCAAGGTGTCGTCTAAAGAGTGGAGGAAGAAGGACGAAGGGGCTCTAGTCAAAACGAAGACAACCATGTCCGCATTTAAGGTTATGTGTACTGTGTTCTGGGACCGGCGGGGCGTGCTGTACACCGATTTTCTGCGCACTCAACGTGCCATCAATGCTGCATACTACTCTAACCTTCTGAAAACACACGTGAAACTCGCTTTTCGCTCGAAACGGAGGAGCATTCCAGCACGAAGTGCGATTCTTCTCCAGGTTAACGCGCGCCCTCATACCGCGCGTCTCACGCTCGATACAATATCGGAATTGGGATGGGAGGTGCTGGAACACCCTCCTACAGTCTGGATTTATCATCCTGCGACTACCACATGTTCGGACCACTGAAAGAAGCCGTCGGAGGTCAAAGATTCAACACCGACGACGAGGTAGAGGAGTTCGTACGCAAGGAATTCTTCGATACCGGCATCAAAAAGCTTCCGGAAAGGTGGGCAAAATGCGTAACTTGTAAGGAGGAGTATCTAGAAAACTCTGAATTTTTGAAAATTTTTTCGATAGTAAATAAACGTGTCAGAGCATTTGTGTCGATCATATTTGAACCGCCCTCGTATTTGCGGATGCTTGGGTTAAGGTACTTCCAGTTTAATCTCTATTAAATCTCCAGAGGGGAAAATCAGCAAGCAAATTGCGTTAAGGTTACTCTTAGCCAGGATGCAAGCTATAGGCCTGCCGATATAATTGCCCGAGCTGTAAAAAAGATAATTTTATCAAGGAGTTCTTTTATACATGGATCTCTAATCCAAGGCTCCTGTATTAAACCGAGATCAATGTTTTGCTCCCTGAGGAAGACTTGAGGTTCTCCGAAGTATATTTGGAGTACTGCAAGTTAACCTACACGACCGATTTTTGTCAACTCTTATACCATCCACCAACCCGCTTTTTGAGTTTGGCTATCTTTCACCATTTCAAATTAGCCCATCGTCATCTATGGCGCCACAGCCTAAGCCGGGCCTTGGCCTCCAGGATTAATCTCCTCCAACCATTACGGTACTGCGACCTCATTCGCCGGTTGATCGCTCCCAGCATGGATCTGCTGTCAGCTTATATCGTGTCTTCCCGTTGGACGTCTACTTTATGCTCTTCTCTTTAATGTTCTTTTGGGTAGCAGATTTTCTTCCATTCTCTCTATATGGTCCACCCATTGCAATTTGCGTAACTTTATGCAAGTAGACACAGGTGGTTCGTCAAATAGTTCATACAACTCATCGTTTTAATGTAGTCTCCACTCTGTTCTTATTTCAATGGGCCGTTGATTTTCCAGAGCACATTACGCTCAAATATGTCCACTACCTTTCGGATTCTCTCGTCAGGGTCCATGTTTCAAATCCATATAACAGCACAGGTTTGATTCCTTGCTTTAGCACTCCAGCTCCTTTCGGGCCTTCGCTTGGAGATAGTTAGGGTATGTTCATTATCTTGATCGAATGTATCGGCACTCGAGAAGGTGATATGATCCGTACCACAATTTGGCCGTATTTCCATCCATCCAGCTGCCGACACATTTTCATTTTAAATCAGTACAGAACGGGCTTATGGTACGTCCGAAGAATCACACGAAACAAATCTTGTTATCACCAACGGGATTCGAACCAGGGACCTTCGAGTTACGAAGCGAGTACTCTAACCACTACACTTCGCGGACTACTGCAGGTTTGATTAGTGATTTGTAAATAAGAATTTAATTTTGCCTGTGGACAACTATGGATCTTAGAATGGTAAGTACGGAGTAATATACTTTATTTGCGGCGTTTATTCGGCGTCAAATCTCGTCCTTTTCGCTGCCCCGTCTATTCAGGTTGGCTCCAAGAAAGATAAAATTATACACACTTGCAAGGTTATAGTCTCCTACGACCAGATTTTGTCGAGCTGGTGTATTCTTCCTCGTGTGAGGCATGAATTTAGTTCTCGTTTATTGACTCGTAGGCAAATTCGGTTTTCAGATTCTAGACTGAGAAATGCTTCTTTGGCATCTGAGATTCACCGTGCCGTAATATTGACATCATCAGCATATGCTACCAATTGTGTGGACTTGAACATTAGTGCACCCGAGGTTTCAGCTATTATATTCCTGATGACGTTCTAGCGATATATTAAAGAGCATTGGGGCAAGTCCATCCTCTTTTTTAAAGCCTGATTCCATTTTGAAGCTGTCCGCTAGTTTGGTGTTTACATTGACCTGGGATTCTGTGTTTAGCATCGCGACTTTAAACATGCGGACTAGTTTTGTTGGTACGCAAAGGTCAAACATTACTTTGTACAGCGCATTCCTGTCGACACTGTGGTATGCTTGCTTGAAGTCTACAAAGAGTTAGTGCACGTATGTTATATTCCCAGCACTTTTCAAGCACCTGCTTAACTGAAAATGTTTGGTCAATTGTAGACTGTTCAGTTAGGAAGCCTCGCTGTTATTCTCTTATAATATAATATCATACTACAGCCTTAGTTTTCGTTCCACGATTTTGAAGAGCACTTTATATGATGTAACGAGTAAAGCACTGCCTCTGTAAGTTTCACACCTTAACTTGTCCGCCACAGGACATATTATACTTCTTCGCCAGACTTCTGGTAATTGCTTCTCTGACCATATTATGCATATTTGTCGGTGGAAAAGGTACTTAGATGAGGACCCTCATCTGGAGTACTGCTGATTGATATTCCATCTATTTCAGGAGCCTTATTTTTTCTGAGGTCACGTACTGCTACCTGCACTTCGTTTCTGGCTAGTGGTAAGACTGGGACCTCTTGTTCTGCGTCTGGAATGTTCACAGCTTTAGTAGATGTTGGGGCGCTGTGAACAGCTTCTGGAAATATTGCAGCCATCTGTTTTTGATTTCGACTGGTAGCCCAGTCATATTAGGTAAAAAAAGGGGTCAACCTCGGAATGAAAGATAATAAGCTGCAAATTGGTATGAACCTTTGTTTTGTCATTCTAAATGTTGTCTCAAAAGTCAAAATCATTATCGTGTTCGCGTCTCAAGATATTCAAGGTCAAAGGTCACAAAAATCGGTTTTTCGCGAATATCTGGCTTCCTATCGGTTAAATGAGATTTGCATTTATTATAAAAGTTGTAGGCTATAAAATTCCCTACAACTTTTGTTTAAACTTTTTTTTCATACGACCAACCGTTTTGAAGGTAGAGCGCGAAGAGTGCACATCGTACAGTCATATACGGCCTAATGCAAGGTCAAGCGTGAGTTATGGTTATCAGTACGTTATAAAGTCAATTATTTACTTGGAAATTATAATTATTAAACAATGCCTATTATTTATGTACTAACTATTAATTATTTATATTTAATTAAAGTAAGTAACTTGATTATTTATATATAATTATTCATATTTAACTATTTAAGTATAAAATATTATTAATTCTGGATTATATATTTTAGTTTTATTTTAAGTTAAAATGATAGTAAGAGTATATATTTTACACATATTTTTATTTATTATTAAATACGGCATAATATACATTTATCAAAATGTGAGTTCAAATATCAAAAGTATCTTTGTTGATTTTAATTGTAATGAAATTGGAAATGGAAGCTAATTATCTTCTTCTTGTTCGTCGTCTTCTTCTTCTTGTCGCTCAAAAATGTTCGATTCATTGTCATCATCCTCATTATCTGTCATGTTCATCTCCAAACCTTCCAGAATATCGGGATCATATGTATTTTCTTCATCGGGATTACTTGGATACAGTGAAGCGTTGAGGCAAGCTTGTCCGTTGCACTGGCCGCAAGCTAAAGAACATTGTAGCCCTGATTTTCTGCATCCACAGCGGGAACCACAACCATTTTTGCAATTGCAAAATATTACGTTTAGTAGTTCGGCTGGTGCTGGAGGTAATAACGTTCGTATGGGCTCCAGGATTTCATTTTCAAGCATCCAGCCCCATTCTTTAGGTTCTAAGTCCTTCCCTAACCACGTTTGAATCTGGTAGTAGACACGTTTTATGTGTTGATGAGCTGCTACACTTGTTGGTGGAAGTGTTGACAGTTGTACAGGTTTATTTAGTTTTGTAAATTTGATGAATTGCGTGTAGCGGAAATGATCAATGTTGTCCTCAGATTTTGGAGCATTATATAATGCCAACAAGATGCGCACTCCATTTTCTAATAATGTTTGTTTTGGGCAGTTTTCTTGTTGAAATACTTCCACCAGTTTATCTAAATCAGGAATTTTTTCCAATGCTCTAGTAACAGTTTTTTTTCCTTTTTTAAATAGCGCAGAAGTCGTGTCACAGCCACTGAATGCGTGTAAAAATAAAATGTGCTTTTTAGTACGAGGATATTGGTCAAAACTTTTAGTAGAATATATTTGTGTTTTGACATTGCCTTTGCCAACTTTTTTCAAAAAAATTTCCTGATGATGTGACTGAGTACGTCCAATTAAAATAACGAGCAAATCGATATCTTCTCCTATGATGACAGCAATCTTTTGATGTTCTGATAAGGCAATAGCTGTGTCAATGATGAGTTAAATATGAATAATTATATATAAATAATCAAGTTACTTACTTTAATTAAATATAAATAATTAATAGTTAGTACATAAATAATAGGCATTGTTTAATAATTATAATTTCCAAGTAAATAATTGACTTTATAACGTACTGATAACCATAACTCACGCTTGACCTTGCATTAGGCCGTATATGACTGTACGATGTGCACTCTTCGCGCTCTACCTTCAAAACGGTTGGTCGTATGAAAAAAAAGTTTAAACAAAAGTTGTAGGGAATTTTATAGCCTACAACTTTTATAATAAATGCAAATCTCATTTAACCGATAGGAAGCCAGATATTCGCGAAAAACCGATTTTTGTGACCTTTGACCTTGAATATCTTGAGACGCGAACACGATAATGATTTTGACTTTTGAGACAACATTTAGAATGACAAAACAAAGGTTCATACCAATTTGCAGCTTATTATCTTTCATTCCGAGGTGAAAGCCCTAATATGACTGGGCTATGGGTTACCTATGATTGATGCTTGTACACATTTGCGATGACTTTATTGTGGATTGAAGCCTTCTCGTTGTTGTTTAATAGAGGCATACGCCGATCTGATTTCATGTAGTCATTTTTCATTTATCTGTTGGATGGCGTTTCTTGGCTTGTCTTCGGAGGGTAATATAGTGTTTTTTTTTTCGTCCGAGTTCGTCGCTTGTATTCCTTGTACCTGTCTCCTTTTTTTAACAGCTTTCTTGCATTCTTCACCATACGATTCGTTCCTACTTTTCTTTGATCAATGTCCCAAGACCTCTTCGGCCGTTTCTGTTATCTTCTTCAAGATAGTTTTGATGTCCCGCCTGTGGGGGATATATTGGTGCAATGTTCCAGTATTGACATGTATGTGGACGTTACTGAGCTATTATTTAGCTTGTGTATCTGGTGCTGATTTCCTTATTTAAAGCTCTTCGAGATACGACATCAGAACTTGACACTTATAAGGTAGTGGTCTGTATCGCCGAACGAGCGCGTGTCGAGAATGCTGATGGCATTCCCATAGCCCAGACAAAAGGTCATATCTGTCCATGGAGCTTGCAATCGGAATATGTTGCGAATTAGAGGCTGCAGTCGATTTCATTATATGGGTACATCTAATAGAAATTCAGGTTCATTGGAGAGTCATAATTCGTTTCTCTTCTGCTTCTAACCAAAGATGTTCCTCCAAAAGAGTATTGTAGCAGATTTAATTTTCATTATTGAGAGAGCAAAAGTTCAAGATATCCATTTTTCTTTCACTTTCCAAATGTTTTCTTTTTAAACATCGTTTTCTACTATTCATAATAACGAATTTCTACTCACAAAAAGTAAAACAACTTCGTAATGTTAAACTTGATTCAGAAGGTCGCAAGGCTCAATGATAGAAATGCTGCCTTTGAGTGCTTGAGATACGGGTTCGATTCTTGATGAAGTCTCTGGGTTTGGATGAAGTACGGAATTTTTCCAACTCTTTTAAAGAAAATTTTCCGTAGAGGCCAGAATCGTTTATCGATTGCTTTTGCATTTATGCCCGCCAAGACACATCTTAATGAAAAAAGTGGTCTCCGAAATGAGATGTGACGAAAACCACCTGGGAAAAACTGAGACACGCTGCCTGCGTAAATTGGTGACTTGGATTCACAACCTAATAAAAAATGAAAGGCAGGAAGCCAAATCAGTTCCTGACCTCCCGTAACAATTGTTCCACAAATTTCCTGACCAGTGATTCCCTCTATTGCTTATACATTTTCTACGCATTTCAAATTGAGATTCGTCAATATTTTTCACTCCTGAATAACTCAGGATCAAAGTGTGGCAATGAAATTTAGAACCGGTCTTGTGACACTAATGGCGCGACGCGATGATTTCACGTCGAGCGAAAGTGCAAGCAAAATCAATTATTTTGCACGTACCGCCCATCCCAAATTTACATTGGGATTCCCGAAGATTATTGTGCAAGGCCAATTTGTTTTTAAACCCAAAATAGGTCAAATCATCAAGTTCTAGAAATTATGAGTGAAAAATTAATTTTCTACCAGTGTCCTTTATTGTAAACCGCTCCTAGTTCTAATTGAATGCATTTGCGTGTCATTTGACGAAAATGCGGCACCAGTGATTCTTGACAACCACCTTGACCACACTTTCGAACAAGATTTGCAAAAAAATTTTTGATAACAAGCAAAATGCCTCTGCCATTGTGAAACGTCAAATGCCTTCGATGACAACTCAAAAACGACGAAAATAGAAAATACCTTTCATAATTCCCACGAAATATCCACCCCGTTTTTTACCCTGAGAAAATCAATCGTACAACTCAACTCACCCTAATCCTAGTGCGTACAATAATAACGAATACATTCCAGCACACAGAATTATATAAAAAAAAAGATTCAAAAGAAACTCACCGAATCCAAATCTGATCCAGACTCACTGCTACTACTCGAATCCGAATCGATCAAGGGTTGGTTCCGACGCTTAACCATTTTACTGATTAAAGAAACTACCTTCGCTACAATATATCACACCAATTACCAACGGTCCGATCTAATTATACGCCCGAAAAATTATGAAAACTTTCACAGAAACAGTCACAACTCTACCAAGTGTTAAAACGAACTCATCCTCACGTCGCTTTCAATACCTTTACAAAATACGATATTTCATTTTGTTGGTTTGTCGAACATGTGGTTGAAGGAATTGCCTGATGAGAAGCAATTTCGAATTGGCGTGTGTTTCGAAATTGCAAAATGGTTTATTCGCGAATGTTGGCGATAATTTACGTTGAAAATTTGTTGGCAGTTAAATTAAATTAGCTCAAAGTATTTGATAGTTTCGTGGGGGAACATTTTTGTTAGTGCTCAATTAAAATAATTAACATGGGAAACGCTGTTTATTCCATTTCATGATTTAAAAATTTACAATGACTTGCTCTGGGTATAATAGCAGAAATTGTATTCTCTCAAACACGGCGGGATTATGTGAATGTTTACAAAAAATAAAATCATCATTGTTCAACGGGTATGCAGTTTCTTTCATAATTTATTTACTTTCTTGCATCTTATTGTATTATTTTTAATCACAGCTTAAGTTTTGAATGCTTTTAAATGTACACTAGGTTTTTCAATCCATTTCCAAGTCTTAATTTTTAAAAGCATAAAACACCATGCATGAGAAAAATGACAAATAGCTCTTATTGGCAACAAATTGCCAACATGCTACTATGCAAATGGCTGAAAATAATAGCCTAAGAATCTCAGTCCCTCAGACTTACTACGTGGTAATGTTAGGCTTCTTTGTTGAAATATTCAGAGCATAACGAAATTGTTTCCGTAAACATAATTTTTTTAAAATTTTTAAGTAATTGAAACTGAATAATACATCTATTTAACTTTTTAGTCTTTTCGGAGCCAGATTTTTAAGACGAGCATACTATTGAAAAAAATCAATCTTATTTAATGCTTTCAGAAAATATAAGCTTTCAAAGTCAAAGTCAAAAGCGCTTTATTTAATACTAAATGATAAAAATTTTCAAAGAATGTAAAGCAAATTCCAAACAATAAACACACAAAAAAACTTAATGGCCCAAATGGCTCTCTAAATTTATACGTTATCATTAACACATTTCATCAAAACAAACTATAGCAAATTTGATTAATTAAGATTATTACATATTTTTAGAATTCAATTGGAAAAAGGAGAAAAAACCAACCAACACTATCCTAAAATTATTTATAATTTAAACACAACAGTGAACTTTGATCCCACATCTAATATTTTTTAACTTAATTCTAATAAAATGCAAACAAAAAAACTTTATCTTATACTAAAAAAATCTATAACAATGTTCGGAACCTAAGCGTTTAACCTTATCTCTAACCTAACATAATAAACATAACATATACCTAACCTATACCTAATTTTTGACCTGATTTTTAACAAAATTAACAACAACACTAAATGTAGCAATAATGAACTGAAACTCAAAAACTAAATAACGAAAAACACCAAAACTGAAAATAAACACGAAAAATTAAGACATTGTCATTCAGCCACCAATATCTGGATTGCCCCGTCTCAATTCGATCAGCTTCAACGAATCTAGCAAATGAGTATCGCCATTGGAATTGTTAGTCTCGTGAGCTCAAATTCGGAGGATATTTTATCTTCTTATCGGTGGCCCGTCTATATATGTGATATATAACTGGGACGCCGTCAGAATCAAAAACATGTCGATTCATGTCCAAATACACGAATGCTTCTGGAGGTACGAAGCCAGTATCGAGGCAAGTCGCTATATACCCGTCGGTAGGGTGGAACGGCTGTGAAATCCAAGGGTTTTCACTCACAGTCACAGATCTTCCGATATGATTCCGAAGAAGTTTCAATATGAAGATATCGACTCTAGTAACTTCAGCAGTTTGATAAATTCTTCTATTTGATATATAATGTTTCCAATCCGTCTCAGGCTTCCTGTACAAACCAGTACATGCACGAAGACATTTCCTTTCGAAAACTCTTAATTTTTCCATAGTACTAGCACTCTGGTTGTACCAGATCTGACATCCATATGTCAAAACTGGTCTAACCAGTGTCTTGTAACAGATAATTTTGACCTTTTGATCAATGTATTTGGAATGAAAGAGTTTTCGTAGGACCATGACTACTTTTAGTGCCTTTCTGAGGATGATTTTCACATGTTCAGTATAATACAGATACTGATCGTGATAAACACCGAGGTATCGAACACAGCCAGCCATGATGTGGAAATCTTTCCAATTACGTTTCAGGTCTTGACTGACCCCCTGCAGCGTTGTCCGAAACAAGATTGTTTCACACTTCTGCGCATTGATTTTCATTCGGCAATTGTCAGTGTACAGCTGTACATCATTGAACATTTTTTGGAGATTTCTCTGAACTATTGTAGCTTTTTGGTCTGCCGTATAGATGATCAGATCATCATCAAACGCTACCAATGATCGCGTTGGCAGAACGTTAAAATCAAAGCCATTCAATAGTTTGCGAATGAAGATTGAGAAGAGCAGAGGCGCAGTAACTGTTCCCTGCTGTAGACCATTCAAGACCTTGAAGTCACGCATTGTTGTCAGATTTCCATCAGTTACAACAAACGATTTCCCGTAGAACATATTACACATCATGGCGACAAGGTGTCTGGGGAACTTGTCCTGAAGGAGTTTAAAAACTAGTCCATCTAACCACACCGTATCGAAGGCTTTCTCCATATCAATGAGACATGCTCCAACGCATTGTCTATCATTCAGTTCCCAACAGATGTCTGAGGTTACTTTCGTTATTGCATGTGTGGTCGAATGCCTGGCACGAAAACCAAATTGGCAATTCGGCATCAACTCATATTCCTCAATGTGGGCGTTTAATGCTCTGTTGAGTATCACTTCAAACACCTTGCTGATGTTAGGCAGCAAGCTGATTGGGCGATAGCTTTTGGGGCATGACGATTCTTTTCCTTTCTTCAAGATCGGAAATACCTTAGCCTTTTGCCACTCATTTGGGAAATATGAATTGCTCAACATGTTGTTGAACAATATGTAACAATTCCTAATAGCAACTTCAGGCAAATGTCGGAGAACTACATTTGGAATATCATCACTACCACATGATTTCTTGTTGTTTATCTTGCAAAATATGAAACACAAGTCTTCATAGCTGACAAAATAATCAATAAGATTCAAGCTCGGTATGAGGTCAGATGTTAATGTTTCATTGAAATGAAGAATTGATTGGCTGTTCAGGCTTGATTTGAAGTCGGAAACTTTTGCTTCAATGACCTCTGAAAATTTTTCGTTCCATCTCTCGGGGTTTGTTAGATGAACCAATTCAAAATGTGTTCCAATCAGGGCAAGTTTATCCAACCCTTCACATATAATCCTGTTTCCATTTCTATCCGGAGTCGTACTATCAATTTCGATACCAGCCCTATCGAGAAGATTGATCTCATCACTAGTGACTTCAAGATTCGATACCTTCACTCGAGACTTCTTGCGGAATATGCTATTTACTTTCGCAAAAACGCCGTCTGGGTCCTGTGGGCTAGTACCCCTCAATTTTTTCACCCATTGATTGCTGACCTCACTCCTGAAGTATGACCGAATTAAGTTCCGGACATTCTTCAGGTGTAATTTCAACAAAGCAACGAGGGATGGTTGTAGTCCAAAAATCGTCAATAAATATTGTTGATGCGTGTGAGAAGAAGACTTTTCAATCTTTTCAACCTTGCGATGGTTGGTGTTTCATATCCTCCCATATTGTTTCGATGTTTAATCTTGGGAACTACTTTCTCAATCGTTTCCAACGTCAGCTTCTCTAACTTCGACAAATAGACATCTATTTCATCCTTAGTTAGATTCCTGTCATTAGAAACCATTGAGCAAGAGTTGTCACCATCAGAAGGGGGACATTGCTTCTGGTACTCCCGATTAAACTTCTTTTAAAACTTTCCCCAGTCTGTTTTTTTGAAATTCAACCGATGATTTTCATGTTGAACTGGAATGAGGAAGAAATCATCCCTGTGATGATTGAAAATATAAGCTTAAATTTAAATGAAATTAACTGTAAAGTAACTGTACTTTCAAAAAATATTGACAGCAAAGAGTTCAAAAAATAATTCTTGTATCTTTGGTTGCCACTTTAAGAAGGCCTTTTTGTATCTCTTTTGAGAAAATTAATTCTGCTAAACTTCACAATTTCAAAATATAGCTAGTTAATTCTTCATACATTATAGTACTTTAAATTGGTCATATATTATTCGTTATCTGTATAATTTGCTCGGAAATATTTTTTGTACATGTTTCACAAAAAATACGGCACTGGATGATTTATTCATTGCATTACGAAGTTTTTATTATTTTTGTAAGCTACTGACAAAAGAAAAATGAGAAATATTTCGAAAACTAACCAGTTATGGATGATTTAACATAAGTTGGAAGAAACAAAAACCAGATAATTTAGTTATTACGAGGTGGTAAATAGTAGCGTGTGGTATCTTGAAAGTAGATGCAATTTCTTCATGTGCAAAAATGCTAAGATACTTGACCCTCGTGGAAAAGTGAATCTTGTCGCAAAACGAAGAAACAAACTCTAGTGCTTAAAAGATATAAGCCTGTCAGAATGTGTAGTGAAAAGTAGCTATTAAGATGTCCGCGCAGGACTGCAGCGATGGTCAGCTGCCTCGGTGAAAGAGGATGTTAAGATCTGCCGAGATTGGCCTTGTCTGTGGACACGTGAATGCGCTGGTAGGCTAGCCTTGCGGTGTCGTGGGGCGGGTTCTTCCCCCCAGCACAAGGGCCCACTATAAAAAGAATTTCGCATTTACGAATTCTTGGATGATAGAAAAATTCGACCGAAGTCGAAAATAGGAGGTAACCAGCTAAGGGTTGTAATTGCTTGTTCAGAGAACAAGTGGAAACGAACAAAAACGGGCGGACTCGTGGAGACCTCATCATTACGATGATCGTTATGGCCCACAAATAAGAGTGGGGCATCCTGATGGAGGTGGTGCCCCCTCGCACCCCCCCAACCGGATCAAGATCCAAACGTAGATTTGGCCATATATTTCACTTTTGAGTGGAAAACTCATACAAACATAATTTGCATGAACTTTCCCATTAAAAGAGAAATATAGATGTGACCAATTTATGTTACAGAATTATGTGATTGAATCACATAACCCTGCACCATAAAAGGGCACGCAAGCGGAAGGCCACTCTACCCGGCAAGGGCCCCTAGACACAACGAAACGGTGGAGCGCGCCCGATGGCTAGCCCATTTTATCCGGAAAGCCTTCCACTGTTGCGGGTCCTATACCCGGTCAGATTGACTAAAATGGAAAGACCGCGGGTGTCGTTTAGTAATCCATTTTTATTCTATTTTTTACTTTGATAACAGTTATCACGTCTGTTAATTTATTGTCAATGACAACCTGTCGTGCATAATCCACTATGTTCGAGCAATCTACAGCAATTACTTTTGCCGCGCCTGCTTTGACGCAAGTTTATTCAATAAAAACTATAAAAATTGTAATCAAATAATAGGAAAAAATTTCTCAAATATAATATAAAAATTATACAATTAAAAAAATTTTAGAGAAAGAAATTACACAAATCTAAAAAGAATCAATCATTGATGAAATTATACTCAATATAAAAACCAAGCAATTTAAAAATTTATGAAAAAAAAACAGGTATCACCAACATCCTCGTCGGGCGCCCACTGGTGATGTGGTGAAATTTTCCTAAATGGAGATTTCTTTTTTTTATCTTTTACCGCGAGCATTTCAATCATTTATTCTTTTTATCGCAACTAAAAATGATGCAGTGGGTGTAACTATAACGTAAATCTAACTCTGTATACACGCTTCTTTGAAGTTTCCGAACTTGTATTGGACTACATATGAATAAAAATCGCTAAATTCCGCATCCCAAATATCTGTCGCATTCGTGGTGATATCTCTTCTCTGCAAAGAGCCAGACACATGCGCTGTCCTTTTAACACTAACAATTTCACTCGAAACGATTTCTATGATTGGTGTTGAATTTTTCCCTTCTGTTACACAACCGCTTTACAACGCAATTTTAAGACATCCACACAACGTCATTTTATATGACCATTGGCTTGAGCTAACTTTTTATTGAATCCTTGGTGCACTACTTGGGCATTCTTTTTGGACTTCGAATGTACCGCACTTTATTTTCATCATCTAGAGATAGAACTCAGTGCAAAGGTGACCACCTTTGATATCATTTAGTTCATCATGCGCACTTAAATGGGATTTGTTCGAGGTGAGAAATTACACGTGCACAATCACTTGAAAAATTCTTAGCTTATAAATTTAGCTTTTGATCAACGGAATTCGAACGTTCTTAATAAAGTTAAAGGTTATTCATGGGAAGTAATGTACAACACCAAATACTTCATTTTACAATCTTCTGACAAGGGGGCGACCACAAGGAGACAGCTCGTTTTCGTTTTATTCTCGCACATGAAATCTCGTTCCACAACAAATTTTCTTTCGCGGTTGCAAACTATATCCAAGAAATTTGCGAACTGAAGAAATGCACTTCAGATAAAAATATTCTTCAAGGTTTTACACAACATCGTCGACAACACGGAGCACAAATTAAAGATCAGCAAAAGAAAGTGCATAAATAACTCAACCGCACCAAAGTGACGATCGTCACGAGACTCCGTTTTTCTATCTTGTCCTCCCTACTTGGTGATTTAAAGCGGACTCCTCGTTTTCACTTTTGGCTCCGTCCAAAAACTTGTCTTTCTTTTCATGCCCTGCCTACGGTGAATCGCTCAGCTGATTCCCACAGCTCTGTTCGCTTCTCTTGCGTGATGTAATACAGCGTTGAGGAGTATTATATCAGCGTTCCTCAAACCCGGAATTCTACATACAGATTGGAAATTTTAAAAATATAATTTAAGTAACGTAAAAAAATTAAAATGAGGTAAGGAAATTTGCAATGTAGGAAAGAAATTTAAATGAGGTAAAGAAAATTTAAATGGGGTGAAGAAATTTAAGTAAAGTGACGAAATTTTAACTATAGTAAGGAAACGAAAGTTTTAATTTGTTACGAAAGTTAAATCTCATGACAAATAAAATTACAGGGAGACATTTAAATTTTAATATAAAGGAAAATGAGTATGAAATTGCAGAAGAAAAAATAATAAGAAGAAAAAGTGTTCTACAAAATCTGGATTACAAATAGAATTAATTATATATTTTTACCCAATCCGCCACAAAATTCCGAGTAGGAGATAGGAAGGTTTTCGAGCAGTTTGATTGTGGGACTGCTCAATCAATACAAATGCGAAGAGTCCGTTGAAGTTAAAGGAGAAATAATACTACCTGACAATTCATTGACGGGTTGGCACGCGCAGATGTGACATTTGAATATCCAAGATCTTCGAGCAGCTATTAGATCGAGATCCATCCCGGATGCGAGTATCAATGAAGTTAACCTTATAGAAGAATTTGAGTGCAATGTCTGTGCCCACGGAAAGTTGAACAGAAACTCTTTCCCGAAGAGTTCAAAGAAAACATTGAAATTGAGTGTGCACATTCTTTCAGATGTGCGTGGAAAAATGAGGGACTGCATTGATGAGAAGAATCTTTATTTTGTGAAATTCACAGGGTGAGGTCATATGCTTCAACTTGCTGTCGTTCTTAAACATGTAAAGTTTTAAAGTTAAAGTTTTCTTGCACAAAAAGGGCGTGACGTTGAAATAATAATAATAAGACGCATGAGTCCTGAATATTTTCTAACGACCTGGCAAAATGCACTGCAATAGATGCATACCTGTCTGATGTGCCTCAAAAATTTTCCTAAATCTCAACGCAGTCTTTCATCTATCGATAGCTCAAGAGGAAAGATTTCGTATGGCAGATCAAAAATGCGTTCTTGGTCTCAAGATGAAATTGGTCAGGGAGCACATCTTATGTATGTTACTCGTGTTCACTTATTGACGGCTGAGAATAAAATGAGCTCAGTGATACACATACATCGAAAAAATGTGTATCGTACAGAAAGTGAGCATGGATGCAATGTTGGACCGTATAGATCTACGACAGGGTTCAGTTAACTTGAATGTTGAAATACTTCGCAATTTTGTTTCCAGTTACGTCTAGCCCAGTCCATAGACGATCACTTGTTCTTGTGCACTTCATACAGCAATACAAATCCTGCCCACCAAGTCTCGCAATGCTAAACTTTAGACACGTGCCGTTATCACTAACAAAAGTTAGTTTGCTGAGCTTGGCTGTTTTACAGGACACTTATTTTCATACTATACCATCTGCACTTGTACCCCACATAGTCCCGTAAATCAAGATGGTGCTCTGTTTATAAGAATAATGGTATCCAGATGTATCAATTATTCCTCCAGGCTTAATCCCTGTAGCGCGTGTTCCATGAGGCGTTTCATTGTAGCAGGAACATTGCAAAACCTAAATGGCCTCCTCTCGAACTGCCATAATCCAGTACCAAATAAGATTGCATTTTCTATTGGTTCTTTACAATGTATTCATAATGTTGTTATGCATGAAAGAGTCGACATAAAAAAGCATGGTTCGAACCAAAAAAGGACACAAAACGGCTCACATCCATTCTTGATAGTTCTTACTAGGCTTCGACCTGCAATCAAATTGCACGGTGTTTGTGCTTTTGTAGGGTCAAATAGATATAATTGCTGGTTTCAAGAAGTGCCATTATGTGTGGTATTTAAGTTTCTACGATCTTCTATCAAAATCCTATCACCACCATCTCAGAACTTGCGTGTCCAAATTAAACTTGAATTTACTGGCCGTAGAGCATGTATTATGAGGTTTGCGATGAAGAATTTATGATAGACCAGTAAATCTCCTCATTTTACTTTAGGCTTGATCCTTCCCTAAACACGTGCAATTTTTCAGTTATTCATACTGAAATGTTTGTACTTTGGCAAAAAAATCATGTATTACGAGATCAGGCCATGGAATTGATTTTGTTGCACCTTTTTTACGGGTTCGAGTGAAATGTTCACTGCCTATTTATCCATGAACACACATTTCTACCTCCACAATATAGCCTTCGTACGGTGGTGGTGGTGCCAGGGATGTTGAGTCTTCTAGCCAACCTCTGCCCCACAAAGTTAGCTTTTATATGTTTTTCGCCCTCTGAACTTTTGAAAATTTACTTCTGGGGTCTGGACTTGGTCTAGATTTCCATCTAGTGGCACACATTGGACCATGACTTGATTTCTTCCGCCACCTACTATCTTGTTTATGTCAATGTGCTTACGTTTACATTCTTCTGTCATTATGTCTTGAGTCCCGGCTGTATTACAAGCACCACTTTTGGCGACATGAAAGTTTTAACTATAGTCCAACGTGTCATCCACCGTTCATTGTGCAGCTGATTTAATGGATGAATTTTTGTTCCACTCTCCTAATGCACTTCAACTACTGCATAATCTTAGTCTTCTGGATAGTAAGCTTGAAAGCTACTGGTTCCAATTTTTTGATTTCATGGACTAAATGTTTCTGGATGTCTCCTGACTACCGCAATTAGTTTCGTAACTGAAAACTTTATATCAGGCCCGAAGTAATGTGTCAAAGGGCTCCATGTCAGATTCTCGGGATGACAGGGGAGGTGTGAAGCGGGTAGTCCAGTCACTTGCGAGCATGGGGATTCCCCATTCTGTGCGTAAATGACATTCACCTCCCAACCATAAAAAAAGAACTACATGATTTCTTTCTTAACAAGGAGATTTTGAGAAGAGGGGCATTGCATGGCCTACAAGGTACTCAGACATAACTGCATGTGACTTTTTTCTTTGAAAAAACCTCAAGTCAAATATGTGAATCATTTCACCACAAACTGTAGCAGAGATGAGGATGAAAAATACAGAAAAAATTGTGCCAATTTCCAGACTTCTTATTCAGAAAGTGTTTAGAAACCTATATCTAAAATTCGAGAAATGTTATCTGTGAAAGAGAAATTCGTTTCTTTGCGAATTAATTCTTACCAATCAACCGTTTTACAAGAACTATTTTCTTTTTAGGGCTTTGTACGAAAATACATAGCCCTATTAAAATCGGTACCTGTGTCCGTTTGTCCGTCCGTCCGTCCGTCCATCCGTCCATCTGTATGTCACAGCAGTTTTTCTCCGAAACTATAGTAGCTACAGCCATAGAACTTTGTGTGTATTTTGAGGTGACCAAAAAATATTCAATGAGTTTTAAGGGGGTTCCCCCACATAGAGGCATGACCCTCAAAAAAATGTTTTTCATCAAAGGTGGTCAAATGGGGTATCATATGAAAGGTCTCAATGAGATCATTTCCAGACAGGTCTTAAAATTATTCTATCAGTATCGAGCGAGGTAGGAGAAGGGGAAATACACGAGACTCAGGCATACCTCCCCCTCGCGATTGGAAACATTTCAACCGAAAAATCTAAAAAAAATTATGAGTGTAGACCTTTATGAGCACTACAACAACAAATACGTCAGAAGTTGAAATTCACTCAAGTTTGTTAGTAACAGTATGATTTATCAATTTTACATTTTCTTGAATAAAATCGTTAGGGCATCCTCAAACTCAATAAATTTCAATAGGTAAATGTCAATTTAAAAGTTTAATCATTACCAGAAATTTCAGAAAGATCAAATCGTATTCAACAGAGTTATGGGGGCTTAAATGTTCCTGTATTACAACAGCAACTATACATGGCTATGGGACAATATGCACTTCTCATCAATTCAGACACTACGGGTTTGCTAGATTTTGCATGAACGTTTCAGGAATTATGTTCATGATAAATATCTGTGAGAAGTTGTTCAACGGATGACATCCGTAATCGTAAAACAATGAGTTGTGTTATTTTTCCCGAACCATCATTTAAGGTACATGCTATTGACACTTGATTGAATTCATTAATGATTATCTGAAGATGAGTAGTGAACAATAATCGGTGACAAAATCATGGAGGTAGATCCAATAATAAATAACTTAAAAGTTGAGGTTAAATGAGAACAGTGAATAAAATTGTTTAATTTTTCGTGTATTTTAACATTTAGGGTACAAGCTATTCAATAACAAATAACTTAATCTTTGCTAAACTTTAAATTGATCATTTCACCCTTTTTACATGAATTTAATGTAAATCCATATGATAATTTTTTGCTCTATAGTGGATATCGATCTCGTTTTGGGATGGCTCTGATAGTTTGAAATTAATTATGAAAATTCTTTGTGTGCAGCTACATGACTGAGTTGCTTATTTAATAATTTTTTCTGAAAAATTATTAGAGAAGAAAAATGTTAAAAGAAGATGGTTTCGACGTGTGTACTAATTCTCTTTGGGCCATTGTTCCGTTCCGCATATGCTCCACATATCGTGCAACTCACGGGGATACAAGTATGTGTGATTGCGATTTAGGGAATTGCAACCAAACAGTTGCAGGGCAATGATCGATAATTCTTGATATTCACTGATTAAATACAGATTTGACTTTCAGATGCAAATATTTGCTTATAATCACTTGAAATCACTTAATTCAGCTTCAATAATGGTATGACCAATCGCATCGATCATAGAAATGGATTTGTAGGGTTCAAATAAAAGAAGTATCTCAAAATGTTTTGGCCGCATGTTAACTTGTAGAATCATAACTGGGAATCGATGTACCAAAGCCTGTTTTATGTTGGCACTTGACACCTACAAAAAAGTGCAAAAGACGTTCAAGACACCCAACCATATAATACAAATGGTATTGTGCAAAACTTGAAAACATTTGTGCGACTTTCTATCGAATCTGCACACTTCTTCACAACCAAAGGGTAAATTTATTACGAGCGTAAGCCTCGAGGAAACATTGAGTGTGATTATCGAACACTTATTTTGATAAAACTGATTTGACTGAAGAAATATTAAGTTAAGTTCACTTGTTTCATTGCTCCACATGAAAATGATGATAAGCGACTTATGTACTTGACACTGCAGGGAACTAAGCAAATATACGACCCACCACGTATGAAGTCTTCTTCCATCCAACCACCGTCACGTACACTCCGAATAATTCTGCTCGACACCCAAACCAAAAAAAAATGCACAACCAATCCGTTGCGTCATCAACCAGTCGATTCGTTCGTACTCCCTTTTCATGGTAGTAACGGCAGATTCTGGTTGCAACTATTTAAAAATTGCTTCACTAGATCGTGCCGCAATGGGGTTGTCATTATGGATTTTTATTTGCAATTTTTTTATTCGGAAACTTTTTATCGAGAATGGTAGTGGTGAGAGTGGCGGAGTTTATTTCAGGTTAGTAACAATAATGTTGACTAGTTGCATATATAATCGTTCCGCGCTGATTGCGTTGTGTAGCGAAATGAAGGATATAAAATGTCCGTGAAGGACTGCAGCGATAGTCTGTTTTTTCGGCGAGCGAGTCTTGGTGCTCACCGAAATTGGTCTTGTCTGAGGACTCGTTGTTAGCATGGGGCGGGTTCTTTCCCAGGAACAAGGCCCCACTGCAAAAAAATTTCGCATTCACGAATTACTTATTGTGGAGTTCAGCAGGTGTCGAGGCCGAGGTAACCTGCTGAAAGAAAAAGATTGCCAAAGCAAACGATCAACTGGGCTTGGCGAAAGCGGACGAGACTTGAGAGGATCTCGTCTTTACCAGAGATACTTATGGCCCTCAAATAAGTGTGGGGTATCCAGGTGAAAGCGGTGCCCCTCGCAAACCCCCGCCCAGATCAAGATCCATTGTGGACATGGCCGGATGTTTTCCATTTGAATGAAAAACTCATGCAAACATAATTTGCATGAATTTTTCCCTCAAATGAAAAACATCAACGTTTCAGATTTATGTTATAGTCTTATATGGTGGGATCACATAATACTATAGCATGAATAAGAATGCAAAACGAAGGCCACTTTAGTCTGTGAGAGCCCCTGCAACGCAACTGCATCAGCAGCTATTCGCTCTCCCCACATTTCATCTGGAATTTCCTACGACTGTGATATCTTTCACGCTGGGATGTTCTAGAATGTGTGTTGCAATTTCGAGGGCTGATATATTGAATTCACCACCCTTATGCACCGCATCTGAAAGAAATGTTTACTCTTTTGCAGAAAAACCAGTTTACTTCACCAGCATCATTTATCCGCAAAAAAGAAATCTCGGACCAAGTTACACGGAAAGTCGAGAAGGCAGCCAACACGTCGTCCTTCGATCCCAACTCGTTGCTTATCTCCACGAGACTCCCCACTGCAACGGTTGTTTCGTTTTCAAACCCTCTGCTCGTCGTCAACCGTTGTTTTCATTGCGAGATAACGCAATTCATGCTTATAAATTGCGTTACAAAGGGCTTGCCGACATCGAATTTTAATTGTAAATTTAATTGCTTTGTTTTTAAGTTTACAATTAAAATTGGATGTTTGTAATGGTGTTTCTCAAGTGGTTTGCCTAGGCGACTACTCGATTTCTACAGTTGTCATTGTTATGAAATGGTATTTTTTCGTAAAAGTCCCTCGAGCAGCTTACCTAGGTGGGCTGCTCGATTACTATACCTTCTGACATGCGCATAGTTCTGTCTACTCAACTTGTTTGTACTTTGAAATAGTTTGGCCATTATGAGATACGCTGTACTATGTTTTATTTTAGTCCTTCCTGTTCTTACTGTTCCTTTTTTAACTTATTTTACTCATATTCTCTTTCAAACTCTGTTATTTTTGTTCTATTTTGTATTGTAATAATAAATTTAAGACTTTGAACGCTTAGTAGAGATTTCATATTTTATTTGGGTTATCATAAAATCAGATGAATTTATATTTATGTATTGTATGTTGAGAGTTGTTACATTGATCTGAAACATATTTGAACAAGCTTAAAATTGCTTTTCATTTTCGAAACATAATTGAATGACTTTCCATATTTTGTTTTTTGTGAAAGCTATACAAATGTTATGATAATAATGGTTGTGCATATTTTCCATTGCTTGCTGCCTAAATGCCTAAATATATCTATCACATCTAGCATAAATTTACTATGATTTTCTTTGAAATTCATGTTTGTGCCCCTTGTATTTTCAACACCTATGGAAATTCAAAAGCCATTAAGCAATTGAGTCAATCGTGCCAACATACACGAACATACCACCCAACAGTGAAAGAATAACAAAAAATTCTTGTCAACATGAGACATCAAAGAACATTTTGTGGACATCTGTCATTCTGCTTGATACCGTGGTGCACGGGAGTGAACGAAAAGTTTTCTTAGGACGACTGACCGATTGAAAACATATTTATTAATAATGTTGCTGATGGACTGACAGTGTAGCGTTTACGTAAACACAATCGGATTGTGCTTTCGATGTTTGTCGTGGGAAATAGCGTGAACGATAAGCGGGAACGAGCGTCGTGAAAAGGAATTCTAGCTAGAGCTAAATGTGTTCTACTGCCGTCTCGACCGCCACCGCCACTCGACAAATGAAATATTTTCTTTTCACGTTCGGTAACCATTCATCTCACCTTAGCCCCAGGTCGATGTGATAACGTCTCGATGCGACACTAAATCAACGATAATATTTATTTTGAGTTTACAACACCACTTCCCAATTCAAAACACCCCCTGTGCAATTCACGCATTAGTATTTACTACCTAGTAAACATATCGCAACTCGCCCCCAAAACAAGTTGAAATAATTATTGTGCTATTTTATTGTTACGAGCATAGTTTACAGTGCTTAGTTCTTGTTAGTGTAGATATTATAGAAAGTTTAGTGGTTGTAAAGGAACACAAGAGATTTATCTGCTTGTTGTCTGTTATTCGGTGCGATCTGGCTTGCTTGAATCAAGTTTGCTTAGTCGAATTGGTTTGACGACGTGTGATGTTTTCTAACGGACTTCCCTGCAATTTACCATTTCCCAGCTGCCTCGGTATACCAAAGGACAGTGGAAGTGACGAACTACTACCAATCAACATGGGCAACCGAGAGCCAGTCATCTTAAATGTATACGACATGGTGAGTATTACCTTTTTTACAATAGATCATGCTTAATAACTTAGCGGGTCTCTGTTTTCGTTGGTTGGCGTTAACCATTGTCTACTTATGCGCGGCTTTATTTTCATTATTTCCGCCCACTTAAATGTGCCTGCAGCACAAAGTGTGGAAACTTATCCATTGTCCCATTAAGATGTCACGCTTACATTGTTTGTGTAAACAGTGGCGCTTAAAAGTATTGCCCTAGGACGTCTGTTTAGAGAGCGAACACTACAGAAAATGTTGACGGTTAGAATGACACAAATTACACTATGCTTGTGGCGATTAAGCTTTTCTAGGCTTTGGTCGCTTTAATGTTTGAAGCCACAACGTGAAATTTGCATATGAATGTTTGCATGACAATCAATTGGAGAAATGCTAATTTCATTGACCCGAGACTCGTTATAAGTAGAATAATTAAAATTTTAAATCGTCAGTTTGCAAAGAATGTCACGTGTGCGAAGTGAAACTATAATAAATTCTTGTAAATCATTTTCTAATTAGTAAAATAATATTGAAGCAGGCTTGCTTAAGGTAGGCGAGCACGTTTTGTATTCATTCTTTACTCAGCATAAAATTTGTTTCAGTTGTTTTTCACACTTTAGTCATATCGTATCGCTCTGGTCTCGAGGGAAGGCTCTCATATATCTCAACTATTTACCTGGTCGTCACGCGACTTAAACATTTCGCGTTTTTTCATTTCCGTATTGTTGACGTAGGGAAGCTAAATTGTGCAGGTACTGATTTGTATGGAAAAAATGATATTTATAGTTCATTATCTCAAGAACTAAATTTTTTTCGGATAATTGTTCAGAATGGATTCAATTCCTTACATCAAGCTGAATCAAATGATGCCAAATTCACTAGAATCGTGCGAATCTTGTTCTCGGCTGGAGTTTATCTTTATTGATAGTGTTTTTCGAAATACGAGCAGTCTATAATCAATTCATGACGATTATCTTGAGCGCTCAGACGAACCCGTTTACAGGCGTTGGCTTCGTGCAGATAGCGCCCCCAGTTTTCTAGGTCCATCGACCGCGTCCTCCGAATCTATGTAGGGCTGTGCTGTTACCATTGACAGAGTCAGACCAGCGTTTCGTCGGCTTTCCCATTGGTTTCTAGTACCCGTTGTTCATCCCGCTCTCTTAATACCTAATCATTTAGGAAACTCACCCTATCAAAATCTTTCAACTGTTTTTATTTACTATCAAAATTTTCGTGGGTAAACAACTAAACTCGATGACTTATCTCTTTCAATTAACTAATGGCTCTATTATCTGTCGGACTCATAGAGGTATACGATTATAAAGAGGATCACAGAAACGAAAAGAATCTTCAGTCCTAAAAGCTATCGACCAATTAACTTGCTGCCTAACATCAGCAAGGTGTTTGAAGTGATACTAAACAAATTATTAAACGCCCACATTAAGAAATATGAGTTGATGCCGAATTGCCAATTTAGTTTTCGTGCCAGGCATTCGACCATACATGCGATAACGGAAGTAACCTCAGACATCTGTTGAAAACTAAGCAACAGAGAATGTGTTGCAGCGTGACTCATTGATATGGAGAAAGCCTTCGATACGGTGTGGTTAGATTGACTAGTTTTTAAACTCCTTCAGGACAGATTCCCCAGACACCTTGTCGCCATGATATGCAATATGTTATACGGGAAATCATTTGTTGTAACTGATGGAAATCTGACGGCAACGTGCGACTTCAAGGTCTTAAACGGTCTACAGCAGAGAACAGTTACTACTTCTCGGCTTTTCTCAATATTCATTCGCAAGCTATTTAACGGATTTTAACGTCTCGCCAATGCGATCATTGGTAGCGTTTGCTGTAGATCTGATCATTTATACGGCAGACCGAAAAGCTACAATAGATCAGAGCAATCTTAAAAAATTTTTCAATGTTATGCAGCTCTACACCGAATGAAAGTCATTGCGCAGAAATGCGAAACAATTTTGTTTCGAACAACGCGGCGGTTGGTCAGTCAAGACCTGACGCGTAATTAGAAGGATTTCCACATCATGGCTGGTGAGGGTAGTTCAGAACAGATTCGTCATAAATCCTGTGTTCGATACCTCAGTGTTCATCCCGATTAGTATCTGTACTATACTAAACATGTCAAAATCGTCCTCAGGAGAGTACAAAAAGTAGTCATGTCCCTTCGACGACCCTTTCATTCCAGATACATTGATCAAAAGGTCAAAGTTATCTGTTACAAGACCCTGGTTAGACCAGTTATAACATATGGAGGTCAGACCTGGTACAACCAGAGTGCTAGTACTATGGAAAGATTAAGAGTGTCTTCATGCATATAATGGTTTGTACAGAAAGCCTGAGACGTATTGAAAGCACTATATATCGAATAGAAGAATTCATCAAATTATAGTGTTTTATAAGTGCTCTTTATTGTCCGTACTGGACTGAAGCGGTGGTCTGCTGCCTCAGCGAGCGAAAATTAGTGCTACGCTGGAGATGGCTTTGTCTGGATACGGGTAAGTACGCTGGCAAGCTAGCTTTACGGTGTCGTGGGGTGGGTTCTTTTCCCGTAGCACAAGGGCCCACTACAAAATATTTTCGCACTTACGAATTAAATTGTTGACCAGAGTCAGTAGAAACGCAAAAAAAGATTTAACTCGATAGGCGTCAAGGGGCTAGGTAACCGACCGAACGGGATTACAAGAGAAACGCGACGAAAATGCCCGGTTAATCGCGCGCGAGACACGAAACGTTTTCGCCATCGCTACAAATGTTTACGGGCCACAAATAAAAGTAGGGCATCCAGGTGGTGGCGGTACCCCACGCACTCCTCCCAACCGGATCGAAACCCAAAATATGATGCCTTGGCCCATATCGGGTGTGGAAGGCCAAGCATCCCGGTGAGAGCCCCTGTAACATCTAAAGAAGAGGGAGCTTCGCCCAATGGCTAGCTCATATTTACGGAAGAGCCCGCTAACGTTGTGGGTCCCATACCCGTTTGAGTTTGAAGTGGAAAGACCGAGTGTGAATTTTAACCAGACATTTCTTTTATTTCCTTTTCTGTGTTCCAATTCATTCTAATTACAAGTATAATTTTCCTTCAGATTAAAATCTTATGTTTTCATTGAATCAATCCCAAATTTTTTTTTGTAATTTAAGTACAGTTTATGTTTCTTATCTACGTACACAAATGGTGCGTTCACGCATTTTGAAAATGAAATTGACAAGCTGGTCTTTGCGATAGCAATATAAAACTTTCCGGCATCCAACTATCCAACTGTTTGTTGTTTATACGAGTATTCATATATTCGTGATTATATTTCATTTCAACTTCACATTAATATATCGAAAGCTTTTGTGTTTGATTTTTGATAAATAGATAAGAAGCAATTTAAAAATTTGATGCACTTTAAAAATTATGCAAATAGATAATTAAATATCATGTAAATTTTAAATGAATAAGGGTAATAAAAAATAAAATTAAAAAAAAAACAGGGTACTCACCCACTCCTCCGACAAACACTCGTTGTTGGGGAGTAAGTGGCCTGAAACTCTAAAATCCTCGTTAATTTTTAAATGGTGACATAAAACCTTCATCGAAGTACGAGTATGATGGTGTTGTAAACTAGGATTGATTAGACGAGATTTCCGCTTCTGAAGATGTGTAATGTGCAACAAAGGTATCCGTTATTTGCAATAAGCGCGTTGTTTCGCTGCGGTTGGTGAAATTCCTCTTTTTACGTTGATCGTTTGCCGCAAGTGCTGGACGATGCTGCTCGTTCTTGGAGTCCGGTGCGGAAAATTGAGCAAATCGAATTCACCTATTTCGCAACCCATAGCGCCAAAGAAAACCGTAAAAGCAGCAAACAACTAAGAGTTCCCGCAAGGTACGATGAAAATGGAATTCCAAATAGTTGCGAGTTCTAACTTTATTGTTTAATGGCACGTGTATATCTATGTTGACGCTGAATGCGTTCCATGTGTGTCACATGAGATGGGAGGACAGTGGAAGTTAATCAAGTGAGAATAGCAGTGTCAGACTTATAGACTTTAGTTTACTACGAAAATTAGCTAATATTTGCAAGAATCTTTTTATGAGCCAGATAAGTATCTTAGACTTTTGAAACATACAATGCTGTCGATAAGTAACTTAAACAAACACACTTCGAAATATGCATGACTATGTACAGCAATATGCATGACTATGTACAACAACAAATATATTGAACGCCTTTGAGCGAAGGGTCCTGAGGCGAATAATCGTAGCGAAGCTAGACGGCGACCAATGGCGAATTCGATACAACCATGAGCTGTATGAAATTTTTGACGAACCGGAGGTCTCAAGGATTGTAAGACTGCGGAAGCTGCAAGAAGGTATTCGTTGGGAGAACTGAAGGCCGTCGGCCAGTGGGGAAACCGAGGAAACGCTGGTCTGACTCGGTCGACGAAGACAGTTCATCGCTGCTGTTTGCAGGCAGCGAAGGCCCGAAAGGGGCTGTAGTGCTAAGAAGAGAAGAAGAATGTACAGCAACAATCGCGACAAGTACTAGCGGAATAAGTAGCGCGTACGTACAAGTTTGGGTTGCAAATAAAATTTTAAATGCAAAAATTTGATCGAATCGCTTTTTATGGGGACGGGTGG
The DNA here is from genome assembly GCA_963969285.1 of Odontomyia ornata. Taxonomy (NCBI): domain Eukaryota; kingdom Metazoa; phylum Arthropoda; class Insecta; order Diptera; family Stratiomyidae; genus Odontomyia; species Odontomyia ornata. Next base: position 33,807,141 of record OZ017742.1, on the reverse strand, counting down.
TCGAAAAAAGCGAATGTTTCTTTCTGTTGGGCAATGGAATGAGATTTTCTTAGAATCGATTGATTAAGCAGATTTAGACAGTAATAAAGGGAAAACTTATTTTCTGGATGAGGTCAGTGCTAGTCTAAAAAGTTTAACAATTTGTTTTTTTAATCCAAATTACAAGTGTTGAGCTTGCTTCATAACTTGACTGCACTTAGAAGCACATGCACTATTTCATCGTGTCTAATACGCGAATGCATTTTCAATTTCGTATTTCGAAGCAGATGACCCCATATTTCAACGCAGACTTTGCATTGAAGATCCCATTCATGATAGCGAGACATTTTTAACCGACTTTCAAAGGAAAGAAGGTTATTAAGTTATCTATTTTCCCTGAAATCAATTATAAACTAACACTTTTAATTAGTTTGGACACTTTAACCTCGGGCGTATCAACCTGAAAATTACCGCTTGCACGTACTACTCACATCCGACAAACCCGCCGAAAATCACTGCAAATTGCCTCGCACCAGGCAAACAATCGAAAAAACCAGTCGATCCTTGTCACTTTACTTTACATTCGCTTCGTTCACGCCTTTCAAACCCGATTTTACATTTATTTGAAATATTTCCTCAATTATAACTTCCACTAATTACTCGACGTTTTCTTCGTTGTCGTTTTGACCACTCGCACTTCGCTGCTCCGTAAAATTCACTACTGTGATCGATTATCATTGTGCCAATAAACGCAAATTATCGCGAGTATCACTCACATTTCTTGTCGCATGGCGGGAACTCAACTCCAACCCCGCGTTAACATCTGCAATTGCAGTTATTGCAAAATGCACAAAGCTTTTCTTATTAATTATAGTCGCGGGATATATGCACACTAAGACTCTGCACTCATAGATGAACACCGGGTATCTTTCGCATTAAGCTTTAATAACCGCACTAGCAGTCAAAAAATTATAGAAAATTCCATCTGAATTACTAACAAATAATTTCTCCCTGACAACGCCTCTACTTCTCCTCCGGATTTACTTCGTCAGTAAGCGAATGGAAAATTCGATCTTAAACGTTACAGACGTAGTTCATGTAAGAACTGCTAACCCGTCACGAATCTTTGTTTTAAATCAGGAAATATAGGCTTGCGTAAAAAGGATTCGTGGATTATTGGGATCCTGGCGACCACGAATCGTTTTGCCTAAATGTTTTTCCCACTACGGACTTTTGTTAAAAGTCTGTTGGCAAGTCAAACTGTACAGTCAAATCAGAAATATTTCGCCGTTCTGTATAAGCTTTTCGTTGATCTCTGAAACAACCCTACTGATATAAATGTATAGAGTCATGCTGAGAAGCAATTTTCTCAGGTGCTTTATTTATCTTTGAGAGATCTACGTTTAAATCTTTCGAAAGTTCAACTAAATTCACACACTTTTGAAGAATTGATGTGAGGTGTACTTTTTTTAAAAATCGGCAGCTTGGCGTTTGATTTCTTGCCAATATGAATCCGATTTTAAAACAGTTTAAGGGAAATATAAAAAAAAATTAAATAAACACAAAAAAAGACCAAAAGCACAGGGAGACAGTGTCGTTCTTTTCGTGAAGATCCCTCGAGCAGTTTGCCTATGCGGACTGCTCGATTACTACAAAACTGCAGAGCAGAGGTATGGGGCGACGCTCTCAGCAAGGAGGTATACTGAAAACGTTTAGCACAGATACAGAGAAGAGGAGCAGTGAGAATTGCATCTTCGTATCCAACAGTCTCCGACTCGGCGGTGAGAGTGATTGCAGGCGTGATACCTGTCGCCCTCCTTGCTAGAGAGCTCCGCGCTTTTTACCTGCGCCGAAACGAGGATGCGAGGGAGATAGTTGTCCGCGAGGAGAGACAGCGCTCGCTCAACGATTGGCAGCAGTCTTGGGTGAATTGCACGAAGGGAAGGTGGACTGCGCGCCTCATCCCGGATGTGAGACCGTGGCTAAATCGAAGGCATGGTGAGACTGACTTCTATCTGACCCAGCTTTTGAGCGGGCATGGGTGTTTTCAGTCTTACCTGCATAAGATCGGTAAGTCACGGTCCCCCGATTGTCGGTTTTGCCCAGGAGAGGAAGACAATGCCTGTCACACATTTTTTGCGTGTACCAAATGGGTCAGGCTGCGAACGGAACTCTACAGGGAGACGGGAGAGCTCACCCCGGATAATATAGTTGCGGTGACGCTCGAAACGGTTGACAAATGGAACCAGGTGGCACATTATGCTCGGGCAGTCCTAAAATATAAAAGGGACTCACAGCAGCCGGGGGCGCTGGGGCTGGGGGATCGCTCTTCTGGCATTTCCTCTTCCCTTCTCCCTTCCCGCTAGGAAAGGAACTCCCCAGTTTGAAGGCACACCACGGCGTAACAAAACGAGACCTGGCCCGAAGTAATGTGTCAAACGGTTCCAGGCTGGGTTCTCAGGCTCACAGGGGAGGTGTTTAGTGGGTAGTCCAGTCGCGCATGGGAGTCCCACACTCTGTGCATAAATAGCATTCACTTCCCTACCACAAAAAAAATGGAAATATAAAAAAAAAATGGAAATATAAAAAAAATTAAATAAACACAAAAAAAAGACCAAAAGCACAGGGAGACAGTGTCGTTCTTTTCGTGAAGATCCCTCGAGCAGTTTGCCTATGCGGACTGCTCGATTACTACAAAACTGCTAGAGTGACGACAGTCATATTGACACTTCTTCCGAATCATATCGCGAGCTGTAACTGCGAGCGAAAACCCCTAGATATCGAAGCCGTTCCACCCTACGGAAGGGTATATTGAGACGTGTCTCAGTACTGGCTTGATTCCTCCAGAAGCACTCGTGTATTTAGGCACGAATTGGCATGTTTTCGATTCAGACGGTGTCCGAATTATATGTCACATTATATAGAAGGGCCATCGATAAGAAGATAAAATATCCTCCGAAGTTAAGTTCACGAAACCAACAATTCCAACCAGGGCTGATTATTGATTAAATTAGTGATTTATATCAAGTGATTTTTTTGAAAAAAATTAACCTTGAAATCCAACAAAGCAGTAATGGATTACATAGGATCATAATCAAATCAGTTGCACAAAAGAAAAATACTTTTTTAAATGCACAGTTTTTATTTATTAATGTAAATTATATAATTATAAATGAAAAAGAAAATCAACGAACAACAAATATTTATTGTAATATTTAAAAAAAAACACCAATTTTGGCGCCTTTTCATTTCTCAGCCTGTTCTGAAGTTTCGATTGAACTAGACTAGATCACCACTGGGAATACCAAGAGGTCCGTGGGAACGCATCCACATAGATTACGCTGGACCGTTTCCTGGGGCGATGTTGCTGATCGTGGTTGATGCGTACAGTAAATGAGTAGAAGTCAAGGTCACCAACTCAATGACAACCACCATCTCAATACTGGATAAACTATTCGCTGCCTATGGGATTCCTGTCACCCTGGTATCAGACAAGCAAACGTTACGTACAAGCCGTCAAAGACAAACTGAAAACTATGGCAACCACGAGCAGTTCGTTGCAGCCAAACTTGAATGGATTTCTGCGACAGTATAGAAAAGCGCCGCACTCATCCACGGGGCAATCTCCAGCGCAGCTGTTCCTCGGCCGTTTTCTTCGCACACGCGTAGATCTCTTGAAACCCGAAAACAGGATAGGCGGATCCCTGACCCATTACACAGCGTTTTGGAGTTGTACACTACGAAATTGATTACAAGGAACACCATTCAAAAGTCACATCGACCGAATAAGAAGGCGTTACACCAACAACATGGACCAATACACTGACCAAAAACAAAAAAAATAGAGGGACAAAGAAACATCCGACTTTCCAATGACAGCACTACCCGGATGCCCTCAGCAATGTCATCACCAGTTCTTGCATCTCCACGCTCTATAACCCAAGAAGCAATTGCTGACCCAGTACCACTAGCGCTGAGCCGTGACGATTTTCTGGCTCGGCAACGTCATGTTCCGGAATCCCCGAGAGAGGATCAACTACCAGTGGCTCCGCAGGTTGCTAATATCACTGTCAACCCGTATGAGACAACTCCACGAAGATCTACAAGACTCCGTAAACCAAAAACCATTATCTCAATTTGATTGATTATTGTGACATTCTATTTTTATTGCTCTTATCTGTTTTGGAAAATTGTTGGTTTTATATTAGAAAAAGGGGAGGAAATATTGGATATTTGAACGTTCCCGCGGAAAATACATACAGGGTACACATTCTGTCTCGCTCACACACACATACATTTCACGCAGCACTCGCTCACACACACATACATTTCACGCAGCACTCGCTCCAGTCCGCGGGTCTGTGCAGATCAGCTGCTCCAATTATCTCAGTTATTGTTATTCCCCCTCGTATAACAATAAAATTGTCTTTGAGATTGAACCTGAATAAATCGACAGTGGATTTTGTATCCGGATGCCAGAAATTTCCCCGATGAATCCCAGATCCACATAAAAAATCTACCCTATGCCGATATTTGCTTATTGGTTTTAAGGGTGGTAAGTACCCCCTTTTGCAAAAAATCAATAAAATTGGTAAATTAAACATGTAATAAGTTGAAAAACACTTATAGGGCTAGATTAAGGTTTTTTGATGCTTTAATATACCATTTATGATTTTACAGCCCTTTTTGTTTGATCTCATCCCTAATGAAGCACCCCCTGGTAATATCGAACTGAAAAAAAACAATTTAATAACTTTTCATTACATTTATTATAATGAATTGGCATCTTTAATCGTATTTAACTCAAATATTTTTTATCCCTAATTTTCAACCCTTATAAATCATCTTCATAATGATTTTCTCACGTCTTGTATATTCGTTCGCTCAAGATTTCCCAGAAGAAATCTAAACCGACCTCTCATCGGTTCTAGACGTGAAGTTATGGAACGTGACAACGGACTGTACCCATCAGGTCTACAAGTCCGGACATTCTTAGTCCACTCCGGGGTAGCTGCTGGATAGCTAGCTAGTTCAGAGAGGAGTTTCGGTCGCGGGTCTTACGCGAGCAGACTAAGTCCGAGTTACAAAACTCAGCCACCGGTTTGAATGCCCGATTTAAAATGCGTCGAACAACTTACAACGACTCTACTTCATATTACGTTACTTCGTTCCGCGACAAAAGAACCAAGACAACCGCAGAAAAAAATGCGCGCTCCCGTATATCACCGACGCGGTGCTCGAAATAACCTACTCGAATTCAAACCGAAAAAATCTTCTCTGAGGAAAACACAATCAATGGAACCGCGTACCGACCGCAACGTGAAACCGACCATGCACGGATTACTGGAACCCTACCGTCTAGGCCGCATACTCACCTTTATACTGCTGAAACCGAACGGTTTTGCTGGAAACAAAAGACGTGGATTAATTCAGCAATTCATAATAAAGTTTAATTATTTTTTTCTTCTTTCAAGTTTATAAATACATTTTAAGATGCCTAACGTTAACAAATTCTGTTTTTAGTTCTCTCCATTTTCTATTTCCATTCTATTTGACGTTTTCCACTTAACCAATTACTTAACAACTAGAATTATTACATATCCTAGCAATTACTAAAAATTATCCAAAGTGCCCTCTTTTTGTTTAAAAAAAAAGTATTAGACCTCTACTTGTATAAGTGTTCTTTTTTATGTTTTATTTTCTTCTTAATCGATTGCTTTTAATTTTCCCATATTCGTTTAACACAATCGTTCTTAAAAAAAATTCAGTACCTTACACAAGCTTATGATTGTTATAAGCTTTAGATACTCCCGAATCCGATTTTGCAAAAATTTCGCAACAAAAAAAAAACAAAGGGGTTTTGCGCGTTTTCAGTGCCACTAATAATTATATTAACTGTTTGGAGAAGAAAAATAAATAAATTTAACAAGTAACTAAAATTTTTCTTGCAGAAATAAATGTTTCTTTCTCTTATTTTCTTGTTGAATCAAATTTATCAAAAAGTCAAGATTAATGTTGGGTACAGTAACTCATAAATGGGAAGTTTATCCTTTTCAATTTCCGATTCCGTGTTGATTAAAACTAGCTTGCTTGAATCAATGGCATTTTTTAATTCTAACACATCATGGGAATAATTAAAACAAATAACTCGTGTTAACAAATAGTCCCCAAGTTAAGTAGCCTACAATATAATCCATTATCATTGCAATGGTCGGTTGGTGTATTGGCCTATGTATTATTGACTGGATGTACACCATTTGGTGGCGATAAAAACAGGCGACATTTTTGAATAGTTCACAATGTTCGCTAATATTTCCAGATGAATTATTTAAGGAAGTTTCACAGGAAACTATTGATTTCATCAAAAGTACATTAAGAATTAAACCAGTTGATCGTGTCTCCGCATTTGAGTGTCTACGAGGTGTGAAAATTAAGTAATGAGACTGATTCCATGAAAGCCGTATATTTAAAAACTATTCTACAACTCTGCCATCCCCTTGAAATTAGTCCCCTTGGGCAGCTATACAACGATTCCAGCGCGTTTTCCATGCTTCGTAACATTTCTGGAACGCTTCGACTGGGATGTCCGCGCCTGGATGTCCGTAATCGACTCAAAATGTGTTCCTTTGACCACCGATTTGGTTCTAGGGAACAGAAAAAAGTCACAGGGTGATATATCGGGCGAAAAAGGCGGCTGTTGCAACACAGCGAGCCCTTTAGAGGCCAAATACTGGGACACACTAAGGGCTCCTCAGAAAAGTTCTTTGGAACCATCTTCGCACACAACTTTTTCATCCCAAAATCGTCGGTTAAAATTATATGACTGTTTCACGGTTCATACCCAGTTCCGGGGCCAACATTCGAACTGTTAAACCCCGATCTTTACGGATTAGGGCGCGCACAAGCTGCGTATTCGCGTTAGTCCGCACCTCGACTGGTCTCCCGCTCCGCGCATCGTCTACCACGCTTTCACGCCCCTCCTTAAACTCTATGCCATAGAAACACCTGGGCGCGACTAAGAGCACTATCACCATGCACTTTTACAATTTTAGCGTACGTTTCCGAAGCCCAATCTGGCGCACAGTTTTATCGCGACGTGTTGCTCTTGATTTCGTTTCTCCATTTTCTTGACGAGCACCGCCAATACATGTCTACTCAACATGACACAGCAGGCGGACTAAACAAGCTAGAGCAACAGTAAATATATCAATGGAGAGGAGAAGTATATCGGGAAATGGAGAAGGGAATTTCAAGGTCGCAAGTTTACCACAAGCGCGGCAATAAAATTAGTCTAATTACTTAATTGTCACACCTCGTAGAACACATTTGGCTTAAGGATGAATCGCCAATGTGTAGAACATTTCTAAGTGTTACACGTCACAGTGCAGATCATCATCGCCGGTACGACTCAATAGACGAAGAAGACTGGGATCCTATTGATGTGAAGAAAACGAATGAATTTGCAGATTACCGCCAAAATGAGTTCAAATCGTCGCTCACAACTACAACGACAACAACAACAATAAATGGCTGTGCTAGTGAACGTTACAGCAATCATAGATCATCCGATTATGAAATTGAAACAAATCAAAGCCATTACAAATACAATTCATCCACATTGAATCGCCACAGCAGCAATGGTCTAGTGCATGATAACGATGTTGAAAATGATGAAAACGACAAAGAGAACTTTCTAGCGAACGCAACGACAATGTCGACAAATCATATTAGACTTTCAAATTTGCAAAAGTAGGGACACAATCACGAAATGAATGGGAAATTGAGCGCACAATCCAAATTGCATTCAGTTGTATCAAACACATTACCAACAATGACATCGACGAAATGTGTCGACGAGCAGCAGCGGCAAATATGTAAATATTGAAAATTGTAATAATAGTTCGTCCCTGAAACATTACCACTCGACAACGCATGGGGTTAGCAATAGAAAAGCGAGCCGGTGGACTACGTTCGAAATTACATCGACAAGAATCGCGAATAGCGCCCGCGCAAAGATCCGTACTATGATCAAGATCAGGAGGACAAAGACAATCGAAAAGATGATGAAGGCAAGAAAACGAAGGCTCGACAGCAATATGTAAAACGAGTTATAGTGCATCCGACTTTCTTATTTGGGAGTATAAGTCTTATTTAGAAGTAACCAAATTATCATAAAACCTTCGAGTAAAGAGGTGGATCACTTAACAGTCACGTGGAAGGTATGCAAGCATAAATACCAACACATTGATGTTCGTGAAAAAGGCAAGGAGAATGCTTTCAGTTTGGGACAAAGTCTTTGGATTGAAGACGATGAATTTGAAGATCTTGATGAAATTATCGCCCGTCATGGTACACCGATGGCAGCGCACGCTAGAGATTTGTTAAGCTATAGGTATTATCGGGAGACTGACGCTGGTATGAAAGACAAAATAGAAGAATTGCTGAAAACAAGAGTATTTGGCGATAGACGAGTTCGCAGTTATTGAAACACGATTTCAAATTAAATTAATATGTACTTACGAAATCCTCGGACTTATCGCCCAACACACCGTAATATCCCTTCGCGGACATAATAATGGCACCGGTAACGAAGAGGACCACTGAGACTCGACAGGGAAAACCCAATACGCCACCATAAACGCGTACCGTCTTTATTTTAAAATATCTCGCGATGGACGTAAATATTCGTGCACATAAATACCAGCATCAACACTTTAAATGACACTTCAACCAAAACAAATCGATAAGGTCGATAATGTAGGACTGTGCGCGAAAGAAAGATGGCCACCAAGAAAAACTGGGTTCGCGTCCGAAGTAAACGCTGTATAGTTGAGCAGCCGTGGTCAATGTTGTGGGCTTGAACTTTGGTTCATCAACTCAAGTCAAAGAGCCGTTGCGACAAGGTGATAAAAGAGCCAGCGATGGTGGAAGCGGTGTCTTTTACGGATACTTGGACAGCGAAGAAGGAAGAACGTGCGGAATAGAGGGATCCCAGCGAGCCAACAGGTGCGAGGGAAAATTTGCTCCAGACAGCAAGGAAAAGAATTGATTCAGGCAGCGAGCGAGTTGAAGTGCGAGGATTTCGACCAGCGAAATGCCCGTGTAAGACACGGGTGCCGATGGTCTGGCACAAGTGTCAGCGAGCTATAAACAACACCGAGCTCAACTAACTAGCTTCGCTTAACGATCGCGTACGCGTGCTTGACGACTAGCATTTGCGGGATCATATGAGGCGGGTTCTTGTCAAGCCACGAAGCTACACTACAAAATACTTATCACGCGTACTCTACTCTACAAGACGTACCGATCACTTTTTATTATCTTTAGAAATGTTCTATTAGGTGTCAATTAAGCTACTCTACAGTAATTCAATATTTTTTTGCCTCGTTAAAGTTTTGCCTCGTTAAAGGGGCCTAAAATTATAACAACCATCTCTCCACTGCGGAAACGCGAAATCCTTCAGTCTCTCCATGTCTGGGTCGGCATCGAAGAGACTGTCCTGTAATAAACATAAGCAGTCGAGCAGCCCCGTGGTGATCAGGAGTGGCTGCTCCTGAAGAGATAAGGTGGTCACCCCGTCGATACTGCTTAGTTCGTTGTTTTACTAGTGTAAAACTAAACTACATCCGTCAAGTTTCCATCCTTTAGGCAGAGATGAGTGGTTCACTTCAGCCACTTTAACATCTTTAGGTTTGACATTCCCCTTGTAATGCAACGACCTTCTTCGGAGAAAGTAACGGTTGCTTTTGGTGTAATGTTTGCGTTTGTCTCAAGCCTCCGTGTCCGCTAACTTTAACGAGGCAAAAAAATATTGAATTACTGTAGAGTAATTTATTTATTTATTTATTTATTTATTTATTTAAATTCCATTTAACAGATCAAAATTATCCAATTACAAAATGGAACAAAACAAACAGAAAAGAAGATTAATGAAAATTAGAATTAAGTGTTAAAGTTAATATAAAAAAGAAATTCAATGGTACTAACAACAATAAATATGCGTGTAAAATTAAATTAAAGCACACAAAAAAAAAGAAAATAAAGTCTAATATTTACTCCAGTTGAGCTTTAAGAATCAGGCTTCTTAACCTCAATTTAAAAACTAGGTATGAGTCGGAAAAAGGACCAAGCTCAAGCCTATCATGATTCCTTACCATTCGTATAATAGGAGAGTGAAAATATACATTTGTACGGGCATACGGTGGCACGAAAAAATTGTTTGCCCGAGAAGAACGCGACGTTTGACGAAGACGTAGGTCTGCAAGCAATGTTAATGAAATTTGATTGTGGCAGAGTTGATACAGAAAACACTGATCTAGATACATGCGACGGGATGACAGAGTAGGCAAACGTAGGAAGGATAAACGGCAGTCATAGGGTTGATATGGGATTTTGAATTTGTAAAACAAGACACGAGTAAATTTACGCTGGACATTCTCTAACGAGTCAATGAGGTAGGAGTGTCGGGGAGACCAAACTACAGAGCAATATTCGAGGATAGGACGGGCAAGACAGATAAACAAGCGGACAGGAGTAGATATATTGTTAAATTTATGCGCGTGCCTGAAAATAAGTCCCAATATTTTCGAGGCCCTAGTAGTCGCGATTAGAACGTGTGCATCAAAATTGAGCTTAGGATCAAAAGTAACGCCAAGGTCCTTAGCAGAGCTCACAGCAGCGAGTGGGACTTCGTTCAACATATAGGTAAAATTCAGCGGAGAACGATTTAGATTAAAAGTCATTTTATAGCATTTGGCAACATTAAGACAGAGGTAATTAGACGAACACCAGTTACTTAGTGCAATCAGGTCCATCTGAAGATATTGACAATCTTGTACAGACCTGATAGCTCGAAAGACTTTAAAATCATCGGCATACAGTAGGCAATTGGAAGCGATAACCGAAGGAAGATCATTTATAAACAATAGGAATAAGAGGGGACCTAAAATGGAACCTTGAGGAACACCAGAGGACGGATAGAATGGAATAGAGGTAGTTCCACAGTAACTAACACAACATATACGAGAAGACAAGTAGGAGTCCATCCATGATAAGAGAGGGCCAACAACCCCAAAAGTTTTCAGTTTATAACAGATAAGTTGATGGTTGACCGTGTCAAATGCCTTCGAGAAGTCAGTGAAGATTACATCAACCTGCAATCGATTGTCTAGGGCCTTAGCAATGAAATCGGTGAGTTCAATTAAATTTGAAGTCGTAGAGCGACCTTTGAGAAACCCATGTTGTTCTTTCGACAAGATAGGGGTCAATGAAACTGAAAGCCGGTTGTGTACCAGACGCTCAAGTAATTTTGGGAAACAGGAAATTAAGGAAATAGGACGATAATTGGACACAGAAGAAGGATCACCACTTTTAAGAATAGGAACAACGTTTGCTCTTTTCCAATAAGTAGGGAAAATACCAGTCTTTAGACTGAGGTTGAAGAGAAATGCCAGAGGGATACAAAGTGAAGACGCTAATGACTTGACAAAAATATTCGGCAAGCCGTCAGGACCAGGTGATATATTAGGATTAAGTGAATTAATGAGGGATTCAACTTCGATATGGTCAGTGAAAAGTGAAGAAATGTCAATGGAGTGAAGTACAGGCGTATTAACTGGATTAGAGACATGAGAAGAAGGAATAAAAGTTGACGAGAAGAACTGAGAGAACAAGTTGGAAATATCCTGTGGAGAAGAGCTAACTATATTATTCCAGCGGACTGAAGGAGGGACAGAAGAGGAGGACTTAAAGGATCTAATGTATGACCAGAATGGTTTCGCATTATTCGCCATGAGGGAACTCTCCAAGCTACTGAAGTAGTTTTTCATTGCAGTCTTTAGTTCTTTTTTTTGCTGCAAGACGTATATCACAAAAGTGGGCTCTGGATTCTTCAGTACCACAACGCTTGAAACGGCGGTGTGCCTTACTTTTAGCATTCAAGGCACTTCCGGCGAGTACCAACAGCTTCGCTCGCCGAGGCAGCAGACCATCGCTGCAGTGCTTCACGGACGTTTACATCCTTTCTACCACTACAGTTCTTTAAAAAATTTACCGTTTTCCTCATATTCCATGTTGAATTTCAACGAAATTAAAAAAACCCATCCCTTCTTTTTTTTATAAACTTAATTTTTACTCCTCACCCTTTTTTTAATAAAAAGACAGGCATTGGAGTCATTCGTGAAAAACCAGTTAAAATGTGTTTGTTTTTACGAAATTCAATCGAGAATACTGTTTGCTCCAGGACTCTTTTGTCCTGGCCTCCTTCTTCTAGATACAGTGCATTTATAAATTCACGCACAAATTCAAAATTCTCACTTGAAACGTTTAAATTTATTTACAGGACTCGATTTTCCCAAAATATTCTTTTCCAATTTAGCTCTCTACTACACAATAACGTAATGATGTTATAATTGCAAAACTGTTTAACCTTGTTCAACATAAAAACATGTAAAATATTTAACAATGATCTAATTAAATACTTTGTTAGCGACCTGTGTATCGCGACGATCTGATGACGACTGATGATTCCCTTCCCACACCGAGCAAAAGGCGCCAGCAGTTCCCACGCACGAAAATGCTGACGCTTGAGCGTCCACAAGCATTCCATGCCCGGAAACCGCTGACGCCCGCGTCTGGTACGGGAAAGGAACTTTGGTTTCGCATTGCAATGCGTTCATGCGGCCACATCATGCATGCAAATGTGGTGTTTGTGTCTTCCGATCGTTTCGCTGACGCGTATAAGTCAACAAAATGATTCGAACATCACGTAAAACTGCTGACACCCGCGTCTGTGGCGATGCAAAATGTGGCCACATGAGACATGCATGCATCTATGATTTTAGCAACTAAGTCAAACAATATTAGTCACATAAGGTGACGAAATTAATTATCCACCTTTGCAAAAACGATTTGTAAAATAAAATTTTCACTTAAGTCTAACGCCACTGATCGTGTGGACGGGTATTAACAAATACCTCAAAAAATTTTGATTTTTTTTAAAAAACTCTATAGAACGTTTTTTGCTTATTAATTTGTAGATTTATTTTTGATATACAAATTCTTGCCCCCGAATTTGGGCCGTACTCTACCCAAGAGAAAAATCACACATTGGCATAAGGTAGATTTGCTTCTTGAGGTATTCCCTAGCTACTGTCAAAATTTCTAAGAAATCGATGCGTCCTCAAGAAAATCGGAGTTGAAAACCTTGGTAGCGTGGACTACTACTGCATGGCGCTCCATCGCACCATACAATGCAATATTGATCGGATCTCCTTGAAAATTTGATATATAATGAAAAAGATATATTTAAGATTCTGTTGACTAAATTCCAACATTTAAAGCATCATCAAGAAAGTAGTCTTTTGTAAGCAACATCTTAATAATAATTTTAATTCTCAAAGTATTTCCTCACAAACAACTATGAAATGGCTTCAGACTATTTGAAAATGTATTTTACCTTATGTCTAATACTATCAGTTCTTAATAAATTTCAATTTACAATAATTCCCAACTTATCTATTCAAATAACATAAACAAAGTCATAGATAGGCGTTCAACAATCCCCCGTAATGCTCGTAATCCTATATCAGACAACAAAAGCTCAAATTCGAAGAATTCAATACAAGTGCATGTTGTTATCATATTATTTCGTAATCCAAAAATTTATATACGAGCACCGGATATGAATCGTTGGGTCATTACTCGTATATGGTAGCAATTACCAGAAAATATAACATAGCTTTTACGAGAATATGGATAAGCTGTCGTGGGCACTTTGCACCTAATTGAACAAGTCTTATCGCTTGTCGTTGAAACACTTTGATAGGAGGAGTAATAGGAGTGGCGAGTGCATCATAATACAATGCGTACTGGAATTGATGGTGCAAAACAAACCAACAAAACCGCGCACAACGGAGTCTTGTTCTTGAGCGTATGTGCATTGAAATCTAAACGCTGAAGGGTCCATTGAACTGTAGACTCACTCGATCATGTCGTAGAATACTGATCAAGACTATGAGCAAGATTCATATACAGTGAACAGAAAGTGAAAGAATGAATAGTTCTATGAATGCTTTGTGATATCTTCTCATTCAACAATATTTCATTACTATATCTATAAATCCTAGTCAAACTTAAGACTGACGTATTATATGGTTATTGTTCTTCATTTTATTTTCCACAATATAAATCTGATACTACTGCTCATTCATACTAAAAAGTTTCAGTCACGTGATTAATTAATTAGCTTTATTTAATTAGTGTCCTTTGCCCTAACGGCACTCTAGCACATTCAAGTAGCTTTCTTATTCCTTGTCTAAGAAGGAATAGGTGATTGTTTCCATTTGCTGTCCTTGAAATAGTTTATGAACTCGAAAAAGAAAAGCTGATTTGGACATACGAGTAGCAACAGCTTGCGTTTTGAATTGTTAATGGAAAAGAGGTATTTAATAGGGTCATGGTCATTATTATTTGAACATACATACTCGTATCTTACATGTTCTAGTTTCAGTGGAATATGATAATTACGAATTTCATAAATGATAAAACAGATGTTCAATCAATTTTGGAAGTACTTTGAAATGTGTTTCGAATAAATAAATTTTTGATTTATTCATATTCTGCAAACTAAAACATTTTAAGTTTATTTCAAACAATTAAAATACTTATGAACAGTTTCCCACAGTTTACCACCCATCGAGTTCCATGAAACATCTTCATTTAATGGCGGAAACAAATCACCTCATTTGAGATAAGTTTTATTGCAATAGTGATTATATTGTGTTTCTTGGTTTGATTAAATTTACTGATGGGAAGTTAAAATTAAGGTAACATTAATTGGTTAACTGCTGGGTTGTAAAAGATAACCTGGAAGAAGAAGAAAAAGAAACGTTTTATAAGATTTATTAGATAAAATTATTATAAAAAAGTCATATCTTGAATTAGTTGTCTTTTATTTATTGGCAAACAAATAAATAACACGATTACTTTCCATATATTTATGCCCATTACACGAGCATAGCCTGATGAACCAAATCGACACACCCTTATCGAAAAATGCTTCAAATAACATGGATGTGCAAATATTCTGTGGCGCGAATTGCGACACGGACTACTTTCCTGTAAGGGCCAAAGTAGACGCCGCATCACCAAAGTCATACGCCCGACCAGGTATTCAATAAGCACCGAAGACCTGTGGCGGCACGGAATGTCCCAACGCCAGCGCACTCTTTACGGCACAAGCAGATCCTCGCCCCTCGAGAAATCTTCCCCTGCCACCGAGCACACATCAGCGGCGCAAGCAAATAGGACAATTTGCTTTAGCCGCTCTTCTAGGTTTTCATAACTCAATGTACCCAAGAGAACCTAGGCAAACCTACAGGTTTCGTCTCCAACATTGTCTATAGCTTTCATCGACATCGTCTACGGGTTTCATCGACATCGTCTACATTCGAGAGCGCTTTCATCACCGGCATCATTTGCCGTCGTCATTCTCCGTTCGGAGCTGCCAGCTGCACCTATCTGTTTTTGTCTCCTATAAAAAGAGTAAAATTGATTTTGTGCTTAGATAAAAAGAGTAAAAGTTAACTTCTAAAGTGGTGACCCTGAGTGGAGAACCAGCATGTTGCTTGGGCGAGACGACGATGATGCTGCCAACAACACCTCGCTGAGTTCTTGCTCTCCCAGGAACAACAGCCACCGGCGCACAGCCAGCCAGCATCGGCAAGTCAAGCCCGACAATTCGACCAACAGCAGCCACCAGGTGGTCAACGGTGTCGGCTACTGCAAGCTGCCAGCATTCTAACGCGCTAGCCCGGAACTGTAGTTCCTCCAGGTTGAGTCCCAATTCCAAGTGCATCAGGTTACAAAAGACAACCAGATACCACCTCATGCTCTCATCACTGGACCACGACACAATCGCCGAGGTGGCCGATATCATCCGCGCGCTTGACGGATTCTGCTGCATCACATGCGCTCTTCTGCTGGGACGCGAGTAAGTGACAATGTACTGCGGGTCAAATAGCTCGACCTCCTGCCATAGCACACGCGGCGCATGCTGCTGTTGATCAGGAACTAGACGCTATAGGAGCTCACCGTGGTTGCAGACGAGGCACATGACATGAGCCCGGCAGTAATGGCCGCGTCCATAGAGGCAACCACGCGCTCTACGGCACCCTTATCTAGTTTCTCCTTAACACACAGCTCCCCGGACCAGGTTTCAGTCGAGCTAGCCGCCCTGCCCTTAGCAATTGCACAGTGCCAACATGCAGCGCGAACGCTCCTCTTTACGAGACGGCTGCCAAGGAAATGCCCACCTCTCCAGGTCCCGAGCCACATACGGTATATTGCTGGTATAACAGCAAACATGGATACCTAGCGATACGATTCAAACAGCCCTGCACAGTTCCAGCTCAGCGCCCCGCTACCGGGCGTTCGGAAAAGTAAGATTGCCGGCACTGTACTCAGCGGACACCACCAACAACAACCTGGAAAAGCGCCTGTATGTCTCGGACCGCACCACAAAAGTTAGTTTTCTGCTGCCATCATTCCGAGGCACCTCATCGCTAGGTCTCTTCAAAAGCAGAGCCTCGTGTTACAGGCAGCCAATGGTACGCCTATTGTCACCTTCGGCACCCAGCAACTCACACTGGACTTTGGGTTACACCGCCCATTTCAGTGGCCTTTCGTTATTGCAGACGTCCAGACAGCCATCCTGAAAGCCGACGCACTGAACTATCGCGGGGTGCTTATCGAACTACGAAATCGACGTCTCTTTTACGACCGTGCCAGCCTCTATACAGTCTGCGTCCTCGGTCCAGCTCCACCAGTGCACAGCATCAGCGCCGTGGCCAAGCCATCAACCTTGGAAGGCACTGCTGGAGAAATGTACAAGCAGATCACCGCAACGCACGCAAACACACCTCCAGGATCCGGTGAGTTGGCTGTGATCGCTGACCTTCCCGTTTACTACCAGATAGTCACACAGGATCCACCCGTCTTCACAAGACCACGTCGCCTCGCAGGGAAACGCTTCTCTGTAGCGAAATCAGAGTTCGACTTTCTGTTGGCACAAGGTATAATTCGACCTTCGTCAAGCCAATGGGCCAGTCCCCTGCTCATGATGCCCAAGAACGGTGGCCGTTGGCGAGCTACTGGGGACTACCGCCAACTAAATGCCCACACCCGCCCGGACCACTGCCTATTGCCTATTACCGAGGATCTGATCCATGAAGCCAGCGGTTCAGTATTTTCGGTCATCGACCTCCAGCGAGCCTTTTATCAAATCCCGATAGCACCAGAAGACATCTGCAAAACGGCAGTCACCACGCCCTTCGGGCTGTTTGAATTCGTAGGAATCCCTCTTGGTCTACGTAACGCAGCTCAAACCATGCAGCGGACACTCAACCACCTGCTGAGGAAACTCAACTTCGTACGAATCTACCAGGAGCCTAGTATTCTCGGCTATCCACGACCATCACCAGCGTCACCTCGAGCAACTTCTTTCCATACTGCAAGTTGCAAAGCTCCAGCCCAACTGGCCTGAATGCCAGGGCGGCCTACCCGAGGTTATCTTTGCCGGGTATCACGTCTGCGAGACAGGTTTCCGACCACCAGCTTACAAGACGAAAGCCATCTCAGACTTTCCCAAACCTGTTGAATCCTCACAGTTGAGACGTTTCCATGCGATGCTCAACTTCTATCGCCGCCGAGTTACAAGCACCACTTTCAGAGCTGCTGAAAGGTTGTAGCACCGAGAGATCGTAAATCACTTGGATACCCGACGCTGAAGCCGCTTTTGGAAGCTGCAAGCAAAGCATCGCCACAGTAACTACAGTAGCATTCCTTTCACCCTTGCACCAGCTGGCGCTACTTACCGACGCATCCAACACCGCCTTGGACCAGCTACGGGACAACGGAACTTGGATACCCTTGGGATTTTTCTCGAGACCGAGCAGCGCTACTCCACCTACGACCACAAGCTTTTGGCTGTCTTCGCCACAGTCAAGTTTTTCCAGTGCATTCTGGAGGGGAGGCACTTTGCGGTCTATACCGACCATCGACCACTCACCTTTGCCCTGACACAACACTCGGACAAAGCCGAGCTAGGTAGCTTCAAGACGCCGGATGGGCGTTTCGACCACAACCACGTCGACCTTATTAAACTCCCGCAGTGTGACGGCTACGAGAACTGCCTTACTATCATCAACCGGTGTACACGCTGGCTTCAGGCAATACCATTGCGCAACATCAGAGCGCCAGAGCGTTATTTGACCACTGGATCGCCATATTCGGCACACCACGCGAAATCACCATGAACCAAGGCCGTCAGTTTGAAGCCGACCTCCTCAATAAACTCAGTCGCCTTCTGAGAGCCAACCACTTCCATACGACACCATATCATCCACAAGCCAATGGTATGGTGGAACGGATGCATCGAACGCCCAAGAGCGCTTTGCAAGGCGTTCTCGAGACCCCTTGGCTACAAGCACTTCCTGCGATCCTCTTGGGTTTGTGCACCACCTTCAAGGAAGACCTGCAAGCCAACCAGTTGCCCACAGGATTTCGTCGCAGACCTACGCCACGTATTTAAGGAGAATCGTCCGGTCCCACCAGCCAGGCACACCGAACAACATCCGTTCGTCTTCAAGGACCTCGCCACCGTGTTCCGCCGCATCGACACAGTCAAGAAGCCGCTCGACCAACCGTGCTCCGGACCCCACAGGGTACGCGACCCCACCTACGTCATAGACGTAAACGGCGTTGCCAAGACCTTCTCCAACGACCATCTGAAGCCAGCGTACTTGGAGCACTCCGATGCCCAGCCATCAACACCACCACCACAATCGCCCACGCCTCCGCCCTTGCTACCAATTCAGGCGATTCAACCAGCCGCTAGCATGCTGAAACAACAAAAGCCAATTGCCACCAGGAGGAATGTCACCTTTTCATTCCCTTCGTCGAACGAAAAGGTCATTGGAGAAGGAGTGACTGTGGCGGCACGGAATGTCCCAACGCCAGCGCACTCTTCACGTCGCAAGCAGACTCTCACCCCTCGGTAAATCTTCGCCTGCCGCCGAGTTCACACATCAGCGGCGCAAGCAACTTCCCGCGAGAAATAGGAAAATTTACTTGAGTCACATTTCTAGGTTCTCATAAGTCAATATACCTGAGAGAACATAGGCAAGCTTCCTACAGGTTTCGTTTCTGACATCGTCTACAGCTTTCATCGACATCGTCTACAGGTTTATCGACATCGTCTGCAGATTTCGTCGTCATGATCATCATCGACATAGATGAACGGCATCGACTACATTGACAGCGGTTTTATCACCGGCATCATTTGTCGTCGTCATCCTCCGTCAGCAGCTGCACCTATCTTTTTGTCTCGAATAAAAAGAGTAAAAGTTGACTTCTAAAGACCTATAGGGCGTTTCGTTTTTTTCGTTGCGTGAGAGATAAACCGTAAAATTTTGTACAGTGATGAAGCTCATTTTTGGTTACCACCACCACTTCAAAATCTTCGTTAAAAAAAACAATATAATTTAGAATGTTTAGTATTTGGGCCTGAAACCAAATAACCCGAACCTATGGAATGAATGCTGATTGACGGAATCTATGCTATTGTAGTAAGTGCAAAAGGAAGGTCAAAACTGTATGAATCCTATTCGATAGTCAAGCAGCCCTAGATTTACCGGTAATATCTTCGAAGATAATTCTAAGAGTATTGCGAAAAATTCAATATTTTGAGTGAGGACAATTAGATAACTCTGTATTCGTTGGCGGGCAGGAAGGAGTGACAGCATTCATTGGTTCTGAATGCTTTATTGCAACCGCGGTGAGTTTCTTACACACGGAGTGGAAGGAGATAGACGATGAGTAACGCATCATGTCCTGGAATGGACATCCGGCTTAGAGCACGTAAGCTGTGCTTTGACGCCTATGATTGGAAAAGATTAGAGAAGCAACAATGAGGGTCGTCAGCGAGTTCCTTACAGGACATCACAGACTGGGAAAACACCTCAAAAAGATGGGTTTGAAGCCGAGTGTCGCGTGCAGGCTCTGTTATTTTGCATACGAAACACGAGTAATCTTCCATCACTCTGCGGAGCGCAAGAAACGAGACAGTCTGGGATCGTACTGCCTGGCAAGAACGAGCTGACAAAGCAGGTCCTCAGTTTGCTAAGAAAATCTGAGCTGCGAGAATTACTCTAGACTCACGTTAAGAATGGAAGCATAATAAATTTGCAAAATTTGAAGTGCATTACAGCCAGTTATAATAATCTACATACAATCTACAATGTATATATTCAGAATATATAAAATTTACAGGTCATGCTATTATCAGAAAAATTTAGCAAACCTTGAGAACTGCCTTAATGATTTTTTTCCGATTTATCTGATCACAGATGTCTAATTTTTTAATTTTTATATTCATTCCAGTATTGGATCAACGAATATACAACATCGATTGGATTAGGCGTATTCCATTCAGGAGTTGAAATTTTTGGTACAGAATTTGCATACGGCGGTCATCCATATCCATTCACAGGAGTCTTCGAAATAACACCACGCGATCATGATGAGCTTGGCGAACAATTTCGATTTCGACAAAGTGTACAAATAGGTTGTACAGATTTTACATATGAAGAAGTACGACGTATAGTTGATGAATTAGGTAATCAGTTCCGTGGCGATCGTTATCACCTGATGAATAACAATTGCAATCATTTTTCTAGTTCACTAACGCAGGTATGTTAACATGCTAATTACACGCTACTACTACTCACTTGTCAAGAGTAGCACTTGTATACGATACGAGTACATAGCAATTTGTTATGCACAATTGTGCGTGAAAATTACCATTCAATGTTAATTATAAACTATACTTTATTGCAGATTCTATGCGGCCAAGAAATACCAAGTTGGGTGAATCGATTAGCCCATTTTAGCTCATGTGTGCCATTTCTGCAAAGATGTTTACCAAAGTAAGTTTTTGTTTTAATTTGATCGTGAAATGTACTCGTATTTCTTGTTGTTTTATTTTAAAGTTTCAAGACTAAAAATAAGCTTTAAAAATACAGAAAAACAACTTCAAAGTGCCATAAATAAATTTTATTGAAATTTTATTATCTCGTTGTCTCTTATTTTTTGAACGGGGATATTGATTTGGCACAAGTTCATCATTTTTGTTGCAGTTTGAAGTTAGTTCTTGTTTTTTTTCTGTAAGTTTTGGGTTCATGATTTCCCCAAATGCCATTCTGAATCTGAATGCAAAACCTTTACTTAAGGACAATTTGAAATGTTCAAATTTGAAATTTCTTTGATTCTATTGTCGGGAAAATTACTGTTAAAACTCATTATGATCAATTTATTCCTTTCTTATATATAAATCAGCTTTTTTCAAAATCTACGAATACCCAATGCATTGAGAACTACATTGGTTAAGTTAAATTCATCTGTAAAGTCCAAACATACTTAAGATTTCTTCGCTAAAAAATCAATTAATCATAAAATACAATTTAACAAGAACTAACAAAGTGCTGACGTTGTAGATTTTCTATGAAAAACTACTGAAAATTTTAAAAGTTTTAACCATTTGAATGGGTAAATTTAACTGAGTCATGAGTTTCAACAATCCTTATAGACTATTTCGAAGAAAAATTTGAAGAAAAGTCAAATCTTCGAAAAAAAACATTTTTAATGATTTTCTCATCGCTTCGTTCGAGATTTACCGAAGGAAATCGAAACCGATCTCTCTTCATCGGTTAAAGACAAGACGTGAAGTCTTGAGGCGCATCAACGAAATGTGCTTAACGCGTAGACGTTTGGATGCTCGCAGTCTACTCCGAAGTGGCTGCTTTTCGACCAGTTAGTTCAAAGAGGAATTCGGTCGTGCATCTTTACCCGAGTAGAATATGATCGGATACAATTTTCCAGCCACCGATTCAAATGCCCGTTTAAAACACGTTCAAAAATTTCCCATCGATAAATTCAAACCTTACTCTACCGCAGCCTTTTTGAAATCGCGCGCTCCCGATCTACATACCGACGTGGTGCCATGCATAAGCTACTTTAACTCGAACCAAAATAACCTACGCTAATTGAATCCGACAAAATACAAACTAGGACACCGCGTAACCGAATCAAAAGCACTGAACCAATTAGTCGTGGATTACTTTGAACCCAACCCACTCGACGACATACTCACCTTTCGTTTCCGCTGAAAATCTCGTAACTACGGGAAGGAAAGAATTAAGAATATTTAGCAATTCATTGTAATGTTTTTTTGTCCTACGAGTATCAATATAAAGTGTTTAATTCAACTTACGAGTAGTTTAAATAATCTGCAATTATCTAATTCATAGTAACGTTAAAGTAATCATAGTTAGCTCTCTTCTAAATTATTATGCATATTTATTGAATGTGGGTCTACTTTGGCTCCTATGCTATGTGCCTAATGGAAATAATTGTTCTGTCAAAAAAAACTAGAACATTTTTGCACTCAATATACGCAGGAAAAATTATATAAAACTGTTTAAACCTACAAAGATTTTATTATCATAAAATCAACAATTGGAATGGAGATCTGGAAGGTTATATATTGTAATACCCAGATTAAATTCAATTAAATAAATATAATACTTATCAATATTATATTTAGATAATCTTATGTACTTGTTTTATTTGTTGATTATCGATTTTGTAGGTAAGATTCATTTATTTATTTTTACGTATCTTCTTTTATTTACGTTAATTATATTTTGTCGTTTGTTTTATATTGTGGGCCTCTGTAAATAACATTAAATATTTATTCTTTTTTTCTTCAGCAGTTCTTGTTAGAAGCTACAAATTATTTAAAATAATTTAAAAGGAATTTTAAGGATTGACTGTGTGAACCAATGTAATAGACATTCGCACTACAAATTTATGATTGCAAACAAAATTTTCGAAACATTGTTGTGATCAACTTATTAACTTATAAATCCAAAAAGATTTATATAATCTCTAATTAATTAAACCAAATAATCGCAGCCTTTTGCCCGTACCAAATTTTTCGTTAAAATTATAATTTAATAGCAAAAGCACATCAGAAACCCGCAAAAACATTTCTTTCTTATTGCTAATGAAAAAGCCCAATAAAAAGCTTGAATTTAAAATCAAATACTACTATTATCACATCTTGAGCTAACTAGTAATGTAATTCTATGGTAAGTAATGATGTAAGCACGAATATAAAGTTGGGTTTAGTTTGTTAGAAGGGCTGAAACTCATTATAAAGTTTTTTTCTTGAAAAGCCGTCGGGGCCTTGCTTTGCTGTGTGCGCAGACGCGTTTCGACTCCTTTGAGTCATCTTCAGTGAAGACTTGAAAAGCGGCCGGGTCTTGCTGTGTTGTGTGACCAGAATCATTTCGACTCCTTTGAGTCATCTTCAGTGATGACTATTATAAAACTAATTCTAAAAATTACAATTCTTATGAAATCGAATTAAAGTTAATTGGAATGGAATTATGAAATTTTCAACTCATTAAAAAATCTTGCGAAGTGAAGTTGTAAGTTAAAATTATGTAAATGTAATTTTAGAGTAAAATTTGCGTTTTGTAAGATCGAATCAGAAACTTGAAGGTAACTAGCTTATAAATCATTATTTTTTTTTGTTTGTCCTTCATTTGAGCAGCATTTATTAGGTGTACTTCTTATCAGTTCATAGAACTTTATAAATCTTGTACTCACAAAATGGGTCCGACATCCAATGTACACATGATTTCCGAATTGATATGCTTAGTTCGGTTCCCATTTGTGTCGGGGTGGTCTTTAGCGAGGGAATAGTTGTCTTGGTTAAGCACGAACGTTTTGCCCACAACGAGATTCATGTTGAAAATGCCTTTGTTTCGGTTGTTGGTGAAGAAGTTTTACAGCCCGGCAGCGAGCGTAGTATTGCGGCCACAAGTTACACCAATAATGCCGATGATTAACCACCCACTGCACCAGTTTCGCAGTTTAAGCAAGCGACGTTTGACGAGGGCTGCTATTGATTGTTTGACCGCAGTCGCTCTGCAGGACACATATATCCACCATCACAGTCGTTATTTCAACCAGTTTGCTGATAAGAAAAGCAATCAAGAAGCAAAGGAACTTTACTGGCGTTTATTACCGGCTTATCTTTTCATGACCTTCGTGAAGTCGTTTGTGCAAAAACACAATTAGGACCGCTTCATAACGTGATCTTCCAAGTGTAATTGCTTATCTTCAACAATGTAAAAATTGACAAGCCTCCGACGAAGATAACCCCAAAGGCTGCCGGGATTGCGAACGCATATTGCAAAGGCGGGAACAGACCGTGAATCAAATGATCTTCTTCAATCGGCATACACAGCAGCCCCAAAACCCAGAAGAAATAATAAACGGATACGAGTACTATGAGTGCTACGCCACACAAGAATTTTATCAACGAAAGAATTTAACGCTTTTAATAGCAGGAAAATAACACAATATGTAGCATTATACGCATCTACTTCTGCCTCATTGTTCCCAATTTGATCAAAAACACATTCATAGTTTACCCTCGAACTCAAATTCCTCTCCACTCAATCTATCGATTACACTTCGTATATACATTGTAAGATTTCTAACCTGACAACTTATCGGAGATCGCCAACCCGCTCCCACGTATTTTTTTTCTTTTCCCCGGACTATCACTTCTCTTGCTATCGAACAAATTGTAATTTCTGACACCCGGACTGCTCTCCCGTGTAAACTTGGTTGCCCGTATGTTATTATAGTGGTTTAGTGCAATTCTTCCTTCCAGCGGTAGTTAATTATTAATTATTTTATTACACATTACTATTGATGCAGTTATGTGGAGGGCTTAGCTCCGCCAACATAGAAGAAAATGTTTGTGAGTCGTGCGGCCTTGATACCACTCTTGAAACCAGTGTACTTTGCCGAGCGGTTATTGATGCCTGTTTATTATATTTCCTTCGTATGCGACCTAGATTGAATTTCATGCAACAGTGTGCTGAAAACAGAAAATAACAAACGTTTTAAAATAAAAAGTAAAGCAAAAAACAATTTTTATTACATGCACTTTGGAGGTAAACACCGGCTATTTTTCTGGACAATTGTCATTTAAATTACGGCATTTATCATAACGTGTTACAAGCTTGTCAATACTTTCTCTGTATAAATCTGCCGCCTGCGAGCTCATCCACTGGTTTACAGCGGCATGCAGTTCAGCATCAGTATCAAAACGTTCCGTAACGAGCCACGTCTTCATCGCTGGGAACAGGTAGTAGTCGCTCAGCGCCAAATCCGAGCTTCAAGGCTTCCATCCATACCCATCCAAGAGTTTTCCAAACAATACACTATTTGTTCGCGATATTTACATATCGGAAGAGTTTTTTACCCTTCACGTTGAGGATCCTTCGGCTTGGGACTTCGGACCCGGTTTGCCCGTTGGAGACGGTCGTAGGAGGCGCTACTCGCTTGTCCCTTCGTCCCAAGTAGCCGCCAAGCGAGAAACGCGGCCGCCGAACACCCTTCACACAGCTGGAATCAAGACACCTTATCCTAACCTCGCGGAGCCTCCCCGATAGGACTTACGTAGAAAGAACAATTATTGTAGGACGGGGCGACCACTTCGCACTTTTTAGCCGGTATGTGTTCACCCGACGTAAGACGAACTGAAAACCCCCTGAAAATTTATTCTGGACACTAAAAAACACCCGAGCCAAGTGTAAAATCCACTCAAGAATAATTTTCCTCAAATGAACAAGTCTGTTATTGGAAAAAGAAAACCAATCGCAAAATATAATTTACCGTTTAGTTAAATACAAATGAATACCTATCCTTACGTCTAATCTCCTGTTCGGGCAAAGGATGACCCATAATCCTTATTCTAATCTGAAACCTTGCTTGATATCCCCAGCCCTTACATCAATGTCAAGATAAATTGCTTGATGAAGGCTTAGTCACCAAAACCTTGATGACGATAAGCTAGGCACTTTAAAAACTTAGTTTTTGAGCAAAACAAGAAGATATCAGATATTTTATGTAAAATAAAAAGGAAAGTCTATAGCACTACGGTTGGATTGATCGCAGGGCTTAATTTTTTTTGTAGATATGGCCAATAATCCCGAAGATCTTCGCTCTTCCGACGAGAGAAGTTTAAGGGATGCGACCAGCGTACTGTAGACTATAATCTTTGCGCCAAGATTTGCCATCTTGTCCCATTACACAACCTGTTACGATAGGAATTTCTTTAACGAATAAAATACACTATTGACTCACTACAACTAAACTCTTCAAGTGGAAAAGAAAATATAACAGTGGAAACAATAACCTCGTACACGTTTTCATAGAAAATGTAACAATGGAAACAATAACCTTGTACAAGTTTTCATAGAATATGTAACAGTGAAAACACCAACCTCATACAAGTTTTAATAGAAAACATAACAGTGGAAACAACAACCTCGTACCAACTGTTCCAATACAACCACATTGATCGTAAATATCCCAAGTATCTACCAGAACTAAAATAAGGTGGATGCACATTAAGCACGGCAAAGAAGAAATTAAATTATTTTTTTGTTGAGCAAGTAAAAATAATGTATTGTAATAATACGCAGGATCGTCATGTAATGAATACCTGTTGAAATGCTTTTACCTAAGGAAATAAGCACAAGTGTTGGATGCCATCCTGCTTGTTTCCTGCAACGAGGATTCTTATAAATTATACTTTTATTAATTTGTAGAATGCAAACGCAAGCGTAGAACTCCTTCCTGTTTGCATCTACCCTAACTAGATAATCCCATGCGAGCGTTTGCACGCCCTTAGCAAAGGGATAATCCCACGCAAGTAAAACGACCAGCGTATCGAAAATGATAGAGACTTTTAGTGAATTCGCTTCTACTTAAATACTATTTTAACCTAACTGTACATATGGAAATTAATATAACCTAATTGCTTACAAACCATACTTGATATTATATTGCTTATAAAAAGGTATTGCCAGATGTCAAATGTACTAGGACGAAAAATGTACTAGAGTCGGCCATATTCAAATATTTGCTAAATTTACATAATTGTTTGAATTCATAATGTATCTATTATGGAGATCATTGCAGTATATAAACAGCGAAGCAGGCAAGGAAAATTCAAGCGACTATCATTCGTTGCTTCGTGTGGTTGGCTTCGCCCACATAGCCTTCTTGAAAACCAGTTGCCTTTGCGCCTGCTTAAATCCAGTTGGCCTTGCCCCTCGTCATATTTTATCTAACCTTTCTGCTGGTTGGCTTTGCCTAGCAGATATTTGAAAACCAGTTGGGCTTGCGCCTGGTTGTCTAGTTGGCCTTCCACCTAGACATCTTTCATATGTAATGATTTTCGTTTAAAAACAAACAACTCGAACGTCAAGATTTCCCAGATCCGCAACGACCTCTCTCCGGTTCTAGACGTGAAGTCTTGGAACGTGACAACGGACTGTACCCTTCATGTCAATAAGTCCAGACACTCAGTCTCCTCCGAGGTGGCTGCTGGCTAGCTAGCTAGTTCAGAGAGGAGTTTCGGTCGCGGGTCTTACGCGAGCAGACTAAGTCCGAAATACAAAAACTCAGCCAACAGTTCACATGCTCGACTTACGAACGCGTCAAAAATACAACCATAAGTAAACGAAACCGATCTCTACTTTATTCCGTTTTTCGTCCATTCCTTCTGACAACACAAAAAACTGGATCTAATTCTGCGTTTCCGAATATCACCGACGTGGTACCAAAAAATATCCTACTCTAACGCGAACTTCGAAATAATCTACTCGAATAAAATAACCCAAATCAAACTATGGTACCAAGTACCGAACGCGACGCGAAACCGGCCATCCGCGGATTACTCGAACTCTAACCTCGTAACGGCATACTCACCGTTCGCTGACATTCCTGCTGGAAAAGAAGGGTTTGCTGGAAAGGAAAGACGTTGTTCTTTTTAGCAACTCATATTATTTTATTCTAACACATTTATTAAAAATAATAAAAGTTATTTTTAGCATAACAAACACGAAATATTAATTCTTCGTCTAAACATTATAATAAGAAAAAGTAAATTCAAATAACTAACATTCATTTAAATTCGGAATGCGATACTACGAATACTGAACTATTCAACTTATCATTGCATAACGATTACGTTTCAACTAATAGTTTTAATTTAATTCACATCCATCCGAAATTTCTATTTTTCGCTTTTACTTTTGTAGGCGGAGAATATTTATCTTTTGGTTACATGTATACATTACAAATTTCAATTAGGACAAGGTTGAGCGTAAAGTTTGTTTATTTTGGTTTAAATGTGAGCTTTCAGGAAGCTTTTAGTAACATTAGTTGCATGTTATTGAATTTTTAATTTTAGTTACTCTTCAATGCTGTTGAAGAGCTCATTTGGGTTCACGATTCATACTCAATAGTTTTACATTGCATTACAATACAAAGTCTTATGTTTCCAGTTCCATTTTTTTTCTTTCCTTTCAGAGTAAATACAAATCTGTAGGTAAATAATTTGTGCAACAACGTTAAGGTGCAAAATGACGGAGAAGATTGTACCTTAGATAACTGTGATTTAATAAAATGAAATGAAATCGGACGAGGATTGAGATTCGTTGCTATCAAATAAATCAATATAATGATCAACGATAACAATCATACTTATTGCTCGGGGTCACACGGTATACCCTAGTCCGATAAAAAGACGCTTTATGGATGAAACAAGCAGACAAATATGAAAGTATACGCGGAGAAATACAGCAAAACGAATATAACAAACTATGGAAAATTCTACTTCTTCTTTGGCAACAGTCCTGTAGTAATCTAAGAACTATGGCTCTAAAAGCAGCGCTGACACAGGCACACAGCACGAACGCAATTTAATAAGGATTCAGTCGATTCAGTCACCTTCCCCATCGCAACACTCGTTTTTTTTTCGCAGGAATAATAAGTGGAAAAATTTCCTTTGTACTTAACACCCGGGAAACAAAATTCTAAAAATGTTTAAAAAAAAATTTCTAATGTGTAGTATCTTATTACAATATCTTTTGAAGATAATTTAACGAATTGCGGTGTAACGCGGTATGCAAATGCTTAGAACGAAACGGTTAACCCCTTTTAATTATGAATGCTAAAATCATTGTATCATTTAACCTGTTAATTATGAATGCTAAAATCATTGTATCATTTAACCTGTTAATTATGAATGCTAAAATCATTGTATCATTTAACCTGTTAATTATATGAACGCTAAAATCATTGTATCATTTAAACCCCTTAAAATTTGTCTAATTCTTCCGATTTTCCCACCTAATTACGCCTAATTATCATAAACGACAAATTGCCTTCAATTGATAACTTAATTGAACCTACAAAAGACAGTGAAAAGGGAAATTGCAAATACCGCCGTCATAAACTACAACTGATAAGGAAAAAGTACATTTGATAGCAACAAAAAAACCTTCAATTGTGTGATTTCCCCCTTTCTGAATGGGTTCGTATTGTTCTACTTGCCCATAAAGTGTCGTAGTTGCTTGAGTGTGGAGAATATTAAATTGTGCTTGCGAAATTTGCATGCTATTGCGTCGTAAATCATGAAAATGGGTGATAACTACATAACAACATTGGAATTATCGGGGAGAGTGGCGCCGGCAAGTCGAGTCTTATGCTTCGTCTCACAAACGAGGAATTGGATGGAGATGGGGAGTGTTTCGCTCGTTTTCGATTGAATACGAGTTCCGAATTACGTTGGACGGTGAAGTGATTTGTTCTGATTGATTTTATTTTGCGTTGCATGCTTGAGTTTTTCATCCAAGCCATCGCCAATATCGTTCGGGATCTTGCATTTGTATTAGCAGTATTGTGTGACGAAAAACGAAATATGCACATAGACATAACGTCATCTCAGTTACGCTTACTCCGGCGTGTCATCGCTCCATCGCATGCTCCGGAGTTACATCTTGGTGTTGTTTTGTAATAATCCCTTTAAAGCGGTTTGAGTAGCGATCCCGCTATAGAAATTGCATTTCGAAAAGTCAAGTGGAATTACGGGGATTGTGGGGAGTCGGTTATGGATTTTCACGGCGGTCACGTCGGATGCGGAAAGAAACTTATCATGTCGTAGGGTGTTAATATCGAAATTACCAAATACGCGTTAATGATTGCCTATTCGAATGCATATGTTAGGAAATCGGAAAGTTATCGTGGGTGAAAATAGTACAAGAGCGGTGGTGTTCATTACGGTTTCCAAGAAAAAGTGCTCGGGAATTTGGCATTTGGATGCAATAAGTGGAAGAAGATAAAATTGTTGTGGGGTTTGCGTTGGTTGAATGACGGAAAGACCGTAAATGTTTTTGGAACGGGAAAATTGATTTGAATGTGAATAAATGAGTGTCAAGTGAAAAAGAAAAATCCGCAATTGATTTATGCTTTGAAAATGGAGAGTTTTCTTTGCGGTTCTTCGTGCTGCTTCTGCGAGGTGTTGGCGATCGCGGAAAAGTTGGTGGTGCGTTGCTGCTGAAGCGTGTGCGCGACAAAGAAAAGCGTGTTTGCATCTTCCGTACAACAAAAACGAACGTTGTTGTTCAGCAGCGGAAAAAGAAAAACTTGGCGCTCGTTGTGCGCAAGTGACGTACGAAAGTAAAATTGGAGATTGCTAGTCGGCCTTGGGTTTTCCTGCTCGCGCGGAAAACTGCTCAAGTGCAAGATAGTGTTGTGTGCGCCGGGAAAGCAGGAAATTCGCGTGGATCATTTCTCGTGAATATCACGGACTGTCTTGTGGAAACACGTCATCGCGGACGAAACTCTGGGAATAATTTTATTACCGGAAAAACTAACGAGGATTAGTTATTTCTATCCGTTTTAGTTATTTATTTCCACCCGACAAATAGTGCTCAGTGCAAGATTGCGGGACGTGAAATTTTAGTTTGTTTGATCTCAACTGTTACAAATTTTCGGTCGTCAGCAGACAACAAAGGGAAGTTATTCGTCAAGATAACGGGAAAGCCAAAACGAAAACAGTTTCAGTTTTGCCTGCTCGTGGAAGTAAATTTGTTGGGACTGTGCTGCAAGAGAGGGGGAAAATATTCTAGCGAAGAAACTCAAAGCCCGGATTTAAACATTTTTTTTATCGCGCGTCACTTGTACTGATCCATGCGCGCCAGAAAGTTTTAATGTGTTTTGTGCTGAATTTTTCACGAATTCAACCAAGAAGCCGAAAAGGAAATTCTAAAGAAAAACGTTTTAATTTGCATGAATCTCGTTATCACGTGTGCGTTTTAGCATTTACCAAAAGAAAAAAAAAAGAAGAAGAAAAGTTGACAACGAAAATATTCCAGAAATATCGCGAGTGCTTTTAACTAATTTGCTATGCAGTATTATAACTTTACAGGACTTACTCACCTCGTCAACGAGCGCTCGTCGTCGGAAAAGGTTGGGTAAGTTCCCCTATTGTTTCATTTTTACATATATACCAATTGTTTCATTTTTACATATATACCAATTGTTTCATTTTTTTATATATACCAATTGTTTCATTTTTTTTATATATACCAATTGTTTCTTTTTATTCAATTTATTCAATTAAGTGGGGTAATCTTTAATATATACTGCAAATACTAATTATATCAATATTAAAAAAATGTTTTAATATATACACTGAATAATTTTTGTTGAACTATTTTGATTTCTTTGCTTTGTATTTACGAGAAATCAATGAAATTAAATAAAATGATGAATTAAACGGTAAAAATCGGTCTTTCCCTTCCGGTCTTTTCCAATCGGGTATAGGACCCGGTACGGTGGCAGGCTTCCACCCCAAAATATGAGCCAGCCACCGGGTACTTAAAAATTTTTCTGTTTCAGGAGACTTAATGGGTTGAGTGGCCCAAGCCAAGTGCCTTTTTATGGCATAGAGTTATGCAATTCAATTGTATAATTCTATGACATAAATTGGTCACCGGGGTACTCCCCTTCTGATGGGAAAGCTCATATAATTCAAGTTGTATGAGTTGTCCACTCAGAAGAGGAATACCTGGCCACTTCAACGATTTAACATTGGATTTATTCCGGTTGGGTGGGCATGAAGGGGCTCCACCACCACCCGGTTGCCCCTCTTTCATTTGTGGGCCCTGAATGTATTTGGGTAAAGACGAGCTCAACCCCAAATTAGTCTTTCTTGTCAGGTTGCACTTGTTCTCGCAACAAGTCGTAATTCCTTCGTGGAGGTTATTTACTGATTTGCGACTTCGGTCGTCCTCTCGAACTCTGCAAGCAATTCGTGAATGCGAAATGTTTTGTAGTGAGTCCTCGTGCCGGGGAAACGAACCCGCCCCACGACACCGCAATGCTAGCCTGCCAGCGCATTCACGCGTCTCCGGACGAGGGCATTCTCGGCAGGAACCAACATCTTCCTCTGCCGAGGCAGCAGAACATCGCTGCGGTCCTTCACGGACATATGAAAATCTACTATTCACTACAAATGGCGCCCAACGTGGGGCCCGAAAAGCCCGGCTGTATCATCAGTCGTGAGCACGAGACAGTCCATCGTCTCTAGGTGTCCCCACAAGGTGTTAGAAATTTTGGCGGGTAGATAACTCCCGAGGGTTTTTGCACTAATCGTGCCCCAGCAATTTAATAACTTTCGAACGTGTGTTGTCTTCGGACATCAATATCGTTTGGTCCTTCTTTTGATTTATACCTTGGTGGTTTACCACCATTGTATAACTAGTAAGGCCAAATTATATTAGAGTCCCTTTTTGTGTTCGGAGGTTATTATCCCAACATCTATTTTGCGGAGGATTCTGATCCGCTCCCCAAACCAGCGGTGCCTAAGTGTCTTAAATTACATGGATTTTGATTTCATGTGATTGGCTGATTAGCTAATCCATGACTATCCATGACAAGACACGCGCTGCTTGTGGATTAGAATCCCACCCTGGGCTGACAAGCTGTAACTTGAGAAGTTTGCTAATGAGGGATCACTTCGGAACCCTGATTTTCATGGTGCCACAAGAGAGTGTCCCTGAAACGTTTTAGAAGGATTGTGCCATGGTGTCCATACTTGGGAGGAAGGACGGAAAGGAAAGACCGATTATTTTTTTTTGATAACTTAAAACTTTTTTTTGAAACTTTATCATACATTCTTTTTGTGAGGTTCGACTATAGTTCGCCACTGACGGCCACTTACAAATTATAAATTTTGCATCATTTTTTTCACATTTTCATTATTTATATATATATATTTATTTAGGTTTTTAGTTAGCAATTTAAATTTCTTTTAGCATGCCCACCAAAAGAACTCCCGAAAGGAGAAAGTTGCGGTCGGATGCCGGACCAGCTCTATTGTGTTCCATCTGTCACGAGGACATGGACGAAACTACAAGCCAGAGGTTGCAGTGCGGACACAGGCTACCTCAGCTGTGTTTGGCACAACTGCGGCAAACTTCATCCACGTGCCCGCTCTGTCGACAGCCTTTGGAAATCGCACAGCCAGCAACAGAACGACCTCAGTCCTCCAGTACAAGTGGAGCTGTCCCCAAAAGCGGACCCCTTCCATCCACTACAAGGAGTGCACGAGACGATGACTACAGGGCTGAAGCAGTTCCGCCTGCAGAAGAAGCGAGTCCACCGGTGGCTGTGGAAGCCACAGTTCTACGAGATCTAATGGCGCTCGTACAGGACATGTCCACCCGGCTCGCCTCTCTAGAGAGCCAGAGAGAGAACCCCGCACCATCCCGGCCAAGAACTCCTCCTATGTGGGATTCGGACCCAAATCCGTGGGACTTCCCAGTAGACTCGCGGCGTGATCCCGAACGGATCCGGCCAGGTACAGCCATGAATCCGTTGGCTCCAGTTTACCGGCCCCGATTGAGCCAAGCACCGCCACCAAATCAGGCTCCCGTGATTCCGCCGGACCAACGCTTCCATCCACACGACATGTATCGGCTGAAGCCGACACAGATCCCCAGCATCATCCAGGGATGGAATCTACATTTCAGTGGGGAACCCAATACGATAACGGTGGAGGTTTTCATAAGTCGGGTGGAGTCACTCATTGAGCAGATGCTAGCAGGAGACCGCACAGCGCTCGCAGGATACCTGCCAATGCTGCTTAGGGGAGCAGCCCTGGAGACATATTGGAGGATACATTCAGCTCCACCATCCATACG
Source organism: Odontomyia ornata (assembly GCA_963969285.1). Classification (NCBI taxonomy): domain Eukaryota; kingdom Metazoa; phylum Arthropoda; class Insecta; order Diptera; family Stratiomyidae; genus Odontomyia; species Odontomyia ornata. Next base: position 33,772,960 of record OZ017742.1, on the reverse strand, counting down.
CTGGTCACGGCTGAAGGAGGTACTCCGCATGGAATACCCTACGGTCGACATGGACGAATTAGTCCTGGATAAGATGAATGCTAGATGGCAGCGTCCGGACGAGTCCTTCCATAAATATCGAGCCGATATCCTTCGGTTGAATGACCAGCTGTCAGAGCCATTGTCTTCTACCCAAATTCTTCGCCTGCTAAAGCGCAATCTAAGACCGGAGATTCGTCGGCATATCGTGAACTCCGATCCACAGAGTATGGAGGCCCTGCTGAGAAATGTGCGTCGTATAGAAGGGTTTGAGGAAGACCTACGGGACCGGCCATACTTACTAACCAGGACGGGTCCTCGACGAGGAATCGCGGAATTGGCCCCAGATTATACCACCCTAGATCTGGAGGATGATTTGGACCCAGACCAGCTTGCTGTAGCGGCGGTGGGAAGTCTTACGACCTGCTGGAATTGTCACCAAACCGGACACCGGTTCATTTCATGCCGCGCAGAACGTAAGGTTTTCTGCTACGGTTGCGGCAAGCCGGACACTTACTTCCCGGACTGTTCTGAATGTGCCGCACGAAAAAACGGCCAAAAGAGTACCCGACCACCTCAGCGGTACTCGAAACCCCAGCAGTAGCTCCTCAGTCAGCGGCTCACCCCAACCAACCTGACGTTAACCCACCAGCCATAACCATTACGACTGCGGATGTTCACTCTCTTCCGGAGACCTCACCAACGACAATATTAAAACGACCATCGCAGTCACTGCCAGAAGAACCGCGGCAGCCTCAAGTACGCACGCTAAAACCTTATCATGTTAGACTGCAGGAATATCGGGTGGCTCGAGAGCGAATATTTGCTTCCGAAGTCGTCACTTCCCGTTCGTGCACGACAAAATGGTCAACCCGTCGTTGGCGGAATTTCCGCAAGAGAGTGCGCACCTGCCGTCAAACCGTAAACTCTTGTAACATCTCGGAGGTTGCTGAGAATGAGATCAGACCTTATCATCCAATTAAAGTGTTGGGCGAGACCGTGTTTGCATTGATCGACACGGGTGCCAGTATCAGTTGTCTTGCCTCGAGCTTTGGCTCGAAAGTGCTCCAAGAATACCCGAACTTGATTAAATCCTGGCGCACTGAAATCAGTACAGCTGATGGCACCAAACACCCTATACGAGGTAAACTAACAACACCCGTGACGTTCAGGGGTCAGACGAAGGATATTACCTTCTACATTATCCCGTCTTTGACTCAGAACGTATACCTTGGTGTCGATTTCGTCCTTCGCTTTGGACTGGCCTCCGATTTATTCACCGATTTGTCTTTAAAAACCAGAAATGTCAACGAAATCACTTCTACTCCCGATAGGCATGACCTGACGTCTAACCAACGGCAACGCCTGGAAGCATCCATTGCTGCTTTCCCATCTTACGCTACCCAAGGCCTTGGCCGCACCACCCTAGTCTCACACGCCATCGACGTTGGCGATAGTAAACCGATTAAACAGAGACACTACGCCATCTCGCCAGCCATGGAGAAATTGGTGTATGCGGAATTAGATAGGATGCTCGAGTTGGGGGTCATAGAAGAGTCCCAAAGTGCCTGGTCCTCACCGGTAACCTTGGTTGTAAAGCCAGGTAAAGTCCGCCTCTGTCTTGATGCCCGTAAGGTAAATGCGGTTACCATCAAGGACGCGTACCCTCTTCCACTCATCGATGGAATACTAGGGAGACTGCCGAAAGCCAATTATATCACCAGTCTCGACCTAAAAGACGCCTTCTGGCAAATTCCACTCGATGAGGGCTTGAGGGACAAGACCGCCTTCACAGTGCCTGGACGACCATTATATCAGTTCGTCACAATGCCCTTTGGCCTGTGTAACGCGCCGCAAACGATGACTCGGTTGATGGACAAGGTCATCCCACCTCACCTAAAACACCAAGTGTTCGTGTACCTCGATGATCTTTTACTCATCACGGAAACGTTCGATCAACACCTCCTACTTCTACAAGAAGTAGCCCTGCACATCAGTAAGGCGGGACTCACCATCAACGTACAGAAAAGTAAGTTTGTCATGAAAGAAGTCCGATACTTAGGCCATGTCATAGGACATGGCACTATCAAAACGGATCCAGACAAAACTCGTGCGATTGATGAGTTCCCCTTACCAAAAACTGTGAAGCAGCTACGACGTTTCCTTGGTGTGTGCGGTTGGTACCGAAGGTTTGTTCGGAATTATGCAACAGTTTCAGCGCCCCTGTCAGACATGTTGCGGAAAGGGAAGTTCGTTTGGACCGAACTCAGCCGAAAGGCATTTGAAGAGCTTAAACAAGCCCTCACATCAGCTCCTGTCTTGCACAGCCCCGACTTCACGAAGCCCTTCTCCATTCATTGTGACGCAAGTCAACATGGAGTAGGAGCCGTGCTGGTGCAATTGACCGATGAAGGAGAGGAAGCTCCCATCGCCTTCATGTCCAATAAGCTGAATTCGGCCCAAAGGAACTATACTGTTTCCGAGCAAGAATGTTTGGCAGCGGTAATGGCTGTGAAGAAATTCCGAGCTTATATCGAGGGCCACCAATTCGAGATCATCACGGACCACGCGTCACTACAATGGTTGATGAACCAGGCAGATTTAAGTGGACGCCTAGCCAGATGGGCTCTTAAACTGCAAGGGTTCAAGTTCTCCATCAAACATCGGAAAGGAACCCAGAACATCGTACCCGACACTCTCTCACGGATGTTTTCCCCAGAGGGAGCCGAAATAACAATAAATGACGAGGACCCCATCGAAATAGATTTGGACAGCCCACATTTCGAATCAGATAGCTACAAAGAGTTGAGGCAAACCATAGCGACCCAACAGACACAGCTGCCTGACTTGAAGGTAATAGACGGCTATGTGTATAGACGAAACGAATACGCCACTGGTGATCCATGGCAGGAAGAAGAGTCTTGGAAACTCTGGGTACCGGAGGAAATGACACAACAGCTGATCCTCCGCGCACATGATCATCCGTTAAGTGCCCACGGAGGTTACGGTCGAACACTACGGCGACTAAAAAAATACTTCTTTTGGCCTAAAATGGCATCCCAGGTCAAAGACTACGTGAGCGCCTGTGAGACCTGTAAAGGCACCAAAGCGCCCAACCAGCCTCTTCGACCTCCTATGGGTCAACTCAACGTCCCAGAACGCGTGTTCCAGCGTCTATACATCGATCTACTCGGTCCATATCCTCGGTCTTCCATGGGACACATCGGAGCTATAGTCGTTCTAGATCAGCTCTCAAAATTCCCAATGGTGGAACCTATCCGTAAATTCACAACTCCATCGATCGTGAAATTCTTAGAGAACCGGGTATTCCATGTGTTCGGAGTTCCAGAGAGTGTGTACTCAGATAATGGAGTACAGTTCCGGTCTCGGCAGTTTAAGAGCCTACTTGAGCAGTATGGCATTGAACACCAACTGACGCCCATATACTCTCCTCAGTCCAACGCGTCAGAACGGTTGAACCGCACCCTATTGGCCGCGATCCGTTCCTACGTCCACCCATCTCAAAAGGATTGGGATCGGCGATTGTCTGCCATCACATGCGCCCTGCGATCCTCGTATCATTCCGTCACCGGTGTCGCCCCTTACTTTGCCGCCTTTGGACAGCACATGATTTGCCACGGTAAATCATACCGACTGTTACGGCAATTAAAGTGTTTGGGAGACCCGGTCGTTGCGCTGGAGCCCCACGAACGTTTAGGAGACCTCCGCCAACAGATCGGACGGAAGATTAAGGCCGCAGGTAGTGCAAATGAAGCGCAGTACAATCTCCGGTCACGATCTGCTAATTTCAAAGAAGGAGATGAAGTTTTCCGGCGAAATTTCCGCCAAAGTGACGCCGCGGGGCATTACAACGCCAAGCTGGATAGGCGATTCCTGAAAAGCCGCATAAAGAAGGTAATGGGACCTAACCGTTACTTGATAACGGATCCATCGGGAAAAGAAGTGGGGATATACCACGCGAAAGACCTGCGCCGATAGATAATTGGGCACGTCTGTTTGTCCGTCCGCATATATTTTCAAAAACGCGCAAAGATTGTATACTTCCAGGCAAACATAGACATAAGTCAGTCCGTCCGTCTGTTAATTGTGTTCTTTTATTGTTCGTCATCTCTAGTCCCGACGCCGAAGGCAACCCGTGAGACACAGAAAGATCCTTCAGCTCCTTTTTCGTAATCCGCATTGCCTTGGGATCACGAGAAAATTAGCTGCCCTGTAGTAATCTAAGAACTATGGCTCTAAAAGCAGCGCTGACACAGGCACACAGCACGAACGCAATTTAATAAGGATTCAGTCGATTCAGTCACCTTCCCCATCGCAACACTCGTTTTTTTTTTCGCAGGAATAATAAGTGGAAAAATTTCCTTTGTACTTAACACCCGGGAAACAAAATTCTAAAAATGTTTAAAAAAAAATTTCTAATGTGTAGTATCTTATTACAATATCTTTTGAAGATAATTTAACGAATTGCGGTGTAACGCGGTATGCAAATGCTTAGAACGAAACGGTTAACCCCTTTTAATTATGAATGCTAAAATCATTGTATCATTTAACCTGTTAATTATGAATGCTAAAATCATTGTATCATTTAACCTGTTAATTATGAATGCTAAAATCATTGTATCATTTAACCTGTTAATTATATGAACGCTAAAATCATTGTATCATTTAAACCCCTTAAAATTTGTCTAATTCTTCCGATTTTCCCACCTAATTACGCCTAATTATCATAAACGACAAATTGCCTTCAATTGATAACTTAATTGAACCTACAAAAGACAGTGAAAAGGGAAATTGCAAATACCGCCGTCATAAACTACAACTGATAAGGAAAAAGTACATTTGATAGCAACAAAAAAACCTTCAATTGTGTGATTTCCCCCTTTCTGAATGGGTTCGTATTGTTCTACTTGCCCATAAAGTGTCGTAGTTGCTTGAGTGTGGAGAATATTAAATTGTGCTTGCGAAATTTGCATGCTATTGCGTCGTAAATCATGAAAATGGGTGATAACTACATAACAACATTGGAATTATCGGGGAGAGTGGCGCCGGCAAGTCGAGTCTTATGCTTCGTCTCACAAACGAGGAATTGGATGGAGATGGGGAGTGTTTCGCTCGTTTTCGATTGAATACGAGTTCCGAATTACGTTGGACGGTGAAGTGATTTGTTCTGATTGATTTTATTTTGCGTTGCATGCTTGAGTTTTTCATCCAAGCCATCGCCAATATCGTTCGGGATCTTGCATTTGTATTAGCAGTATTGTGTGACGAAAAACGAAATATGCACATAGACATAACGTCATCTCAGTTACGCTTACTCCGGCGTGTCATCGCTCCATCGCATGCTCCGGAGTTACATCTTGGTGTTGTTTTGTAATAATCCCTTTAAAGCGGTTTGAGTAGCGATCCCGCTATAGAAATTGCATTTCGAAAAGTCAAGTGGAATTACGGGGATTGTGGGGAGTCGGTTATGGATTTTCACGGCGGTCACGTCGGATGCGGAAAGAAACTTATCATGTCGTAGGGTGTTAATATCGAAATTACCAAATACGCGTTAATGATTGCCTATTCGAATGCATATGTTAGGAAATCGGAAAGTTATCGTGGGTGAAAATAGTACAAGAGCGGTGGTGTTCATTACGGTTTCCAAGAAAAAGTGCTCGGGAATTTGGCATTTGGATGCAATAAGTGGAAGAAGATAAAATTGTTGTGGGGTTTGCGTTGGTTGAATGACGGAAAGACCGTAAATGTTTTTGGAACGGGAAAATTGATTTGAATGTGAATAAATGAGTGTCAAGTGAAAAAGAAAAATCCGCAATTGATTTATGCTTTGAAAATGGAGAGTTTTCTTTGCGGTTCTTCGTGCTGCTTCTGCGAGGTGTTGGCGATCGCGGAAAAGTTGGTGGTGCGTTGCTGCTGAAGCGTGTGCGCGACAAAGAAAAGCGTGTTTGCATCTTCCGTACAACAAAAACGAACGTTGTTGTTCAGCAGCGGAAAAAGAAAAACTTGGCGCTCGTTGTGCGCAAGTGACGTACGAAAGTAAAATTGGAGATTGCTAGTCGGCCTTGGGTTTTCCTGCTCGCGCGGAAAACTGCTCAAGTGCAAGATAGTGTTGTGTGCGCCGGGAAAGCAGGAAATTCGCGTGGATCATTTCTCGTGAATATCACGGACTGTCTTGTGGAAACACGTCATCGCGGACGAAACTCTGGGAATAATTTTATTACCGGAAAAACTAACGAGGATTAGTTATTTCTATCCGTTTTAGTTATTTATTTCCACCCGACAAATAGTGCTCAGTGCAAGATTGCGGGACGTGAAATTTTAGTTTGTTTGATCTCAACTGTTACAAATTTTCGGTCGTCAGCAGACAACAAAGGGAAGTTATTCGTCAAGATAACGGGAAAGCCAAAACGAAAACAGTTTCAGTTTTGCCTGCTCGTGGAAGTAAATTTGTTGGGACTGTGCTGCAAGAGAGGGGGAAAATATTCTAGCGAAGAAACTCAAAGCCCGGATTTAAACATTTTTTTTATCGCGCGTCACTTGTACTGATCCATGCGCGCCAGAAAGTTTTAATGTGTTTTGTGCTGAATTTTTCACGAATTCAACCAAGAAGCCGAAAAGGAAATTCTAAAGAAAAACGTTTTAATTTGCATGAATCTCGTTATCACGTGTGCGTTTTAGCATTTACCAAAAGAAAAAAAAAAGAAGAAGAAAAGTTGACAACGAAAATATTCCAGAAATATCGCGAGTGCTTTTAACTAATTTGCTATGCAGTATTATAACTTTACAGGACTTACTCACCTCGTCAACGAGCGCTCGTCGTCGGAAAAGGTTGGGTAAGTTCCCCTATTGTTTCATTTTTACATATATACCAATTGTTTCATTTTTACATATATACCAATTGTTTCATTTTTTTATATATACCAATTGTTTCATTTTTTTTATATATACCAATTGTTTCTTTTTATTCAATTTATTCAATTAAGTGGGGTAATCTTTAATATATACTGCAAATACTAATTATATCAATATTAAAAAAATGTTTTAATATATACACTGAATAATTTTTGTTGAACTATTTTGATTTCTTTGCTTTGTATTTACGAGAAATCAATGAAATTAAATAAAATGATGAATTAAACGGTAAAAATCGGTCTTTCCCTTCCGGTCTTTTCCAATCGGGTATAGGACCCGGTACGGTGGCAGGCTTCCACCCCAAAATATGAGCCAGCCACCGGGTACTTAAAAATTTTTCTGTTTCAGGAGACTTAATGGGTTGAGTGGCCCAAGCCAAGTGCCTTTTTATGGCATAGAGTTATGCAATTCAATTGTATAATTCTATGACATAAATTGGTCACCGGGGTACTCCCCTTCTGATGGGAAAGCTCATATAATTCAAGTTGTATGAGTTGTCCACTCAGAAGAGGAATACCTGGCCACTTCAACGATTTAACATTGGATTTATTCCGGTTGGGTGGGCATGAAGGGGCTCCACCACCACCCGGTTGCCCCTCTTTCATTTGTGGGCCCTGAATGTATTTGGGTAAAGACGAGCTCAACCCCAAATTAGTCTTTCTTGTCAGGTTGCACTTGTTCTCGCAACAAGTCGTAATTCCTTCGTGGAGGTTATTTACTGATTTGCGACTTCGGTCGTCCTCTCGAACTCTGCAAGCAATTCGTGAATGCGAAATGTTTTGTAGTGAGTCCTCGTGCCGGGGAAACGAACCCGCCCCACGACACCGCAATGCTAGCCTGCCAGCGCATTCACGCGTCTCCGGACGAGGGCATTCTCGGCAGGAACCAACATCTTCCTCTGCCGAGGCAGCAGAACATCGCTGCGGTCCTTCACGGACATATGAAAATCTACTATTCACTACAGTCCGTTCTTCGTAATCACTATTAGCTGGTTTGCGTACAATATCTAATCATGATGGGCATCCCTTCATTTGATCGATCAAAATTAAAATGAATAAATGTTGTAATTTTATCGATAATCTATCGGTAAACAAGCTAAACAAGCAAAAAAAAAAACAAAGGTCGAAGTTTCGTTTCTTTTATCCTCTGTTCATCCGATATTTTTTCTGCTTTCCTCTCGCAAGCGTATTGATTTGGGTTCCTACGTCTAATTATGATTGCTATTGAACCTGGCCAACTATCGGTAGTGCTGATCGCATAATAATAATAATAATAAATGAATGAAAAACGAGGTAATGATATGGCAATAGTTAAATTTGACAGCTGTAATTCTTACTCTCTGCATGTGCGGTAGAGGAATGAAAGTTCTCATGTTTCTATGATTTTCTACCAAGCTTTGGTTCAGCATTCTTAATTTTGATTGTGGCTCGCGATTCTGTAATTATCGTGTATCTAGAATCTGCTTACATCCAATATTCCGGACCCGAGATAAATATTGAGACAATATTGAGTGTCATATTCAGTTGTAATGTTGGTTCCATTTATACCCTTAAGTAGTTTAACCATGGATACAGTCATTGCGCATCGGTCTTCCGGGAATGCTCGGAAAATGTTTAACTAGCCTCGTTTGTGTGTCACACAGCGTCAAATGTACGCCGAAAATACGACTTTGATGCGCCCATCTTTCGGGTGAAAAACTTATGCGACACACGTTTGCTTCTCCGTGCGCTTAATTCCAAGACTCAGACTATGTACATTCTGTCGTTGTTTATTTCGTCTTGCATTGGTTATACAGAGAAGGATGAGTGATTTGAGATGCTGTCGTTAATCGATACAAATATACTTTTTTAATGGCTGTGGATGATTTTTCACGTGGTATTTTACAATGTTTTCATTAAGGCGTCTCTATCACGCTGCGAATACGAAAACCGGTGCTGAATAATCAGTACTGAGTTTATTCCGCCGTCTGCGTTCGAATTGTCGAAAGTACGGACAGCTAAGGTTATATCTAATTTTACCAGGTAACAACTCCTCATCGTACGACCCAACCAGCTCGGAACTCTAGACATGCGAAAATTATAAAAAAACACTAAAATTTGGTTGCTCAAATCATACACGAACTGGACAAACCTCGACGATGACATTCAGCTGACGAACACTCTCCGGCGTAAGGACATTGATGGTTACTTGTTTCCCGTTTGCTGCGCTCGTCGGGGAGGACTGTAGGTCAATTCTACAGGCCGCACAAATACAATGTTGCCTTCCTTCTAATTGTGAGCCACAAGTTTGTTTCCGCACTAAAAATCTACCATGGAAAGGGGAATAAACAAGTAGAGAAAATTTTTCTTCTTGAGCACCCCTACCTTGCAATTTGCCCATTCATTACTCGCGCGAGAACGCCATTTTTGTCGTAGTGGCGTTGCGGATTCACGGTATCGTGTCAACTGGTTTTTGCACGTGGAACTTCTGTGTGTAGCACTTGACTTTGGTTTAAAAACAAATAATTTTCACCTATCTAGCTCTCCTTCACAAGTAAAATAAATCCCGATCGACAACTAGGCTCAGATAATACACTCAACTTTTGCCAAAGAAGACAGAAACTACACACGACACTCGGATTGGCGGCTATCTTACTCGGGGTCTTCAGCTTTCCCATTCCACCACAACTTTCCTCTTCCTCCCAGCTATCAAAAGGCGGTTCAGGGACAGCAAGTGGTTAAAGGGTCGTACCCGAACCGTTGACGGCAATAACGACCTGCGGATCGTTGTCAGTGGCGTAGGGCTGATTCATTACACATTGAACCTTTCTGCTGGTTGGTTTTGCCCAACAGGATCGCCTGGAGGAAACCAGTTGGCCTTGCGCCTGGTTAGGTCTAGTTGGCTTAAGTGCCTAGACCGTTTCTGCTGACTTTTTCCTGGTTAGCCTGTTGGCTTCGGAAGCATAGCGCTTTTCTGGTTGGCCTTTAGGTCTGGAACATTAACCGCATATCTAGGTGCTCTGGTTGGTTATTTGCCTAGAGCTCTTAGATGCCACCAAGACCAAGTTTGGCAAAGGCCATTGCAGTGGACCCCCGAGCCGGCCCTAAACCAATCAGCATCGCTGAATACCGGGCCCGGCAGAAGAAGCCGCTCGACACCAAGGTGGTAGAGGGCAAACCACCGGTATTACGTGGTGGCTGACAGGTGCAGTCACGACAGCGCATCGGCGAAGTAAATCGACTTGCCAAGGTGGCATCAACTGCAGCGGAGCGCGAGAAGCTCCGGCGCCTGGTCAGCGAACTGCGGCAGAAGTACCAGCGTCAAAAGAAGCTGCAGCGATCGGGAGGATGAAGGCGTCCCAACCTCGACACGCCGGACAGGCGTCCCCCGACCAATGAGGCAACAATCCTAGGAAATCAGAACGGCAACAGACTCCTACAACCTCGCAGCCCAAATCGAAGATCTGCGGCAGATTGGGGTCCATAGTTATTAAGCGTTGAAATGAGAATTAAATTGAAGTGTAGAGAAATAAATTGTCAACTTAATACAAATAACATCTAATTAAATATGATTAAAGTAACAAATACCCAATCTTTAACTGAAGTTCAAAGGAAAGTCCAATTAGGGAATAGATAAAGGTAAGTTTCCTGGAGTGTAGTAAAAGGCTTTATGGCTCGAAGAATACGGCCATAAAAATAATAATGTAACACAACCAACGATTGCTAATTTTCACGATTTGTCTCGCATATGTCCAATTCAAGGAAATACTGTATTATGCATACTATATTAAGTCCATGGTACTTAATTAAATGTTGTTCTTTACATTTCTGAACACCATTAAATATATTATTTCTTCAGAAAAATAAAGCTGGCTTTTTATGTATGCTTTTGTTGCATTTAAAACAATTTGTAATGAATAATTCTATTTTCATCTTACAGAGAATGGCTAACACCAAATGCCTTACAACAATCAATTACAGCGATTCAAGATCGTGATTCTGACACAAGTCCCCTTTGAAATTCGGCTAATACGAATGGCTAACATGTTGTAATATTCTTAACTACAAAAAAATTAAATTTACTGTTATAGTTTAAAACAATACAAATGTAAGAAAATGAGAAAAATTGTTATATTATAACTAACAAAATGTAAAGTATATTATTTATTATTGTGTGGAAAAGGTAACGCCAATACTTAAGGTATTTAGTTGTATATTTATTTTGTTACCTATAAATTCGTTGGACTTACACTAAGTATTACGAAACACATTTATATGTGTAGTTTATGTTCATTTTTTCGATCAATTATCTAATCTTAACATTTATTGTACATACTTGACTGAATCGATATTTATGAATACGTATTTTCCGCCCTTCCTATTATACTTGCCTCCTTGTTTATTTTTTGTCCGACATAATAAATATTTATTAATTGAAAATTCATACGAAGAAAAAATAAATATTTGACTGGCATCAAATAATGTTACTGTTCCTTCATAGGCTAAGAATTTTCAATAAAACAAAAAAACGTAAAATCGAAAGTGAACAATTTTGATTAGAACAAAATTATGATGTTAATAATAATAAACAAACCATGATATTTTTTAGTATTGTAAGATGAGAGCAATTTTCCGAATGATAACAATTTTATTTACTTTTCTTCGAATTTTTATGACGTAAGAGGAATAGGATAAAGTATTAAAAATATAAAAATGAGAATTTTTCATTTTACGATTTAAGATAAAATATATATAGTTCCAGAATATGCAAGAACTTTTATTCTACGTTAGTTGACTCTAAAATAAATGAAATGCGAATGCAACAAATCTGTTTCGTTCGTGCTTTTTCGCATCTAACATGAAAAAAAGTGTCATTGCTTTACATCTGCAAAGGTACTCAAGGGGCAAAGCGTTGATAAAGTTGATAATATCTAAAGACTGACAAAAACGAACACTCATACATACGTTAGTTATATTTTAAGTTTGGGTTTTTTCAATTTTCTGAAATTGAATAAAAGAAGAGCCATAATGCATGGAATGGTACCAGAATGAACATGCCCTTAAGAATCATAAAAATATTTGGACATACCTGCTTAGATATGATGGAAACAAAATAAATAATCGAAATATGATTCAATCTGCAGGATAAGAATGAGTTACTGTTGTGCATAATGAAGTGAATTAGTTTTTGGATGAAACTTTGCCCTGTAAATGTGCCTTGAAATCTTTGCTTTACTAGTCGCTCAAATATTTTATTTAGCTACAATGCACTGGTCTTTTGATAAATACTTTTACTCTGATGTTTAATCCATAGTTCGAAATTCGTAATGAGCTTACATAAAATGAAATTCCTATGGAGGAGCAAGCAATTCACATTCTTTTTCTTCAAATATTGTTGCACTTTGGCCTTATTTATTAATGTATTTTGTTGATAGTCCACCAATACAAAAACGAGAACTACAAAACTGTTGGTGACAGAGAACTTAAATAAATTTAATTATTATAAAACATTGATCAAAAATTTAAGAAACAGTAAACATTTTTAATTTCAATTGATTTATAACGCCTCAAATACTCGTCCTATAACGTGTTCTTTCTTTAATCGAAATTTAATGGTTTGACTCTCTTAAAATAAATACCATGTTTCATTGTAGTCTGAAGATATTGTGTGCTTTTTATTAACTGCTTTCAAAATATTTTTCAATAATATTGAGCTAGTAATAAGTTGCAGAAATGGTAAAATTATACGATCTTATCAATATTCAATGATACGTTTTAAATCCATTAAAAACTCTTCTCAATCTAATAAAGAAGCACATATTATATGTATATGTTTATTATTTCATTAATCATTTCGGGCTTGGTTTTTCTCATATTGCGTTAGCATATTCGCACAAAAAAAAAACAAATATAATTCTCCGATTTCATTTGATTTTAACACCGTTACGCATTTGAGTGTGCAATAAAAGTACAATAACAATAAAAATCACATCTAATAAATATTAAATGAATGATATGCATACATTGAAAAGCGAACGAACGAAATGCTACAATGGTATTTATTACTTATAGTTTGCATCAACTTGCAATAACAATATATATGCTACAAGTCATTCAACAATAGTTTTTAATACTGACAAACAATGACTAGAATAAATGAAAGTATGATAATAGTTTACAAGGCAAAATTAAATGAAACCCCAGCTAATCAAATAATAATTTTTTTGTAAATTCTAAAAAAATATACAACAAAAATTTATTATTGTATTTGGACATTGTAGATGTTTTTATGCTATTTGACTGCATTAGATTAGCAATGATGAAAAAAAAAAACGAAAAGAAAATGAACAATGTTATAGGGATATGAAATGTCTTAACATTAGAATTTTAGAAATTAGCATTTGTAAATCTGTGGTATAAATTGCGGAAATAATACTTTGGAAGGTTTATTGTTTTGCTGAAATGTTTATTTACTTTTGATTTAATTGTATAAAGCTTTATTGACTCAAGAAACGAAAAGTTATTTCCACAATTTTACCGAACGAGGGAATATTTCATTTTCCTATTTCAAATTTGTAAGATCCCTTTGTTGTTTAACTTATATTCCTCTATATCTGTAAATTATTATGAAAAAAATTGAAATCAGAAAATTGTTTGATTTACTGCTTGTTTGATATTGACGCTGGATAGTTTCGAATACTGTTTGACTGCAGATACACACGCTTAAAAGCGAATGGCAAGTATACTGTCCAAGTGGCAATGGAATGAACGTGGCATTATCTATTTTGATCGATAGTACCTCCCTTTGTTGAACTACTCATTCGAGAAGTTAGTTCGAAAAATTGCTAAATTTGATTGCACCGTTACGTCCTATCATGTGGGCGGAGCTACAATGTATAAATACGGCTTCTGTTTTTGAAGGTTCTGTTCGTATAGTAGCTGCTTATGTCACATGTCCCTAGTACCGTACTTCCTTACTGAAAGTCTACTTCCTCTGACTGAACTTCAAATCGAATGCTAAGGCCTTTGTAGTAATGCGCCAACGGATTTTATTTCGATTCGGTTGCGCAATACATGGCTTCTTCCCTCGTTGATTTCGGTCAGTACATTGGTATTAGTGTACTCAGGCGATTCACCTCCAATTTGAACGTCCACTCCTGGCACTTAGAACCGAGGAACCACAAATTGACAGTGACGACTACAAGCAGGAGAATTGGATAATGAAATTTGGAAGTTCCGCTCCTGCAAGTCGGACTTGAAGATTGTGTTGAGTGTATACAAATTGATTTAAATGAGTTGAATTTAGCTACCGTCAACGAGTCGCAATCGACATTACATTTCTATAATGTGAATGGTAGAGAAGCTGAATAGAAATGCTAGAAAAAGAAAAGAGTAAAACAACAAGATGTGTTAGTGGTAATAATTTGCGTTACATTCCCATCTAGAAAATGCACAATTGTATCGACCAAGGTGATGCTTTGAGTGAGTGTGAGGACATTTTATCTTTAAATACGATTGCCGAAACTAGAAACCGTAGAAGAAGCGATCGCAAATATATGCTTCAAATGTCTGATTTGTCACGAAATACTTTTTCATTGAAGCATTTAGATCTATCCCAAGCTTATCAGTTAATTATAAGAAACAGTGGCTTTAAGGCAATAAAATCGTTAAGGATCCTAGACTTATCTAAAACTGGCATTGAAGCAGTCAGTAAACTATTGCTTCCACGCAAGCGGAAAGTATTGAATTTAAGTTTTAATTCGTTGCCCAAATTTGAAGCAGAGGATCTAAGGCCTTGAGATCGACTTACCTCTGACCAACTAACATAAACCAAATTGAAGGCCATTTGGCGGCAACCGCGAATTTGAGTATCTGGATGTGATTTCAAGAGGATCAAAGATGTTGGGTTCATTAAGGGACTTAAGCGTTTACAAATGAGTGATAATTTAATTGTAGAGGTTACAAAAGATGATTTCATTTGATTACAAAAGCTCAACCATTGGATTTATCATTTAATGTCATCAATAAAATTGAAAACTAATCATTTACAGAATAAAAATTTCTCAAGGCGATAAATTTAAATGGTAACGCATTGACGGAGATTCTCAAATTTAATAACGGAAAAATATCAAGGGTCCATATAAATCAATTACGACACAACTTTCCATCATTTTTGTACATTTCTTTATCTAGTGTAGCATTCTGTTCCTGGACGAGTACTCATGGAAAGACAAGGGTGAGTGCCTTATGTTATTTTTTAAACAAGCGTGACACATATAATATAGTATGTAATGAGATAGGTGTATTATAAATGTCCGTAAAGGACTGCAGCGATGGTTTGCTGCCTCGGCGAGAGAGAATGGTGGTTTTCGCCGAGATTGGCCTTGTCTCAGGACGCGTGAATGCGCTGGCAGGCTAGCATTGCGGTATCGTGGGGCGGGTTCTTTTCACGAGCACAAGACCCACTACAAAAGAAATTTCATATCCACGAATTTCGAGGTTCAAATGAATATCGACTGAAGTCGAGGATGAAGTAACCAACTAAGGGTCAAAAAATGCTGACTCAGAGGACAAACCGGGCCTAGAGAAAACAGACGGACTTAGGAGGACTTCGTCGTTATCGACGATACTTATGGCGCTCAAATAAGAAGGGGCATCCAGGTGGAAGCGAATAATTTCGCATGTTTTAATGTATGTAAGTTAGTGATCACAATTGTTTTCACTACAGCAAATCTTTAAGCTACGCTTGCCGAAATTTAAAGATTCAAGTCGAATGGTTTCCACTTTTTAAACTATTTTTAAAAATTCGGTACTTAACTTGTAGCGTTGTTGAGTCGAAGAAATGTCACTTATTGTGCACAGCTGATTTTAATGCATATCGAATACGTCATCGATTTTACGAGTCCGGTCATTATATTACGAAGACGACCGTGCTGGGTCGAAATGACGTAAGATAGTGTAATGATTTTTAGCGATCGTCCGATGAGATTTCTCTAGGAAATCTAAACCGACCTCTCATCGGTTATTTTGACGTGAAGTCTGAGTCGTGCCAACGAATTAATGAATTAATTCATTTCGCGGTGACTGCTTGTTGGCCAGCTAGTTCGGAAAGGATTTCGGTCGCAGGTCTTTTAAATGGATTACGCTCGATTACATTAATTCAGGGCCCATTTTAAACGCGTCTAAAAGGCAACCATACGGAAAAGAAACCTTTTTCTACTTTATTCCGTATTTACCTTCAATTCAGTCAAACAACAACAAAAAAAACGATCTAATTCCGCGTTCCCGGAAAATATACTACTCTAATGCAAACTTCAAAATATCCTACTCTAATAATAAAAACATCAAAGCCTACTATGGTACCGCGTACCGAAACCGAACCGGAAAAAGATGATGTTCAGAGGACCATGAGTGAACCTTACGGAAGGTCACTTACGGCCTCAACTAGAGCTGTGCCAGTTAACTGTTAGCTGCGAATATTTAACGTTAACCACCGTTAACGATTAACACCGTTAACCAAAATCCACATTAACAGCTAACGTTAATATTCGCTCATGTCCAAAGCGCTAAGGATCATAACATTAGCACAGAGTTAGCATTCGCGCAGGCGACATAGAAGCTGTTGATGGCGTTGCGATATAGCGTTAACGGCGTTGAAGATGTTGACGGCATTGATGCTGTTGACGCTATATGTTATTGTTAACATCCTCAACGTTGAATGATGATTTAGGTTGACGGTGTTGAAGTGTTTGGTGCAAATGGGAAACGATGCATAATATGCTCGTGTTGCATTGACTTTTATCGTTTGCTGGGAGAAGAAGTAATCTGCACGTTGGCGTTTTATTTAATAGTGAAGGTGCCAATTTTAAAGTTTTATAGGTTTGTGAAAATTGTGTGGAAATCAAGTGAAGCAAATATTTTCAAAGGTAAGGAGTATGAAATATACCGGGTAATGTTTGGATTAGGGGTTCAAAAGTGATTTGATTTCCAGGATGGAAAGGCGCATTTTAAGTAACATTTGGAATCATTGTTCTGCACTTGAAGTGCGGCATGCAATATATGCAAACAAAAATGCTCCTACAAACCTACGATTTCAGATTTGAAATTCCCTTTAAAAAGAATGCACCCTATTCAATTTGCAGGATTTTTACAAACAAATAGCCCAGCAAGTTATAATGAAGTGGCCTTGCAAACCATTGAAATTCCAAGTAATTTTGAAAGCAATCATGAAGAAAGCAAGCTTGAGATATACTGCTCTAAAAAGAAAGCAAAAATCAATAGCTTCATTTATACCGCAGCAACTACGACCAGCTGACAAGCTAAAAGTTCATTGATGAAGCTTTTCACAAAAGATTTTCAGCTTTATTCCATTGTTGAAGACGAAGGCTTTATAGAATTTGTAACAGTCTTAAATCCTTCCTTCAATTTACCTTCGCAAAATCTTATTTTCAATTCGATATTACAAAAGAAATTTGACGAATGCTTTTTTGAAGTGAAAAAATATATACAAAGGGAAGCAAAGGAAGTCTGCATAACAACAGATTGCTGGTCATCGCGGAACTTGGAATCGTTTATTGCTCTCACAGTACATTTTTGTAGACAAGCCTTCGAATTAAAAACGGTATTGCTAGATTGTTCAATACTAGCTGGAAGTCATACAGGTGAACATCTGGCAAAAGAAATTCGTCCGATTTTAAAGGAATGGAATCTAGAACACAAAGTAATTATGGGCATATCAGATAATGCTTCAAACATAACAAACGCATTTCGAAAGCATCTTTTATATGATCATTTTCTATGTTACCCCCATACATTGAATCTAATTGTTCAGGAAGCTTTATCACTTTGTAACTCAAGAACTATTAAAATTAAAAAAATTGTACTTCATTTCAAAAAAAGCACAAAATCTGCTGAAAAGCTCGTTGAATATCAGCTAAAAAATAACGTGTTACAGCCAAAGAGACTAATTCAATCGGTGCCCACAAGATGGAACTCAATTTATTATATGGTTTAAAGGCTAACAGAGAGCTTAAGGATTGTGTTCGAGCTACTATGGCTATTATAGATGTTGATTTACCAGTGATCACAGCGGGTGAACGGGAAATTTGTAGTGAACTGTGTATTATTTTAGAGGCTTTCAAAGAAGTGACGTGTGCCATAAGTGGTGCAAAATACTTAACATGCAGTATGCCTATTGTCCTTTCATATACCTTACTCATGGTCTGCAAACAATTAAAGTGCTTAGAACTTTCAACTCTTTCTTAATCAATAGTCGACCAACTGGAAGCTGGCCTGCAAAAAATATTTGGAAATCTGGAGGAAAATTCAATATTGGTTTTGTACATTTTTAGATCCCAGATTTAAATGCCACTATTTTACAACAGCCACAGCTGAACTGGTAAAAAGCATACTAACCAAACGTTTAATAGATGAGATCGAAAAATTTAGGGAAGGCTTTGTTGAAATTCCATTGAATAAAGCACAACCACAAGACTCTGTAATAGCTCGAAATAAAAGTACTTCTTTTCGAAGAGTTGTGGATTCAATAGTTGAGCAAGAAAAACAGAAGCCCACAAATAGCTCATTAACAAAGGCCACCAAAGAACAGGGGCAATGCTTAGAAGCAGACCTGTTAGACAGACAAGCTTGCCCTATGGCTTGGTGGAAAGA
Source organism: Odontomyia ornata (assembly GCA_963969285.1). Lineage (NCBI taxonomy): Eukaryota > Metazoa > Arthropoda > Insecta > Diptera > Stratiomyidae > Odontomyia > Odontomyia ornata. The sequence continues at coordinate 33,754,361 of OZ017742.1, read as the reverse complement.
GCATAAACTTTACTTTCCGAATTTACGGACGATATTTATTAAAAAATGTGGCATTGTCACGTCTTCTGTTTCTTGTGAGCGAATATTTTCGAAAGTAGGAAACATATTATCAGATAGGAGGTGTAGCCTGAAATCGGGAAAAACGAGACAACTCATATTTTTGAATGCGAATGCGGATCTTATTTCTTTTCAGCAATATATTTCAAAAAGGCAACTTTGTAAGTCGCTTATGTTTTGAAAATATGCTATCTTAAAAAATTAATCACACTTTTTACAGCTCATCGTTACAAAAAGTCTAACCAAAGTCAAGAAATACAAACCAAAGTGAAGCATTTTCATTAAAGATACAAAAAGATATAGCTTTCGAAATAACCTTATAATTTGAATTAAAACTGTCATATGTACACAGTAAATATTAAATCGATTTCAAAAGGCCTTTTATTTCTTAGATCTAACATTTTTATTGTTTAATTATAAACAACACGTTAGCATATGTTTTAATTTTATTTCGAAATCAAATTATAATATAGCGGTTAACCTTAACAGATAACGTTAACTGTTAATCTTTGTTAACGTTAACGGTGTTAACGTTGACGAAAGTTCGCGTTAACGCCCACCACTAGCCCCAACCTGCTTGACGGTATACCTACCGTTGTTGTCACCTACGTGTGCAAAGGAAGGAACTAACTACTGGAAGGAAAAATCTTGGTTTCTTAGCAATTCATTATAATTTTATTCATTACATGGAAAAATAGTTTTTACTTCTTGAACATTCTGGTCGAAATAAGACTTTTGTTTTGTAATTTACAATGAAAACTAATTCTGAGAAATATGTTCTCACGTGAAATAAAGATATGACATTAAATTAATACTCAGACATGGAACATGAATGTAAAGAAAACCGTTTTCGTGTTCAATCCCATTGAATTTTACATTTTCATCTGGCATAACCTTCCTTCAAAAATGCAAATGTAAACACTAACTTTTTTTCTGTTTAAAATACTTTGTTCAGCATTTCCTATTGATTCTTATCTATTTCTTTACCGTCTCATCTCTGATATACATTTATCAATCACAACTGCTCCTAGTCTTGTACTGTCCTAAATGTTTGTTATCCTAACCAGTCTGTGTAAGTACACATTCATCCCTTTTTAACAACTATCACTATAACCGTGTTAGGTTTAGAGAAAATACGTTGACTTAGTGTCTAAAAATTAATAATTATTTAAAAATTCAGCAACAGAAATTTTACCGAAAAAAAACAGTGCACTGAAATAAATAATCTGGATACTTTCAAAATTTGGAATTCTAGCTTAATTTCTTTGTAAAGCCGATTGGATTGAACTTGGTTTATGTAGGCCTATCATTGGTTATTAGTCCTGCAATCTTTTCAACATTGACTGACTGATGCGTTTTCTCAATAGGAAATTAATTCTTCTCCCAAACTTAATAAACGATTGAACAATCTTGATTTATAAATAATTCTTCAACATTCAAAAACTTCAAATAATTAAGAACTTTTAAAAAAATTTGCGAAATAATTATCATGTAATAAACAATGCTTGATGCAGGCATTTGAAATGGAAAAACAATTGAATTACTTAGCTCTTAAAATGTCATATATGATTATGATAATTATTAACAGGAAGTTTTCTTATTTTGAATAATCTCAAATTTGAAAATACTTGAATAGATATTAAAAATAATAATACTTGAAAAGATATTAAAAATTACCTGAATAGATATTAAAAATCCGAAAATTGTCAGGTTCCTTCTAAGTTACAAGTAGTTTTTTGCATTTATTCAATGAAACTGAATTATTCGTAAGAATCATTACTTTCTTCTAGACAGAACTTCCGAATTTTGGCACGTTAGCGTTTACCAATATTTCCTGTTTCATTTAAAGTTAAATTTTTTTGCTGTTGCAGGGGATAACGACAGACGTCGCCACTAATTCACTTATTTGACTATACTTAGGATAGTTATATATATCTTTTTCTTTAACTTTAAGAAAAATTCTGAACACAAAACTGTTACAGACGCAACACGCACCTTATTTGGTTGCAGAGAACGCCTCCTTTTTGATCCACCGATTTAGGTTGACATTTTAGGATGTTATATTTTCCTCCTCGGTACACGGCAGTTTACCTCAAATTCTTTGTTTTCCTCTAGTTTCCCTGCTGTCGCTATGTACAGATGGATTCGCGCGACACAAAGCATGCAAAACACACAAAATCGCCAGCAAGCAGAAAAGCGAGCAAACAAACTTTTCTTTTAAGGGGGGCACACAAACGTTATTTCTATCTGTAATGTGATTAGGTTGAAAGATCGTACCACCTGTCTATTGTAACATCGAAATTAGGTGAAAATGGCCTATAGATTCCTTCCTAGACGCTTCCAGAATGCGTTTTTACCTGTACCAGTGAATTATTGTATATTCCTTGAGTAGGTACTGTTCTTCCTCTTTGTGACAATCAGCAGGATTCACGCTTTTCCGACCTTGTCAATTCAATTTTTCTCACGTCCAACGTCGATTTGCTCGCGGATGTGCACAGTCGAATGTTCGCTTGTACGATTCACTTTCCCGGCTGTTACTCACTTGCTTCGGTGTTTCCGACTCGAGTTTGGCTTGTTTCAAGGCGATTTGTCACCAAACAGAGACTTCCTGTGTAATTATCGTAAATTGTGAACGCCGACAATTGTAAACAAATTTATATACAGAATACGTGCGCTGATGCGGTGTTGCAATCCAAATTGTTCGAACCAAACCCCCAAAAAACTTCCTTTGTTTTTCTTTTTTTTTTCTCTTTTGACATTTCCCTGTCCAAGCACTTTTCGTTTCCCAATTTCGCTGCGTGCGAGTCGATAAACAATAAGTGGATGTGCAAAGGCTTCGTTAGGTGCAAGCCGGCATACAACATGTTGGTATGAGTGAATATTCTTCAAGAATCGAAATTAATTCGATTCACTCATAGGGCGTACATTACAACAGAAAGCCATATGGTAGCAGTTTACATATGTATTCGTCGGGCTACTATTGGACAAGCTTCCGTGAGCTATCAGCCAGCTGCGGCATAAGCAATGCTTATATCGCATAATATGTACTATTTCCCGAATGAAAAACGTACGAAACGCATTCCGCGCATGCTTGAAATTCACCTTCCACTATCCACTGTGCTCTTAAACTTTTCAAGACGAGCAAATGAAGCACATGTTTTGTACCTTCCACCGATGGCTAAGCTTTGAGAAGTAAACAAACTCCTATTTATTCACTTTGGAAGGCGATAAAAATAAAGCGGGTATAAGAACTGAAATAATTTTCACTTCACTGGGAGCGCTATTGTGTTCTCCGCGGGCCATTTGGATTTCACTGTAGAAATCCGTCTCAAAACCGTACAAAACCTCGAATTTTCGTTGGCACCTCCACAATTCTTCATATACCGCCATGCTCTGCCCGAACTATGAAAATAGTAGATAAAGGAAATGGAGGGTTGTCAACTGCAAACTTGAGTTCGTACCAAAACTGACGATAGATACAAGCCATATGGTAGCAATTTGCATATGTATTAGTCGGCCTACTATGGACAAGCTTCCGGTAGCTGTCACCCAACTGCGGCATTAACAAATGCTTATATTTCGTCATATATACTATTTTCCGAATAAAAAACGTTCCGAACGCATTCCGTGCATGCTATAAATTCACCTTGTATAGCCCATTGTGCTCTTAAACTTTCCAAGACGAGCAAATGAAGCACACGTTTTGCACCTTCGACTGATAGCTCAGCGTTGAGATGTAAACAAACTCCTATAAATTCACTTTGGAAGGCGATAAAAACTAAACGGGTATAAGAACTGAAATAATTTTCACTTCACTAGGAGCGCTATTGTGTTCTCCGCGGATCATCTGGATTTCACTGTAGAAATCCGTCTCTAAACCGTACAAAACCTCGAATTTTTGTTGGCACCTCCACAATTCTTCATATAACGCCATGTAAGTTAGCCAGCAAAGTCGGCCTACTAATGGTCATGTGTGTGGTAGTAAGTGCTGCTGCCATATGGCTTGTATCTATCGTCAGTTTTGGTTCGTACACATCAATTTGAAACGGTCGTCTATTAATCCTGAAGAAATAAAAGGATTCGCAAATAACGGCGACATTCTCTTTTGGAAGCAGTAGTCGACGAAGTTAGCGAAATTTTGGAAAAATTTATCGGTGTAACAAATTTGGTATTAAATTGATAGTGGGTGGTATAAGCGCGAAGTGCTGGAAAATTGAACTTAGAAGAAGTACTTTTGTTGGATCTTGAGGAGATTTGGCGGAAGGATTGATCGTAGTAGTCTTTGCGTATAGACGTCTTTTAAATTGCTCTTGTCAAAAGTTTTCAAAAATTAAATTAATTTTTTAAAAACGTTAGTCCGAAGTTAATTTTTATCGGAAAAAATCTTATATTGTCGAAGTAATCGGCTCAGGAAATTTCTATCGAATATTTTTACTTCGATTGGTAACGAAAAACAAATTCACAAAGAAAATTTCGCCGCTGGTATGGAGGAGCCCGACGGCTTCCCACCGTTGGGGCAACCTGGGGAAACGACGAATACGAAACTGGCGATAATCACCAAAAGAAAGCATAACGAAGAAAACTCCGCAGATGGAGGGTGCAAGCTGGCGGACAATCAACAAATGGCCAAATTGCAGAAAGAAAATGATGAACTAAGGCAAGAGATACAGTCTCTCAAAAGACGCAGCCACAAAATCAATGGCAACAGGTAACAAAGCCGAAGAAAAGTACAAAACAAGCAATTCCAGAGGAAGTTCTAAGTGCTGGTGGCGCCAACGAGAGCCAAAATTATTTTGCAGGGCTGGAGGGATTAACCGAAGATATGGAAATCGAAGAAAACATCGGAAGTAATTTTAATCAAGATAATGACGTTAACTTTATTCAATATTCAAAGAACAAAAATAAGGAGAAAAAACCAGCGCGCAGTTCTGCTGGTTCCTCTGAAAAAGCTTCCAACAAGACAGAAAAAGTTCCGCCAATCAACGTGTTCGGACAAACCGGGAAAGATATGGTTCGGCTATTGGCAGCCGAAAATAAACTGGCCAATTTCGAAATCAAAAGAGTTAATGCCGAAAAATTAAGTATAAGGACGAAATCACTGGTTGATTTCAAGTCAGCCAAAGATGCGCTGATTTCTGGGGAGGTTCCACACTTTACCTATACCCCAAAAAGTGAAAAGAATCAGACCTTCTCGTTGAAGGGTTTGGACAGCGGAGAGGATACGGTCGATCTTCTTCAGGTGCTCAAGGAGGCTGCACCAGATATTGATTTTGTTTCAGTCAAAGCCTTTGCGACAAGAAGGTCGACCATAGAAAGGAAGAATTTACCACTTTACCTGGTACAAATTGCAAATAAGAGCAGTCCAAGTGCCCTTCAACAAATAAGGTGCTTGATTTTCAGAGTGGTGAGTCGGGAACGCCTCCAGAAAAGAGAAGTCAACCAGTGTTACCGGTGTCAAAGATTTGGACATTCGGCTGCCAATTCTGCCATGCACTATCGTTGCGTTAAATGCAAAGACGTTCATGCTCTCGGTGAGTGCAAATTGGCTTTTACGGAGCCTAAAGAAAAATTATACTGCGTTAACTGCGGTGTTTTTGGTCACCCAGCATCATATCGAGGATGCTCCCGAAACTAAGATGCAAAAGTTAAATTTGCTCCAAAGCAAACACAAGTACACCGTAATATAATACCTTCCAACTTCGTCAAGCCCGGAGTATCATTTGCACTCGCCGCTAGAGGACCAGCAGAAAATGCTGGAAATAATGTAAATAATGTAAGTGGCAATAATGAGCTGCTTCTCAAAATTTACCAGCAACTTAATTCTTTATCGGAGAGAATCGACAAACAAGATTCAAAAATTAACTTTGCTTTTCAGCGTTTAGGTCTTTCAAATGCCTAATAATAACTTGTCATCCAGTCATATTCCCATGAATAGGCTTCGCCTCACATCGATCAACGTCAACTCTATCGTTGCTATACATCGACGTGATTATCTCCTTGAATTCATTGTCAAGCAAAAGCCTGACATCATACTTCTCACTGAAACCCACCTCAATTCATGGCATTCCATGGAATTCAAAGATTTTTCATTCGTAAGAAACGATAGGGTAATAGGTGATGGGGGAAGTGGCACCGGGATATTGGTTAGAAGGCCCTATTGTTTCCAAAATATTGAAAAAGTGGAATTCAAAAGCTTTGAATTTCTTGAAGCGTCCGTCATCAAAATTTCACTGCCAGGTGGGGATAACCTCTTCGTTATCTCTGACTATGCAACTGGTCAAAATGTTCTCAAGTTCAAGGAAGAACTCAATTCTTTGTTTGAAATACTCGAATTGAACAGGCTGTATAGTTATTATATTTTTGCTGGTGACCTGAATGCCAAGCATACATCATGGCTAAACGCCACCAATAATCCAAGAGGTGTATTCCTGAAATCATGGATAACAGAGAACCAAATTGAATACAGGTGCAACCTATATGGGTCGGAGTTCCCAACATACCCTAGGACAAATTCATATTTGGACCTCTGCATTGCTGACGCAAGACTTGAATTCAGCTTTAATAGTCCTCAACGGAAACTGCAGGTGCTTCCTTACGATAGCGACCATAACGCAATCGTAATGGAAATCAATCATCAAAGGGATGATTTCTTCCTCATTCCAGTTCAACATGAAAACCATCGGTTGAATTTCAAAAGAACAGACTGGGGAAAGTTTCAAAAGAAGTTTAATCGGGAGTACCAGAAGCAATGTCCCTCTTCTGATGATGGCAACGCTTGCTCAATGGTTCCTAATAACAGAAATCTAACTGACGATGAAATAGATCTCTATTTGTCGAATTTAGAGAAGCTGACGTTGGAAACGATTGAGAAAGTTGTTCCCAAGATTAAACATCTAAACAATATGGAAGGATATGAAACGCCAACCATCGCAAGGTTGAAAAGATTGAAAAGCCTTCTTCTCACACGCGTCAACAATATTTATCGACGATTTTTGGACTACAACCATCCCTCGTTGGCTTTGTTGAAATTACACCTGACGAATGTCCGGAACTTAATCCGTTCATACTTCAGGAGTGAGGTCAGCAATCAATGGACGGAAAAATTGAGGGGTATTAGCCCACAGGACCCAGATGGCGTTTTCGCGAAAGTGAATAGCATATTCCGCAGAAAGTCTCGAGTGAAGGTATCGAATCTTGAAGTCGCTAGTGATGAGATAAATCTTCTCGATAGGGCTGGTATTGAAATTGATAGTACGACTCCGGATAGAAATAGAAACAGGATTATATGTGATGGATTGGATAAACTTGCCCTGATTGGAACACATTTTGAATTGGTTCATCTACCAAACCCAGAGAGAAGGAATGAAATATTTTCGGAGGTCGTTGAAGCAAAAGTTTCCGACTTCAAATCAAGCCTGAACGGCCAATCAATTCTTCATTTCGATGAAACATTAACATCTGACCTCATACCGACCTTGAATCTTATTGATTATTTTGTCAGCTATGAAGACTTGTGTTTCATATTCCGCAGAATAAACAACAAGAAATCATGTGGTACTGACGGTATTCCAAATATAGTTCTCCGACATTTGCCTGAGGTTGCAATTAGGAATTATTGCATATTATTCAACAACATGTTGAGCAATTCATATTTCCCAAATGAGTGGAAAAAGGCTAAGGTATTTCCGATCTTGAAGAAAGAAAAGAATCTTCATGCCCGAAAAGCTATCTCCCAATCAGCTTGCTGTCTAACATCAGCAAGGTGTTTGAAGTGATACTCAACAGAGCATTAAACGCCCACATTGAGAAATATGAGTTGATGCCGAATTGCCAATTTGGTTTTCGTGCCAGGCATTCGACCATACATGTAATAACGAAAGTAACCTCAAACATCTGTTGGAAACTAAATGATAGACAATGCGTTGGAGCATGTCTCATTGATATGGAGAAAGCCTTCGATACAGTGTGACTAGATGGACTAGTTTTTAAACTCCTTCAGGACAACTTCCCCAGACACCTTTTCGCCATGATGTGTAATATGTTGTACGGGAAATCGTTTGTTGTAACTGATGGAAATCTGACAACAATGCGCGAGTTCAAGGTCTTGAATGGTCTACAGCAGGGAACAGTTACTGCGCCCCTGCTTTTCTCAATATTCATTCGCAAGCTATTGAACAGCTTTGATTTTAATGTCTCGCCAACGCGATCATTGGAAGCGTTTGCTGATGATCTGATCATCTATACGGCTGACCGAAAAGCTACAATAGTTCAGAGCAATCTTCAAAAAATGTTTAATGATGTGCAGCTCTACACCGACAATTGGCGAATGAAAATCAATGCGCAGAAGTGCGAAACAATTTTGTTTCGGACAACGCTGCAGGGGGCCAGTCAAGACCAGAAACGTAATTGGAAGGATTTTCACATTATGGCTGGTGAGGGTAGTTCAGAACGGGTTCCACATAAATCCTGTGTTCGATACCTCGGTGTTCATCTCGATCAGTATCTGTATTATACTGAACATGTCAAAATCATGCTCAGTAAGGCACTAAAAGTAGTCATCGCCCTTCGGCGACTCTTTCATTCCAGATACATTGATCAAAAAGTCAAAGTTATTTGTTACAAGACCCTGGTTAGGCCAGTTTTGACATACGGATACCAGATCTGGTACAACCAGAGTGCTAGTATAATGGAAAGATTAAGAGTTTTCGAAAGGAAATGTCTTCGTGCATGTACTGGTTTGTACAGAAAGCCTGAGACGGATTGGAAGCACTATATATCGAATAGCAAAATTTATCAAACCGCTCAAGTGACAAGAGTCGATATCTTCATATTGAAACTTCTTCGGAATCATATCGCAAGATCTGTAACTGTGAGTGAAAACCCTTGGATTTCACAGCCGTTCCACCCTACAGACGGTCATATTGCGACTTGCCTCGCTACTGGTTTCGTTCCTCCAGAAGCATTCGTGTATTTGGACATAAATCGATTTGTTTTTGATTCTGATGGCGTCCCAGTCATATATCACATATATCGACGGGCCACCGATAAGAAGATAAAATATCCTCCGAATCTAAATTCACGAGACCAACAATTCCAATGGAGATACTCATTTGCTAGATTCGTTGAGGCTGGTCGAGCTGAGATGGAACAATCTAGGTATTGGTGGCTGAATGACAATGTCTAAATTATTCGTGTTTATTTTCTGTTTTTGTTCTTTTTCTCGTTACTTAGTTTTTTAGATTCATCTCATTATTGCTACATCTAGTATTGTCATTTATTTGTATTATAAATTAGGTATAGGTTTCAATATAAAGTAACGTTTTTTTTTTTTTTGATTGAACTTATTTAGAATTAGGGTGTAACATATTAGGTATAGGATATAAGTTCATTGTTGTGTTAGTAGTATAAGTAATTTTTGAATAATGCTGGTTGGTTTTTTCTCCTATTTCCAATTGAATCAAAAAATATCAAATAATCTTAATTAATTTAAATTTGCAAGTGTATTTTTCTCATTAAATGTGTTTAACTGATAACGTATAAATTTAGAGAGCCATTCGGGCCATTAAGTTTTTTTATAGTTTTATTGTTTGGAATTTGCTTTATGTTCTTTTAAAAATTTATAACGATTGGTATTAAATAAAGCGCTTTTGAATTTGAATTTGAGGAGATTTGGCGGAGTGACACACTGGAAAATTCAAACGAACAAAGCGCTTTGAGAATGGCTACCTGTTCCAATCAAAGCGCATTTCGAGGCCTCGTAGTCTAGGTAGAGTACATATAACAGAATTAAGTTGCCTTTCATTGTTTTCTATTCTTTCCTTTTCTTTATATTATTATTGTCAACACTTTGGCTGGCTAGAACGAAAAATTAAATTTTGGTGAATATAGAGTAAGTGAAATATTAAATTTACATCTGGTGTTGTTTTTCGCTGAGGAAATTGTGCGCGCTACTCAAGCGGTTGAGTGTTAACTTGTGAAAATTTTGCTTTTCAGGAGGAAGATTGTTCGCGAGGACGAACCTAGAACGGATTGTGGTGAGGAGTCCTTATCAAGTTCATTTCACTTATAGGTACGGATGCGGACTACTACTTAGATCGAAGGTATCGTTAGGTTTATTCCCGCACGTTGGAGAAGTGTTGTGGAGGTGCCCCCGTGTTATCCCAGGTCAAATTTAACCACATCAGGGTGTCCCAGGGAAATGCGTGAGAGGGTTCGTTTATTATCCGGAACTGACGAGAGTGAGAGATAGTTGAAATCGGAAAACTAAATTGTTCGCACTGATGATCCTCGCTTGCCAGTCTAGGATTAGCGAGTTGCCGGTCACATCCGTCTCCAACGGAGCGATCTGGGCCTCTTCATAGAGAGTAAAAAAGTATTTGGGTCTCTTTCTCCGGGTTTGGTCGGTGAACCAATTCAAAGAGCACTTCAACCAAGGCATGCTTCTGTAATTCGTCACATACAATCCTATTTCGACCTTAATGCGGAATCGCTTTTTAATTTCGATAGTTTTATGTAGAAGATTTATCTCATCACTAGTAACTTTAAGATTCGACATCTTTACTCGACACTTCTAACGAAATATGCTATTTACTTCTGGAAAAAGTCATCTGGGCCCTGTAGGCTAATACTCCTCAGTTTATCCGCCCATTGTCAGCTGACTACACTCGTGAAGTTTGACCGGATTAAGTTCCGTATATTTTCAAAGTGTTATTTCAATAAAGCCAAGGAGGGATGGTTGTAGTTCAGAAATCGCAGATAAATATTATAAACGCGCGTGAGAAGGCTTTTCAACCTTTCGATCGTTGGCGTTTCATATCCTTCTACACTGTTTCGATGTTTGATCTTGGGAACTACTTTCTCAATCGATTGCAACGTCAATGTCTCCTACATCGACAAATAGAGATCTTTTTCATCACTTGTAAGATTTTGTCATTAGGAACCATTGGGTAAGACATTAAGTGGATATTGCTTCGGGTAGTCCCGATTAAACTTGCTTTGAAACTTTCCCCAATCCGTTTGTCTAAAATGTCGTCGATGATTTTCATTGCGGGCCGGAATGAGGAAGACATCATCCCTTTGATGATTTATTTCCATTACGATTGCGTAATGGTCACTTTCATAAGCGAGTACCTGCAATTTCCCGTTGAGAGTTATGAAATTTGAATTCAAGTCTCACGTCAGCAATGCAGAGTTCCAAATACGAATTTGTCTTAGAGTATGTTGGGAATTCCGACCTATATAAATTACTCCTGTATTCAATTTGGTTCTCTGTTATCAACGATTTCTGGAATACACCTTTTGGGTTATTGTCGACGTTCAGCCATTATATATACCGGGCATTTAGATCACTGGCAAGAATATAATGATGTAGCCTGTTCAATTCCAAGTATTTCAAATAGGGAATCGAACTCCTCTTTGAATTTGAGAACGTTTCGTCCAGTTGCAAAGGGTTATCCTCACTTTGCAGTCAAATCTTAATAACGGAAATTTCAAGAAATTCAAAGTGTTTGAATTCCATCCGAATGAACGGAACTTCTCCTGCCCGCATTGTAATGTTCTAATTTGCAACAGCAAAATTTGCGCTGACAAAATTGTTCATCACATGAAGTTTCACGATACAAATCTCTATCATTGCAAATGATGTGGATATCTTCATTTCCACAAATCAATTATGAAATGGCAATGTACCCTATGTAAAGCTCAAACTGCCACCCAAGGCCAAATGACGACACATCTCACCAACAAACATCAAGTCAAATACAGATTTGAGTGTAGCAAATGCACGTCTGGTGGTGTCATAGTATCTGCTATTAGCGATCATGCGCAGAAAAAACATCCTAATTCCGCCACCGAGGTGAGAGAAGGTCAGTCGCCATGGTTCACTGTTTCAAGGCGCCTATGATGCTCGAAATGTTATGTAACCAATGATTATCGTGAACTAGCGATCCGTCATTTCCTCGAACACTCAACGGAACAATTTGCAACTCGTGATCTTCTGAACGAAAACAAGTTCGGACATTGTGATTTCACATTTGACTTTGGTCAAATGTGTGTTTTGATAACGAATTTTGTCGCGGAATTGGATGAGCATTACAAAATCGGACATACCCCACATGTAACAGATTCCAATAAATGGCCAGTGCCAGACGCACCATACACACCTTTGACATCAGAATATGTGCGCCAACTCGTCGCGCATAGCAGGCCGTTGCAATTCTTCAAATGCAACATTTGCAACTTGGTCATGCATGATATGCTCTCTTGGAATTTGCATTGCGAACGACAACATGGCGTAAAAGAGAACATGCCGTGCACTGTACTACAGAGAATGATGTACAAATGTCCCACGTGCAAGTTTTGCTCGCCGCTCGACACGAACACATTGAAGCACATTTCAAACAAACTCAGCAACGGCAACTTCGACGCTTATAAGAAAATCATGAAACCTCCGGGAGTGAGTGAAAAAGAATGGCCCTTCACAATGCTGCAGATGATTTTCCCTAATGTATTTGTCATTGAGAAGTTCCGTTTGCATGGAACGCATTACGGTAATATGGCTAAGGTTCAGGAGCATGTTCGTAAAGCCGAACCAAATGTTTGAGTGGAAATGATATACCAGGTAGGGGGGGTTGGTTCGAAACCACGAGACAGCGTGGACGCCGCGTGGAAAATAACGGCAGTGTATTGAAATTGGGATCTCCAATCACATTTTCTAAAAGTTTTATAACGCGGAAAGTTCGTAAAGTTAGAAAACGCGGAAAAATCGTAAAGTTAGAAAAGAAAAGGGAAAGGTTGAGGAAAACGTTTCTTTCGGAGTGCGATATAGTTTGTGGAAAGCCGTTAGTTGTGAAATTGGACGAAACTTCGTTTTACCCAATTGACGGTTTTCGAATAAAAGATGAGTCCAACAGCGGGAGATCAGAAGTAGGAGGAGTTGGTTCGAAACCGCGAGACAGCGTGGACGCCGCGTGGAAAATAACCGCAGTGGATTGAAATTGGGATTTCCAATCACATTTTCTAAAAGTTTTATAACGCGGAAAGTTCGTAAAGTTAGAAAACGCGGAAAAATCGTAAAGTTAGAAAAGAAAAGGGAAAGGTTGAGGAAAACATTTCTTTCGGAGTGCGATATAGTTTGTGGAAAGCCGTTAGTTGTGAAATTGGACAAAACTTCGTTTTACCCAATTGACGGTTTTCGAATAAAAGATCAGTGCAACAGCGGGAAATCGGAAGTAGTGTGAGACTCCTCAATTAGCCACCGAGCACCTTTTCCCAGACATAAGTGAAATAAACTCGCGATAGTTTACGTGCGGTACCAGATTTGTTCCCGCTTGCACAGTGGCGTTTTCAGCGATCGGGCGATTGAATTGTCGTGAATCCCATCTTTCTGTAGGAATTTAATGCACCCCGGAGGGGAACGAGATTTTTTATGAATTTTGACGAAATCAGCGGAAGGCCCGTACTCCAAAGAGCTCATTTGTCTCCACCGATAAGACGGAAGTTAGCTAGGTCGCGTGTGAATTCACATAGGCAATAATTGAGTCATTGGACTTCCAATTTTCTAGTAATAGACATCGTAAACTTCAGCGTTTAGGGAAACGTGAAACAATCATTGATTGTATTGGAGTAGGCGCCCGTTATGTTTTTGTTTTTTTTTTTTGTTTAAATTTATGGAATCTTGCGAAAGTAAAAATTTCTGCTAAATTTTCTTTTGATAACGAAGTATAATCAGATGAAACCAGGTAGTGCAAGTGGATTTACTCTTTCGGCTATACTACATCGACAGGCCTTACCCGCCCCGAACACGAGCGCTCGTCGGAGGAGGTTTAGGGTAAGTACCCTTTATTTTTGGTCTAAATTTTCTTTGCTTTACTTTGCATGTCATATCATATTTAATATATATCATGATGGCCCCACGCATTATGTGATTGAGGTCGTATCAAGTACCGTTTTGAAGTATCCTTCTAAAAGTAACTGCTGCTCGTTTTAATAATTTTTTTATTGCGTCTCCGCCAAGCGCAAGCAATAAAATAGAAAAACACTAATTGAAAAAGAGTGCGGGTAGTATAGATTTCCGAAAAGAGAGTCGATTCCGGACGACTTGGTTCTAGATGGAAGGAATCTTGCAAAACGATGAATAGCATTTCTAGATAAATAACGATTGTTGATTTGCATAGAAATAACATTGTAAATAGCATCAGATGAAGTCAAGAAAAGAAGAAGCTAAAGTGAAAACTAGATCGTTTACCTTATATAATTGTGTGTTATTATCAATTTGCTAGAATAATTTGTTTCCTTCCACTTTAATCACAGTAAATTAGTTAATTTACAATTTATATAGAACTTGTCGTAACGAGGTTGCATAATAAAACGGACGAAATGTCAAGCTAAGAGAATACTCTTTGGTCTTTCCTTTCTTCCGGCTCTGACCGGGTATAGGACTCGGTACGGTGGCAGGCTGCCCCCTAAAACCATGAGCCAGCCACCGGGTACTTATTAATGCTTCTTCTGTTTCAGGTGACTTCGTGGGTTGAGTGGCCCAAGCAGAGTGCCTCTTTATGGCATAGAGTTATGCAATCAAATTGTATAATTCTATGGCATAAATTGGTCACCGGGGTACTCCCCTTCTGATGGGAAAGTTCATGCAATTCAAGTTGTATGAGTTTTCCACTCAGAAGAGGAATACCTGGCCACTTCAACAAGATATATATGGATTTATTCCGGTTGGGTGGGTGCGAAGGGGCTCCACCATCACCCGTTTGCCCCTCTTTCATTTGTGGGCCATGAACTTCGTCCGCCCCAAGTCCGCCTTTCTTTTCAGGTTCCCCTTGTTCTCGTGACAAGCTCTAATTCCCTCGGTGTAGTTATCTACACTTTTTGCGACTTCGGTCGCCTCTTGACCTCCAGCAGTCCAATTCGTGAATGCGAAATAATTTTGTAGTGGGTCCTCGTGCTGGGGAAATGAACCCGCCCCACGACACCGCAATGCTAGCCTGCCAGCGCATTCACGCGTCTCCAGACGAGGGCATTCTCGGCAGATATTGTCATCTTCTTCTGCCGAGGCAGCAGAACATCGCTGCAGTCCTTTACGGACCATATTTGAACATTCTTATTTCACTACAGGTCTTTTAACCATTATCTCAATCCCACCTCCCCCATCGTTTCTAACGAATTCAAAATCCTTGAACGTTATTGAGTTCCATGAATTGAGGCGGGTTTCAGTGAGAAGCATGATGTCAGGCTTGTGTTTGACAATGAATTCCAGGAGATGGTCACGTCAAGTTAGAGTTACAATGTAGTTGACTTTAATAGAGATGAGACGAAACTCATCTATGGGAACGTGACTGGATGGTAAAATATTTTGAACCGTGTTGACCTACTATAAGCCTTGAAATACGAAATTAATTTTTTATCCTGCTTAACAATCCTTTCCGATCGATATTCAAGTTGTTGATAAATTTTAAAAAGCGGCTCAATATTGGTGCTTACAATTGCCCGCTGATCCTCTAGCGGTACAAATGATATCCTGGACTTAATGGAGCTAGAAGGTATCACACTGCGGTTTACTTGTTTTTGTTTTGGTATGAGGGCAGCCTCTATATAATGCCAGTTTGGTTGAATACACCGTAGCGGACGCAGTACAATTTATCTTTTGGCTCTGTTGGAGCCAATTTACACTCACCGGGGGCATGCATCTCTTTGCATTTATCGAATCGGTAGTACATGACGAATTTGACAGCCGATAGCACTGGTTGACTTCTCTTTTCCGGAGACGTTCCGATCCCACCACCCTGGTCGATGAAAATTAAGAGCCTTAACTACAAATAAAACACAACATTTAAGTCACGCAATATAATGTAATTGAACATCTTTGTTGCCATATCAACTAATCATCCTTACTAAATAAAATATATATTATAGTCACCCAATCACTTTAGTGAATTGCAGTTATCTCTCAAATAAACATATCCGACACAAGTCTTCCACAATGAAAATCTAATGGGGAAAATGAGATGCTATTAAGTAAATCATTAGAATTTCCTAAACTAAAGACAAGCTTTATGTGTCCAAATGGGTGATATATATCTATCACTATTAAATTAATACTTTTATAAAATTGCCTAATTACTTTCATCATTAAACTTTTTTCTTCACACGTGCGTTAAATATATATTTTAAAAGCCGAGTAACCAATAAATTTTGATTTTTAAATGTCCTATTTAGAGTGCCATGTGAATATTTTTTATTTAATTTTGCATATCTTACATTTCAGCATCATCACTTTCCCTTGTTGCGTGCATTTACCAGTTAATTGTACGTATTTTCTCATTTGTGAAGTTTCAAACTTCTTCTCGAGAAAATTGTCAATATTAAGGCTTAAATAATATAATGGGAATTGCAGTTTTGTTTTTTACATTGTAAGACTATTAAAAGTTACTAACCCTAATAACTCTACTAATTATCCATATTACGAATGGAAAAATCTATAATTTCAATCAAACATCGACCCAATTCTTCGATTATCATTCGTTCTGTGATCTTATGATTCATTCCATTCTTTTTACATTCATCCGCTTGCGCAATCATACATTGTATTGTTGCATCGACAACATCTTGCGTAATAAAGTTGTACGGTTGTTTATTAGCAGGTTGTCCATCTTGAAGTCTTGTTAAGGCTGATGTCGAACTCAAAGGGTACCTTTCTGCAGACTCTTCGTGAGTTCTTTTCGGAGCCCGAGGACGTTCAGCTGGTTGTTGTACGGCAGTAGGTTGATTGTCTTCGTATAGCTCACGTTCCGAACGATCTTCAACATTTCGACAACCTGGGAGGGAATGAAGAGCATATTTTTAGTAAATTTTAACTATTTGTTAGGAATCGTAGCTGCAGTTCCGTTGAGTATCAATCAAAACGCTAGTCAGTTAAAAATACGGTTGGACGTACCGAAACATTTGCAATTTGAGGAGCAGGCTATTTTAGCTTCATAGCATTCACAGTAGTTCTTCAAGCAACCTGAGCGCTTGCAATTGCATCCCTTATTATGAAGGCGGAGATCACTTTGATCTTTAGCTTTCGTAATTTTAGGCCTGAAATGGGAAAAATTGATAATGATTACATACAATATGTCATGCTTACATTTCAAATGTCTTGTCTCAACGAGTTTGGTTTTGAAAGAAATTATTCAACATGATTACCAAGTATGACAATTTTCATGGCTTGCTGATTGCACAACTTGATTTTAAATATTGAAACGAATCGATGGTTGGGCATCGAAAGAATTAATTTATGACTTTCAGGCTTGATATTGGCACTAATATTGACTTTCTAAATGTAAAGTGCTTTTAATACCAATTTTTTTGCAAGATGTTAGCATTAATAAAATTAGAATTTAATACTAATCCTTTGTTTCAATTCTACGAAAAAAACTGTCACAATTAGGTTTCGGTCTACAGAAAATTGAATGCAACTACACTTAAACTGAAGAAGCGAAACCTTTTTAACCAGGAAAAGATAGAGCTAAACTTATTCCTTATTAAGAATCTACTCCTAAGGTAACCTATACGGGTATACAGTTTAGTTAAGTAGTCAAGGCGGCCGGCGCGGCCAAACGAACTAAAATTGATGTTTATTCCGAAGATTGAAAAAAATAACACCGCCATTTCAAAAGCGTGCAGATTAATCAATCTAATGTCGTTTGCAAGCAAAATGATGGACAAATTAGTGGATAATTATGTGAGATCTACTACACTTACGAACAAAGAAGTGAAACCAAAAGTAACTTCATATCATAACATTAAATGGAGTAAAGCTAGGATTGTCGAGAAAAGTTAAGTATCTTGGAATTTAGCAGTATGGAAATTTTAGCGGAACTGGCATATTGGAGGCATTTAACAGTACCAATGGCTTCTTTCCTACATTGAAAATATTCAGGGTATCTGCGGGTAAACAATAATATATTAACAATAATATTTTAATATTTAATTTAATATTTTTAATATATTAACAATAACATTTTAGGCATTTTGCGTTTAATTTGTTAACATGGTAAATGTTAGCGCGGGCAATATTAGCCAAATTGCTTTCTAACTAGAGAGTTTAAACTAAGAGCCATTGATTGTTTAAAATTTTTGGTTGGTGGAGTGTTTGACAAAAGTGTTAGGAGTCCGTAGACAGCCGCGATGGAATGCTGACTCAGCGAGCTAAATATCAACGCTCAGCTAGGAACAATATGGTCTAGGAGACGCGAACATGTGCTGGCACAGAGGCTAAGTGTCTGCGGCGTCCCCTAGCACAAGTCCACTATAAAACATTTCACATGTACGAATTTGGATCTGAACTAAATGGAACAACCAGAAAAATATCTAGATCAGAACTAAAGGGTCACATTTTTTCTGCCTACTCTCTTATTGTCACCGCACGTAATCAGGTGTGCGGCCTCGTAATTTGTCAGAAAGCCTTTGTAGCATGGAGCAAGGAAACCAGATTGATGCCATACACACAGATTTCAGCAAAGCGTATGATAGAGTGGACCATACAATATTGTTGAAGAAACTCCAAAGCTTCGGCATTTACGGTTCACTGCACAACTGGATTCAGTCCCATTTGAAAGACTGTAGTAATCGAGCAGTCGCATAAGCAAACTGCCTGAAAACCTTCCTAAACCTATCCAAAATTTTATTTGCAGCTTTAAAAAAAAATTTTCATTACTTCCATCCGTAGTTGTAATTTATAAAATATTTGTTTTTTCTTATTATTATTAAATGTAATTTTATATCAATTTTCCTTTATATTAAATTTAAACGTTTCCCTTTACATATATTCTTCATGAGATTTAACTTTTATTACCATTGAAAATCTTTTTCATTTTTCTTTACTTCAATTAATTTTTTTCGAAAAATTTTAAATCTGCACATTAAAATTTCGGACATGGGAACACTGACTTAGAGCATCCCAACTGTGTATCGCATTACCGAATACAATTGAACTCGGCTGAACAAGCAGCTGATTCAAGGTACCGTTGGGACACGGAAAAAGAGAAAGAAAATTTTGGACGGAGGGCAGTCCACGGGAGATCGTGAAAAACCACGGCGAAATTGGCGAAATTTTGTTCGAGGATACTCTTTTGGTTAATTCGAGAAGTTTTGTCGCCGTTTGGAGCGGTCCCGTGTGAATTTATTAACATCGCGTCTTAGTTAATACTTGGTTGGAACTTTACCCTTTTGTAATTCGATGTTTTGTCGGGTTTGGATCAGTTTTCGTGCAAGTCGAAATATCGGCTCACTGCTAAAAATCACGTTAGCTTTTGTTCTGAAAACTTCGCGTAAGTTGTGGGAGTAATTTGCAACACAGTGTGCGATTTGCCATCGGAATTTTTTCTACGTGTTCCACAACATAGGCTGTCAGTAGAGATCATGAGAGATCTTCTAATCAACGAGTATTTTATTGCATCACATGCTTCGCTTAATCGGGAACACCGCAGATTCACTTAACCTAAACGTGAAACGAGTGGAATTAATCGCATCGATTTCTCGAATACTGCAGTAGAGGCTGGCGAATCGAAACGTGGGTTGACAGTCGTTGGATAGACGGCGGATTGCTGGTCAGTCGAGCGAAACAGATCAAGTTGTTTTGCAGTCGCGAGTCATCGCTTACGATGCTGTCCATTTTGCTACAACTATGAGGTGTTCGCCTATCGAGCTCCACGTTTTTTGTTCGATTTGGATAGACGAAGACGATGCATGAATGCGGAGCGCTTTGCATTTGTGCCACGCAGACGACGGTGTGTACGACGAGTGTCTTGAATTTCGAGGCGCGTAAACGACGATGGTGTGTGGCTGCGGAGCGCCTTTCATTCTGGACGCACATACGACGACACCGTGTATGAACGAGTGCTTCTCATTTTGAGGCGCACATATGAGGACGGTTTATGAACGACAAGCGCCTTACAGCTATTTTTCAAGGACGTAGAAGGAAATGTTTAGCAGAGACGGCATAGAAAACATTGAAAGGCAGCTCACGTCATTTGAGGAGACCGCCGATATTTGCCGTTGGAATAATTTCCAAAAAGTTGTTTACGCGAAAAAGCTGCTTCGTGGGTCAGCTAAGCTCTTCGTAAATTTCGAATCGCATTCTAAATGCTGGATGACGTTGAAAATATCGCTCTTATCAGAGTTCGTGTATACAACTACAAGTAAAGACGTTCATAGACGGCTAAGTCATCGAATGTTGGAAATTGCAAGTCATGTGGACATTGAAGTCGAGGCCAAAATCCAGTATATCATTGATGGTATCCCTGACACCGAGTCGGGTACGATCGTAGAGCTGAGGAGGAAGCTGAGTCAGTACCAGGCAATGAGAAGTAAGATTGCAGCAAAACAACCGGTGACGAGTGCACAGCCGAAACCAAACAGCGACCGGCGGAAATGTTTCAACTACAGAGAGTCTTCGCACATCAGCAGAAATCGCCCGGAAAAGTCGAAAGGGGCAAAGTGTTTTCGTTGTAACGAGTACGGGCACATCGCGTCTGCCTGCAAAAAAACATTCACCATGGGAGAGTGTGAATACCTTACGGTCGACGGACAAGGTGTAAATAGTCATTGCAATCAATGCCGTCGCAGTCGAAGCGATTATAGACTCCGAAAGCGACATAAACCTAACGACTGCGACAATGTACGTCCGACTTGGAGCACCGAAGTTGGACACAGCAACAGTTCCATTTCACGGAATCGGAACTGCCGGATTTCGAACATTGGGCAGTTTCGAAGTGGCTGTCGCTCTTGACTAACATCGCGTTACTCTTCGATTCCATGTCGTTGCAGACGAGATTCTGGCCAATGACGTTTTGTTGGGTGGTGGATTGTCAGAAGTCGTTGAAATCCATATTAAAAACCGAAAGGCCGTATTTTCTAAATTGCAGACCGATGAAGAAAATGACGTGAAGAGCGTACTAAACATCAGCGTACATAATGACGATTGGCCAGAGGGCGTAGAAAGCATCCACGACGCGACGATGAAAGACGAAGTGAAGAAGCTCATTCAACAGTATTCACCGACGGACGAAAGACGACATGCCAGTTCATCAAAGTCCTAGACGATTATCAGCTGAACAACGCGGGATAGTCAATAAGACCGCGGAACAGCTGACGAAGGAAAGCGTTGTTCGTCCTAGCATATCTGAATATGCTAGTCCTATTGTGTTGACGAAAAAGAAAAATGGTAACACAAGAATGTGTTTCGACTATCGGTTACTAAATCAAAAGATGGTTCGAGGCCGATTCCCACCGCTGATTATAGACGATCTGCTGGATGAACTGCAGAGTGCGGCGGTGTTCAGCGTATTGGATTTGGAGAACGGATTCTATCATGGTGAGGGCAGCATCTCGTACACTTCCTTCATAACGACAGACGGGCAGTTTGAGTTCTTGCGGATTCCATTTGGCATCTGCAATGCAACAGCGATCTTCCAAAGACACAAAAGAGCCATGTTCAGAGATCTTTTGGCCGACAAGATGATGTTGGCATACCTTGACGACATTATCATTCCTGCTAGAAACTAAGCTGAAGGCTGCACAAAGCTTGGACGAGTCATGGAGAGAGCTAGTAAGTACAACATTCATTTTAATTGAAAAAAATGTAAAATGCTTACGCGAAAATTTGAATACCTTGGAAATATTGTCGAGGACGGGGCTGCAAAACCAAATCATGACAAGACGCTGGCTGTTGAACACTTCAGTCAGCCGAAGTCAGCGAAAGATTTGCAGAGCTTTTTGGGCTTAGTAGGCTATTTCCGGAAGTTTATCAGGGGCTTCGCTTAGATTATCGGACTTATTGAAAGACGAAGTTCCGTTTGAATTTGGAACTACCCAATTACGCGCCTTTAACGAATTAAAATCCACTTTGACCAAGGCCCCAGTTCTTAAACTCTTTCGTGTTGGAGCTGAGACAGAACTTCACATCGACACTTCCATGTACGAGCTGGGAGCTATTCTTCTGCAACGCGATCACGCGAATGGAAACTTGCATCCGCCCTAAGCCGTAACCCAGTATCGATTTACTTAACAAGACGGGACCAATGCACCTTAACTGAGCGAGTTCGAGACGATCCAGAGTTGGAGAAAATTATCCTAGGACGAGGTACTGACGACGCTTTTGTAGCGCAGTATGGTATCCTTTACGAAAACGACGGCGGAGCCTTGCGATTAGTCGTTCCTAAGGCAATGCAATACCACGTGATCAGATGAGCCCACGAGCGCGCTCACTGAAAAAGTTGAGCACCTGCTGAAATCTGACTTCTGGTTACCACACATGCAAGCACGTATCAAGAAGTTCATCGAAAATTGCAGGACGTGTATCCTGGCAGAAAGGAAAAAAGGGAAAAGGAGAGGGATAGCTTAATCCTATTGACAAAGGCGATTGTCCGCTGGACACGTACCACATCGACCATTTAGGACCCATGCCTTCGACGAGGAAAAATTATAAACATATTTTTGCAGTTACCGACGGCTTCACGAAGTTCTTATGGGTATATCCTACAAAGTCGACAGCAGCTGAAGAGGTCATCACTAGACTTAAAAACCAGGCGACGGTTTTTGGTAGCCCCCGACGGATCATTTCAGACCGAGCTTCAGGGTTTACCTCAAAAGTCTTCAGCGATTATTGTGAGAAGGAAGGTATCGAACACGTTTTATTGACGACTGAAGTTCCGCGGGGTAACGGACATTGTTCCAGTATTAACGAAACTTTCTATTGACAATCCCGCCGAGTGGTTTAGACATGTCGAGAGGATGTAGCAATAAGTCAATTAGTCGTATAACTAGCGCAGCATTGGTACCACACCGTTCGAACTCTTAATGGGAATGAAGATGCGGTTGACGGATGACTTGCCTGTGCGGCATATCATCGGGGAAGAGTCCGTAAACCGTTTTCGCGAGGAACGATCAAGTCTGCGAGACGAAGCAATCAAACACATCCAGCTGATTCGGAACGAGAATTGTAAGGCGTTTAATCGGAAACGCAAGCCAGCGAGCGCGTACAACATTGGAGATATCTTTGCTATCCGGCGGACGCAATTTGGCGTAGGCTTGAAGGTGCACAAAAAGCTCCTGGGCCTATATCGGATCTCAACTATGAAACCAAACGATCGCTATTGTATCGAAAGGATCGGATACGGTGAAGGACCCGGCGAAACAACAACAGCAGCCGATTATATGAAGAGGTATCCGAGTCATCAAGATTCGGGTGCAGAGGACGAGCTATATTATGAGAACGATACAGGCGATAGCAGTGGTAGCGCCGGGAACGGCGCTTAGAACAGGATGGCCGAGTTGTGGGGCGAATTGTGGATTTTTTGAATTCGTAGCAGAGTGAGAACGACGACAGAAGAAGACGACACGCGCAACAGGAGAACTGATTTTGCTGAATATATTTTTGTATATGCTTTTCGTTTAAAATACAGCATTAAAACTTCAACTCGTGTTTCCGTTAAAACGAATCCCACATATATAGTAACGAAATTAATAACACAACTGGCAAGTGTTGAAAAAGTTGTGAACCTTGGCGTAGTCTTAGATATGAAATTTAGGCTCAACCTTCATAATGATGAAGTTATATGTAAAGCCAATAAAATGCCAGGTTTCATTAAACGGAGAGCGAACGAATTTAAGGATATTTGGGCAACAAAATTACTGTATACCTCACTAGTTCGTCTTATTCTCGAATGCGGCCTGCATAATCTGGGACCCTATATACGACATCGATAGCTGTAGGCTTGAGTCTGTACAAAAACAGTTTCTTCTCTTTGCCTGTATGGTCCTACTATCTTATGAGGATTGACTTCATACATTAAACCTGACATCACTCGCCTCCAGGAGAGTTGCTTAGTCTGCACGTCTTTCGACGTCTTAAGATGTAATATTCAAGTTTCTTTTCTGTCAGACAAGATATACTCGCGCGAAACTGTTAGCCACTAGACGCATTCCCATTTTAACCGTGAGTACGCACCACACCAATTATGCAGACAATGAACCGGTTAACAGATGCTGCAATATATTCAATAAGTTTAGCGATCATTTCTCCCCAACCACTTCCAAACTCTGTTTTAAGTCCAAAATATTAAAAGCCCTCAATTCTTCGACTACATGGACAATCGTTTTGTGTTTTTTTAATAAATTTAATATGTATATATTAATATTGTTACATGTACAAATAATTTTGCGAGCTACTGTCGTAATTGTTTTCACAACAATGAAGAACACGAATTCACTCGAAGACACGAGAACCCAACAAGCATGATCAACATCTGCAAGTGACGTCACTCCATTCATTAAATTTTCTCGAATCTACCAGCTACCTCTCGGTAGAACATTCGCCAATAAACGAGAAATGGGTGAATAGGTAGAGACCCTATATAAAGGCGAGCTGAATGAATGGGGGGATCATCATTTATTCGACCGCGATAAGAAAACTGCGATATAGTGGAACGCGAAGTAAAGACAATTGATTGTTTGAGTGCAAAGTGTGTTTCGTAATAGTGAAGTAATTTAGAAGACAATTGCGATAAAAAATTTATGGACAAGTGTTAGATTTTAATTTTAATAGTGAAAATTAAAATTAGTGAAAGTGTTAACTGATTATTGTGCATTTTATTGTAATTGAATAAACTCTTAACTTAAATTAAAAGACATTGCGTTTTCACTTTCCCGGAACATTAAATTATTGGCCGCGAACCAATAACACGCGACAGTGGTGTCGAGAAGTGCGATTGAAATTTTGAAGTGAAAACGTTTAAACAATTTTAAAGTGCACAATTGTGAAAAGTAACTTAAAAAATAGCCGAAACAATAAAAATGCCAGGAAATTTACATCTTAAAATTAATCAATTGAGCATATCGGAGCTCAAAGAGGAGTTGGAACAACGAAATCTGGCTACACAAGGTACAAAGGCCATACTGATTGCACGCTTGCGTGATGCGATCGAGTCAGAAGGCGTGAATCTGGACTTGGGTGAGCTCTCAGATGCAGAAAAAGGCGCAGAAGGTGGTGAAGCCGGAACACCAAAACCAAAGGAACCAGAAAATGCGCTGATGCAGATGTTGATGCTGATGCAGCAAGAGCAGCGACAACAGTCATCCAATTTAACAGCGCAGCTAAATGAACAGACATCCAGTTTAGCTGCGAAGTTAAATGAACAATCAACGAAGCTAAACGAACAATCAACGAAGCTAAGCGAACAATCAGCGCAGCTAAATGAACAGACATCCAGTTTAGCTGC
This sequence comes from Odontomyia ornata, assembly GCA_963969285.1. Lineage (NCBI taxonomy): Eukaryota > Metazoa > Arthropoda > Insecta > Diptera > Stratiomyidae > Odontomyia > Odontomyia ornata. The sequence goes on along the minus strand of OZ017742.1, from coordinate 33,729,039 downwards.
GAAGCTAAACGAACAATCAGCGAAGCTGGACCAACAAGCGATCGAAATCAAGGCAGACATCGCACAGAAGCTGGAGAAACAGTCAACCGAAATAAAAGCGGAGCTCGGTCATCTGAACAAACAAATTAAAGGCGTCGAGGAAAAGGTTGACCAGGTCGAGGAAAAGGTTTACCAGGTCGAGGAGAGAATTAACCATGAGATCAGCCAGGTCGAGGAGAGAATAAACCATGATATCAGCCAGGTAGAGGAGCGAATCAACCATGAGATGGGAAAAATGAAAAAGGAATTGGAAGCAGCAAAGGCAGTAGTAACCTCTTCACCAGCCTCGCTTATAACCGCAGCGCAAAGCACATCCAGAAATGTCCAAGCACCAATATTCGATGGGCAAACGGTCTGGAGTATTTACAAAACCCAGTTCGAAGCAGCCGCTCGCATAAATCACTGGAATGAACAGGAACGAGCAACTGCATTGATTCTTGCTCTAAGAGGCCCAGCTGCCGAGCTGTTGCAGACGATCCCCGTTGAATTGCACTCAAACCCGAATGCTATAATGAATGCGCTCGACATGCGTTATGGAGACGATCATCTAAAGCAGATTTATCGGTCACAGCTAAGGCATCGAATGCAGAAGTCTGGTGAAACCCTACAGCAGCTAGCCCAAGACATTGAGCGACTGGCACTTTTGGCTTATCCAGCCTACGACCCAGAACATCGAGATGATGCAGCGACAGAGGCATTCATCAGCGCACTAAAAGACCCGGAATTGCAACAAGCCGTGCGTTTAGCTCAAAAGCAAACGGTTAAGGACGCATTGGCTTATAGTCTGAACTTTGAGGCAGCGAAAAATGTGACTCGTACCACTGCCCGGGTTCGTGAGGTAGTGACAGACGAGTGCAGGTGTGAGCGCGTGGAAATTGAGCGAGACCCGCATGTAAATGGTGCGCCTAGATGCTGGAATTGCGGAGAGAAGGGGCACCTGCAAAGAGACTGCAAGAAGCGAAGAAAACCGAGCTATTGTCCAGGGTGTGCAGCTAGGAGGAGATCCAGACCGAGTCAGGAGCCCAGAATGGAAGCCCTTCAAACAGAGGGGTCGGGAAACATGTAAGAGCCAACTTCGTGGGGCAGAGGTTGGCTAGGAGGATCGACGTCCCCAGCACCACCATCACCGTGTCAAGACTACATCGTGGAGAAGCGGACTTATGCCTTCCGGGTCAAGTTGACGGAGAACACTGCACCATAACAATCGACACTGGTGCAACCCGATCGATTATCCGACCAGACCTAGTTAGACAGCAACAACTTCACAAGGGCAGAATTTTCTCACTACGGACAGCTACGGGAGAAACTGCACCTGTTCATGGAGAGGTCAACCTCCAGATACAGTTGGGAGACCTTGTGTTCCGACATAATTTTCTGGTCGCGAACATTATGGATGACTGCATTCTCGGAATGGATTTTCTGCGACCACATGGAATCACGTTGGACTTGGGAAAACGTGTCTTGAAATGGCAGAATGTCGAAGTACTGATGGAGGATCCCAGCGTCCAAATCCCCAAGATGAATGTAGTGGTATGTACTGACACTGATGTACCGAATTCTTCCGAAAGCATTGTATGGGCCAAGCTTGATGGTGATTCTGGAGACCACCGATCTTATCTGATAGAGCCAACGAAGACATCCGCATTGCGCAGTTTGATTGTAGGACGAAGCCTTGTAAAATCTTTAAGAAACGGATATGTGCCGGTTAGAGTCCTTAACACCGCAGACTCAACCACGAGCATCAAAGCGGGAGAAGTCATCGGCAGCTGCCAGCCTGTTTCCACCATCACCTCTTTGGAAGCTACTCACAACCATCATTGGAAAAGGAGGCAAGACACAGACAAAGCCCGGGAATCCACGTCTGCAATATTGAAGCAAGTCAAATTGCCGGTACAGCTATTCAAACAAGCCTCTGATCTGGTCACCAAGTACAGTGACATCTTCTCAACAAGCCCGGATGACCAAGGCCGAACGAGTTTGGTAACTCACGTCATAGACACACAGGGAGCCAAGCCGATTCGACAAGCACCAAGACGTCTCCCTATAGCCAAACAAGGAGAAGTGAGCGCGCTGATCTCGGACATGGAAAAGCAAGGCATTATCGAACCTTCTGTAAGTCCATGGGCCGCGCCTGTAGTTCTAGTAAAGAAAAAGGATGGTAGCACTCGCTTTTGTGTCGACTATAGGCAGCTTAACGACGTCACTAAGAAAGATAGTTACCCGCTCCCACGCATCGATGACATCATGGACACTTTAGCCGACGCAAAATGGTTTTCTACACTCGATCTCAAGAGTGGCTACTGGCAGGTAGAAATTGACAAGAAGGACCGAGAGAAGACCGCATTTTCAGTTGGGACCGGATTGTGGCAATTTGTGGTGATGCCGTTTGGGCTTTGCAATGCTCCAGCCACTTTCGAACGCTTGATGGAATACGTGCTACGTGGTCTAACCTGGAAAACCTGCTTGGTGTACCTAGATGACATCATCGTCATCGGGAGAACGTTCGAAGAGCATGTGCGGAACTTAGAAGAGGTCTTCTCTCGACTGCGACTGGCAAATTTGAAACTTAGTCCCGACAAGTGTACCCTTTTCGCAGCTGAAGTAAAATACCTGGGACATGTCGTATCAGCTGAAGGGGTCAAAACAGACCCTGATAAAATTGAAGCCGTGAAAAGCTGGCCAACACCAAACAACAAGCGCCAACTACGAAGTTTCCTGGGCCTGGCAACCTACTATCGAAGATTCGTCAAAGACTTTGCCAAAATAGCTAAGTGTCTTCATCAGCTAACCGAGAAAAATCGTCCGTATGTCTGGAATGAACAATGCCAGACAGCCTTTGAGACCCTGAAGGAAAAGCTATGTGAATCACCCGTACTGGCGTATCCGAAACCCGGAAAAATGTTTGTGGTTGACACCGATGCAAGCAACGGCGGTATTGGAGCTGTACTCTCCCAGCAGATCAATGGCGAAGAAAGAGTCCTCTCGTATTACAGTCGAGTTCTTTCAAAAAGTGAGAGGAACTACTGTGTGACCAGGAAGGAGCTATTGGCTATAATAGAGGCCACCAAGCAGTTCCACAAGTACCTATATGGCCAGAAATTTGTTCTTCGAACGGACCATGCATCATTGAGATGGCTACTTAACTTCAAAAACCCCGAGGGACAAGTTGCGAGATGGATCGAAAGATTGCAGTCATACGACTACGAAATTGTTCATCGAAAGGGCGGAGTTCATGGAAATGCTGACGCCCTATCTCGTCGCCCATGTCCAGCTAACTGCAAGCATTGCCGACGGATTGAGGAAAAGGAACCGCCCGTTGATCTGCGACTGATAACGGCCGAATTCGATGAAGGTTGGTCATCGGAGGAGATTCGAAATGCCCAGCTAGCCGATGAAGACATCGGACCATTGCTCGTATGGAAGGAGACGACTGGGCGACCGGAGTGGAAGGACGTTTCGATGCATGGCGCAACCCTCAAAAGCTATTGGGCACAATGGAACTCCCTTCAGGTGGAGGGTGGTGTACTCAAGCGGAAATGGGAAACGGCGGATGGCAGCTCCTATAGGATGCAAACTATACTACCCAAAAGCCGAATCCACGATGTGGTACAGGAAATGCATGAAGGATCCTCGGGAGGCCATCTTGGTGTTAACAAAACCTTAGCGAAATTGCGGGAAAGATTCTACTGGCTCCACGCTCGAGAAGACGTAGAGGACTGGTGTCGCAGATGCACCATTTGCGCTTCCGTCAAAGGCCCAAAACGACGACTGAGAGGACAAATGCAAACCTATAACGTAGGCGTGCCATTCGAAAGGATTGCTGTTGACATCGCTGGACCCTTTCCTGAATCTGAATGGGGAAATCGATACACGCTGGTTGTAGCTGATTATTTCAGCAAGTGGCCCGAGGTCTACCCCATTCCCAACCAGGAAGCAACTACGGTAGCCGAACAGCTAGTGTTAAATTGGGTCAGCAGGTACGGCGTGCCTTGTGAACTACATTCGGATCAAGGCCGAAACTTTGAGTCACTAGTTTTTAGCGAAATGTGCGAGCAGCTGGGAGTACGGAAAACGAGGACAACACCGCTGCATCCCCAATCCGATGGAATGGTCGAACGTTTCAACGGCACGCTCAATAAACACCTTGCCAAGATGGTTGACGAGAACCAAAGGGACTGGGACCGACACATCCCACTATTTTTAATGGCATATAGAGCCGCGGAACATGCGTCGACGGGCCAAGCCCCAGCCAAAGTCATTTTTGGAAAGACTATTCGTTTGCCAGCCGATATAAAGTTCGGAACACCCCCTGAGAAACCCCAAACGGTCTCGGAGTACGCAAGTGATCTAAGACAACGGTTGAACCAGATACATCGGACAGTGCGAAAACACCTCGAATCGGCTACTGACCGCATGAAGACCAGGTATGATCTAAAGGCTAATTCTACTGGCTTCCAGCAAGATGACTTGGTGTGGCTTTATAACCCGCAACGGCGAAAGGGTAGGTCTCCAAAGTTGCAACATAATTGGGAGGGACCATACCGAGTTACAAAGCGAATCAACGACGTCGTATACCGAATACAGGAACATCGTAAGCCGAGAGCTAAAATGAAAATCGTGCATCTGGACCGTCTTGCCCCATATTACACCCCGGGAGAATTGACTACAACTGGCGACACATCTTTTCGGGGCGAAAAGAACTGAGGTGGGGGCAGTGTTACATGTACAAATAATTTTGCGAGCTACTGTCGTAATTGTTTTCACAACAATGAAGAACACGAATTCACTCGAAGACACGAGAACCCAACAAGCATGATCAACATCTGCAAGTGACGTCACTCCATTCATTAAATTTTCTCGAATCTACCAGCTACCTCTCGGTAGAACATTCGCCAATAAACGAGAAATGGGTGAATAGGTAGAGACCCTATATAAAGGCGAGCTGAATGAATGGGGGGATCATCATTTATTCGACCGCGATAAGAAAACTGCGATATAGTGGAACGCGAAGTAAAGACAATTGATTGTTTGAGTGCAAAGTGTGTTTCGTAATAGTGAAGTAATTTAGAAGACAATTGCGATAAAAAATTTATGGACAAGTGTTAGATTTTAATTTTAATAGTGAAAATTAAAATTAGTGAAAGTGTTAACTGATTATTGTGCATTTTATTGTAATTGAATAAACTCTTAACTTAAATTAAAAGACATTGCGTTTTCACTTTCCCGGAACATTAAATTATTGGCCGCGAACCAATAACACGCGACAATATTGTGCATGTATCTTTTTTTAATTGTGCCTTATTGGAGAATAAATAAATACAACCCCATTTTGCAATTCATTAAATTTGTCAAGGATATTCAATCCTCGTGTGTCATAGAATGCAATTATAAACAAAATTAATCATAGATAATACTAATTTACTTACTTGAATGCATTTGGGTTTCGTTCCAAACATATTTTGATAGCTTTCTGTCGTTCGTCTTCATACTCTAAATTATTAAAGCATTCCTTACAATTACAATCCTGACAGAATTCGCCATTAGCAAAACAATCACAGTATAACTTCAAACATTGCGATTTCGTACAATTGCAATGTTTTCGTCGCAAAGCTTCCGGCGTGGGCGAACGTTTGGTGAAGAGCATAGAAAGTTGATCCTCTGTGAAATCGGGCGTCCGTTGCAGATTGATTTGAAGTGGTGGGCTTTTTAAAGTGCTAAATTGTTTTGCGCGTGGTAACTCCTCAACATTGATAGTAGCTCGTGCATCGACTTTCTTGAAGAATGGCTGCTGTGACGACGATGTGGTTTGTCTAGCAATCGAACTTATTGCGACTTGGGAGTTTAGTAGTTTTGGCTCTGGTTTTGCATTGTTGATAACACTTGATTGATTTATTTTCTTTATTGGAATCAGTTGTCGGGTATTGGTAATAGATATTTCCGTATCGTGATGTGTATTTGAAGGAACTTTCGATACAGTAGTATCCTGAATTTTTCGCAATGTGGGGACTGTTGATATGAAGCGCTGTAAGTAATTGTGCAATTATAAATATGGTTGTTGATTTATAAGGTTCAAAGTTTAGTCAAGAGATTTTAAAACTTACCATACTACTGTTTTTTGCCGTTGTTGCCGTCGTATCCTTTGATGTGTTGATTAATGAAAGTCCCGGCCTTCCGCTAGATGTCATAACGACTCTTTGCGCTCCAGTTCCTTGAGTTTTCGTTGGACTAACGTCTTTTTTAATAGCACTCATCACTTTCGTTCCAGAGCCAGAAGATCCCGGAGCCAAAACACGAACATATTGCAGGCCTGGTTTGCCTGGTATTGCGATTGCCTGGATGTTGCTACCACCCTGGGATTGCAATTTGAGCATATGTTGCGGTACTACTATTTGCTTGGTGGTTCCATCTGTTTCTGATTTTATTGTCACCTCTTTGTGGGATAGATTACTGGAAGATGTTACAGTTGTCGAAGCATTTGTACTCGATGCCGCAGTGGATGTAGGAGAAGGCAATATTTTCTGCAATTTGTTGATTCCAGCTCCGTCCAATGGCTTCGGTTTAATGAAACCAGCTTTTTGCACTTCAGCTAATGTAAGTGATTTCAAAATAGGTGCTCCCTGGGTGATGAACATTACTTTTATAAGCATATGTGATCTACTGAAAAGTTTAAGCTTACCGTAGAAAGTTTGTTTTGCGCTCCAGTCACGACTTTCTGTCCGTTTGTTGTTTTGACTATAACTGGCGTTCCCGACCCGACATTCAATTGGGAAATATTGGAAAGATTGGTAAGGTTTAACGCTTTGTTGTTTTTGAGTGGTACTAAGCTACCATCGGGCATTTTTAAGACTTGTATTGTCACAGGCTGACCCTTATTCGTTGCGCTCTCTTTTGGCGATAATGTAGCCGTTTTTGTGTTTGTTGTTGTATTAGCATTTTGCGTAGTTACTCCAGTTATTTTATTGGCAGTACTGGATCCGGCAATTCTTATCGGAACTGGTCCAGAGGGACCTTGAATTATCACCACCTGACCGGGATTCGATGATTTAGCATTGGCTGAAATTTTTGCTGTGGTGGTTGTTGTAGTCTGCTTCGGCACGATTTTTGTTAGACTAACGACTTTTTGTTGAGTTATCGACAAATCTGGATTTTTCGAGAAAATTGTTGTTGATGTTGATTGGGGTTGTTTAGGGGCAATGACTGAATACATGTCTTCGATTTCATTATTTGGAGATGATGAAACGTTGTCTTCAACCGTTGAACTTTCTCCTTCTGGTGACTGATCTAAGAGGACGTTATTGACGGTGATCAAATCTTCAAAATTAATTTCTGATGGCGACATGGGCCCTGTCCCAAGATTAGTGGACGATGATGCCGTCGCATTGGCCATGTCTGCTGTTTACTATGTGGGGCTGTTTGTCAGGAGTAAATATTTTTTATTTTAACATTATCTAAAAACTAATAAATAAAAGTAACAATAATTTGAGACCTATGTTGAAATTTTATGCGTGCCGCATTTTTCATTAAGTTTGGTTATTAGTAAAATGATCGTCTTGAAAATGTATTCTTATCATTGTAAATCTAGTGATAGTGTTAATCTATTATTAGTAGTGCAAGTTATGAATTATTGTTTAGATTCCTAGCATAGCGAAGTAAATCTTATCAATAGTTACGATTAATTTTAATGGTTCATTTACGATCTACATCTTAGTATGATTTTCCAGTATTCTACGCTATTATCATTTTTATTATATGCACATTGAATGCATTATGCATGCGTCAACGTCAGTTGTTTACAATTAAAAAATTCAATAAATTGACATATTACATTATCTGCGTATCTAATAGCTTCGTTTATTCCATCATAATTGTTGTTGGTATCAAAAACAAGCAATTAGGCAATAAGATGTAGTACAAATATAAAAATCCGTAAAAACAGACAATTGTCACATTATCTTTGGCGGAATAGGAAGTGTCAAAGTGTCGTAAAATTCAAATTCAAAAGTGATATATAAAATTCACTTTTGCTTTCATCCTAGCACCATTTCTACTTATATTTGACCATTCTGACTATTTCTTAATAATCTTCGATAATTTTAACAGACATTTACCTTCTGTCAAATACCAACTGTATACGACGTTATTGAAGTTTTGCGTTATTGCCAAAACTCACGAAACTTTATTGGGCACCCACCATTTTACTTTTCACAAAACGTCAGACATTTGAAAATTCAAGTTTGAAAAAAATTTTCCCACTCTTTTGCACTCCGTTAATTTTTACATTGAAAAGATGAAATTTATCAAGTGTAATGTTTGCCGAGCACGATAACAATACAATTTAGGCGGAATAAACACACGATACAGAATAATTTGAAGAAATCCAAAGGCAAAATTTTCAAACTTCACCGAAGGTTCTTTAAGTCAAAGACATGACATGATGATAAAAGTGATTTTTTGTCACGTTGGCGATTCTGTTATGGCGTCAAATAATTTGTGTGGGATTAATGGCGGGAAATTTTTGAAAATTTTTAACTGTAAGGATTGGGTGTTTCGATCGGGTGAATTTATTGTTCATGAATATAATTACGAATACGATATATGAAACTTTTGCGAGCTTCGGAAGAATTCCTTCTGTATTTAACATATGGAATTCTTACGATACTCCCGGAAGTTTCTTATTTCATGGTTGCTAAATTTCAAAATAGACTATTAAAGATTTAAAAGGTTGTTCCAATGGTGTATTATTTTGTTCCAATGGTGTATTATTTTGCGCCAGGACTCTTTTGCCCCAAACTTTGACTTTATTAATTTTATTTAATACATTCAGCAAGAGGCTCAATAATTTGTCAAAAATCTTTTAATAAACGTTCAGCAGCTATGATACAGACCAACCAACAATTGAACAATGACTAAACTTTTTGTTTCAAAGTTTTGATAAATTAAAAAATGAATGAGAAATTGGTTACTCGATAGATTAATATGAAAACATGGTATTCGAAACAAAGTATTTTCGCTTTTTGGCGAATTGAATTAAAATGATCGATCAATTGATGAATCAATCAAATCAATCGAATTAATTACGAATGGGCTCATTATTACAGTGCTAATTAACCTTAAATAACTATGTAAGTTGATTGAAGCGTTGATGTTGCCGGATCAGGCCGTGATGGATGCTCAGGGGTGTCAGGAACTCAACATCCACCCCGCGTTGTACGGTCCGTTCAACCTCCTCCAAGGTGTGTGGTAGGCTGTAGCGTCTAGGTAACGGCACTGGTGTTTGGACATGCAGGTTGGATTGTTGTTTGCAGCAACGCCAGCGAAGGTAGGTCACCACTATGACTAACCTTAAAATGCCCAGGTAGCAGATGGTGTACAGGTGGATGTCTTGGTCGTTCACTTGATCGGCTTATGAAACATCTTGCGCTTGTAGTTGTCGTCGCAGTTCCTCGATTTCAGATGCAGACTCAGTGAAATGAGTGGAGTTGGTGAAAGAATCCACAAGATTCGGTCCCTTCTATAGAACAGCCAATCCCCGCCAATACGGTCCCAAATCGTAATAAATGAGCCACTTCCACTCCCTGGAAGATAAGTAGACTCAACCTAATGGTTGAAAATACAGACCCGTGTGGGGTTTGGTTGTTGAGCCTTGTGTTGGAGAGGCGTGCGCTATGGGAGCTAGCAGGCACATCAAGAGGAGCGCCACAATTGACTTGCCGGTTCGCATCGATCGCCACGTTGTCGTCACCACTAATCTGGGACCCTTCCTTCGTGAACTGGGGGGAACTTGCTTGTGATGGTTCTTTGTTAGACTGTGCGTCGTCGAGTACTGATAACGAGGCCAGTTTGTGCATTGGCCTTTTCAAAGCTCCGGAGGTGGTTTTGAGATCAGCGACTCGTACGAAACCATCGGCGCCTTTGTACGTTTTGATCATGCACCCCAGTGGCCACTTCATCGATGGGGTGTTATCTTCACGTATGATGACCACTGCTCCTGGGATCGCATTGGGGTGTGACTGTCTCCACTTGACACGATGCTGCAACTGCGCCGAGTGCTTGTGCGACCATCGTCTCCAGAATTCGAGTTTGAGGTGATTGATTAGCTTCTACCAGCATTGAGACCTCCGGTGACTGGCTCTGTGCGACCATCCACCATGGCTGTGAGGGGTTTTCTGATGTGAAAGTATGCTGGAGTTAAGGCTGCCAAATCATTGGGATCGTTTGACATCGGAGTCAGTGGTCTAGAATTGAGGATAGCTTCCACCTCAACCACCAAGGTATGCAGCTCCTCGTAAATGAGAGCCGCCGACGAAACGCCTCGACGGATCAAATTTTTGGCTGATTTGACCGCCACCTCCCACAAGCCGGCAAAATGAGGCTTGCGTGGAGGGATGAAATGGAAATCGATTCCCCGGCTGGGGCACACCGTTGTTACTTCTTGACGCTCTTTGTTGGAATATAATGGGGACGACAATTCTAATAGTTGGTGGCGTTGTCGCCAAATAGGTTTCGGCAGTGTCCTCGTCGTCCCATCAAACGCTAGAGAGCACAGAGGGATGCCTCTGTGCTTAGATTGCTGACTACCTCCAGATGGACGGCCTTTGTAGCAAAACAGCAAAATATGGCTAGGTACCCTTTTTGCGGTTGGGTACCTCTACCACGGTAATGGATCATCATAGGCCCACAAAAATTCACGACGGAGTAGATGAATGGACGGGCTGGCTGAATACGTGCACTCGGCAGCTTTCCGATGACTTATGAAAACAGCTTAGACTTGACTCGGGTGCACCACACGCACCGTTGAACGATCGATCTCGTGAGTTGTTTTCCTCGAATCGGCCAGAACCGCTGCCTAATGCGTACGCAGATGGCAGTGGTCGCGATGGATGTCCATCATCAGCAGTCTGGTGAACGGATGTTTGAACGTTAATAAAATGGGATGTTTGTCGTTGAACGTGATTTTGGCAGCCTCCAGCCTCCCACCGACATGAATTTTGCCCTTTGGATCCAGGAATGGCACCAGTCCCACCATCGGTCTGTGCTTGGAGACTTGTCTCCCCGAACTGATGTCCAAAAGTTCGCAGTTAAAAGTTTGTGATTGTACATACCTCACGATGATCTCCAGGGCTGTGGATAATTCATCATTCATGGGCGCTTGATTTGTCAGTTGAGATCGCTTGACTGCCGGTTTGAGACCACAGATAAACCGCATCATGTAGGTCACTATGCGCTTCAGTCTCTTGAAGGAGTTGCTGTGTTGGATCTGCTGAATAAAGGGTGTTTCAGGAGCCTCTGCTGCTACCATAGCGGTCTTGTTCCGTTTCGTCTCCAAGTCACAAGGGCCCCCACTCCGATACTCGGAAGGCAAAACTGATTCTGCCCTGGATAAAAATGGTGGTCCCTGCAACCACATACTACAGCGGTTCAATTCAGCCGGCACCATTCCACGTGAAAAGATGTCAGCTGGGTTGGCTTCAGTACTACGTATCTTCATCGGTCTAGCCTTGAGAGGGTTTGTATGGTCAAGGCCCTGTTCGCAACAATGGTATTGTACGATGATGCAGTTGAGTTGATCCACTTCAAAACAATCTTAGCATTGGTCCAGAATACCTGGAAACCTCCTGCAGATTGAGCGCTGTCTTAACTCGTCTTGTGAGCTCAGCGCCTAGTTTCACCACACACAACTCCAGGCGTGGAACAGAAAGTGTTTTGATCGGTGTCACTCTTGACTTGGCTCACAGCAACCTGACGATGACTTGACCGCTCCTCAGGATTGACCGCATGTATATCGCTGCGTCATATGCCTTCTCGGAGGCATCACAAAAGGTGTGCAACTGTACTTGCACGGGTTTCTCGCCTATACTGATGTGATGAGAAAATTGGAACTGCTGCAATGAAGGCAGACCACTACGGAAAACGGACCACTGGATATAGATCCCCGCTGGCAATAGTTTGGCTGCTAATATCACAGGAGCCAGAATGTAGAATGGATTGAACATTCTGGCTATATCAGATGCCATCTTCCTCTTGGAGAACTTCGCATCCGTTGGATCCAGGTTGATTATGATCTGGGATTCGTCAGTCTTCAAACGCCAGATGATTCCTAACGTCTTAATATATTCCTCGTGTAAACTACTGAAGTCCAGCTGGACCTGTTGGTCCTCAGGTTTAATCTGCTTCAACAATAGATGATGGTTGTCACACCATTTGCGCAAATGCATACCTGCGCTCGAGAGTATGATGCATAGCTCCACCTTTTTGCGAAGTGCCTCCTCTAAGCTGTCTGCCCCGGTCATGACGTCGTCGATATAGCAATCCTTCTCCAACGCGCTGCTGCCCAGGGGCCCTTTCTGCTGGTTCTCTTGTGCTAGAACCTGTAAACATGTTGTAGCTAGATACGGGGCACACGTTGTGCCATAGGTTACTGTTTTCAACTGATAGTATCGCACTGGTTGCATTGAACTATTTCTCCAAATTAAGCCATGGTACCAACGGTCTTCAGGATGGACCATTATCAGCCGATACATCTTTTCGATGTCAGCGGTGAATACGAAACAAGGCATTCTGAAACGCAGGAGTATCGAAAAAAGGTCATCCTGGACAGTAGACCCTGTATGAAGGACATCATTCAACGAAACGTTTGTGGTCGTTTTATTGGATGCATCGAAAACCACCCGCAGCTTGGTTGTACTGCTGTCAGGCTTCAGGACACAATGATGTGGAAGGAAGTATCGTAATTTCTCCCGCTATTGTGACGTCACCTCCTCCATATGCCCAAGCCGAATATACTCCTCCATTAAGTCCTCGTATGGAAGTCTTAGATCTCCTCTCCAGTCGACGCTCCAAGGCAAAGAATCTGCGAGTGGCCACCGTTTGAGAACCATCTAACGTCTCAGGATTCTTGCTGAATGGGACTTTAACCAAGAAACGGCCGTCGGGACGTCTTGTCATTGTCTGATATATATGTGCTTCGCAAGCCTTTTCAGTTAACGCAATCTTATGCTGCGGATCCTGTACTTCCTCGACCTCCCAAAATCGCTTGATGAATCTGCCAGGATGTCGCATGTCAGGGAAGACACTTGAGGTATCATCACTCTTCCGGCTACAATCCACCCTAGGAGCGTGTTTTGGAGCACTGGAAGCTGTGGGCCCAACTTTATTTGTCCAATGGCTAGGACCTTGTAAAAGTGTTCGGTACTCAGCAACATGTCGATGGGCTCCGTTTGGCGGAAGCCTGGATCTGCCAGCCTTATGTTTTTGGGAATGTGCCATCCCGATGTGTTCAAGTTCTGAGACAGTTGCGGTGATATAATTTTGTCATGACGTGGCATATCCTGATAATCTGGATCTTAAGCCAAGGTTCACCTTATGGTATGCCTTCTCAATACTACTGCCTACCCTTTCAATGAGGACAAGGTGTGGTGTCGGTGATAAACACAATTTTTTGACGTTTCTTTTGGTGATTACGTTTATTTGTGAGCCCGGATCCAGCACAACTTGACAATCCGTCGTCTTCCCATTTTTGGTGACCAGCCTGACGACGGCTATGCCCAGGGGTCAGGGCTCCATCAGAGTCGTTAGCATGAGCGATGGTGGTTCTGCATTTGTTTGCGGTTTCGAGTCTTGTTTCGGCGTTATCGTGCTCGAGGATATCGTCTTGGTCTGTTTGGGCTTGTTGCCGGACCAGGCCATGATGGGCGCTCAGGGGGGTCAGGAACTCAACACCGTCAATTATTTTTTCTATTTAATATCTGCGGGCCGATTCAATAGCTAAAGGACTGTAAAAGTACGCATGAGAAGAGCTTGTTATTTTGGTGCCTAAATAAATAAATGCACAAATATTTTTGATATTGTATTGTTTTGGGAATACTAGTTGGGAGTACAGTTCTAAATCAACAATAACAAGAAACGACTCAATTCCGATTAGTGTAAATAAATGCAAGGAATATGGAGGAATTGTTTTGAGCAAATCAACTAGCTTATATATGAGCTCAACTGATAATGTTCTGCATCGAGCTGTGGCCATCGCAACAATCGGAAAATATCTTCTTCATAATAGCAAACCTAATAATTTGCTATTGGGTCCGCGGGCCGTTATAACAATTTTTTACATTATTATCTGGTGACATGTTGCAAATTGAAGTGTTCCCGGAGAGAGATTGTTTGGACGTGGGGACAACGACGCAACCTATAAAAGTCGAGTGAAGGGAAACGAGCAAGAACGCAATCGGCATCGTTAACAAGAAAACGTTGAAGAGGAATAGGGAGAAGAGCGTAGAGAGGAGGAGGAGAGGCATAACACAAAATTGCATTTTCTTCTCCAGAGGAATTGAAAATGGTATTTTAGTAAATTTTTTGTTGTTGCTCTCGCTAGCAGTGGTGAAAGTTTCCTGATTTCGTTGGACCTTTCAATAGAAAATTTGCATTCATATGTGCTGAGTAGTAACTTTGCAAAAAAAACTAATAGTAACTAGCTTAAAGAAAGTAAAATTAACATATTAAAGTGCGGATCTAGTGTAACAAATAAGGATATGAAAAAAAGGATAGTAACGCTAACTCACAAAGTCTTCAGGCATCACCCACACCATCTACGAGCACTCGTCAAGGGTGTTGAGTGAGTACTCTTTTTTTTAAATTATTTATTATATCGCTACATATTATCAATTTGAATTCATGAATTACTTATTAGAGCATATTCTTTTTTTTAAATTGCCTGAAATGTATTTATTTTATATATATATATATATATATATATATATATATATATACACATATATATATATATATATATATATATATGTATGTATATATATATATACATATATATATACATATATATATATATATATATATATATATATATATATATATATATATATATATATATATATATATATATATATATATATATATGCACTTATGTATTTGTTTTTTCAAACATATGTATCGAGTTACTGGATATTAAGAGTATTTACTAGCGGAAATTTATTTATCTTTGAAACCTTTTGATTGAATCCCTTATATGCCTGTCCAAAGAATTAACTTATGGTAAGCATAAATAAAAAAATGGAAAATTGAACAGTACCTGCGGTCTTTCCATTTGCTTTTTTGAAACCTGTCGGGTATGGGACCCGCCACGTTGGCTGGCCCCTCCACTAACATGGGCTAGCCATCGTTTGAGCTCACCCATATTTAAGTCGTCCAGAGGTGCTCTCGCAGGGTGGAGTGGCCTTCTGCTCGCGTGCCCTTTTATGGTATAGTGTTATGTGATTTCATCACATAATACTATAACATAAATTTGCCACGTTCATATTTTTCATTTAAGGGAAAAATTTATGCAAATTATGTTTGTATGAGTTTTTCACTTAAATGAAAAATACATGGCCATGTCTACATTGGATTTTGATCCAGATGGCGGGTGCAGATTTTCAGATAAATTTGATCATCGTATCGGATTTTTTACTATTTATGTTCAGAGATTGTACTTTTAAATTTTTTCTGCTTGCATAAGGTGATTGCAGCTTATTAGTATAAAAGGTAGTATTAGTGGACAATGTGTAGTATTCGTGAAAATAGGAGAAATCTTATAACTCGATGTATCTCTTCCACTCTAGAACTCCAGAGTATAGTGTACTCATATAGTATCATCACTTAATGGCTCTGAAAAACCCGAACAGTGTCCACCGCGTGCTCAACAGCATGCAGCGGTAATTTTCAATACAATTGGTCTTAGCGAGCGTCCACACAGTGGCTCGAAATTCGCGTGATAATCAACACAAGGATGTACACAGCTGCTGTCTGCGTAATCTCCAATGTAAACAGTATAAACGAACATATCCGGCCCTGGTGAAGCGATCAGGCTCCTATTAATATTCAAAAAGTGTGAAACGTAGGTTAAATGGAAGCTGTGTAGATGAATGTTTAGGGTAAGGTTTTTTTAAAGAGTTTAAAATTGAAATAAAACATTCAAATTATTTTGATTATTAAATTTTTTTAATAAAATTAAGTTCAATGCGATTTAACATTTAGAAATGATTCTGGTTAATAGTCACCACGACTAGCAGTTATATAGTACGTTCGATCAACCTAATTTTTGACCCTTTTTCCAATATATCTGGTCTTATTTCAGCTATGAGTATGTTTCGATAACGGCCACCATTTACCACAATGGCAGCTCCTCGAAGGAAGTATGGACCGAGAATGCAATTAGCGTATACACCACACAATAAAGTTAATTTTAATATATGTAATGGAGCTTCAAGGTATTACATTGGATTATTGCCACTCCATAAATGGCGATTTTGGTTGTTGACATATCCAGCTAACCAAAAATGAGCTTCATCATTGAACAAAATTTTATAGTTTACTGTCTTGGGAATTGACCTTTGAATTTCAAAATGAATTTCCACAATTTGAAAGCGTTGAGTTCTAAAAGATTCATGATTGAATGGTAAACATTACTGATTTTGACATATTCATGTGATATGTAGAGGCTATATACATATTAACATTAAATAATTTGCCAAACAATTGAATTCAATATAAAACAATCAATAACATATCAATATCAAGTAATTGAATTCCACAAAACACACTAAGGTATATTTTGACATACCAATATACTCGTATAATATATTATGGAATTATGTTTTCGGTAGAAAATTAATGTGAATTAAATCAGTCTAAATTGTGGATCTTATACAATAGCATTAATATTGCTTTAGATATATTTATAAGTTGTTGTTTTCTATGAAATAGTTATTCCATACAATAAAATAATAAAATAATATTACTATACGATGTTGTAATCAAGCAGCCCAACTAGGCAAACATTAGCTCAGCCTCGAAATGAAAAAAAAACATCCGTGTCAAATATCAGAATGTCAAACTTTTTCGTGCAAATGAGCCTATTATAAACATTTTCATGTGGGGTATTAACGACAAAATAAATGAAATTAGTCACGTAAATATTCCTGTAATGTTATTGCCAGATGACTTCCGAGCTACTCAACGTTTAAAGCGTCGCCTTCGTAATATAATGGCCGGATTTGCAAAATCGATGTATTAGATTTGGGCTAAGATCAGCTGTCACTTTTGCATTTTTCAATAAGTCACATATCTTCGACTCAACAACGCTATGAATTTAGTACAGGAAGTTTAAAAATAGTTTTAAAAATGAATACCATGCAATTTGAATCGTTAAATTTTGGTGAGCGTAGCGTAAAGAATTGTTGTAGTAAAAACAATTGTGTTCACTAATCTACATGCAATACAAAATGCGAAAACATTCGCTGAAGCAGGTGCCAGAAGTTAAAAAGGTGAAAAATGTGGCGCCGTGAAATGTAGGTTTTTGAAACCGATTGCTATCACTAACCAAACGCTTGGAACTTTGCTCTCCGACGTTTTGATACATAAAACACGTAACTTCCTCTGCAAAACTATTTTTAGTCGGCAAGATACAAGTCGAAAAGTTAGCGATCGAAAGAAATGTCACTGCACTCAGCTGATCAGAAGAAAGCAAAAACCTGACGAAGTCATTATTGTATGTAAGCAGCTAAGATTTTGATGAGCTATGAATACGGCCATTATATTACGAAGGCGACGGTTAAAGTCGATAACCATTTATACAATAAGTTTCAGGCACTCTAACGCCCCCCAACAACGAGCGCTCGTCGAAGAAGTGGGTAGGTACCCTGTTTTGTTTTAAGACTTTTTATTGCACTTATTTATTGGATTAAATCTATATAAAGGAATTTTTTTTCAAATTTTAACAAAAATATAAGTGAAACAAAGTTTTATATTTTTAATTTTTAAAGAAATTAAGATCTGCAACAAATTTAAAGAAATTAAGATCTGCAAAAATGCACCGAATGTGAAAATAGCTTGAGAAGAAATAGGGTTTTCATATCGACTAACGAAGTTTTGTTAGATTGTAAGATTTAAAGCAGTGGAACGTAAAATGAATTTATAATCAACGAAATAAAACAAAGAAAAATGGAGTCAAGCTAAAAATTTAACACTCGGTCTTTCCATTTTTGAACCGCCACGTTCCACTCATGAGCTAGCTTTAGGGTGAGCCCCCCCCCCCCCCCTTGTTTATTGTTACAGATGCTCTCGCAGGGCTGCTTGGCCTTCTTCAATAGATATGGGCCAAGGCATCATTTTTCTGATTTCGATTGGGTTGAGAGGGGTGTGTGGGGGCACCGCCACAACCTGGGTGTCCCACTCTTATTTGTGGGCCGTGATCGTTCTCAGCAAGGACGAAACCATCTTGATTATCGTGCGTGGCTAATTGGTTATTCGACGTTGCGTTTTTCTTTTTGTAATCCCTTTCGGCAGGTTACTTTGCCCATTGACACCTTTTTCGCCAGCCAATCGGTTTCGCCTTTTTGACTCCGGTCACCTGATATATCGTAAGTGGGGAAATATTTTGTAGTGGGCCCTTGTACTGTGGGAAAAGAACCCGCACCATGAAACCGCAAAGCTAGCTTGCCAGCACTTACGCATCCCCAGCCAAGGCCATTTCCAGCGTAGTACTGATTCCGCTCACTGAGGTAGCAGGCGCCCGCAGCAGTCCTCAACGAATATTGTTAGCATCTTAAGATCACTACAAAGAGTAGTATAAATTATTTATATAATAAATTGAACAATTCAAAATATTATTATTACATGCTATGTAATAAATTACTGTTCTCTTATCAACGAAAATAAATTTTAATCAAGAGAAAGCAGAATTGTAACATCATACACAATTTATCCCCATTGAAAGATCTCATGCAACTAAAAAACACTTTGTATTATGCTCCAGACCAGCGAGCTAATCGGCAAAAATTCGCAAATTGCTAAGAAAGTGACGAGAAGGAAAGAAAACGTAAATTTTATTCAAAATTATTCATACGGAGGGCAAATATTTTCCATAATATACTAAACTTTTGGATCATCTCTAAATAGAATTCTTTTTCCTTGCGAAATTTCCCGTCGACGAAAAAATTCCCGTCGCTCTGGGGAAGTTTTGAGTGAGAGTTGTCAGTTTTGGTGAGAAGACGTTCTGAGAGAGTATGCTAACAGCCATCCCTGTATTTTTATAATGGGATATTTCGAGACGTCAACAATGTCAACAAAGTTGTCAATAAAAAAATTAATGAAGCGCGGGGGCTCCTCACTCGTAAGTTTTTGTTACATCCATCTTGCTTCGTAGTCGAATTAGATCGGGTGCGAGTGCCGTCGTTTGTAGATTTTGTAGTTTCATCATTTCATTTCTGAGATTATTAAATTAAAGAAATTTAGGCGTAACGTACCGTGGGCTAATCTTCAGCCAAACAAGTCCAAGTATTTATTTCTGTCAGCTCTGTGCCGCACAATTGATCGATAAGTCCGTTTCGTAGTGTGTTGTTCCAATTGGTGCTGTACAAACGTACAAAGTGTCTATCAAAGCAACTGCCCTGTGTGTGCTTTTCATTCCGTTCATTTTAGCTTATCGTTACTTGGAATAGTTCTTGTTTTGTTCATATCTGTCCATTGAAATCGTAAGTTAAGAGTCGGTTGATTCGGGTGAATTAAGAAATTGAGAATTTCAAATGCCCGCAAGAGCTCAGTCGTAAGTGATAGGAAGTGCACAGGCGGGTTGCACGGAAGATTCATATTTCGTATGAACAATTTCCACTTGAGTCGTTGTCGGCAAAGTATTTGACCCAGAGTTGCCAAAGTAGTCTGTGCTGTGTGTGTTGTTCGGTTGGTGGATTCAGGAGGCTGCAAATCAGAGGTACTGAGTTGCATCCGAGTCGGTCAATTAGTAAATTGGTAAATTACCCAGAAAAATGAAAGTGCTGCGCAACAAATGAATAATTACTCAGTGTCGACGGAGATAGTGGCTGTGGATTGAAGTTAAATGTGTTGAATCATTCAGTGCCTGTTTTGCAGCGAAATTTGCACGTTTTATTGCATAGTGTGTACGGTTGCCAACTTGCATTGTTTATGTCGGACAAACGAAGATTGCAAGAAAGTGCTTGAATGTTATGCAAAAGGGTTTCTCGATGCACACTCTCGGTCGGGTTGAATGAATTGTGAAGTGCTGTTCAGACACAAACGCACAGCGACTGCTGCTAGTCAACAATAGGATAGTTGGCAAGAAAGGGCATCGATCGTCGTTGACAAGTGACGACTTGGGGCTGCAGCTGAAAGGAATCTTATGAACACTGGCACTCGTGGCAGAAGGGGATATACTCGTATGAACTTGCACAATGCATTTTTCAATACCGGATACGCAGGATTTTTATAATGAGGCAACTGGATCTACCTATACGGTGAGTTGTATATGAGTATATTGTAGTATTTTAAGTGCCTACTGTGAAGAATTTGTCGCAATGTATGAAATGAGATTTTCCTCTGAAAAATTAATGGGCGCAGGAGCTCGTATGGAGTAAGCGAAATATGGTAAGAGCGTTATAGGAAATTATTTTGTAGGGCTTTTTAAAAGGTACATTACAAAGACACTACTTTCATGTCATGTCTGTCCGTCGGTCACAGCAAGTTCTCTCAGAAGCTATTGAAGCTAGAATCACCAAACTTTCTGGAAGGGTTATAAGTGGTGGTCTTACAGATAATCAGGTCTTACCAATATCTTCGAATATTTTTAAGATGTATTTTTTGTTGTTGAATTTATAAACGAGAATTTAGTTTAAATAATTAATTATATTTTATTATGGTGATAATAAGATTAACCAAACTCGTATTTCATCACGATTTGATACTTTAATAATGATTATTAGATTAAGTTAATTTAGGGATAAGAAGTCCGCGTGGTGTAGTGGTTAGAGCACTCATCCTGTAAGCCGAAGGTCCCTGGTTCGATCCCCGTTGGCGGCAACTAGATTCTTGGGACGGACTATAAGCCTGTTCAGTTATGATACGTGCTGGTTTAAAAAATCAGAACGTATCGCAGACGGAACAACGACCAAAAGCGTGATACTGACCATATCACCTTGTGGAGCGCCGACACACTCGATTATGATAATGAAATACTCTATATCTAAACGAAGACCCAAAGGGGCTGTGCAGCTACAGTTTTTTTTTTAAATTTTACTTTAGAGATAACAGCGTAATGTACTTAGAAAGTTAATATCGATAAATAGATTGCAACCTCGATGCTCCCCATATACCGAGATGTCCCTTAAACATTTTTTTTATAACAAAGGGCCTTGATTAGAACTTACAGAACCTGATACTAAGAAGTCAATTTATGAATCGTGGAGTACAGGGGGAGTCAAAAAGTTAGAAAAATATGTATCCTCCCTCGCGATTGCACAGGTTTGAGCTGAAAAATATGAAAAAATCACGGAGGTAGGTACAAGTGCAACAAATACCTCAGAAGTCGGAAATTCACTCAAACTTATTACTAATAGTATGATTTGTGAATTTTACTTTTGTTCCATAAAATTGAAATAGTACTCTTCTTAGAGTTTCACAACTACCCACAAAATTTCATTGAAATCGAATCATAATCAGGTTTCTTATATATCTAGAAAGAAAACAACAACAATATGTGGTGGTGGTGGTGGGTATCGTATTTCAAATCGACCGAGAACCTACAATTTACTTCAGATTTACTTGAACATTTCTAGAATATTGTTTTATTTATTTATTTCGTAGTATTTAGAAAATTTTCCTCCCCCTTAACCCCCTGATGCATAAAGTGACTTTATTTCAGATTCTAAAAGATCTAATCGATGCCTTTCATTTGATACCCTACTCGACCGCATTTGATAAAAAAAAATTAAGGGCCACTTCAGCATAAGGGAGGGATCCCCTTGAAAAATTTTAAAATAATTGATAAGACTGAAACTTTTGAAAGATCACCATTTCTGATCCTTACACAAATTTTGAGCTGTCTAGCATCTAAAGTTTCTGAGGAAACTTGCTGCGACGCATGGACTCATCAAACATCGAGATGCTTACTCTGGTACCACTAGAAACAAAGAACATCTTAAGTTAGTGCTTCCCCGCGCTTATTGAAAACTCTGGGATCCAATAAGATTGGACATGAAGAAACGTTAGATATCTTCTTCCTTTTAATATCGGCAGAGGCTTTGCGATAATGTTTGGGGATACGTAGGTATCTATCAAACTCTTTCCGAGCTGAATGACTCCTTCATGTACCCTGGCGACCCTTCGCACCCAACCTCCGATCGAACTACGGCCAAAATCCTAAGATGCTCCTTATAATCCTGTGCAACCTAGGCCTTTTTAATTCCTTCCACATTTGAACATATCCTTGTAACAGCATCATCGCGCGATTCATTTAAACCCAGAAAAGACCGCAACACGAGTACTGAGTGGTTAACAAAAGCAACAACAAAAATGGGAACTCCCTTTTCGAATAATTCCATGTAATGTGTCGCCATCGCTATAAAGTCAAAGTCAAAAGCGCTTTATTTAATACTAATCGTTATAAACTTTAAAAGACTATAAAGCAAATTCCAAACAAGCAAAATACGAAAGCTTAATGGCCCAAATAGCTCTCTAAATTTATACGTTATTACTGAATCACATTTCATAAGAAAAAAACCAATAGCAAATTCAAATTAATTGAAATTATTACATATTTTCTGATTCAGTTGGAAAAAAGAGAAAAGACTAACCAAGACTATTAAAAATTATTTATAATTGCAACACCAAAGTGAACTTTTGTCCTAAACCTAATATGTTAGAACCTAATTCTAATAAAATTCCATCAAATCCTTTATTTTATACTAAAAAAATCCTATCACAATATTCCTAACTTAAACGTTAAACCTTATCTTTAAACCCTAATATGATACACATAACACATACCTATCCTTATATTGAAACTTATCCCTAATTTTTACCATAAACAAACACGAGATGTAGCAATAATGAGATAACTAAGTAAAGAAAAGGACAAAAACAGAAAAGAAACACGAATAATTTTTTTTTGTGGTAGGAGGGTGAATGCCCATTTACGCACAGAGTATGGGACTCTCATGCTCGAAAGAAGGCGACTGGACTACCCGCTAAACACCTCCCCTGTCAACCTGAGAACCTAGCCTGGGATCGTTTGACACATTACTTCGGGTCAGGTCTCGTTTTGTTACACCGTGAGGCGCCTTCAAGCTGGGGGATCCCTCTTCTAGCGGTAGGGGAGAGGAGAAGAGGTAGAGCTGGACAAGCGATCCCCCAGCCCCAACACCCCCGCCTGCTGTGAGTCCCTTTTATCTTTTAGGACTGCCCGAACATAATGTGCCACCTGGTTCCATTTGTTAACCGATTGTGAGCTGTCCCGTCTCCCTGTGGAGGTCCCTTTTATGCACGGAAAAAATGTGTGGCAGGCATTGTCTTCCTCTCCTGGGCAAAACTGACAATCGGGAGACCGTGACTTACCAATCTCGTACAGGTAAGACTGAAAATACCCATGCCCGCTCAAAAGCTGCGTCAGATAGAAGTTAGTCTCACCATGCCTTCGATTCAGCCACGGTCTCATATCCGGGATGAGGCGTGCAGTCCACCTTCCCTTCGTGAAATTCAATCAAGACTGTTGCCAATCGTTGAGTGAGCGCAGTCTCTCCTCGCGGACAACCATCTCCCTCTCATCCTCGTTTCGACGCAGGTAAATAGCGCGGCGCTCTCTAGAAAGGAAGCCGATAGGTATCACACCTGCAATGACTTTCACCGCCTAATCAGAGACTGTCGGATACGAATATCCAATCCTCAGCGCTCCTTTTCTCTGTACCTGTGCCAGGAGTTTTCAGTAAACCTCCGTACTGAGAGCGTCGCCCCATACCTCTACCCCGTACAGTAGCACTGACCCTACAGCACTCATCAAGAGGCGTCTTCTTGATGGGCTGGGTCCCCCTACGTTGACCATAAGTCGACTCAGAGCCGATACTCCCGAAGCAGCCTTCTCAGCCGTTGCCCTGATTTGCTCAGAGAAATTCATCTTCGAGACGATCAGTAGCCCCAGGTACTTCACAGCGATTCGTTTTGTATGTCTCCAAACTGATTATCCTTACTCTAGGGATTCTTTTTTGTCAAGATGACCACTTGGGTTTCTTCCAGTGCTAAACTGAGCCAGCGAGCAGTCATCCAGTCTCTCACTCGGCGCATTAGCATACCTAGCCTAAGTTGCGCTTGTTCAACGGTGCGTCCAGCGACCAGAGCCGCAAAATCATCCGCATAGCCGATCAAGCGCGACTCATCTGGCATCTCCAGTCTCAGCAGCCCGTCGTAAGACACGTTCCACAGGTCCGGACCAAGGATAGACCCCTGGGCCAGACCCGATGTAACAACCATCCTTCGTGGTCCTGTGTCGTGTCGTAGAGCAGGCTTCGGTCCTTTGGGTAGTCCCTCAAAAGCCACATTAGATATTCTGAAACATGAAAAGGGGTTTCCAGCGTATCCAGAAAATCCACCCATCTAGCGGAGTTGAAGGCGTTCCTGACGTCGAGTGTCACCAACAGGACTATGTGCCTCTGCCATTTGGACCGCGCTCAACACCACTGCAATCGCATCAATAGTAGAACGTCCTGCTCTAAATCCGTACTGCCGAGGAGATAAGTCCCCAGCAGCACGAATCGCGTTAGGGAGACTTCCCTTGAGAGGTTTCTCTAGCACTTTCCCAGCCGTGTCTAGCATGCATAACGGGCGGTATGCAGTCGGCGATTCGGGATTTCCCTTCCCCTTGCTGATCAGCACGAGCCTCGCTTTCTTCCATCGTACCGGGAAAACCCCGTCACGTAGGCAAGCGTTGAATGTGCTGAGCAGCAAGTCAGGACAATGGTGATAGACAAGCCGCAACACCTCAGCCGAACAACCATCTGAACCTGGAGCCTTCCTCGCTTTCAGTGAAAGGACTGCCTCCTCCAGTTCCAGCTGTGTGAAGAGTGGGCACTCGACTGCTGTTTCACCATGGATAGCGTCAACTCAGACGGGATGGACGGGGAAGAGTGCCCGCACTATCTCATCTATCTTTTCCGCATCATGTATGCAAGGCTTCCCTTGGGCGCTAAGCTTCCGCATAACTAGCTTGTAGCCAAGGCCCCACGGATCCTTGTTCACATTGTCCACTAGGTCTTGCCAGTAGCGAGCCTTGCTCTTGTTGAACAATTTGCGAAGGCATTTCCTGGCCGACTTATATTCTGCCACGGGGTTGCATGCCTCGTCACGGTTCCGCGCCCGTTGAGCCTCACGTCGAAGCTTGTGACACCTCCTTCGCTTTTTAACGATTTCACTTGACCACCAGTGCACTGGAGTTTACTGTGCCGGGGTTTTCGACGGGGCATAGATGCTTGCAAGCAGTCGTAATGATGCTCATAATTGAGTTCACCACGTCTTGAGCTGCCATTTCTTCCGTCCCCTCCGAAGCTCTCTCCAGCAGCTCACCTGCTGTGAGCACCTCGACGAACTTCTCGACGTCCATCCTTCCGGTGTTCCATCCAGTTGTAGCAAGCCGAGAGAATGGACGTTGATAGACAACATCACTGATCTCAAGCAAAATGCCCTGATGATCACTGGCTGAATAGTCCTCTAATACCATAGATCTCAGAGAGAATGGATACGAAATGCATCGAGAGAATTGAAGCACTTTATCATGTAGTGTGAAGTTGGCGCGTTATTAGCTGTTGATTCGAATTTCAAATAAATTTGACGTGACGTCTCCCACTAATTTTCGCATCTTGAACTAAATCAATTTCCCGTGCGGATATTCTAACTTGAACGATGTAAAAGATTGAGCATGACTTACCCTACGAAGGATACGTCCCCGACATGCTTCCTAGAGCTGTTTTTATAATCCCACTCACGTCACTACATTTTTCATTTTTCGACACAACAACACTCGCGATCCGCAACAAACTTTTCAATTTGATTAATTATCACATTTGCAACGCTTTTGCACTAGATTGAACACGGTTTATCTTGTAAAATTGTTTTGTGTACAATTTCAAATTCAACTTGATTAGACGTTTCCCATTAATGTTGAATTTTCACGAACCATATGTTTTCAATCATATGTTTGATATTTTGTTGACAATTCGGAGGTTAAGGTATAAGAGGGCTGGGATTTTCGTGAGAGCAACTAGAGAGCCACTTGAGTGTGTGGATTCTCTAGCGGCGTGAAAGGTAGTGGGATTTCAATTCGCATGCGAGAGGAAGGCATGTATGTAGTAAAAGTACTTCACTCACGTATGGATGAAAAAAAGCTCATTTCGCGTCCATTAGTTTATATGTCTTTGTCTAATACTCTCCAATTGTGTATCCTCCGTATTAAGAACTTCAAGGCAAATGTCACGTCTGGTATGGTTCCCTCACAGTCAATACGGCAGAAAGTCGGCATATTTCCGGTGTTTAGTACGACGAGCGCCATTCTGGCCGCCATTTCCAGGATTCGTTTTCCCCACGGATCTGTTTGAGGCATACCCCATTCGATTGCTTTAGCGTTAAAGTCTCCCCCAACGAGCACGTTGCTCTCTGCATTCGAGACAGCACCCTCCAGAGCATTAAGCTTGGCTTGGAAAGATTACATCGATTCGTTCGTCGTTAGGTACACACTAAAGAATGTGGTCCCTGAACACCGAAACCATCCCTCCGTCCACAACTCTCCGCTTGGAAATCACTGTTCCGAACCGAGATGGCCAGTTTCGTCAGGATAACATAATGCAGAACTTTTATCATGGTGTTGCTCACTCAGCAGCAAGAAGTCGGCTTTCATGTCCCCCGCAAACTGCTCAAGCAGATTTTGGGCGGCTGAACTGCGGTGTAGGTTAGCTGTAAGATGCCGGTCATTGAAGTTCTGATTTTGCCTTGGCAAGGGCTTCTTGGAAAACCTGGCATTTTCCTGATCCCAAGACGTATCCAAAATCAGGTCTTGGATCAGCATCCTTGCAAAGAATAGAGTGTGCCTCCTTCGTACACTCTTTTCTTTTATGTCCCATTTCACCGCATTTGTAACATAGGGAACTCCAATCGGGTCCTTTGCATACTTGTGTGGTGTGACCATAGCCAAGGAATTTTCAACGTGGAAGAGGTGTTGCTCTTCCCCGCTTGTTCAGAAATTGTTCGACGTCCTTTTCGGTGAAGTCAATTATGGCCATGCGTTGTCCCCTATGGTTTTCTGGTCAGCCTCGCTTTGATTCTTCCCACGCTAGGGAACTCCCTTTTGATGGCCTCACCTCGGCCAAATCCGTGACGCAGTCCATATCTCTTATTTCGATCGTTGCCACCTGCTCAAGCGAGGCTATAGTTGCGCTTTTGACGAGGACTTTCTTTACTGCGTCGCAGAATGCTTCCTAATTGTCGGCCTCTGCTACGACTTCGACCAGTATGTGGCCCGACTGCGTTGTTCGTACTGCTTTAATGGCAGTGTTGGTGTCTTCGGGCCTTACATTTCCCCTGATGTCCCGCAGCACCTCCGCGTAGAATCGGCCATCTTGGGGTTTTGCGAGCAGTGCCTGCTGCCGGTGTCTTCGTTGGGGCTTCTTTGTCTCCTGTTTTGCATCAGGTCTTTTTCTTGTTGGGCGTCCGTGTGAACTTTACTTTCTGGCACTTTTTGATGGAGTTTCTTTGCGGCTTTCTTCCTTCTTCTATCCCGATCCCCTTCGATTGGGCTAGACACCATTCTTTTATTGATTTTTGATGGTGGAGCCATCTGCACGTGGCCTTTAGATTTCGCCCCCAGCGCTTCTTTAGCCTTCTGTTCCTCTTCGGCCTTCTGGTCCGCTTCGGCCTTTAACCAGCTCCTCCGATAATGCCCTATGCGGTCTAGGAGCTCCTCTAGTTCAAGGAGCCCAATCTTTACTGCTTTATTGACTTTTGGCGAGTCGCATGCAGATCGTATTCTTTTCAGAAGTTCTTCCGCTTTTCGGAAAAGCTCGGCAATTGTACTTTGCGACCATCCTTGGGAGAGATTATCGCTTTCCGTTTCCGAATACAGTACTTCCGCCATATTTTTGACGTTGACGATGCAATCACACGTCGCTTTACTTGCCTGGTCACTCGTTTCTGTTCCTATCGTAACCTCCTCGTCGACTTCAGGATGGTTCTTTATTATGTCGAGATTTACGACCCTTGCATCGGTCGCTTCGGTAACGATCGCAGTATTGACCATCGAATTCTCGATGTTCTTTAAATTTTCCTCCCTCGCTCGAACACCTTAAGCGTCCTGCAGAGTTTCCCGCTTTTCCTTTTTAGGGCGCTCTGGCGTTCGCATCATTTTTTGCTGCGCCCGAACCCCGCAGGAATCTCAGTCGGCCCAGACTATCTGCTAACTCCATTCGTGTGTGTGGTCGCCTTATTGGTCCCATGGTTATCTTTGCAGAGCAGGGAGGCCATGCGAGGGTTGGCACAAGCCCTTATGGGGACAAGTGCTCACAGCCAGACCAGCGCTAATCAGGAGTCCATCTCAACCGAACCTACACCACCAACCCAATAGTGCGTACTTCCAACGTACTCCGAGGCCTGCCAAAGTTTTACCGGGACGAATGCGGATGAAAGAAACATAATACGCCGAAGAATGCAGCTTGCAAATAAAACATTTTATTCAGTTTTGACTATCTTGAAGGCCGGCTGCATGTACAGGAAAATAAAGCTACAACTATACAAATCTTTGATAAGGCCTGTGTTATGTTATGGGTGTAAAATATGGACCCTAACCCAGACATCCGCAAATATATTGAACGCCTTCGAAAGACAGATCCTGGGGCGAATAATTGGAGCGAAGCTAGACGGAGACCAATGGCGAATTCGATACAACCATGAGCTGTCTGCAATTTTTGACGAGCCGGAGTTCTCAACGATTGTAAGATTGCGGAAGCCGCAAAGGGCTGGCCGTGTGGATTGTATGGACGAGCAATGGATAACCAAAAAGGTATTTGTTGAGAGCACTGAAATGCGGAGACCAGTGGGGAACCGGGGATACGCTGGTCTGACTCGATTGACGAACACAGTTCATCGCTGCTTGGATCTCGAAATTGGAGGATGCGGTCAATCGTCCGAGACGGTTGAGGTGCTTTTTGCAGGAAGCAAAGGCCGAGGAGTCTGCAGTGCTACCAGAAAAAGAAGAAATAAGTTAGGCTTAGTTCCTGATTTATGATATGATATGATTTTACTTCGTCAGGAGAAGTATCGTACGGCAATTTGGAGAAATAAATACTTTAGTGGCCGAGCTACAACCCTTAAAGAGGATGCATGGATGAACAGCAACTGCCTCAGAGGAAATGCAAAGTGAATGCAGGCGTGGTTGCCGAAGCAAGGGTTGCTGCTAGTGGGAATTTAAATTTAGCTGCTGCTGATGTGAATGATGTTATTGTATGTTTTGCTGTATTATATAGCGAGCAAGTCGCGGTTGTAGACGCTGTACTTTGACTCGTGTATGGAAACTTTCTTCTGCAAGAAAGCCAACAGGATTCACCGATGACCCTCTTCCTATTCCAAAACGGCGCCCACGGCGATGTTGGAAGCATCGGTCGTAAGTCTGAGATGTGTATTGGCTTGGAAATGGACAAGCAGGACGGAGTCAACCAAGCTATTCTTATACTTTATAAACGCATCCTCAGTCTCTGGAGCCCGCTCGATGACACTCTGGTCTCACTTTTTGTTGCCTGCCCACAACTTGTTCAGGAGACCCTGTAGTATAGCAGTGTCACGGACAAACCGCCGATAAAAATTTAGTGCTCCCAAAAACCCCTGGATATCTTTTACGGGGACAGGCCTCTTGAAGTCATCGCATCTACTCGAGACGTCGATAATGTGCCCCTATCCGGAAACATAATGGAGTTGAGGCGGCATGGCGGTCGACACTGCCTTGCTGCGGCATCAAATATAAATACTTAGTAGTCAATATCGATACAAATATAAACTGAATGTAAGCTTAATGTAGTAGTGAAAATTCAAGAATTAATACAAGTTTCATATATACGAGTATGTATGACAGATAGATAATTTCATTGAATTTTATAGGAGTCGCTCCACATTAGACGGTAATACTTAAATTTATATAACAAAGCATAGTCAAATAGGATGTCAATTGAGAGTTCCTTTGAAAGGGTACACTCCTTTGATAGGTTACAAAACTCTTTTGGTACGAGCGTTAAATATAATCAATTTCTCTGAACCAAATCTACTTATATATCAGGTCTTGCATTAAAAGATCTTAATTACTCGTACAGTTTCTAACGTATATTGCATCTATTTTTGCACTAAATCTTTTGCTTACATCCAAGCAAAATCGATAATTTATTCAAGGCCGAATAAAAATTACTATTTTGTAAACAAAATTTGATAGCACCAAAAAAACTTAATTTATTGAACATCAGCTACCGTTACAACATCTAGTATCCTAAATTTGCATTCTAATTTATCGTCATCTGAATATTTATTGGTTTTTGTTTTGATGTTGGCAGATTTTGAAATTTATTCTACATATTATAATTTAGTTGCGCCGTGATAGCTCATAGAATATATTTGTAAAATGATTCTTAAAAATAGCAAAAAATTATCAATTTACTGTTCGAATATATTGTCAAAGTTTATAATCCAATTAACGTCCAATTTTGATATATTTATTACACCTTTTGGTTTTCCAATTTTAGGGAAAATAAAGTTGATGCTGAAGATGGAATTTATTGCATATTTCGTAGTTAATTCTTATGTAATTATCTCCAAAAAACTTGGCAATGATATTTCATTTACAGCCAGTAAATTAACAATCGATTCAAGTTTTCTTGTCACCATTGCCGGAATTGCGTCACGTTTCAGTCTTTAAGAAAATTGGCTCCATTACAGATCATTTTGCATGTCTCAATGCAACCATCTGTTTGTTGAAATTCCGCTGATAATTCATCTAAGCCGGACATAGTCGCGTTGACTCTAAAGATATTTAGTTGCAGTAGAAATTGACGGCAAGTGAATTTAAAATTTACCACAAAGCAAATCAACCTATACAACGATCTTAAAGAAATTGTGCACGATCAAAAGAAGAAATTCAAATGTACATTCATTCTCTTGGCAACATTGTATGTACAAAGCGAACTTGCAAAAGATATTGAGATACGACCCGTAAGTTACAAAACTTGTTGCATTGCGGCCATTAAGCGCCCACTTAATGCGCCGTACGATCACCCACTATCCAAAAACGATTGGTTACAAAGTGTTGGGGTCTTAACACCATACCAAATTTTCCAATGATTCTGTTTTAATATTTGGTCGTTCGTTGGCCTTAAAAATGCTTAAATGTCGTAGTCATGTCCATCTATGCTCATGATTATCATAGGCAGGCAATAAATCTGGCGAGAAAAGATATAAGCTTATGTTTCTATATTAGATAAAACCTATCAACAACGGATTAAATATTCTGTACCAAATTTTTGGCTTAAATTGATTTTAATATTTTGTTTGGGTGTTAACACAATTTCGTTATGATATCATTAACAATAAGAGATTCGTTGAATACAATGACTCAATGCAAGCCGTGCATTTAAGGGGTGTATTATTTATTCGATTAGCTCATGCACACATATGACACTGAATAATGCACTAAACAGCAAACGTTTTGGGGAATTAAATTCAATAAGATAATTTCCAGATACAAGAACTGACTGGAGCACGACAAGGTCTTCCGCTCTCTTGAACCAGTTTGCTTTTATTACATTTCCTGATTCTTACTATTTATCCATTCGGAAGAAATATTTCGTCGAGAGAGTGTCCATGGTATTTATTCGATTCACGTTTTGTCTGAAAAATTGAAATCATTATTTGAAATTCATCGAAGGACTTGTAAACAACAACACCATAATTCATGGAAAATATTTTCGAATTATGTATATACAAAGTAGATTTTCGTTTACATTGCCCAGTTCATGATTTAAAAAAAAGTTCAAAGTTTAAACAACATCCCAGTAATTTGCTTTTTTTACTTCAGTGCTTTATTGAACGTGAGTCTGAAGTGCACTTTCTACATTTTAAGCTGCGTCTGGATGAGGTACTCCTGTTCGTCTATTTTTAAGTGTTTGATGTTATTTACAACTTTATAGCCTACGAGTGTAGTGTTCATTTATTATGAATTTGAATTACTTTTGGGACTGAAAATATTGAAAATTTTAGTTGGATAAAGTATCTTAAATATTTGGGTAATATTAGTCTGCCTTTCGGCCAAAGAACTGAATACTTGATAATTTATACCCAAGTAAATAATTGAACGGGAAAACACCGAGTGAAAAATCACTTAGCAAATTGATGGCCCTAATAAAGCCCAAGATAAAATGCGAAGTTCCCAAAAAGGGCCTATTTGCAGGACATTTGACCCAAACTACTCCAGTTGAAATTTTAAGCCTACTTGTAGTAAACGATTTTTGCATCTACAGTCTTCCACAAAAGTCAAGGTACAGAGAATCGGTAACTGAAAATTGTATTACTGAATCAATATTTTTATTTGAAAACCAAAAGTTATGAAATGGTAATAATACGAGTTCTGTTGAATTTAAGTTATCATAAATTTAAAGGGATTCGGCAATAATGATCATTGAAGACAATAATTTTTTGTTGGCAATGTCTCTTTTCTACTCCACAAAAGTCGTGGTACAGTAGCAGAAAATGCCCTGTTATTTGTAAAAAGGGGAATCCCCAAAGTTCATATTATCAGAGTGAGTTAACAACCGTAGGCCGCTGTTTTTAATATCGCGTCCGTATTCGTAGTGTATCTTTTATTTAATAAAATTTTTAAAAAATGAGTCGAAAGGAGTTGAGTATTAAGGAGCGTGAAATAATTATTAATCTGCACTCAAATCAGAGCAAATCATATTCTGAAATATAGCTGAACTAGTGTTGCGAAGTCGGTCAACCATTCAAATAGTGATAAATCGATTTAAGAAGGAAATAGAGTGGAAAATGTGCCCCGAACAGGTCGTCCATCTAAACTAAGTGCAAAGGACAAGAGAAAAATTTCGCGAATGGTAAAACAAGATCCATTTCTAAGCTGTAGAAAAATCTGCGATGCTCTTGGAATTAATGATAAGAAGGAGGTTAGCGCAGAAACTGTGCGTAGAGCTGTCGTAGAAGCTGGATTTTCATCTCGTACGCCTAGAAGAAAACCTCTTGTAAGTTCCATAAACAAACAAAAAAGAATAACATTTGCAAAAGCATAACCAATAACGTTTTGGGATAATGTTTTATTTTCGGATGAGTCTAAATTTTGTATATTTGGTGCAAATGGGCATAAGAGGGTCTGGCGAAAAGTAGGAGAAGCATTTAATCCCAAGAACACTATTAAAACAGTAAAACATGGAGGCGGTGGTGTTATGGTTTGGGGTTGCATGGCTGCTGCTGGAGTTGGAAATCTGACATTCATCGAAAATACTATGGATCAGAACTCTTATTTAGAGATTCTACGAAACAACATGAAACAAAGTGCAGCCAAATTAGGTATGCGAGAAGATTTCTTGTTTCAACAGGACAATGACCCTAAGCACACTGTGCATAAAGTTCGAATGTGGCTATTGTACAATACTCGCATGCTTGCTACACCGCCTCAAAGCCCTGATTTGAACCCTATAGAGCATCTTTGGAATGAGCTTGAGACAAAAATCCGAAAAAGAGTGATATCAAGCAAGGCGCAGCTTAAGGATGCTATATTGGAGGAGTGGGCCAGAATCAGCAGCGAATTTACTAAAAAATTGGTATATTCTATGCCTAAAAGACTGAAGTCAGTAATTCAGATGAAAGGATTTCCGACAAAATATTAAGAAAAGTATAATTCAAATATCTATGCAAGACTATAATTACAATTTGTATCATTTTTCTTTAGGTGTACCATGACTTTTGTGGACTTCATTCATTGACTTTCCAACACATCATATGTAATAATATATTAATACGACAGAATTTTCGTTTTGTTTTACATGAATTTAAATTTAATGATTATAGTTGAAGTAATACCAAAAAAATTTTATCACTATAGGTTTTTTAAATAAAAATATCAAACAATTTTCATGATATTTATCACTGTACCTTGACTTTTGTGGAAGACTGTATTTGATACTGAAGTTGAACTTTCTAAATCCAATCCGGTTTGAAATTGCCCACAATTAATTCGCTGTTGGGGTTAACCGTTGCCTTCTTACTCGGGCCCGAAACCGCAAACACTACGTCACGTCGCGAACTAACCTCTTCGAGTAGCCTCATCAGCGCCATCTAGTGTTGTTTAAATCAAACAAATTTTCTAAAAAATTTTGACAGATATGATTGTAGTTTGAAATTTTACCAGTACTCTCAATGCCCCTCACACAGGCCCGAAAGTGGATGCATGACGTCACAATTCGCACCAGGATTTTAGACCTATTGACCCATTCTTTTAGACCAATTGAGCAGCTTTTGACAGTTCCCACAGTGACGTCATGTGCGTTAATTTCTTTCCTTTTGGGCCTGTGTAAGCAGGCGTTGGTACTATGTCAACGATTCATCTTAAATATGAGGCGTCGAAGACATTAGCGCGCAAATATATGTACACATACTCAAAAAAGTCTGCGTACATCTCATTAGTACAAACTGAATTATGTTGGAATCGTATGAATCAATAATGTGATCTTGGTTTAATCATTTCGATAAAAGAGCCTAAACTGCAAGAAATGTATTGAAGCAGGTTTGTTTAAAAAATACCCAAAATTATCGAACATATAGTTATTTCAATACTTGGAAGTCTGTGAGCAGCCCCAAAAAAGTCTGCGTACACATCACAAAATTTGGGGGTTCCCCGAAATGTGCAATGTTGATGCCTTCACTTTTTCATTGTTCTGCATGACAGTACTTCATTGGAAAATTGTCTGTGTGTTTTGCGTGAATAAAAGACTATTCTTTAATATGGAAGTAAAAAAAGGAAATCAGTGTTAGTGAGCGTAAAGTCATAGTAAAATTGCGTGAAAACGGGAAAAGTTTTCGTGAAATCACAAAATTAGTTGGGAGAACCCATTCCTCGGTCCAAAGGGTTGTTGCTAATTACAAAGAAAGCGGTTTGATTATTTCACGGCATCGATCAGGACGTCCTCCCAAGCTTACAGCATGTGAACGTAGGAGTATTATTAATGCTGTGAAACAAAATCCCCGATTAACCGCGTTCCAAATTGCGCAGGATATAAGAAAGAAATACAATAAAACAATAAGCAATGAAACAGTGCGCATAATTCTCAGAAAAGGCGGTTAGCATGGTCGAGTCGCACGTAAAAAGCCGTTCATGTCGGAACGGAATCGCCGAAAGAGAGTGGAATTCGTCAAACATTATGTAAATATGCGAAAAGAATTTTGGGAAAGCGTTCTTTTTTCGGACGAAAGTATGTTTTGTATATTTGGGATAAAAGGACGAAAATTAGTATCGAGAAAACGCTCGACAGAATTCAATAAAGAAAATTTGATTCCCACTGTAAAGCATGGTGGCGGCGGTGTGATGGTTTGGGGGTGCAGCCAGTGGAGTGGGGTAACTCGTTTTCATAGAATCTACAATGGATAAATACGGGTACCTTAATATTTAAAAAAATTAATATTAAGCAAAGTGCCGAGAAATTGCGGCTGGGGAACGCATTTTTCTTTCAGCACGATAATGACCCCAAACATACAGCTGAAATAAATAGGCTTTGGTTGGCCTACAACGTCCCAAAACTCTTAGCTACACCTCCTCAATCACCAGATTTAAACCCAATTGAGCATTTGTGGGATTTACTTGAAAGAAAAACTCGAGAGCATGACATAACTAGCAAAGAGTCATTAAAAAATGTTATTTTGAACGAGTGGAACAAAATAACGGCCGAAGAAACATCAAAACTTGTTCAATCCATGCAAAATAGGCTAAAGGAAGTCATTTATAGGAAAGGCTATGCTACTAGATATTAAGGTTCAAAATCTGAAAGCTAATATAGTGGTTTTCAAATAAAATGAATAAATTTTTTCAGGTGTACGCAGATTTTTTTGGATGGATTTTCATGACTTTTTGGAAGAAAGTTTTTTATTTTGGTTATTCTAAACAGCGAACGAGTGATCAGCTACATATTTATGTACCATATAGTTTAATGAATATAATAAAGAAAAGATTTTAAGTTATAAACAAATGGCAAAGGTTTTTATATTGATATATTTGCTACCACCAGCAAGTGTACGCAGACTTTTTTGAGTATGTGTATTTCCTTCTCGTTTGTATCATTCCGGCTGAAATTCATCTGAGAAATATAATATTTGACAATCAAAAAAGCCTGCTTTCGGCCTACTGAGATGTTGCTTTCAAGTTTTCTAGACAGCTGTTTGTGGAAATTTAGAGCTACTGAGCAGCTGTTTCTGGTGCGGGATGTGACGTCAGGTACGTTAATTGATTTTCTTATGCGGCAGGAAGGACAGCCTGGGCTACTTTGAATGCAAATGCTATGATACTAATCTCGTACAGAATAGAGTTCAATCAACTTCAGGCAGTTATAACA
Organism: Odontomyia ornata; assembly: GCA_963969285.1. NCBI lineage: Eukaryota > Metazoa > Arthropoda > Insecta > Diptera > Stratiomyidae > Odontomyia > Odontomyia ornata. The sequence continues at coordinate 33,692,545 of OZ017742.1, read as the reverse complement.
TGTGAGACGACAGCGGAATTGTGGGCTCGTCTGAAAACGATTCATGAACAAAGAAAAAGCAGTGTTATAAAATGATATTTAAACTTGAAATAAACCTGGAGGTGGCTAATGTGGCAGTGGGAGATCAGCTAAATGGTGGCATAGGGAATGGGTCACATAAGCTTCCATACATTGATAGAAAAGGCCGACAGTGGGCTCATTCCAGGACTGAAGATAAATAATCTTGATGGGTTATTCTGTGAAATAAGTCAGTTTGGAAAAATCCACCGACGACCATTTCAAATGAACTTACAATAAAGAGCAGAGAAACCAGGTGAATTTGTGTGGTAAGATGGCACATCCATCAGTCAGTGGTGCGAACTACTTTTGATTGTTCAAGGATGATTGTACTTCATATCGATCAGTGTACTTTATTAAACATTCCGTAAAGGACTGCAGCGATGGTTTGCTGCCTCAGCGGAAGAGGATGTTAAAATCCGTCGAGATTGGCCTTGTCTGAGGACGCGTGAATGCGCTGGCAGGCGAGCGTTGCGGTGTCGTGGGGCGGGTTCTTTCCCCCAGCACAAGGACCCACTACGCATTCACGAATTCCTAGGTCACAAAAAAAGAAAGTCGACCGATGTCGAAAAAAAGGAGGTAACCAACTAGGGGTTGGCGATTGCAGATGAAAAAGGAGAAACTGGACCTGGGGAAGACAGACGGGCTTAAGGGGACTTCGTCGTTACCCGACGAATCTTATGGCCCACAAATAAGAGTGTGGCATCCTGATGGAGGTGGTGCCCCCTCATTAAAGTCTTACAATAGTTTGCACTCTTATCAATAAATTCCTCCACTTAATAGGGATTCAAATAATGAATTATTTAAAACTTTATTCGAATGAAAAATTTTGCTTTTCTTTGTATTGCGTACTCATTTCGTTTTTCGTTAAATATAAGATGGCGTACAATATGAGTACATCCAGATTTAAATACGTACAATACAAAGGAAATATTACATTTAGATTCAATTGCGGCAGGAGAATGACTTTCCGTCGTATGGCACTTGTTTCACAATTTCTTTTGAACATTTCTTAAAGCTCGAAATGTTTCGAGAAGAAAATAATTGAAGTATTGAATATCGCTAGTCAATAGAATGGAGTTAACTAAGAAGCAAGTCGTTAACGTAGAACAAAAGAGAATAAACATGAATTTAATATTAAATAATTGCTAACTACGACCCTAATATTATTTTTTTCTTCATTAATTTACAAGCTAAGGGTGGATTCGTTCAAAATACAAATTCACAAGGTGATTTTTCCTCTTTTTTCTTACTTTTCTCATTGAAAGCCCTGTTTCATCGCTTATTTAATCTCGCTCCATACATCATAGAATTCATTCTAGTAAATTTACTTGAATATCATTATAGTATTCAATAATTTCCTTTGAAAGCAGCCAAAACTTATATTTTTTTGTTTCATACATAAATTCAATTTAATGTAACTTTCAATTTATATTTTTTTTCTTTTTATCTCATCAATAGCTATTAAATTAAAATAATACCAGTACATTGTAAGATCATTTTGTTTTTGGTTTTAGATTCTCCCTTTTTCCTTTTTTTTCTTCTGTATTTTTCAGTGCCACTATTTTATTAAGTGAATCATTACGGCAAAGAACGAACATGGGAGGGGAATGGAAAAGGTAGAAAAGTAATGGGTTAATGAGACAAGAAGGAAAGATGGAAGTGACATTCGAGTCGTGAATTTGTGCCGATTGATCAAATATGTGATAACATATGTTCACTTAAAATATAACAATTACTTCTATTCTTCGATTTGTTAGGTACAATTTATGAAATTTGTTAAGTTTTTGTGAAACTTTGTTTTATTGTTTTTTTCATTTTCACTCACAGTTAAGAGGTTGCGTGGATGACCCGTATGATAAATTTTAGGCTAGCATTTTGCACCCTTAGGAGCCGATTACTCATTTGCTTAGTTCTCGTTGTTGTCGCCGCCGTCGCTTTATCGTCTATCACACCTAGCTACGCTTTGTAATTCGGACAAGTGTGACGTACATCCATACGTTCGTTACTTCACAAGGGCTCAAACAGCAACCCAGCCAGCATCCTAGCAAAGATATACAATCCTGGTTCTGCATGTGTGGATGTTCCAATTTCTGCATTGCAACTTCTAGAAAGCGGAGCGCAACAGGAGGGCCATCATATGACAGAACCGTCCCATAGCTTCCGACAAAGCGAAACCAAAGATTGCGTATTAGAACAACTGTCGTTTGAGGGATGGATTCCTTGCGTAGCTGATGATCAGAGAACCGAATACTGTTCTAATGACAGCACCAGAACCAGCGACCCCTACTGTGGCTGCTGGGTTGGAAATAAATTGGCATACAATGCCCCAAAATATTCTAATATGTACCTACCTGGGTTTCCGAACAATGCACCACCAGTGGTGAATACAACCTGGCCGAAGGTGTTGAATATTGCACCTTTCCCGCGAATGCCGTTCCCTTAGGCCGTGCGTAATTTGGACACGGAGTGCAGACTGCCGAATTTTGCGCTCGACTAAATTTGCGTCTCGTGTTCCACGCCGCCAAACGCCTTTCACAAAGGAGTACGTTTACAAAGGAAATAAAAACAAGTTGGGTAAACAGACCTACGCTCATGTCAGAAGGGTTTTGTACCCAACTTTTCAGAAATGCAGTCACCAGCAATAAATAGCGTCAAGAAATATGTCAAAGAGATGTGCACGTTCAAAGGAAAATCCATTGTTTTTCTACTTTCAATGGTCGCCATTTTTTTGCAAAACGACAAAAATCACTCAAATCATGAATTCTCAAAAATTTTAATGTTATTGACCTTATTGAAAAATTTCAAGAAGATCAAGTCAAAACTACAGTGACTGATTGGATGGAAAGTCCATAAAATACCAAAATCATGTGTTATTGTTGTTGTAATTGGAGAAATTTCAAACGGCTATAACTTTCGTGTTTATCATCCGATTTTCATCAAACTTACAAAGCTTAGAAACCCTTGGTAGGACTACGGAAAGTTTATGGTACCGACGAGATTTTATTGGGGAAAATGTAAAATTCGAATATCATACTATTATTAACAATGTTGAGCGAATTTCGACTTCTAAGGTATTTGTTGTTGTTGTACTCATAAACACCTACCACCATAATTTTTTTCAGATTTTTCGGATATTTTTTTTTCGTGTATTTCCCCTCCTTCCGCGTCCCTCGAAGCAAAAAGTGTCAAACTAAGACCTGTTTTGAAAAGTTCTCATCAAGACCTTTCATTTGATACCCATATCGGCTACCTTTGATGAAATTTTTTTTTTCGAGGACCACTCCCCTATACGGGGAGACCCCCGCTTAAATACCTAATAAAATTTTTTTGTAGTTGAACTTTGAAGAGAGCATCACTTTACACCTGCATACAAAATTTGATGTGCTGTGACACACGGACGGACGGACAGACGGACAAACAGGTCGCGAAACTAGCAGGGTTTTGTAAAATTATTTTCGAAAACCCTAAAAAGAAAACGAAAAGTCAAAGAAAATAACAGCTGAAATACGCACAATCCGTCGTCACCGGTTGAGGAAAGATTATCGACCTGCCGCCATTTCCCTCACTCGTGCTTCCTCGTGCTGTCTTTTTGGCATCCCTCCACTACTTCCGACTTTTAGTACACCGGTTCGGCGTACCCGATCAACGTTCCTACGCTGCTAATTTTATGTTGCAGATTTAAATTGTACTAGATGAACTCAATTTGAACGAAGTTAAGAAAATTGGAGGTGACGGCACTTTCCTGGCATAGGCCCTACGCCTTGCGGGCACCGACTCAGTGTACAAATCGGTTCGTATTAATCCTTAGTAATTTATTAGCCCCGCGCGGGTTCCTGCGGGGCCACGCAAGGCCCGCGGCGCCAAAATTTTAACACTTTTTTCTAATTTTTTAATCTGACAATCAGCTGCTTCTAACATTCCTTCTGGTACAACACTTCGCCGCCATTCAATCTTGTTCAAATTCGTATGAAGCAGATTTTAAGCTTGAAATTAACTATCTTCTGCGTGTTTTCGCATCGATTTTCGGGGCTAATAAATTACTAAGGATTAATACGAACCGATTTGCACACTGAGTCTGCGTCCGCGACGCGTAGGGCCTATGCCAGGAAAGTGCCATCACCCCGAAAAATGAATAGAATTTTTAAAAATAGTAATAAAAATTAAATTTTATGTAAAATAAAATTAAAGGAAAACGTTAAATTTAATAATAAGGAAAATTGATATAAAATTACATTTAATATGAAGGGGAATTGATAAAAAAATACATTTAACAATAATAATGAGAAAGAAAACTATTTCTCAAATGACGATTATGAACGGAATTATTTAATTACTTTTCTAAATCTGCCACATAAAATTACAAGTAGAGGAAATGGAGGTTTTCGAGCAGTTGGCTTGAGAAACTGCTCGGTTAATGCACATACTTGAAGTTTGTCGAGTATAAAAATTTAGTAGAAACTCAAACGTCAAATAAAATTAAACGTGTTCGGAGTGATATGGGACTTGAATTTCAAAATGAACAGTTCCAGCGGTTGTTTAAAGACAGTGGTATAATTAATGAGTTCACTGCTCCTTACACAGCGGAGCAAAACGGTAGAATTGAAAGAGAAAACCGGTTTATCGTGGAAAGTGCCAGCACTATGTTGATTGCAATAAATCAACAACCAGAACCATGGGCAGCAGTCAATACAAGTGTATACATTTTGAATCGGAAGCCACGCAGCCTCGATAAGTAGATACCATACGAGCTATGGAGCGGGGGAAGACTGTTAATTTGAAGCACATGCGTAATTTTGGCAGTGAAGGTTATGTTAACGTCCCAAAAACAATTCAGAACAAAATTTAATACCAAGGCAAAGAAAATGCTGTTAATTGGTTATGACAACGACAATGTTAACTATCGTTTGGTTGATATAAATACTGAAAAAATAGCAATAACACGTGATGTAAATTTCAATGAAGAAACACAGTGTAGAGAGGTTCACAAAAATGATATTGAGGACACATTCGCAATTTATCTCAAGTATGAAGTGTAAGAACCAGAGCAGCAGCAAGATGATGAACAGGACAACGTTGAAATGCTTGAAAACGAAGAACTAAATCCAGTAGTGGGTGAGCGACAGTTACAAAATAGAAATACCATCCGTCGACCATCACGGTATACTGGTTATGATGATGAAGATCTTGATATAGCGTACTCAGCAATATTCAATAAGGAACCACAAACTTTTGATGAGGCAATGGCCAGAAAAGATGCAAAACAATAGCAGCAAGCGATAGAAGAAGAAATAGAGTCAATCAAAGCTAATAATACGTGGACCCTTCAGCCATTACCAGAAAATCGACGCTCTATCGATTGCAAGTGGGTCAAGTCAAAAGGCATATTGATGGTTCACTAGGACGCTATAAAGCAAGGTTGTGTACTAAAGGCTTCACACACAGAAAAAGGGCAACGACTACACAGAGACCTTCTCACCAGTACGTCTTCTGTTATCCTTAGCAACAGTCAACAACTGGGAGATACAGCAGTTTGATGTCAAAGCGGCATTTCTCCATGGTGACCTTGAGGAGGACTTGTTCATGAGGCAACCAGAAAGATTTATCAACAAAAATCCAGAGTTTGTATGCAAACTAAATAAAAGTTTATATAGTTTAAAACAGGCACCTCAGTGTTGGAATGAGAAATTCAAGAAATTTCTTAGTTATTTCAACTTTATCAACTCAAATCCAACAGGAGTGTCTACAAAGCAGTTTACGATAAGGTTTTGGTTTATCTCGCTCTATACGTAGATGATAGAGTCATTATGTCGGAAAAAGGTAACATTATACAGAAAATTTTGACAGAACTGGGTTTGATGGTGGAAATCACAGTCAACAACTCGGAAGTTTTCGTTGGGTTGGAAATAATTCGAAACAGAAAAGAGGAAACCATGTTTATCAATCAGAAGAGCTACATCAACAGAGTATTGGAGAAGTTTAATATGAACAACTGCAGGTCCATTGCAGTTCCAGCAGATCCAAAAGAAATGAGACAGATTTTACTGGATAGCAGTGAAAAGAATACTAAGATATCTACAAGGTAGCAGAGATGTCAATGTCAGGGTACATTAGCGTGCTTGCAAATGTTCCTGTGACATGGTGTTCACAAAGACAAAAATATGTAGCACGATCAACTACAGAGGCGGAGTACAGGTATGTTGCAGCATCCAACGCAGCACAAGAAACCATGTGGCTACGAGCGTTTCTTAACGAAACAGAATGAGGGGTAACATCACTAACGGAGTTGTTGATCGACAACCAAATTCCCTTGAGTTTACTGAAAATGCTGACAAAGCATGTAGATGTGAAATATCACTACATCCGTCAGCAAGTGCACAATAATGCGATTGAAACAGTGTATGTACTATCTAATGAGCAATTAGTAGGCTTTTTGAAAAAACCGTTTTCACGTGAAAAATTTAATGTAACTTATAAAATGTTGTCAATTTGTTCAGGTGCGAATTACGTAAAAGGTGCCTAAATTAAAGGTGGGAGTGTTGAAAATAATATGGCTAATTTAAACACTTTATTCAGTTGTAATTTCAATATCATTTTATTATATTTTGTTTTGCTAACTATCCTCTACATTCTGATTTATATTGCCCTTTCTTCTTGCAGTAAAAACACTCAATATGTCGTTTGTTACGCGGTTCACTTTTCTTATCGCTCACTTTTAACGTTTCCGACGCTGATACTCTTTGTTTACCTTTGATGTTCACAGCTGCAAACGCTGTTGCCATATCTTCAGATTGTGGTAGCCTTTGTTCTTCTTTCAACAAACGTGCTGCTAAATTATCAAATGTTTGTATTGATTCATCGTATGAACCTCAAGCGGTCACAAATGCATTGTATTTATATGGCGACCCTCCCAGCAATTTTGCCATCTTGTCAAAATCTTTTACCGATTCACCAACATTTGCTACCGCCTGTGTTAGTTCTTCAACTTTGCTTATGTATTGCGCAATCGAGTCTGCTTCTGGCATGCTGTAACTAAAAAATTGTTGCTTCAAGGCGACTTCATTCACTGATGACCTCTCAACACTGACAATGAAAAATGTTATCCGAACTTTACAACGTACGAACGAAATGATGACTTAAAAAATTGAAAACTTTAACAATGTATTTGAACGAAATGCTGAATTGCAAATTGAAATTAATGCAACTTGAATTAATATCAAATACGGAAAATGTATATCAGATTTCATATTTAGAATGGGTTAATTATCTTTTAATGATGAACGTTTTATGTTAAGGTGTTGCCGTAACTCATGCATGCGCTGACAGGGTAGCGTCTGCGGTGTCGTGGGGCGGATGCTTGCCCCTAGTACCAAGTCCCACTACGACTTATTTTTCGCATGCACGAATTAGTAGCGTTATGATTAAATACAGAGGCTCAAAAAGTTTATACTGACCTAATACCACCCGTCCTTATTCCTCTGCGTACTGTCAAGAGACCGCCCTCGTTGTTGGCTTCGAAAAATTCCCGCGCACGTTAGCCTCCCAAACGGACCTAGGGTCCTGATGGCCGAACCCACATGCAAGGACTCTTTATCTCGGCAAGAGCCCCTACAACAAAAAAGAAAACCACAACCCGATGACCGATATTTAGGTCCTAAACATCTCATTACTTTATTTTTACTGAATAAATGTACGTTCAATAGTGTTAGAGTCTTGTTTTATTTATGTTTATTTTTCTCAAAAAAATTTTTCTTTTTCTCCTGTGATAGTTTTCATAATTCATTCTCTATTGCGTTTGTCGATACGAATAAGGAAAACACATCGTGTTTTTCAAATTAATTTACTGATAAATATTTAGATGCGCATCTCGAGTTATCGCGATACCACAAATACGTGACATTTTGCTAGGTGCTCTGTCGTCAACTGATATCTTGCATAAGTGATATCAACATAGGGATAATACAGTAACAAAAAGATCACACATAAAACCGCGCGTTTTGAATTCAATTACACAGTTTAAAAATATTGGATTTGGAATATATTTGCTTTCGCGCACGAAAGGTTGTGGTAATGACAACCAATCCTGCAGCTGTCAACACGAAGAACAAAAGTTAGTTGACAGTTGGTCAGAAAATTATTGGCACGATTGCAACGGGAATTGCGACGAACGGAATTTTCGGTAATTCCGGCAGAAGAATGTAATTTTTTTCTACATTGTATTTTAAATTTGTAGGGTGAACGACAACAAGTCATCATTGTCACGGGCATTTCTCCTTGCTTTATCGTATTCGGATATAGACATTCCACATCGCTGCAATAGGTTGGCTTGGAATTCAAGGCTGTTGGTTCCGGGGCACATGTATCGCGTCATGACAGGTAATTTCTGCATGGTCGAGTTAAGTCTACTCCTAACACAGCCAAGTCGTCATTTTGATCTTTGATCTGGCTTGGAAGGGTGCGAGGGGGCACCACTAGCATTCGGATGCCCCACTTTTTTTGTGGGCTCTGAAAATCCGGGTCAACGGCAGATTCGTGTTGAACTTCGCGGGCGGGTAACTCGGAAAAGTCGTCGCGTCACTATTGTATCCTTCGAACCGTTACCACTGCATTCGACATCTGTCGAATGTATACATTGCCATTTTAGTAGGTCTTTGCACTGGCGGAAAGAACCCGGCCCATGACACTGCAACGCTAATTGCCAGCACGCCTACACGTCGTCAGGCAAGGCCATTCCTGTTGAGTACAAATTTTTTGCTCGCTGAGGCAGCAGTTTACCGCTGCACTTCTAAACGGACAGTATAACACCATGTAAACATTACAGTTTTATTATGCGAACGATTCCATGCTTTTTTAAGGCTGTATCTTCGGCAGGAATATGAACCACTCTGATTTAACAAGAACTTTTCTTAAATACGTCGGCAGGTTTAAACATTCTCATTAAAATCTATAATATATGTGAGCTACTGAAAGAAAATTAATTTCCCTGTATTAATCTGCCTCCAATTTCAAACATGTTTTGGAAGCCGTTTTATGTAAACTAGTGATTTCTTTTCATATAATTCTCTCGTAGCACTTAAAAAGTAACATCGTCGATGCTGCCCAAGCTTTTTATATTTTCATTTCATTTAATTAAACCTAACAATTCAAAAAGGGGAATAACATTCAACCCATACGACTCATTCAATCTTATCACTTTTGTGAGCAGAGCTCTTTCCATACAATTCTGTTTACGCATCAATTGCTCCCCCAATCTTGAGAAATTGCGTTGTTGAAAAACAAAAAAGGATAAAGTGAAATTTAACACCAAACTTCAAAAACACGATTCTTAAATGAAAAAGATACGCACTCATGTCAATAAAGAAAGGTGTGAAGTCCATATGGAATGCTTAAATCACTTTCAGTAATTGGAAACCATTTCAAGAGAGAACATGATAATTATTACAATATGGTGGAAAAAGTTTCTTTAAGCTTTCATTTCTTTCATTTTTTATGAAGATATTATTAGTGATTTAACGCGTACCGAGTACTTATGATATAATTATATAATTTATGAAATATCATTACGGAAGCAATCTCGGAAATCCTATTTTTACTTAGCAACTATGTTGTTGGACAAATTGTATAAACGTGCATGTACATATGAATCTATGATTACATCAAGTGTAATGAATCATTGAATAAATTGACATGTTGCACATTTGGTTATCTTCTAAAATATTTACTTCGCCTTGATTTTGCCTTATGTGTAAACATTGAAATCTCTATTTCTTGTTACTCGACAAGTATTGTAGAATCTAGTTTATTCAGTGGGCGTCAGTAAGCGTTAACGGGGACATTTGTGCATTTATGGAAGATTATAAATTATTTGAAATATATTTTTATCAAAATTGGTCGTTTCAAGCTTTTGGTAATGGCTTTTAGTAGCTTTTTTAATCCCGTGATGAACATGGCTATAGTAGAAGAACGTCAGAAAAAATTGAAAGTAATATAAAATGAAAAGATTTGTGTTTTGTTTCTTTGAACATTAGATTAATTTTTAGTTTTGTATAACGAAACGTTTTTTTCGAACACTATTTGTGATCTCATTCAGTACAATGAACTAGTACATTCAGAAAACATGCTTATATACTAACAACCTTAAACTTAATTACCCTTGCTTTTAATTACCCTTACCAGATTTTGAATCGCAATTGCCTTCATCGGTATTCATCCTAATCCCTGCAGGTACCTGCCGTATATATATTGACTCGAAGACATTTAGTTTATTCGGGCAATCTACACTTTTTATAATCAAATTCACCATGGAACCGGAACAACATAACGCAATTTCGTTCCCAGATATGATGATTATCAGGAATAATGGTAAAATCGAATTCGACATTTATCGGAAACAAAGCTACACTCGGCGTACAATAATCAGCGACTGGTTTCACTCATACGCGCACAAAATGGCGGCGTACCACTCGATGATACACCGGCTGCTGACAACACCGCTAAATGACAAATGCTATACTCGCGAAAAACAATAGATTATTGACATAGCAAAAATAAATGGGTTCGAAAACATAATCCAGAAAAAGAAAAATAAGGTACAAATAGGCAAGCGAACAACATTGGGCAAGCAAAGTGCAGAATGCAGGCGAATCAGTGTAAACAACACGAAATTTCTGAAGGAAATCAAAAAAGCATTCAAGAAACACCGGATACAAAAAGTGACAGCAAACCACCACCATACGATTCAAACACATTTAGGAATGGGAAAGGATCCTAGAAACATGGAAGAAAAGAGCGGGATCTAGAGAGTTAGCTGCAACGATTGCCCTAAAATTTACATAGGGCAGAGAAAAAGGCTGGTACCAGTAAGATTTCACGAGCATCTTCGAGAAGTTGGTCGCGAAGCAACCAGATACTCAAATCAAATCGTCAATCGCAAAACACATAATCACCGAAAATCATAAAAAAGATATTAATGGCCTGGAGATAATAAAAAGTGTGGATTGTCCCAATAAACTAGATGCCCTCGAGTCAATATTTATACGGCAGGTACTTGCAGGGATTACGATCAATACCGATGAAGGCAATTGCGATTCAAAATCTGCTAAGGGCAATTAAAAGCAAGGTTAATTAAGTTTAAGGTTGTTAGTATATAAGAATGTTTTCTGATCACACAAATTTTTGGTACATTTTGCCTTTCCCTGGACCCCCTAATTCATAAATTTCAGATTCTTAAAGCTCTAATCGAGACCTTTCATTTGATACCCCACTCGACAACCTTTAATTTAAAAATTTTTTTAGGGGCTAATTCGTTATTAGGAGGGACCCCCCTTAAAATTTTTTTAAATTTTTGGTAAGACGTTTACTTTTGAGATACCATCACTTCTGAACATTTCATAAAGTTTGAGCATTTTAGCTTCCATAGTTTCTGAGGGAGCTAGCTGTGATGTACGGACAGACGCACAGACAGACGGGCAGACAGACAAACAGGTCGCGAAGCTAGTAGGTCTTTGTAAAAAAAACTTTGCAAAGTCCTAAAAAAGCACAAAAAATTAAATTGTGATAAAATTATTTCATTTTATTTTTTTTAATTCTTGACAATAAATTTAGATTCAGTTTTTAGGTTTTGTAAAAAAAATTTTTTGCAACATCCTATTATATCGGTAGTTATCTGTCCGTGCATTCATCAGTGCGTCACAGCAAATTTTCTCCGGCACTTGAAAAGCTAGAAACACCAAATTTTGACCAGCCCAAAATTTACTGCTTAACGAAAGTTTGATAATTGAAAAAAAATCAAAGAAGTTTAGAACCGGTCTCCCCCCTTTAATAATGTGAACCCCAACGTTTTTTTTTCACCGAACATAGTCGAGTGGGGTACCAAATGAAAGGTCTTGCTGAGATCTTATAATATCTGGCATTGAAACTGCAATATCAATAACGGGGTGGCGAGGAGAAGCGGAAGAACATGAAAAAATGGTGCCCCCCTTCGCGATTGGATACCTGTGGATCGAAAATCTGAAAAAATCCTGGAGATATACTTCTCGAGTACAACAACGACAGATACGTCAAACGTCGAAATTTTTAAATTTTTTTAAGTAATAGTATTGTCGTATGTTATGGTTTGCGGCCGATAAGTTTAACACATGACTTCATGGACTTGGCAGAATTAAAGCAATTCGCCTTTTGCACCAACTTCAATGGGCGAATTCTTGATCTCGTTCTTTGCAATGATACGCGCACCGTATCTAGTTCCACAATACCATTAACAAAAGAAGATCAGTATCCTAAGGCACTGGATATCACCCTTAATATAAATTGTAATAACTATATGCAAGACTTTAGAGAGCAATTTGAATTCATTTACCGTGCAGCTAATTTTGAAGAAATGAGCCGAGAGTTGTTAAACGTCAATTGGTTGGAAATTATGTCCAACCTTAATACCGAGGAATGCGTAACGCATTTTTATCAGTTCTTCAACAAGTTAATCAACAATTATATTCCTCGGAGATTTGTGAAATCGAAATCAGACTATCCGTCTTGGTTTTCTTGAAATCTGATAAAACTTATCAAACAGAAAAACAAAATGCATTCGAAGTGGAAGAGATATCAAAATGCTCGAGATTATCAACTCTTTTAAACTCCTTGAACGAGAGTGTTATACAAAATATATTAATTTCTCCGAAGATAACATCGCTGTCGCTCCTAATTACTTTTGGAGTTTCATCAATATGCCAGCACAATGAAACTCGATAACATTGTTTCAAGTGACGTGAAAACTATTTGCACTATGTTTGTTGAGTATTTTAACTCTGTTTTCGTTCCTCAGTCAGATACTGAGATGAACTTCTCTGCAGCTCATTAAGACAATATTCCCCTAGCAGATATTTCATCCATAGCTATCACGCTGGACATAGTTGTGAAACAATTCGAGCTATTAGATGCAAACAAGTTGGGCAGACAGATCTACGCTCATGTTAGAAGGGCTTTGTACCCAACCTCTCCGAAATACGGTCACCAGCAACAAAATAAAGTCAAGAAACATGTTAAAGAGATGTGCACGTTTAAAGGAAAATCCATTGTTTCTCCATTTTCAACGGTCGCCATTTTGTTCCAAACCAACAAAAATCACTCAAATTATGAATTCCGAAAAATTTGTATTGTTATAAATCTTATCTGGAAATTTTAAGAAGATCACATCAAAATTGCAGTGTCTGAACCGACGGGAAGTTCATAAAATACCAAAACTTTGTGGTATTGTTGTTGTAATTGCAGAAATTTCAAATGGCTATAACTTTTGCGATTATGACTCGATTTTCATCAAATTTTCAGAGTTTTAGGCCCTTATGTTTATGTTGAGTTTAAGGTTACTTATACGATTTTATTGGGGAAAATGTGAAATTCCAATATCATACTATTGTTAACAAAGTTGAGCGAATTTCGACTTCTAAGGTATTTGTTGTTGTTGTACTCATAAACATCTACCTCTATGAAATTTTTTCAGATTTTCGGGTCACAGGTGTCCAATCACAAGGGGGGCACAAATACCTAATAAATTATTTGTAATTGAACTTTCAAGAGAGCACCACTTCTCACCTACGTGTAAAATTTGGTGTTTCTAGCTTTAGTACTTTGCGAGAAAAACTGCTGTGATACACGGACGGACAGACAGGTCGCGATTTTAGTAGGGTTTTGTAAAATTATTTTACAAATCCCTAAAGTTCATAAGATCTTACTTAGTTAATTGGCTTGCGATATTACATGGCTAAAAGATTTGGGAAACTAAATGTTTAAGCTATAACATACAACCAATGATTTAATAATCATTCTTTCAATATCGACGCTATGATTCTGTTTGTTTAACAGAAGCCAAGCCGCTATGAACCTTTTTAATATGTGTCATATTATCCCTACGATTATAGCTCCTCGAACATCAGGGCACTGGTACTCAGAGCTAGAATGGACACGTTTCAGATGTTTGTACGATTTTCCTACACTTTTATATTTGACATTACATATTTTACATGAATGTCCTTCTTTCAAACGGTATTTACACCACCACTCGCAATTTGTGATGTTCCATCTCTTCGAATAGCTATCATCTACTCTAACTTTTGGAAACAGTATCCAAAACTAGAATTAATTTTTTGCGAGAAATTTATGGCGAGATTGTGTGCAAATCATATCTTGCTCCGACGCTTATTCCGTTATATTAATGACATGGGCACTGCCGATATTTCACTATAACACTTACTTGCTCTGAATCGAACGTAATGAAGCAGAATCCCCTCCGGTGATTCTTTTGTCTCTCAAATGGCATTTCGACTTCAACAACAATTCCAAACGGTGAGAAGCATGCCTTTATTCCATCGTCACGGATCTCTGATGTTATGCCTCCAACAAAGATCTTTCCATGGCGGGCTTTAGCTGTCGTTGGATCCCTTTTGTTATTGATGAGATGATTAGGCGCTTGCACGACTTTATCAATTGAATCGGCCGATGCAAAAATACTGAAAGCAAATCCTCTTGATCGACCAGTTGTGGGATCTATCCTTACATCTATACTTCCACTATCGCCATGCTGCTCAAACTGTTCTTCGTATAAGTGCTTTTCACTTTCCTTGTCATCCTGTGAAAAGTAAGCATCAATTTCTACTAGAACAACATTTGAATTGGTCGTAACAGTTATTTGCAAATATGATCAGTAAAGGTTGCACTTACGGTACATGCGGCTAATCTGGGAAAAGACCTCGCCACTGATAGGAACTGATAGGAAGCCATATGGTAGCAATTTGCATATATATCAGTCGGCAGTAGCGTAGGGCCAATTCATTACAGAGTCCTTTTTATTTTTTAGGACTGCCCGAATATAATGTGCCACATGGTTCCATTTGTCAACCGACTACACTATCTGAGGGCAGCTCTCCTGTTTCCTTGTAGAGGTTCTGTCACAGCCTGTCCCATTTTTTGCATATAAAAAATGTGTGCAGGCATCGTCTTACTCTCCTGGCCAAAATCTACAGTCGGGGAAACGTGACTTATCGATTTGTACAGGTAAGACTGAAAGGAACTGGGAGAACTGAAAATCGGAGACCAGTAGGGAAACCGAGGAAACACTGGTCTAACTCGGTCGACGAAGACAGTTCATCGCTGCTCGGATTTCGAAATTATAGGACGTGGTCAATGAACCGAGACAGTTGGAGGCGCTTGCTGCAGGAAGCAAAGGTTTAGGAGGGACTGTAGTGCTACGAAGAAGAAGAAGACTCAAAACACCCATGCCCGCTCAAAAGCTGGGTCCAGGTAGAAGTCAATCTCACCATGCCTTCGACTTAGCCACGGTCTTAGATGCGGGATGAGCCATGCAGTCCCCCTACCCTTCGTGCAATTAACCCAAGACTGCTGCGAATTGTTGGGTGAGCACGGTCTCTCCTCGCGGGCAATTAACTCTTTCGAGCAACGCAGGCGAAAATAACTCTCAACGCCGAATCAGAGACTGTCGGATATAAAATACAATCCTCAGTGCTCTTCTTCCCTGCACCTGTGCCAAGCGTTTTCGGTACAGCTCCTTACTGAGAGCGTCGCCCCATATTTCTCCTCTGTACAGTAGCACTGACCTTACATCACTCATCAAGAGGCGTCTTTTTGATGGGTTGAGTCCCCCTACGTTGGCCATAAGATAACTCAGAGCCAATACGCCTGAAGCAGCCTTCTCTTCTAGTCGATCAGTAGCCCCAGGTACTTTACTGCTGGCTTCGATTCTATTAGTATGTCTCCAATACTGATTTCCTTACTCTAGGGATTGTCTTCTTTGTCAAGATGACCACTTCGGTTTTTTCTAGCGCCAAGGTGAATCTGCGAGCAGTCATCCAGTCCTTTACTCGACGCATTAGCATACCTAGCCTAATTGCGCTTGTTTGACGAAGCGTCCAGTAACTAGAGCCGCAACATTATCCGCATAGTCGATCAAGCGCGACCCATTCGGCAGCATTAGTCTCAGTAGCCCGTCGCAAGACACGTTCCACGGGTCAGGACCAAGGTAGTTCCCTGGGCAACACCCGATGTAACTTCCATCCTTCGTTGGTCCTATGTCGTGTCATAAAGCTTCCGTCTACCAGGTCGTCCTTCGAAAGTCGCATAAGATGTTCTTGCACTTAAAAAGGAGTTTTCAGCGTATCCAGAATATCCACCTATCTAGCGGAGTTGAAGGCGTTCCTAACGTCGAGCGTCACCAACAGAACGATCCGTCGTTTGATGCGGCTATGTGCCTCTGCCTTTTGGACCGTACTCACCACCTCTGCAATCGCGTTAACGATGGAGCGAACTGCTCTAAAGCCGTACTGCTGAGAAGATATTGTAGATCCTTAGCAGCACGAATTTCGTCAGTGAGTTTTCCCGTGATGAGTTTCCCTGGCATTTTCCCAGCCATGTCTAGCATGCATAACGGGCGGTATGCACACGGCGCTCCGGAATTTTCCTTCGCCTTGCTGACCAGCACGAGCCTCGCCACCTTCCACTATACCGGGAAAACCTCGTCAGGGGTTGAATGTTCTGGGTAGCAAGTCAGGAAAATGGTGATAGACCAGTTGCAACACCTCAGCTGGAACACCATCTGGGCCTTCAGCCTTTTTTTCTTTTCAATGATAGGTCTGCCTCTTCCAGTTCCAGCTGTATGAAGAGTAGGCACTCAATTGCTGTTTCATCGCGGACAGCATCAACACAGACGGGATGAGCGGGGAAAAGTGCCTGCACTATCTCGTCTATCTTTTCCGGTTCATGTATGCAAGGCATCCGTGGGGCATCAAGCTTCTGCATAACTAGCTTGTAGCCAAGGCCCCACGGATCCTTGTCCACATTGTCCAGTAGATTTTGCCAGCAGCGAACCTTGCTGTTGTTTATCAGTTTGCGAAGGCATTTACTGGTCGACTTATATCCTGCCATTCGGTTGCATGCCTCGTCACGATTCCGTACCCTTTGAGCTTCACACCAAATCTTGTGACACTCCCTACGCTTTTCAGCAATTCCAGCGAACACCAGTACTCTGAGGCTTGTCGTGCCGGGGATTTCAACGGGGCATAGTGTAATGATTTTCTACTTTCAGATCGAACGCGGAACTGAAATATTGTAATTGAGCGTAATCCATTCGGAGACCCGCGACCGAAATCCTCTCCGAACTAGCTGGCCGACAAGCAGTCACCGCATGAATGGGTTACGGTGCACGGATTGGTTGACCTGTTGGTACCTTCCGTTGGCACTACTCAGACTTAACGTCTAGAACCGATGAGAGGTCGGTTCCGCGTTCGATCTGAAAGTAGAAAATCATTACAATAGAAGCACTGCAAGCAGTCGTGATGATGATCGTATTTGAGTTCACCACGTCTTGAGCAGCCAGTTCTTCTGTCCCCTCCGAAGCACCTGTCATGAGCACCTCGATAAACCTCTCGACGTCTATCCTTTCAATGTTCCACCCAATTGTAAAAGGTCGAGAGCATTGATATTGTGAGATAACATCACGGAAGAATGTACTGGAGATCACTGTCTGAGTAGCCCTCTAATACTCTCCAATTCTCTCCTTCACAGCCAATGCGGTAGAAAATCGGCGTATTTCGGGTGTTTAGCATAACGCGGATCTGTTAAAGGTATGCCCCATTCGATTGTGAACGAATACGTTGCCATCTGCGTTCGGGACAGCGCCCTTCAAAGTATTAAGCTTAACTTGGACAGATACTATCAGTTAGTTCGGCGTTAAGTACACACTAAAGATGGTCTACGAGCAAAGAACCCATATGAAACCATTTGCCTATCCACATCCCTCCGCCTGGAAATCACTGTTTCGAACCCAGATGCCGACAGTACCGGTTTTATCAGGATACTATGACGCAGAATTTTTATCGTGGGGCTGCTCACAAAGCAGCAAAGCATCGGCTTTCAAGTCCTCCGCGAATTGCTCAAGCAAGTTTTGGGTGGTTGAACTGCGGTGTAGGTTTCTCTGCAGGATACGTGTCATCGAAGTTTAGATTTTGCCTTGGCTAGGGGTTCCTAAAAAAACCCAATATTTTCCTGATCCCAAGATGTGCCTGAGATCCGGTCATAGACCAGAATCCTTGCAAAGGATACAGTGTGCCACTCTTTTCTTTTATGTCCCGTTTCACCACGTTTGTAGAATAGAGGCCTCCTGTCGGGTCCTTTGGATATTTGTGTTGTGTGAGCATAGCAAAGGCTTTTGGAGCATTAAATAGGCGCTGCTCTTTGCCGTATCCTGCAGATGACGCAACCTATTCTTACTTTGCCCTTATTCAGAAATTTTTGGGCGTCCTTTTCTGTCAAGTCAATGATGGCCATGCGTTGTCCTCTATGCTTTTTTCAGCCTTGCTTTGATCCTGCCTTCACTAGAGAGCTCTCTTTTGATGGCCTCTTTTACCTCAGCCAGGTCCGTGACGCAGTCAATGTCTCCTATTTAGATCGTTGCCATCGGCTGAAGCGAGGCTACAGTTGCACTTTTGCCGAGGACTTTCTATACTGCATCACAGAATACTTCTTTATTGTCGGCCTCTGCCCCGAATTCGACCAGTATGTGGACCGACCAGGTTAACCGTGCTGCTTTAATAGCAGTGTTGGTATCTTCGTGCCTCGCAACACTTCTGCGTAGGATCGGCTATCTTGAGGTTTTACGAGCAGTGTCTGTTGCCGGAGTCTTCGTCGTGGTTTTTTTCTCTCCTATCCTGTCAGGTCTTTCTTCTTGCAGGGCGTCTGTGCGAATTTTATTATCTGACACGTTTTGAAGGAGTTTCTTTGCGGGTTCTTTTGCGACTTCCTTTGCTCCTTTTACCAGCACTGTGTAGAACCCTGGTCTAGTCCTCCTGCTTCCTCCATTTATAACGATCTTCTTCGATTGGGCTAGACGTCATAATTTTAAAGATGTTTTATGGTGGAGCAACCTGCGCATGCCCTTTAGGCTTAGCCCTCAGAGCCTCATTAGCCTTCTGCTCTTCTTCGACCTTCTGGTCCTCTTCGGCCTTTACCCAGCTCTTTCGTTTGTTCGTCCGTTCTGGTTTGAAGCGAACCAGAATATAAATTAAGTCATAACATAAGATACGAGTATATATCATAAAGTCATTACGCCTATATAAAGTCATTTCCTTCCACACATCCTTTACGCACTGAAGGTGAAACGCGTTTGTTCACACAACAAAGCAAGGCCCGACGGCATTTCAAGAAAATATCAAGTAAACAAAATAATTGACCGAATAAAGATATATTTAAATGAAGTTTTTTTCATATATTTCCATAAAATCTTCAAAAAACGAATCTGAAGCAATTATCGTTTCCGCATATTACACTCTAACTTCTTTTTAATTTTTTAAATTTATTACTTCCACATAATTTGATATTTCGTTGTATAATCTCCATTGGGTCACAGTTGATTAAGCAATATTACTTTCAATTCAACTGTTAAACATTTTCACACGAGAATCAAGAAAAATGAGTGAGTTACCACACGTTCAAAGAAAAAGAAAACAATGAATCAATTATGAATAGATGAACATTTTAGACCACAAGCGTGCACTATGGATGCAATCACTGTAACAATTCACCAAGAGTTCAACAGTCTCAGAGATAGGAGTAAAGGTGGGGTTTTATTGGTTTATTCAATTAAAAATCATTAACTGGAAATTATGAATAGTGAATTGTTGCGCATCAGAATCTGGCAATACTAATTTATGAACGAACAATAATTTGTTTGAAGAGTTTCGTTTTTACTTTCATTTGGTCATGCACTAAATCCCATGGTGTTTGTTCAGTCCAACATGATAAGGTTCCATGATCTGGCAATTAAGGCATGCAGTGATTTATCATGCATTCTGTTATTATTCAAGGTTGATTTAAATAATTATGCTCTATTTTTAATGTGATATGTAATTGCTTTTTTAGAGCTCTATCAAAACTGATGGGGATTTACTCTTTCTTATGCAAGCTTCAGAGTATTTACATAAACATCTAACAGCCCACCAAAATGTTCTAAATATAAAATCAAAGACAATCTACGAGTATGTCCATCTGATGGCTTTGATTCATTAAATATCCATGATGATATCTACCATCAAACATTCTTTTAAATTCAAACTATTTTTATTGCCACTTGATTGAACGAAGGAGAATTGTGTTCTGAAGGTAGTCAAGCTCAATTAAATTCTAAACTCACAAGACGATCAAGTGACTATTTTCTTAGTTTGGTCTTTGTCCGCACGCCTTAGAACAAATAAAATAAAGACTATGTACATTTTATCATTCAAGATGTATGACGTCCGATTGACTCGTGCATATCGCATATAAATTATGCGAAAAAAGATTGCGTTATCTTGTCAAAATAACAATTTGTAACAGATTTATTCAATGTGTCTTGTTTGTTTTATTTCAATAAATTTTATTCAATTTATCATCGGATATTTTGATGTTCTTGTCTGTTTGATGATTTTTTTATCGTTGGTCAGACAATCCTCAACGCCTAAATTTCTGGTTGCTACATTTCAACACATTAAGAATAATATTTCAATGGCACACTTTGTGTAAATTCATTGACTTCCTTATGCAGAATTTAAATTAATCAGATATACAATATGTATACTTGTTTTTTAAACAGAGCACGCTACAGACGGATATTGTTGTAAGAAATTGGGGAGTGTTAGTGGTTTGTAGATTTTTATGATTCGTTTGAGAAATCATCAAAATGCAATTCAAATATTTATAAAAAATTCAGAAATTTTGAATGATCCGAAAAAATTTTACTCATTGTAAAAAAAGAATAGAATATTTTACTCATTGGAAGAAATAGAAATGTCCTTAAAACGAAATAAACCTTTTTCCAGAAAAAGTTTTCAATTCTAGTCAAAATTAGCGTGTTTATTAATGTAACCACCACCCGCGGGTTTCAGCTAAAAAAGCCAAACCGATTTTTAAAAATGCTTACATACCACATCGCAAGTTTGATGAACCAAAATGTCACAACATTCGTGGGGCCGATCTAGACTCAAAGAATGCCTTGAAGCCAACCCCTACATCTTTAAGAAGATGAGACATATTCCGATTAACCATTTGGAAAACCTTTTTACATTTCGGTGAAAACTTCACTTTAAATCTTTAAATTTCCTATGATAGGTTCTGTAGAGTCATTCATTCGAATCCTTATAAAATACAAATATTACAGCTGAATTAATATACGATTCGATATTAATTTATTTTTATAAGGGCGCTACAGAATCATTTACGTTCTATCAAATGATATTTTGGTGATTGATAAGCCTACAAATGTAATTATTGTCACTAGGCCAGGATAATTCATCATCTATGGTGCCATAGTCGCGTCTTGGCTTCCAGGATTAATCTCCTCCAATGATCGTAATTCGGTCTCAAGCCCGTTTGAGAAAGGAGGAGGAAACCCCTTGTTTCCCCAACCCATAGTTCTATGATCCCTCATCCCTAACCCTCCAATTAAATGGTAGTAAATGCTCTCGGGGTCGAACATTGGGTTTACTGGTTCCCCATGCCGAGGAATGCTAATAACTGTACACACATCTACAGCTCTGCCATTAAGTCCTACTTACACCTCCTTTGTGGGGACGTAAGAGGTTGAAGGAAAATCTTCCGCGCCTGATAACGGAATCGACGTAATAACCATGCCGCCGGAATGGAGGTTAGGTGACGGGCTAACTCCCCGTCCCTGGAAAACCTTTCAATGTTTCGAAACCTGTAGATGGGCTTCGGAATGGGCTGGACTCACGGCAACGACCTCCCAAACGGAAAAAGGACTATGGTGTTGGATCCTGGAATGTCAGATCACTCAATTACCCTGGCGCTGTTAAGGAGCTTTTACAAAAGGCCAGTCAATATCAATTAAAAATACTGGCAGTTCAGGAAACGAATTGGAACTGGAAACGACATTCAAGACATGAGATCGCACACAATATTCAAAAGTGGGAAGCCTACTGGAAAACGAGAATTCCGAGTGGCCTTCATTGTGGATAGGGAGTTAAAATAGCACGTTATTGATTTGAAGGCAATAAACGAACGGTTGAGTGCGATCCGTATGAAAGCGAAAATCTTCAAAATCTGGCTGATTAATGTTCACGCCCCGACCGAAGAAAAGGACGAAGAAACGAAGGAAGCGTTCTACAATCACCTGGAAAGACTGGTGGACTCATTGCCTACAAACGACACAAAAATAGTTCTGGGTGATTTCAACGCTAAGGTTGGCAATGAGCTATCTCATCGGGGAACGACTGGAGCATATAGCCGCCACGATGAAACAAATGACAACGGCCAGCGTCTGATTGACTTTGCATGTAGCAGAAATCTAGTCATACGTTCGCCTTGCTTCCCACATCGACGCATTCACAAAATGATCTGGGTATCACCGCATGGCAACACACAAAACCAGATCGATCATGTTCTGATCCAACAACGTTGGGCCTCGATTGATAAGCCTACAAATGTACATACCGAGGAGCTAATTGTAAATCAGTATCGGTGTCGTATGTCAAAGGCATATTC
The DNA here is from genome assembly GCA_963969285.1 of Odontomyia ornata. Lineage (NCBI taxonomy): Eukaryota > Metazoa > Arthropoda > Insecta > Diptera > Stratiomyidae > Odontomyia > Odontomyia ornata. The sequence goes on along the minus strand of OZ017742.1, from coordinate 33,669,952 downwards.
AGCGAAGACCAGCCCGCTACAAAAATTTGACATCGAAAGGTTCCAAATGGCGTCTTTGGCCAAAAATTTCATGGAGACCCACGACAACCAGCTGGCTCCCATCTTATTAGACGCATCGTTAAAGGCAAGCAACGAGCTCTGGATGGAAGTGAAAGCGGCTATTAAGACCATGGCAGAACAGACAATCGGACATCAAGCCCGGCGCAAGAGAAATGATTGGATCGATGATGAGTGCCAGAATGCGTTAGACAAAAAGAATCAGACGTACAAAGAATAAGTGAGTAGGAAAACCAGGACGAGAGAGAACAGCGAATAAGAATAATTAGGATTACGATAATTAGGATTAAGAAAAGAAAATACTATGACGACCAATTGAGAAGTATAGTTGTAAGCCGGGCGAGCAACAACACAAGATAATCATACAAAGTAGTGGAAAGCTTGAAACGTGGCTATCAGCCTAAAACCACGCTCTGTCGTGATGACAGCGGCAATATCATTGCTGATGAAACCCAGATAAAGGAAAGATGGGCATCATATTTCAAGAACCTCCTTAATCGTCCGCACAGCTCCAGAACATCGGAGCCTATAGATGTCTGCGAAGAGCTTCCATTTGCCCCACCGACTCTGGATAAAGTTTGTTCCATCATCAAAGCCCAAAAGAATAATAAAGCGCCGGGCATCGATGAGACTCCAGTGGAGCTCATCAAATATGGTGGTAGCAGTGTTCATAAAGCTATTCACAAAGTCATCCAGCACATTTAGCAACAAGAACATATGCCGAAAGAGTGGAGTCAATCAATTATATTCCCTATCGACAAAAAAGGTGATAAGCTACAGTGCGAAAATTATAGAGGCATATCACTACTTTGTATGGCGTACAAAATATTTTCAAAAATCTTAGGAAATAAAATCAGATCATACGCCAACAGTATTTGTTGCGACCGCGGAAGTCACCGCAGTTGCAGACATTAAGTTTAGGTAAGGGGTGCGTAACCCAGGATGACATGCTGAGGCTGGCTAGCACTCATTCGTGTAGGGTCTTCCGGGACACTCTGCTCGTGCTGAGCCACCCTACACATAAAAACTAACATGAAGGGATAAGGACGGGAAAGGGGAAAGTCATTTTAAGAAATGAAAAATGTTTTTTCCTTACACAGACATGGCCGTTTTATTTACCAACAAAAGAAAATTTATAAAAAAAATTCGCAAATTTTACAAAAGAAATTAATGTAAATACCAAAAGCAAATCCGCCTCCTTTGAAATCTAATATAATGAAATATGAACTAAAAGAAGATTAACTAAATATACTATATGAATAAAAATAACGTGATTTGATATAATGCAAAAAAAAAATAAAATAGAGAAAAAGTCAAATTTATACTCACTCCCTTTTTTGCAGAACTCCGAGCGCTCGGCGAAAGACAAAAAAAGAAGCGTGGGACCACTGTAAATTAAGATTGAAATGTCTGTAATGTAAAAAAAATCAAAGAAAGATAGTAAAACGGCCACTTTAATAAGCACCATCCGCTGTCTATCCGTTTCTTTCATTTTTTTCTTCACTTTTTGTAACTTCTCCACTGGAAAATATCACACTTGGCGAATACAGTATCGAAAATGTGAGCAAATTTGTGTATTTAGGCGCCAAAATAACGAGAACCAGTAATGAAAGAGATGAAATATGCCGAAGAATACAGCTCGCAAATAAAATATTTTATTCAGTTTTGACGATCTTGAAGACCAGCTGCATACACAGGAAAACTAAGTTCCAAGTATACAAATCTGTGATAAGATCTGTGCTATACTATGGGTGTGAAAAATGGACCCTAACCCAAGTATCCGCAAACATATTGAACGCCTTCGAAAGACGGATCCTGAGGCGAATAATCGGAGCGAGGCTAGACGGGGACCAATGGCGAATTCGATACAACCATGAGCTGTATGAAATTTTGTCGAGTAGGAGGCCTCAACAATTGTAAAACTGCGAAGCTGCAATGGCCTGGACGCATGAATCGTATGGACGAACAACAGATACCCAAAGAGGTATTCGTTGGGAGCACCGAAGGGCGGAGACCAGTGAGGAAATCAAGAAAACACTGATCTGACTTGGTCGACGAAGACATTTCTTGGCTGCTCGGATTTCGCAATTGGGGGACGCGGTCAATGGACCGAGACAGTTGGAAGCGATTTTTGCAGGAAGCGAAGACCCGAGAGGGGCTGTGGTGCTACAAAGAAGAAGTATATTTCTAATTGCTTTAGAGTAGCTTAGGTTGGACACCGCTAAGATTCAGGAATCGGTGACGCGGGTAAATTTTAAGTATTGATCTCGACTTTCGTTGGTTTGTTTGAGGAGTTCGTATGAAAGTATGTTTAGAGTAGTGAATTAGATCATGGAGATTTGTTGAACGCGTTTTTTTTTAACTCAGGCAATTTTTTTGGTAGCTGAATTATGTAAGGGGCGATAATTTGTTAATCGTCCGACTCACGACTGAATCCCTCGCTAGCCTACCAGCAGCTACCACTGGCAAAATATCGAGTGGCCGAATAGTTGACCTTGGACGTGGATTCGTTGCCGCGTCTCCAGACTCTACGCCTCAACTCGATTTCGAGCTCGACTTCGATGTCGCCTTCTTATCGCCGCAAAATTAATGACTTTGGTTGGTTACAAGTCGAAAGAAAATCATTACAAGCTATCCTCTAGCACTAGAAAGACCAGAGTGGTCAAATGACCCCAATGAAGTTTTTGATCAATCATATTATCAAAACCATAGCATCGAAGTCATTGTCGTTTTATGACTTTTAATACTTCGTCATTGTTGACATTATTCTGATATGTGTATACCGATAGCAAGATAAATACTAATTAAAAATTATCACCTACTTAGAAAGACCGCAGTGGTCATTTGACACCACTGCGTGCGTGCTTTGTAAATATTTACATTTCGTTGAATATACTCGTATTGTGGGTAGTTGAAATAAAATATTTTGTTTTGTTCTTGTCTTGTATCACGGCTCGCCATAATAACATAATGCCTCATTATCGTTCCCTTCGCCCTTCTAAAATATTGGAAGTGTTGCAAAATTTACCGGACGACCAATCAGATTGTGAACCGACTGAAGAAGAGAGGCACATTTTGCATGTATACTCAGAAAGTGAAGAAAGTGATTACAATATTACACAAAATAGTGATTCGTCTAGGGATGATGATCACACTCATAGCGATTCTGATGGTAGGTGTTTATTATTTTATATATTGATGTAAATAAAATAAGAATTTTCATATTGAGAGAAAAGGAAACCTTTTATTATATTAGCGTTTACTCCACTGTTTCAGATTCAGTACCTCTCTCGACTTTACGTAGCGCAAACCTAAGAAGAGGAAGAGCTCGAGGTCGGGGTCGAGGGCATCGTGGCCGAGGTTCCAGAGTACAAACTGAAATTATTCACCACAACACTGATGTCGAGGTATCTTCTAGCTGTGTAAGTTGGACTCCTGGAAACTTATCAGTTTTGAATCAACCTGGTCGTCGTCCACGACAGAATATTCTAACAGGAAGCTGGACTAACTTCTTTTTCAAATAGGTGTTACAAAGGAAGTATTTTATCTGCATGGAAACTTATCATTGATGACTCCATGCTGCGGAATATTCAGAAATGTACTGAAACCGAAGCTCGCCGCCAACTTGAAGATAATACTTGGTCACTCCCATTGAATGAATTAGATACTTTTATTGCAATTATCTACGCTCGAGGAGCCTGTGAGGCTAAAAATATTGCTGTGAATGACTTTTGGGACGAAAATTGGGGTATTCAGTTTTGTTCACAAAACATGGCTCGGAATCGTTTCAAAGAAATAATGCGTTTCCTGCGTTTTGATGTGCGAACAGAAAGGGCTGAACGTTTGCAAACAGATAAATTTGCAATGATTTCGGAAGTATGGAATACGTTCATCCATAACAGTATTTCATGTTACAAGCCTGGTGAAAACCTTTCTGCTGACGAACAGCTTTTTTCCACAAAAGTTCGGTGTAGATTTTTGCAATTTATGGGTAACAAACCAGACAAGTTTGGAATCAAGTTTTGGCTTTGCGTTGATGTTGATTCAAAGTACTTGTGTAATGGTTTCCCATATTTAGAAGAGATGAAAGCCGTCCACAAAATCAAAGTTTAGGCGAGTGCGTTGTATTACGACTAATAGACCCATACTTGAATACTGGTCGAAATATAACAACTGATAATTTTTTCACCAGTGTGAGTTTAGCTAAAAAGCTAATTGAAAAACGTACATCAATAGTTGGTACGGTAAACAAAACACGAATTCACAACTCTGCAACCTGCACACTTACAGTTTATCAAGGAAAACCATCAAAATCAGTTATGATTCTAAGTTCACTTCACTCTTATGTATTTGTTGATCCAGAAGAAGCAAAAAAGAAGCCGAACACGGCGAAGTTTTACAATGGAGTAGACGTTATTGATCAAATGGCCAAGAAATATAGTGTCAAAGCACCTTCTCGTCGTTGGCCCGTGCAAGTGTTTTATAATATTTTGGATTTGGCAGCAATTAATTCTTAGATTTTGTACAAAAAACTATCCGAGAAAAAAATCAGTAGAAAAAAGTTCATTCTTGACTTGGCAAGGGAGTTAGTCGGCCAAGATACCCACTCCCTGATGACATCATCCACTTCACAGCCCGATAATAGCATACCCCCAGAGCCTGAAGAAGAACGTAGTGGAAAGATAAAACGGTGTTACGTGCAAAAATGCAGGAACAAAACCAATAAATCTTGTATTAGTTGTAAAAAGCCTTTGTGTGGCTCCTGTTATGTAAACAAGGAGCTAAAATTTCAAAAATGTGCCTAATATTTCCATTTTTTTATCACGTAATAGATGTTTAATTATTAAGTCCTTTTATTTACTATTAGATGTTAATCTATAAAACTTAAAACCATAATACACGAATAAAACATTACAACCCATGAATGAGTCATTTGACCCCACTTGGTCTTTATAGGTAGTTCAAAATTTCAGTCTTTCTAGTGGTAGAGGGTTTTGTTTTCTTCCTGTTGATGGCACTGAAGTTGTGAGCTTCTTTTTTATCTTGCTTTGAGTCCTGATTCTACTTGCAGGACACACCCATCACCTGTGTACGCTGCCTCTTGTCTTGTCACATTTTCAAATCATAGCTGAATTGACTACAGATCTAATTCAAACGTTAAAGAAATCAGTGAATAAAGTATTTGCAACCTCTCAACTCTTCGTGGTATTGCCTGCCAACACGGAAATAGTTCAGGTTGCTCTTTCCTCTAGTAATCCCTGATTTGTTCTTATGTATCTATATAAGTACAATTGTACATGATGGCGACAAATTGTCTATGTGATTCTCAAGCAAATTAAGTTAAATTCCTGTACCAATTGATTAGATGACTTACGGATCTAAATTTCATGAATTGTTTGCCTTAGGCTGAATAGCGAAATTAACTTCAAACGTCGACTTTGCCTAAAAAATTGCGTAACTATTTTGATAAACATATCCACGAAGAGCGCGTAAATCATTTCAGATTAATTCTTAAAACTCAACTCATACTCGTATGTAATGGCCGTTCAAAGAAATGTGAATTAATTGAAAGCTTTAAATTAAATTTATTTCTGAGACAGAAAACTTCTTACCATTTAGAATCGAAAAAAAAATCTAACATTAAACATCACTCACCCGGATCTTTAACCGGCCTCGCATTCCAAAAATTTATTCTCATCATAAATTTAATGAAATAGAATACGTCAACAAGAACGAAAATGGCATCAATTGAATTTAAGATGATAGCTGCGCAAAATCTCATTGGGCCATGATAGTAAATCTTATCACATGGAAACCGACAGCAGGTCAAAGCGATTGGCTTGTGTCACCATAATATTTTATTAAATTTAATCGCTTTTATATACTCAATGTGTGAATATTGCATACTTGGTCGAATTCGTATAAAACGCAGCACAACACTTTTTTGCAAATGTATTATTTGCATGTAATTATTTTGTATAGGATTCTTGCCTTTTAAATTTTATTCTGTAATTCACATGACTACGTGATACGGGGAATGTAGCTATCATTAAATTGTTCACAATTTTTATGAGACATTCAAGATAATCCTAGTATATTGACACAACAAGCTATTTCCCTTGGAGTGATTATCGAATTGTATGTACTATATAAAAAGCTATCTTCCCACTTTTTGGGCTTTCTGCATTTATATAGTTGGTTTAAAAATTGAAAGGAAAATAAGTAAAAAACCAAAGACACTCATTATCTTTTTTAGTTAAAATCATTGTTAGAAAAATAACAAACCTCATTTCTCAGAAAAACGTAAATATGAAAGACTAATTGTTCAAGAGAACCCTTGAAATCGTTCACAGTGTAATAAAACATACTTTATTATTACTATTATCGCTCCAGATTTTCTGTTTATATAATCATAACTCATACCGACTCCCATAACTTATGTAATTACATTCAAATCATGCAATACAATCTACTTTAGATGCTACAAATGTGCAATAAAGTAACTTTAATTTTATTTCTTGTTCATTCGCAGGGTTATAACATCTACATTAATGGCAATTTCCATTGTTGTTTACGCTATAAACAATTACACAGTCTTCATGAGCAACTGAAACGCTCGTTATCGTCTGCCGTCGAATTGCCACCATTCCCGCCAAAGAAGCTGTTGCCGCTAACGCAAAATCAACTGGAACATCGACGATCATGCTTGGAACGCTACGTTCAACTAATTGGACAAGACCCGGTCTTTTCGAAATCCGACTTGCTTCGGACATTTCTTTTGAACGCACAACAAGAATCCTCGTGTATTGAGACAAGAGAAACAACGCTGGACGTTTATCTAATGAATAATTATCGAATACCTGTAAATTGTTATACGACTGAATGTTCAACGAAAATTTTAGAAAAAGCTTGCCATAACATTGACTTACCTAGCGAATACACTTATTACTTTTCGTTGTTCTTGATGCGAAAGGAGCGTGACGGTCGCGTTACGCTCATAAGAAAATTAATGGATTTCGAATCGCCATATATTTCACAGCGAATAATAGATGATTGTAAAATAGTAATTCGTAAAAGGTGAGTGAATTCGATAACCTTGATTGAGTCCGCGGAACCTTTTATTTATTGTTGTTCTTCTTCTTTTCCATCTTCAGCTATTGGGACCCACGTTATGATCTGCAATTAATGCATGATAATATCGCCTTAAATCTTCTCTACATACAGACTGTTAGTGATATTGAATGTGATTGGATAATAGCAACACAAGAGGTTAAAGATCAATTGGCATCCTTACAGGATCGAGGGAACAAGAAAGAGGTGAGAAATAATTGCCTTTTGTATACCTACTTTAAAATATGTATAGCTTAATGGCTTTATTCCTTTTTGCTTGACATATATAACATGGTCCAACCTAAACGCACGATGTTAATTGTAAATAAAACAAAAGGTTTTTAGAAAATTATGTTAATATTTTTTTATTATAATAGAAGCATCTATGACAATTATGTGTGAAAAAAAACATCGCCCAAATGCTCGCCACGGCTACGATGGCATACTTCTATCCGATGGTCCATATTTTCAATGACTGAGACATAATTGAGGTTCAGTGTCGTTAATGTGCTGAATCATCTCATCCCTTAGCTCTTGAATTGTTCTTGGCTTATCGACGTACACTTTTTCTTTTAAAAATCCACAGAGAAAGATGTCCAACGGTGTCAAATCACATGATCGTGGCGGCCAATTAACATCGCCACAACGTGAGATAACACGCCCATTGAATTTCTCGCGCAAAAGAGTCATTGTTTCGTTGGCTGTGTGGCAAGTAGCACCATCCTGTTGGAACCACATATCGTCGAGGTCCATAACCTCAATTTCTGGTCACAAGAAGTTCGTCATCACTAGCGAACACCATTCACGGTAATGGCCGTCCTTATTTTCGAAAAAGTACGGCCCGATGACGCCGCCAGCCCATAAACTGCACCAAACAGTCACTCTTTGTGAATGCAACAATCACTCGTGGATTCTCATTTTCCCAAATGCGGCAATTCTGCTTGTTAACGAATCCGCTGAGGTGAAAGTGTGCCTCGTCGCTGAAGATGATTTTCTTTGTAAAGTCACCATTCCCTTCTGTCTGTTCAACCAACCATTTGGTGTATTGCTCACGCTTGAAATGGTCAGTAGGCTTCAGCTCTTGAGTCAATTGAACCTTGTAAGCGTTCGTGAGATGTTCAATTGTTGGGCACGATGACGAGTCGAGGTTGACGACTCTTCTGCCACACTATCGCGAACAACAGCAATGTTTTCCGCAGAACGAACTGGACGTGCATGCACAGGTGCATTCATATTTCCTACAGACCCGCTTTGCTGAAATTTGCACACAATTCTCCCGATTGTGGACACATTTGGTCGATTATGCTGACCAAAAAAATCACGAAGGGCACGAAATGCATTTTGATTTTGACGCCCATTTTCGTAAAAGTCTTAAACAACCTTAACGCACTGCTCAATTGTGTACCTCTCCATGGTTGAATTTGTCAAACACTGAAACAAAAAGATGTCAAATTAAGTTGGGCGAAAAACTTGACGTTAAGGTGTGACTCACAGTTAACATCGTGCATTATGGTTGAACCACCCTTTAAATATGTATATATATATACATATATATATATATATATATATATATATATATATATATATATATATATAAATATATTTATATATATATATATATATATATATATATATATATATATATATATTTATATATATATATATATATATATATATATATATATATATATATATATATATATATATATATATATATATATATATATATATATATTGACATAACAAATCGACTCAGAATATCGTAGGGATTTTTAATAATTTCCAAACGTTGCTGGATCGTGAACTTTACCATGGTTAAAATGTTGACTTTAACTCACGTTTTGACATTGACAGTTCATTAAAAATGTTTAAGGCTACGTTCATATAAAGATACAAAATTGTTATGTCCCTAAAAGAAAACCCTGTATATATTGTATATATTTGTTTCCTGTTTTATGTGTAGTTTTCGGCAAAGTATAGGGTTTAATTTCCATTAGGTGTAATAATTTGCGACTTGGTCCGGGGAGGGATCTGGCATTCTGACCGGGAACCCTCGCGCGACTTTGCGATTTCATTTTTCGTGGTTGTTGTCGGCTAACCTAAACCATTGTCTAAAACCGATGAAGTGGGAATTGACCATTGTAGTGTTTAAGGGTGATGGAAATATCCGTAAAATACTGCAGCGATGGTCTGCTGCCTCAGCGACCAAATATATTGGTGGTCGCCGTAATTGGCCTTGTCTGAAGCCGCGTGAATGCGTTTGCCGGCCAGCGTTGCGGAGTCGTGGGGCGGGTTCTTTTTCCCAAGCACAAGGGCCCACTACAAAAAAATTTCGCATTTAGAATTGTACGTTAGAAATGTAACGCTTCGACGGTGTCGAGGTCGAGGTAACCTGCTAAAGGGATTGAGATAGGAAAACGACGCCGATGCTCGATTAACGCGCGCGGGAAGCGAGACGATTTCGTCCTTCCTCCGAACACTTACGACCCCCAACTAAGAGCGGGGCGTCCAGGTGAAAGCGGTGCCCCCTCGCACCCTCCCGTTTGGATTAAGCTCCATTATAGACGTGGCCATTTATTTCAAATTTACATGAACAATTTCTTATAAAACATTTATATGAACCTTTCCTGTAAATATAAAATAAAATGTCTTAGATTTATATTAAAATTTTAAAGATCCAACCATAAAAAAATTAAATATAAATAAAAAACCAGTGTGGAAGTCCACGCTACCCAGCAAGACCCCCTGTAACTACAAAGAAGGAAGGAGCTACAGCCCGATGGCTAGCTCAGAAGAGAAGTGTCCAGCCACCGTGCCCGTTAGAAATTCTCCAAATGAGAAGACCGCGTGGTATTGCTTGATAAATCATTTTTTTCTTTTCATCTGTTATACATTATTATAAATTTTACTTTCTATTTGGAAACATATTACGCTAGTTAATTCAGCAATATGTTTTAGAATACTTTTTGTTTCGAACATGATATATTTACGAGTAAATTTGCAACGTAAAAATTTCTGAAAATCTGTTAAATTAATTTTCAATGAACTTTTTTCATAATCGAATTTATGGTATTTTTAACAGTTTCTTTATTATCAGATTAATGAATTTTTAAAATATGCTTTCTGAAACCACACATAGTGGCGCAATGGGAACTGCAATAACTATCTTCACATGAAAGAGCACCAGAATAAAGAACTGATATATGAAATGTCCGTAAATGCCTAATGAAGTCTTTTTGATTTGAAAAATTTTGAACTTCAACGCAAATTTTGTAGTGATGTGTGTATATATAAATGTCCATTCAGGACAGCAGCGATGGTCTGCTGCCTCAGCGTAAGAGGATGGTAGTATCCGCCGAGATTTAGCCTTGTCTGGGGACGCGTGAATGCGCTGGCAGGCTAGCGTTGCGGTGTCGTGGGGCGGGTTCTTTCCCCCTAGCACAAGACCCACTTTTTGACATCCACGAATTTCGGGGTCAAAGGAGTAACGACCGGAGTCGAGAACGGAGGTAACCTACTAAGTTCTATCAAATTGCTGATTCAGAGGACAAATAGGGCCTTGAGAAAACGGACGGACTGCCAGAGACTTCGTCGATACCGACGATACTTATGGTCCACAAATAAAAGTGGGGCATCCAGATGGAAGCGGTGCCCCCTCGCACCCTCCCAACTGGATCAGGATCCAAACGTAGATGTGGCCATGTATTTCGCATTTGAGTGAAAAACTCATACAAACATAATTTGCATGACTCTTTCCCTCAAATGAAGAATACAAACGTAACCGATTTATGCCATAGCGTTATGCAATGAAATCACATAACCCTATATCATTAAAGGGCACGCGAGCGGAAGGCCACTCTATCCGGCAAGAGCTCCTGTTAAGCAAAAAAAAAGGAAAGAGCGCGCCCGATGGCTAGCCTATTTTAGAGAAGGAGCCTGCCATCGGTGCGGGGCCTGGACCCGGTCAGGTTTTCAAAGAAAACGGAAAGACCGAAGGTATAATTTTTAATAATCCATTTAATTAGTTCTTCGAATTATAAGAAAAAACCATAATTTGTAGGATGAGAATAAGTATCATCAATTATAATTTAAATTGCTAAGTAGAGATATAAATGGTGAAAACGGGAAATTAAAAAATGTATTTATTTTTAAGGTTTATTACTGCAAAAATTTTAGAAAGAATAAATACATTTATTCTTGTACAAATATTTAAAACAAGTTGAGTAAGCAGGAGAGTGCTCCTACCAGAAGGTCTTTGTAAACATCCTAGGGTTAGAAGCAAGTTTTCTAATGGCGTGAATCGATAACTTGAATTATTCATCCAATACTTAGATATGAAATTGTTCAAATTTATACAAAAGATGCACAGTTTCTTTCATAAGCACAGTGCAGCCGCCATTTTAATCCAGCTTAAATGATTTTTCTGAATGCTCGGCCGATTGAACATGTTCAAGTTAAACACTATTCCTTAAATTTTCATGAAAATTGAAAGAAAATAAAAGAGCCTAAGTCAATTTTAAATATATATAGGGTTTTCCAATAAGAGGTGTTATTTTGAATAGATCTTCTGATTTAACACCTTGCGACTTCTTTCTTTGGAGCCACGTGATAGAGAAGGCCTATGCCAATAGCCCAGCGTCAATTCAAGATCTCAAAGATGAAATTCGTGAGGCTATCGAGGACATAGGGCAGCCACTTTGCGATTTGGTAATGGAAAATTTCATGAAGAGGATATGGTCCTGTAAGCGTGTCGTAGTGGTTATTTGCCCAATGTTAGTTATTGCTATTAACGGCATATCTTCTTCTTTATAATGAACTAAACATCCGATCATTTATTTTAAAAAATGGCATTTTTCTTTTAATATTAAAATAACACCTCTTATTGGAAAACCCTATATGAACCATAAACACGTGTTATCGTTGTTGTAATTCCATATAATTGAAATGGCTATAACTGCCTTGATTATGATTCGATCTCAATTAAATTTTGTGAACATATATATCTTATGTCAGTCTATATAATTGCAAAATTTCAAGAAGTTTAAAGTTACCGTTTTGATTTTATGGGCAAAAATGTAAAATCTACAAATCATACTATTATTAACAAAGTTGAGCGAATTTCTAAGGTATTTGTTGCTCTTGTACTCATAAAGGTCCACATTCGTGATAATTTTCAGATTTTTCGGCTGAAAGGTGTCCAATCGCGAGGGGGGGACACAAATTTTGGGTACATTTTGCCTTCCCGTGGACCCCCTAATTCATGAAATGATTTTTTTATTTCAGATTTTAAAAGTTCTAATCAAGACCTTTCATTTGATACCCCACTCGACTACCTTTGATTAAAAAAAAATTTTAAGGGCCAATTCGTTATTAGGGGGGACCCCCCTTAAACATTTTTTAAATTTTTGTCAAGGCCTTAACTTTTGAGAGATCATCACTTCTGACCTTTTCTAGCTTCTATAGTTTCTGAGGAAATCAGCTGTGACGCACGGACAGACGGACGGACGGACAGACGGACAGACAGGTCCCGAAACTAGTAGGTCTTTGTAAAAAAAATTTTACAAAGACCTAAAAAACCCGGTTTTATCAAAATGTGGTTCATCGTTTTTCGTGTATTAGAAGTATTCACCATTTGTTGTTTTATAGCAAGAAAAAAATCAAGAAAACTTTCTTTTATGAAAATTAATTGCACTTACTCCTGTATCATTCATCTAGTTCGGTCTTCGAAAAAGTCAATTTTATTGATCAGTCCATTGATTAACTTTAAGTATAAATGGTTTTCCGAATTTTTACTCACAAAATTTTTTAAATCAAAATGAACTGAAGGATAGTTCATTTTTGTCTTAAAAGAAGGAGGCTAACGTATTAAAATCGGAGCCAACTGCTTATTGTTAAGCTTTACACTATAAGGATGAATTTTCTTCAGTTTGGTCCTCAAACATTGCGTATCATGTGCTAGCTTCACTTCGCACTCCGAGTGAAATCCTCCGCATTGAAACGAAGCAAAAAACTAATACCAAGAACCAAGAAAACAAAGAAATTTTCTTTGTTCTGGTGCCTGTGGTCATTAATGATGCCAAGGTAGAGATGGCGAAAAAACTTTTCCGGTTCTTTGTATTCATTTGTATCCGGTTCTTGAATTTGAAAGAAAAAAAACCGGTTTTTCCAAACAAAAACACCGGTTTTCGGTTAAACCGGTGCGGTTTTTCCCATCCCTTCCACAAGCGCTATCTTTTGCACGAGACTGAACCGGGAGCACAGGTTAAAGGCATTCAAGTCACGTCACTCCAATTCGGACCATCAGTAAACACACACGCGTCATCTAAATTTCATCATCTTTTGGTTATCTTTTGTATCGCAAGTAATTATTGCTTTTGAGTTTTAAATAAATGTTGGTATTAGACCATTAATCGCCTACCGCCTTTTCACTTAGTTAAGACTCAATTCAAGCAACACGCTAAATTGGTGACTCAGTTAAAGGTAATCCTTATCCCATTCAAATTTTCGGATAGTGAATTCCAGGATGTAAACAGCGGTATCAACATTCAGAACAACTCAGATGCCAACCCAGCCCTGCAAGTGATCAGGGTCGATGCGGTTGCATGCTAACTACCCCTGTTTTGACAAAACACCCCAGGATTTTGGTTTGCACGAGCGGAACCGTAGTTTCGAGCCAGTAAAATTTCGAACGACGCCAGGCGGTTCGATAAAGTCATATCTGAACTGGAGATGCAAGTAATCGCCCAGGTGGCCGAGATTTTGAAAGCGCCGCTGGCAACAAACAGATATGGCACACTCAAAACGAGACTTCTCTCGGTCTATGGGCTACAGGACCATGAACGCTTACAGCAACTCCAGCACCACCTTGACATAGAGGATCTACGCCCATCACCGCTTCAACGTTGAATGCAGTTTATTGCGAGTGTGGATATGCCAAAGGCAATAGCCACAACCTCACACGCTCGGGGCCCACGATTTCTCATCACCTACTCAGGCCACATCGCCGTCGAGTACTGAGTACCCACAAGAACGTTCGTCTGCCTCGCCACCAGTGGCGATTCCATCCAATCCGAACGGCACCATTGCCATCACTCGCGAAAGCAGCTCCCGCTCCTCACAGCGTATCGCCATCGGGCCGGGTGCCTGTCTTGCCGCCATTCAATTCTCCACCAACAGCGTTAAGAATATCCCATATTCGCAAGAAAGTGGCATCTCAGTCGTGGCGCGTTGATTTTCCAACACAGCCACTCTCTGGTCTAGCCCTGAGCATACAGTTGTGCCTCCTTCGTTTATGGACTATTTTTTCGATCTCTGATGCCTTTAGCTGGTTGTTGGTTATAGGCTTGCTGGGTAGTTCATAGTTTTTCACAATAGGGAACACGATTGGTTTAGATTGGTTGATTTTTTTCCCCGCAATGCCACCACTTGAGCATATGAAGGTTTCATTATAACCTTCCGGACATCACCGACCGGGTTCCTTTTATTCGTGAACTTGTCTTTTTTTCAGTTGAGGAAAATCCATTTGAGTAATATCTTTGAGGTCAAGCCCTTCATATCTATTTTTGTTTATGATCGCCCTAGCTTCATTGTTGGATACGTTTAGAATGAAACTAACTTCTACCTCATGTTAATACTTCACCAATTTGGGGCATAATTGGTCAGTAGCTACATGTTCTTTACTATTACCTAATAGAAATTTTATGTCATTGTAAGATCCCTTGTATTCAGCTGAGTTGCATTAAAGGCATCTTGGCGTCTTGTCCTTGCAGATGGGAGTGGCATGTCCTGACCTGCCACAGTTTCTGCATTGTCTGGGTCGAAATTTAAAGTATTCAACTTTGGCATTAAAGTATGCAATTTTTAGAAAATCCGGGAGGGTATTGTTTGATATCGTTAACTTAACTGATTTGGTTGGAATAAAGTTGTCGGTCTTTTCAGGATCTCTCCTATTCAGTCTTGTTGCGTTGATTAGTTCAAAGTTCTCTAGAAGTAGGTCAAAGTCTAAATCCCGATTTACCCCATACCTGCAGGTGAAGCTGCCTGGAATGAACGCATTTATGTTTTTTTCTTTCAGTACTATGTTAGCAGTCGCATCATTTGCTTCTTTAGGTGTGTCAAAGAAAACTTTGAGCCTAAGTCCGTTTTAACATTTGATACGTTGCATTTTGAATCCTTACTGATCATGAAAAATCTCATAGCTTTAATCTAACTGGTTTACCGTTGATTCGCCATTCCTTAATAACTGGAAATATCTTCTCATTAGAGTCCAATTCGTATTTGTGTGATTTGGCCTGTACTGGTGGTACACGCAACATCAGCGATCGTGCGGAAATTACAATTTGGG
The DNA here is from genome assembly GCA_963969285.1 of Odontomyia ornata. Classification (NCBI taxonomy): domain Eukaryota; kingdom Metazoa; phylum Arthropoda; class Insecta; order Diptera; family Stratiomyidae; genus Odontomyia; species Odontomyia ornata. The sequence goes on along the minus strand of OZ017742.1, from coordinate 33,654,441 downwards.
CCAAATCGCCACCGGCGACCAAACGACCAGCTCGCACTGCTAACAACCATCATGACCGACAGACGTGAGCGGCGACTGGTCAGCCACTAACTAACCACCGGCAGCCTGTGATGACATCTCAACCCCGTCTGTCGCTCGAAGAACAATCGCTGCGACGCTCAAAGCGGGTCCGAAGCCAGTCACTATCGAGGAGTATCGTTCACGCTTGGCCAAGCCACTTGATACGTCTGTGGTCGAGCCGGAAGAGAAGCGGCAAAAAGGTGGGCGCATTATGGAATATCGCCGCAAGAGCAGTAACCTCCGCCGATTGGCACGTCTCGCTGCAACCAAAGCGGAGCGGGCGTCATTCAAAAGGCAAATTAAAACGCTAGAAGGTTAAGGCACGGGAGGCACCCGTTACCATCAAAACCAAGATAACAAATGTAGTCTGAAGAGCTAGTAAATGTATTTAATTAGGAATACGTGCGTTTCATTGGGGAAGCTCTAGAGTGGAGTTTTCAGTTTTATTTCAGGTTAATCGAGTGGATTCGCGTACGCACCGAAGATACAAAAGTGGGTATATTGGTGCTACGCCCAACGAAACTCGCCTCAGGTGGTTAGGCATTTGAAAAAGGCTTAACAACAATAAGAATCAATACATTCAGTTTGAGGAACATTTCTGTTTTATGCAAGTGTGGAGCCAATCGTGAGCTTTTAATCGATAGAAATGGTTTCGTTACATTCCGTCAGGGAATAGCGTAACGAAATTTTATCGCGTCAAGTCATAACCAAGTCCGTAAGGAAAGATCAAAATTTCCATGATCTGCAGATCATATACAATAGTATGTAGGTACACATACCTACTGAACTGCTCGATTAAAATAAAAGGCTGAATCCTACAGGAGTAACACTCCATTTAAAAATTGATAAGCCTCAGAATGCTTTAAATTTCTTGTTAGTACTTTCCCAGATTAAGAAACCAATTCATTTTTGTATAACTGAAACAACTATTGAATTCAAACACTTAATAAATCTAACAAAACCCATAAATATATATTGGTGACTACCCTTCTGTTCTCAAGTAATTAATTGTTTCTTTAAAAACTAATAATTATAATTTTTATTCACAGTATTTAGAAATAGCTAGAAAGCTAACATCGTACGGTACTATACAATTTTCAAATGCTGTTGTCGATTATCCCGAGCCAAATACTGTAGCTACAATTGTGATAGGAAATAAAGAATTAAGCATACGTACAAATGTCGGATTAAAAATACAGGAGACAAAGTTCAAAGTGACCAGAATGAGATGTTGGCGTGTAACCACAATTCATAATGTAAACGCTAAAATTGAAGCTCATTGAAAAATAATAATTTATAATAACTTTATTAAGCAGAATGAAGAAGTATCGTCAAATTCATCTATAGAAAGTCAAATACAAAATTTGGAGCTATCTTTTGAATATTTAATGACGAAAAACTGTTTGAAATGGATCACAATATCCAGTGAACAGGCTATGTTGATGTCGGTATGTTTACAGGGAATGGTTGATGAATTGCTAAATCAGAAAGATGGGAATGATTATTACAATACGAAGGTATGACTCTGAATAATTTTTTTTTATTTTTCACTGAGTCTATAAAATAATATCCAATGTAATTGATTATTTATAAAACTTTATAAACTCTCATCAACAGATTACATGCACAAATGTTACACCATTTTCATATATACGAAGGGATGGCGGAGTGAATCATCGAATATCTGAATCAAGTTCTTCTGATACTATCTCAAGTTTGGTAAGCCTACAAATCAACGTCTTAAATCAATCTTTCTACGTTTCCCTATAATTGTCACGCTTTTTTCTTTCAGAATGACATCGACATGCCAATACAATCGCCGTCCGAATCATTTTCAATGCGCAGTAAAATACGTAAGAAAATATCCACAACAGTCTTCTTTAAAAACGGACGCGAATCAGTGCAGAATGAGGCATTCGAAGGTATAGGTGATGATGATCTTTAATGATAACAATAACGACTGCAGGTCTTATTCATAAAATGTCTGTTTAACAAAATTCGGGAAAAAATGTCGATATAAGATATCGAGTAAAATAATTTTATTCTTTTCTCTTTCTCTCTTACTTTTGTTCTGATTATTACATTAAATAGAAATAGTAAGATTAAAGAATTTAACATGTAATTTATATACACAAAACAGAGAACAAACAAAATCCGCACACATACATTCAATTTAATATGATATACACTGAATCGAATGAACTTAGTTTAACTTTATACTAGGTAAACGAAACATAAACATTATATATATATAAAATATATTCAAACTTTTATATGTACAATATATTTGACTTTTAAACGAAAAAAAAATATTAATATACATTGCAGCGTATTTTTATTCATATTTTCCAATTGATAACATCAATCTGTATATATCTGACATATCTTTTTTTATATTCCAATTACAATAATAAATAAAATATAGAGAGGTATGTAATTTGTTCATTCGTAATTTTTTCACTTGAGTTTGTAACATAAATACTACACACATTTATCTCTTCCATCATTCGACTTTTTATCAATCTTTGTGAATATTCAATTTTAAATCTCATTTGGAAGATATACTCTTTCAATTCATTAGAGAAGATATTGCATACAAGTTCATTGTAAAATTGAAAGAATTTTTGATAATCGCAGAACTGCCAATTCAATGATTAATTGCTGCACGATGTATTTTACAATACGTAAATGTAGCTAAATTGAATGTTTTTATGAAGATTATTACAACTTTGGTAATTGTTTCCTCTTGTTAAAACGAAAAGTTCATATTTATGGAATATTTTAGGTAAATTAGCATTATATGCCTTGATTTATATAAATATATTTGATTTCAGGTTATAAAAGATGATAAAAAAATTGAAATTAAAATTCTTGTTATTGTCAATTTATCGTGCCAAATGTTTATTTCAGAAAACAATAAAAAAATAATTGAAATTCTAATTTTAATGTTTCCTTTAAACGTTTGCATGCTGTAGTGTTTGATGGTAGATGTAATTGTTCGTACAGGACTGCCGCGGTGGACTGTTGAATCAGCGAACGAAAAATTAGTGCTCCGCTAGTAATGGCCTTGCCTGGCGACGCGTAAGCGTGCTGGCAGTAGCGTTGCGGTGTCCCGGGGCAGGCTCAAGGACCCACTACAAAAAATTTCACGCTTACGATTTTTCGATGACCGGAGTAAAAATGCAAAGCGATTGATCTTCCGAGACGTCAATGGCCTAGGTAATATACTGAAAGGGTTTCCGCGTGTAACGCGACGACAATATCCGGTTAACTGCGTGAGTTACGTTTCTGACTAAACGTTTTAATAAAAAAAAATAGAAATAAAAGAATTGGTTTTAAATGAGACTTTTACTTTATTTGAGCACGTCCGATCGGGTTGAAAGTTAATTATACAGTGAATATGCTTCCCACGAATTAAGTTAAAGTTAATGTTAAGATGCTGATGCAGCGTTACAATTTTACAGATCTGCATCAGCTTGCAATTTCAAGCTAGACAAAATTAAACGGATATGTGAAAATATGAACTTTAAGAAATGTATACTCAAGAAAAGGTAAAATGTGGGAAAGTGCATATGCAAGATAATTGTTTATACGGCACGTGTATTATTACATTCGGGGCTCGTATCTCGCGCGAGACAGGCGGTTTCGTCATCGCCACAAATGTCCACGGCCTACAAATAAGAATGGGCCATCCAAGTGGTGGAGGAATTCTCGTTTTCCAGTAGGCTTCCCACTGTTGAATATTGTGTGCGATCTCATGTCTTGAATATCGTTTCCAGTCCTGTTCGTTTCCTGGATTGCCAGTATTTTTAATTGATATTGACTGACCTCTTGTAAAAGGTCCTTAACAGTGCCAGGGTAATTGAGTGATCTGACATTCCAGGATCCAATAACATAGTCATTTGCGAGGTCGTTGCGGTGATTCCAATCCATTCCGAGGCCCCTTTGCAGGTTTCGAAACATTTTAGAGTTTTCCAGGGACAAGGAGTTAGCCCGTCGCCCAACCTCCATCCTGACGGCGTGGTTATTACTTCGATTCCGTTATCAGGCGCAGAAGATTCTGTAATGATTTTACTTCGCACACGTACGTCGGGATTTCCCGAAGGAGGAAATCTGAACCGACCTCTCATCGGTTCTAGACGTGAAATCTGAGTCGTGCCAACGAATGATACCATATCGGTCAACCAGTCCTTGCATTCGTAAATTTTGATTGATACGTTTTAAATGTATTACGTAATAACCCTGATCTCAATAAATATCTAATATGTTGAACTCTAAAAAAAAATAGTTGTACTAGTATACTTGTATATTAAAAGCAAATGCGACTAGAACTGCCGTTTTTCCATTGACCAATAGCTCCCTGGCAAATACTAAATAATCACTCTTGCAATCGTTTGATTTTCTCGAATTCTCAAAATAAAAAGGCACTTTTTCTTTAATATTTTCCCCCTAAGGAAAATAATAAATACACGTTCATTGATTACTCACGTCGCGTCCGTTTTTGAACGAGTATAGGTTCTCGTTTCGGTTACTATTGTTTGAGCGTTGTTTTTTATCTGCAAAATGTCGACCATCGCCTTGAAGCAGAAATTCAGGATTTATAATTTTTTCGCCGCATGCCGGTGTCAAGTTGTCGGTAAAGAGGTCGTAGGCCCGTCCTGATGGTGCAATGCCGGCTGCAGCCGCTGCGCTTCTTTCTTGTTGCGGAGCCGCCTTTGGTGGGAGCTCCACGCCACTGACGCTGGGTTTGGAAATAATTAGATGAGCTGTATTAAAATATCTGCTATAGCACTTACTTGCAACATTAAAAATGGGCTCGCTTGTCGTGGGAAGCGGCAGATGGTGTAGGTGGAGGCGCAGTCATCCGCAATCCGGGATGATGTCCGGGAAATATTAACTACTCGAGGCGGCTGCCACTAACACTCACGTTTTTTTTCCCTTTTTTTGTTTGACCGGTATCAGCACGGCTGAGGTTTTGCAACGTGGAACTCACATAATCCCGCGCGAACCGGATGTACTCTCTTCTTCTTTTCGACACCTGTCAAATCGCGGTTTGGTGGCAGCGAGTAGTTAAAAGGTCACTTCCGAACCGTCGACATCAATAGCGTCGGATACATGGATCTGCTGATCGGCGTCAGTGGCGTAGGGCTAAGTTATTACAATTCTCCCTCACCCTCTTATGTCCCCACAAAGGAGGTGAAAGTAGGATTTAGTAGCAGAGCTGAAGATGTATTTACTGTTATTAGCATTTCCCCGCATTTAATGTCCCAATATTGGAAAACCAGTAAACTCAATGTGTGATCTCGAGATCATTTACTAGCATTTAATTGAGGGGTAATTAAAGCAAAATGAGTTCATTGGTTAAAAAAAACAAGAAATAACGCGTTGGAGCAAGAAATAGTTTATGACACAAGTAAAATACATATTTCGTAGTACTACTGTGACCAAAAATAAGGTGACATTTGAATTTAAACTGCGCGCGTCGAAGAATTTTGCGAATTATTTTTTTAATTTGGTAGTACTATCAGTGACGTCTATGTCAAATTTACATGTCAAAATATTCATTAGTGTTTCAGAAACGCGTCGTTTTGTGAGCTGCTAAAAGTGAGTTTTTCGTTTTTTGCGATGTCGAAATTTGTTGAATTTAAATTTTGTTTGCGGAATCAATTTTCTGCTGTGGATACATTGAGGATGGTGCAGAAAGCCTTTGGTGATGAGGCTATGTCTAAAAAAATGTTTACAAGTGGTATAGTGAGTTCCAAGCCGGCCGTGAACATTTGGAAGACGAAGAGCGTCCTGGGCGACCATCAACCTCTTCTCTTCTCGATTATCGTGGTGTTGTGCATTATGAATTCCTTCCCCCGTGCCAAACAGTCAATAAGGAATATTATTTGAACGTTATGCGTCGTTTGCGTAACGCTATCCACCTAAAAAGGCCGGAATTGTGGAAAGACAATTCTTGGTTTTTACACCACGATAATGCACCATCCCATACTGCACTCGTAATTCGTGATCATTTCGCCAAAAACTCAAACCGTATCGTTCCGCAACCACCCTATTCACCTGGTCTGCCGCCGTGCGACTTCTGGCTGTTCAGCAAGCTCAAAAGACCACTGCGAAGTCATCGTTTTGATACGATAGAGTAGATGCAAACCGCAGCGATGACGGAACTGAAGGCCGTCCCGGAAACGACGCGTATGTCTAACACTAATGAATATTTTGACATGTAAATTTAACATAGATGTCACTGAAAGTACTACCAACCTAAAAAAATTCTCCAAATCCTTCGGAGCGTGCAGTTTAAACTCAAATGTCACCTTAATTTTTGGTCACAGTAGTAAGTTAAAGATTAAGATTTACAAAAAAAAAACTATGAAATCGTCTAAATAGTTAAAATCATTAAAAAAATGTGTAGTAACAAAACAAAAGTCAAATTAAGTTAACTGTTGCAAAAATATGTCTACATCAAGTAAAAATTAGCGCCAACATACAGACAAGTGTCTATTTTAGTTTGGTCTTACAATGTCTAACACTTTAGTTTTACCGATCAATTCAGCCAAATATTTTCACTAAAAGTAGTTAGAATAAGTTCTATATATAGTTAAGGATTATATACTTATAATTTTCTGCATTGTGTTCATAGAGACAAATCTTTCCTCAATTTTTTTTCTTTTTGTAACTGAAAGAGAAACGCATTTTTATAATTTTTAATGGCAACATAAAATAATAAAGAAAGTTTATTATCGGAGATTGAAGAGATAAGAAAAAAAGAAAAACTTGGTCTTTTCGTTACCCTGGAACTCTCACCGGCTATGGGACCCGCCACGTTGACTGGCCCCTCCACTCATGAGCTACCATCGGGTGAGCTAACCGCTCTTTCTTTGTTGTTACAGGGGCTTTTGCAGGGTATTGTGGCCTTTCGCACAAGTTCCTCATTTATGGTAAACTTTCAGATGATTCAGTCATATGTTATAACAATTTAACATAAATCTGAAACATTTTTATTTTCCATTTAAGGGAAATTTCCATTTAAATGGAAAATATATGGCTACGTCTACAATGGGTCTTGATCCAGATGGGGGGTGCGAGGAGGCACCACTTCTACCTGAATCCCTACTCTTATATGGGGGTGGTAAATACCAATGGTAACGACGAAATCCTCTCGAGTCTTATGCGCGTTAATCAGGCTCGGTCAGTCGCTTTTTGGTAGTTCATCCCTTCGGTAGGTTACCTCAGCCTCGACAACGTCGAATCGTTACGTTTAATCTTTTGATTCGTGAATGCGAATTTTTTTCGCAGTGGGCCTGTAATGATTTTTAAGTTTAAATCCGAACGAGGAACCGACCTCTCATCGGTTCTAGACGTTAAGTCTGAGCAGTGCCGACGGATGGTACCTACCGGTCAACCAATCCGTGCACCGTAATCCATTTTCGCGGTGGCTGCTTGTCGGCCAGCTAGATCGGAGAGGATTTCGGTCGCGGGTCTCCAAATGGATTACGCTCATCTACAATTTTCAGCCACCAATAAACGCCCGTTTCCAAACGCGTCACAAAACACAATTATACGGAGAAGAAACCTACTTTACGTTACTCCGTATTTCTTCATTCAACCAGTCAAAGAACAAAAATCTAATCTTTACTTAGCGTTCCCGAATTCCCGACGCGGTACCGAAAAATATACTACGCTAACTCAAACCCGACGAAAGCTACGCTAATAAAAAGGCAAAACCAACGAAGGTACCGCGTACCGCGCGCGACGCGAAACCGACCTCAGCGGATTTTCTCAAACCCTACCCTCGCGACGGCATACTTACCATGCACTCTAATTCCCGCTGAAAGAAGGGACCACTGGAAAGGAAAGTCGTTGTTAATTTTTAACAATTCATATTATTTTTGTAACTCATTTCCAATTGACAACTTTTTGAACATACTTTACTAATTTTTCAATTAAACCTATAACATAAACGGAAAAAAAACCAATGATCTACATTAGCCAGCTCTTAAATATATGCATAATCTACATTACATCCAAACACTAGAAGTTGAAATTTTTTTTTGTTTTAAAATACCTCATCTACTCGTAAGTGGAATACATCTTATGCTGAATTACTATTTCTTTCTGTTTTAAATTATCTGTAAATCAGTAAATGTTTTATATGCTGAAAAAAAAAAAAAAAAAAATTTATAAGCTGGCTTGAGAGATGCCTTTAATTTTATCCTATTCGAAACATTTTTTTTCTGCTGAACTTCTCAATGATATGCACGAGAACAGTTCGGTTGGATAAACATACGACTATTTATCGGAAGTGAAACGCTTAGAATTAGGCACCGTTTTATGTGAATCTGAGATTAATGTAGGTATTGCATGCAAAATTTGTCTGACAGTGTAACTACTTTTCATGGATAGATTATTTAGATTTATCAGTTTTGTAGATATTAACTCAATGCGGTATTAATAGCTATAGATACTGAAACATGCAAAGGATGCATACAGAACCAACTTCATCTCATTGGTTGAAAGTGATCTGACATACACGTCGTAATATTAGTAACTACTGACAGCTTATTGATCGGGTCAAACCTATAAAACCTACCAAGAAATTATAGCAGTCATTAAAATATTAAATAGTTAATGGTTATTACACTTTATGTTATTTCAAATGTTGTTAGTCTATATACTGCCAAGAAACCCCTGGATCAGGGGCATTACTAACAGTAAGTAATCAAAGTTGATTTCTTTAAAATATAATGGTTTGACCGGGAATTTAAGAAAATCACTACCCCTCTTAGTAAATGATACCTTGTTTTTTTCGTTGAGTGTTCCTACTTCATCGTGTTGCGAAGTTCCCGTTGAGTTAACAATGTGGGTCGTCGCTGCATTGGTGCTATTCAGGCAATGCGACTGGTGACTGGATGAGGAATTAACATCATGTTGTGACACTGTTGTTGGATGGGATTCGGTTGCTACTATTGACGATGAGGTGAGTGCGATTCCGCGATGAATTTGTGTTGATGATGGGGTTTGTTCGTAGTGTGACGAGTTTTGATTGTGCTGCGCTAGCGTTGCAACCATCAAGGGTACTGTTCCGCCGCCCAGCGTTGAAACAGCTGTCACCATGTTACTCGGAGAATTGTAATGAGTATGTGGGAACTTGTGCTGGGTACATTTTTAATGCTGTTGATTATGGTTGTGTTGGCAGGCAAGTACGTTACATTCCCACTTTGTAAGACGTTCTGTACCATGTACATATTGAATTGATTTATATGATTGACTTGATTGTTGATTTGAATGTGACTGTTTTTACTTAGGTCTGTTAAAAGATTCGTATCTAAATCTTCGCCGTCCAATAGATCTGTAGTAACATCACCATGCATTAGATTACCACTGCTGTCGTAGATGCCACCATTCAGGGATAGCGCATCTAACCCACGACCAATATGACGATCATCTAACACTGGAGCTGGCAATCGATCACTTATGAAGGTGTCTAAATTTATGATATGTGGTGCTTCGTTGAATTCATCAAGTTCACGGAGTATAAAGATAAAACACTTCAGGGATTTGCTTGTTCGGAGGAAATAATTTGAAGTAAAATGGTCAACCCGAAAAGTGGCACATCTCGCAAGAAAATTTTTCGCGACGACTGAGGCAACCGCGACAGAGAGCGAGCGACACACTTCCAAACTCCACTGCCATGTGGCTGTCAACTTCGCTTTGACATCCCACGACAAAATTCACGTGGGATGTGCAAACGTCACAACCACCATGGGATGACAAGCCACATAGCAGCAAGGTGTGTTGGTAGTGGTCACCCAGCGGCGTCGCCCGATTCATTACAGGCCCTTGTGTTGGGGAAAAGAACCCGCCCACGACACCGCCATACTAGCCTGCCAGTGCATTCATGCGTCCTCAGACAAGGCCAATTCCGGCAAGCACTAATATCTTCGCTAGCCGAGGCGGCAGATCATCGCCGCAGTCCTTAACGAGCAATAAACATTTATCCTCAAATCACTACAGATTTTCGGTGTTGGAATTATGATTAAAAGGAAATTTCACTTTTCCATGGCAAATTGCCGCTGAATGGAAACACTTGGGATCTGTTTTTCACAGGATGATTTTGCTTTTCGAACGGTTTTTACGTCGAACGATTCCGTTTCACAGCCGATCTGACTAGCAACCAAATCCGTCCAACGCAACGAACGTAATCACTCGACAAATTATCACAATCACAACGAGAAAATAATTAATTCGCACCGAATCCTTTCCTTCGTTTCACTTTACTCCAACTGTTCTTTTCTTTTCTTTCATTTTTCCGTGTTCAATTTAACTTTCCTTCCGGAACCTCTCTTCTAACCACCACCAATAACTCCACGTTACTGTAAACCACCAAGCAATACGTTGTCAACGAGAATCCCCTTCCTGTTGCTCACCAGAACGGGCTACTTCCAATCTCATTGGGATTTTTCTTTCCCTGATGGGAATACGAGTATATTGTGGTTCATCGTTTATTATGACTTACAGCGTTGCCTTCTTATTCAGGCCCATAAGGAAATCAATTGACGTACCTGACGTCACTTCGGGTACCGGAAACAGCTACTTAGTAGCCCTAAATTTACGAAAACAGCTGTTCAGCAGTGGGCCGAAAGTAAGCTTTTGAGATCGTCAAGTATGACATTTCTCAGATGACATTTAGCCGATATGATACAAACGAGAAAGAAATACATATATTTGCGAGCTAATGTATTCGATGCCTTAAACCTATAATAAATCGTTGACATAGTACCGATAAAATTTCAAAAGCACTATCATAAGTACTGTCGAAAATCTTTAGAAAAATTGTTCGATTTGAACAGCACTAGATAGCGGTGATGAAGCTACTCGACGAGGCTAGTTCGCGGTGGGACGTAGTGTTTCCGTTTTTGGGCCTGAGTAAGAAGGCAACGCTTGCAGCTTGCAGATCATCAACAGCCAATGGAATGTTATCAGCATGCAGTTTTCCAATTAATGACGTATTTATAAATGGTTTTAAACGCAGCGAATACAAGTATTTTAAGATTTTATGAACTTAATTCTTTCGTTCGGTCATTCGACCTACCCATCGGGACATTTATCTTCTTTACGAACAAAATTATTATTGTATTATTTCACAGAAAATATCCGCATCGAAAACACAACCAGCTTCACACAAATAAAATAGCAATAAAACTATAGGCAACCCAATGTAAATCACGGCTAATAGTAATAATCAATAATTAATTCAATCATGTATGCGTATTAATATAATTTAATCGTGTTACACCTAATTCAAAAAGTGTATTCATTTGGGCTTTCATTGGAATGTAGTTACCTAGGAGTGCAGAGCCTAATGACATGCTTACCAGCAATTTTTGGCCCGTATTTTTAATAATTTCCTTAGTGGATACAGTTGTAATATTTTTTTGCGGTGGTACTGTTCGCATTGGCAGTGACAATATGACCTATATTATCCGTATTGATATTATCGATTGCTTTTAGTGTTTGATTTTTGCTATTATGGATATCACATTTAGAAATGATTTCCCATTTATGTCAGTATTTTATACTATATCGAAAAAATCTTTTATTGCCACCGAAATGTTGAGTAATTTTCAATAGCATAAGATTAACTTAACATCCATTCACATATGACCCTTCACACTTCTTTTCGATATCATCCATAAGGATTGCATTACTTCGTTCATTAAATCAAATCGTCAAACAAGAGCGGTGAGATTATTTCATTTAACTTCTGTTTATCTTTTAATTACATGTTTACGCAGACTTCGTTGTACTTGTTACAAAAATAAATTCTAAGAAGAGGTAACTAAATAATATAAGATCAATTCGCAAAAGTACCACATTGTCAATTCACTCTCGCCTAAAGTCGATGAAGATGTATCATTAATAAAACAAAATACACTGGGCGGTACGACAGTCACAAGGTCGTAAGAGATTTAGGCACTCAGTTGAGAAAACATTAATCGGATTATTGATAGGAGATTATATTTTATGGTAAATCTAGAACCCTAGTGTTTAATGCAAAAAGTCGTGTAGTGGTATAGACAAATTAAATTTATCACCTGAATTCTATTTATAATCAGTTGATAAAATACCAATCTGAGCTAAATGTTTAAATATACGGAGCATGTACGCCATACGTGTAGCAATGTTTCATCGAATTCTTTTGAATGATTGAACAGCAGCTTATTGGTTTTCCTACAAACCCATCCTCCAGGTCCTGCAATGAAAATGCACTAACCAGGAAGCCTTGGGTGAATGCAGAGATCTGTTATCTTCTGAGGACATTAAAAAAAATCTACCGGCTAGATTACTAATGCGCTTCAGTTGCCGTGCGGTCCTGAAATGTAAAAATATGGCTTTTGCAAGGGATCAAGCGGTTATTCATTTCATAAGCGACTCGTCTCTTTCTAAAACACACCCAAGTTCAATTGGAACTAATATATTTCATAATTATTCGTTTACAAGATTAGACACGCACGTCTCCCACTTTCAGTGATTCTTATTCCAATCTTCGCGTTCTTCACGCTCCCGAATCACTTCGTCAAGGTAAGGTTCCAAATACTTTGTATCTTCTTCGTACTTCGTCCATTCTTCCTTGGGCAAAATAGTTTTAGTCATTGACAGGTGAAGTGCACGCATTATTCTGTAATTTCGTTCGTCATATAATTTACGTGGAAGGCGACGGATTGCTTCCTTCACGTCTTCTGTTTCATAGAGACAATCATCCCGATGGAGACCTAGAAGACAACGAATGTAGGTTAGGGTCCAATTCACTTGCACTATAGATGGATATTAGCATTAATTCTTACCATATTGATTGAATCCTGATAGATTATATGCCCATTTGCCAAAAGCAGCTAAAAAGTTAAGCAAATTCTTGAATTAGAAAATTCACGTAGAAGTAGTCAGGATTATGTAACGTGAAGGTTTAGAACTTTTGATTGAAAGGAGGGAAATGGATTGATGGTGGAACATTTTGGTGTCATTTTGTAGGAGGAATGTTTAAATACTTACAGAAGGCTCTTGGACCTTTCCTAGCAACGTAACCGGCCATTTTCACTTAAAATTACAGAACGTCCACGAACTGTCAAGCGAGATTGGTGCAATAACCAATGAAAAAGACGTAACAGAAAAGTGGATGGGGTTCCTGTTTGATTCAAGATCGATAAGGGAATTTTATTAAAACAGCTGTGGATGGATAATGCAGTTTTGGGAGGAATTTGTTTATTATGGGTAATTTGAAAGTCACAGTTTTTAATTGGCAGATTTGTCAGCTGTGAAGTGTTTGTTGTGGATTAAAGGTGCGAAATTTAAGTTTTTCTATTGTATGCAGAAAAATATATGGGTTAATAAAGATTTTTATACATTTGTGACTTGACCATCGTGTGTAAGGTAGGAGAACATTTGTTTGTTACTTTTAAAATTTAGTATTTTACAAATATTAACACTTTTGTATCTTAAAAGGCTTTAACAATAATTTCTTATCTAAATCGTGCAATAAGTTATTAAATAATCGCAGGAACAAAAGCATTAGGTAGTAATAATTTATCAAAAGCCAAACGTTCATCTTAAATGTAACCAAGGCTTGTTTTTGCAAATTTGTTGAATGTTAAAAGCAACTCTCTTGATTTTTTATGCCTTTATTTTTTAACTATAACTCTTTCTTCATCGCACAATGCCAATGGTTGTGCGATTTTCACTTGCCTTTCCATCTGCTTCACCAGTTGCGGTACCTGGACAATGTTATTCATAAAATGATTTGTTTTTTTCCAGTACCTTCAACATTTATCTACATGATGGAGTTTTTTACAGAGTACTGTAAGGTAGTGAGACTCGGAACGATTGGCAAGGGGAAGAGAAATCCACGAACACCGTCTGCATACTGCCCGCTATATGTGCTAGATATGACCGGAAAAGTGTCCGGGAAACACAAAAGTAGAAAACTCACACGATCCATACTTCTAGGGACAGATATCGACGGCAGTATGACTTCAGAGCTTCACCATCGATGCAATTGGAAAGATGGTGAACGCAATCCAACGGTGGTATATAATAGCCCTTCTGATTTACGCCTGGTCTTACTAATAGCACGGGAAGTCAGGAATGTCTTCAACTAGGCTAGATTCGTGGATATCCTGGAAATGCTGAAAACCCCTATCCAAGTCTATCTGGTGGGCCGTAGACTGTTCTGAGGTACGAAAGAAGGCCGGTAAATAATGAAAGTTACATCAGGCGTTGCTCAAGGCTCCATCTTTGGCCCAGGTTTGTGGGGCATTTCATACAACGGGCTACTGAGACTTCAGCTTGCAGATGAGTCATGCTCGATCAGCTACGCAAGTGATGTTGCGGTGCTGATTGCTAGACGCAGAGTTAAACAATAGCAAGACTAAGTACATTGATAAGCTGAGTAAAGTACCAGATGATCGCTATTTCAGTCTAGCCCTAGAGAAAACCGTAGAGGTCATCCCGATAAAGAATCTCCAGAGTAGGAACGATTAGTATCGGAAAGCTTTGGGTTTGTCAAAACCAATAGTGAAGTTCCTGGGCATGCTGATAGACTTGAAGTTGGGTTTCTCCGAGCAAATCAAAGCAATGATTGATGATGCTGCAGCGCGTGTGGCAGCTCTTAGTCGCTAATTTGAAGGACCCAACTGACTAATAGAGCACTCACACCGTAAGCCGAAGGTCCCTGGTTCAAGTCTCGTTGGCGACAACGGAATTTAGTTCGACTGATTCTTCGGACGGACTATAAATCCGTTCAGTGCTGATACGTGCTGGTTTAAAATCAGAATATATCGCAGCTGGGTGGACGGACACACGGCCAAAGCATGGTACTGACCATATCACCTTGTAGAGTGCCGATACATTCGATCAAGATAATGAAATACTCTATCTGTAAGCGAAGGCTCGAAAGGGGTTGTAGTGCTAAAGCAAAAATTAAAAAAAAAACTGATTAGTAAGCCGACCGTACCGCACAGCTCATACTTCTGTACTGGCCTGGCGTATGGAGTGACGCTCCCAGCAAGGATCTGTACCCAAAGCGGCTGGAAAAGGCCGGGAAACGAAGTGCCCTGCGGTTTCTGACTCGGAGGTGTTGGTGATCACATGAGTGGTCCACATCACTATTGCAGAGAGCCCAGGAACATTTGGGTAGAAATTAAGCTGTCAGGAAGGCTATTGCTGATGAGGGTAGACGCATCTCCTTCAGCCATTGGTAATTATCCTCCTGGGTGAACCAAAGAAATGAAGCATTTACAGAGGCTACGTTTCTATCGAAAGTATGGTGAGACTGTCTTCTAGCTGACCCTTGAAAAAGCTTGGATGTTTTCAATCCGAATTATACAAGATTGATAAATCACGGACCCTTGGCTGTTTTTTTTATAAGAAAACAATGATGCTTGCCACAGTTTTTTGCGTGTAAGAGATGGTATAGGCAGCGCTGTAGCTGGTTTAGGGAAGTCTCTCCCTGAAGCTTTAAAAAATTTTGATAGGAAGAATCTGTTAATTGAGTCTCAGCCATAGCTTTAAAGTCTATGTTACTGGGAATTTCAATCTTCTCTAAACGCGATACAGTATCAGCCGTGACATTTTCAACACCAGCTGTATGGCGAATGTGTGATGTAAATTCTCTCGTAAACGAAAGTTGTCTCAGCTGATATGGTGAAGCTTTTTCCGGATTCTGTTTAAAAGCAAAACTCAACGGTTTGTGGTGTATATAAACTGTGGATGTTCTTCCTTCTACAAAGAACCAGAAAAATTTTGTAGCTAAATATATCGCTAAGAATTTTTCCACTCTTCGAACAGAATCTGGTAGAAGATTGTGTCTTAACTCGGAGTTCTCTCCGTTGTTCAATTTCTCAAGATTTTTCCTTTTCCATTACCACTACCTTATTGTCTTTATCAGCTTTAAGGTAAAATACTGATTTTTCCTTAAGCTGCTTAATCAGCTGGTGTTCATTCCTTTGCTGGTTGACTTTCCTTGCTTTGATGGTCCGAATAGTTTTCTCCCTTATCGTTTTCTTCTCCTTAGGTAGGAATTTAATGCAACGTAAATAATTTAGATCTAACAAACTTAACTTAAATCAACTCGGTACGTTAAATGGTTTCCGAGATTTACTACAGTTATGCTATTTTGTTTAATTTTTTAATTTTTGCATCAAACTTTTTGCAAAATGTAATGAGTTGGTTCAATAGCCAAAGGTTTGTTCTGATTCCTACTTAAATAGTTTTGCAAATATTCGTAACATTTCTGAGATGGACGGCTGTAAAGTTTACCTAAATTTGCAGTTTTACTAGGGGCTGCGCCTTAACATATTGAAATATAGTATATTAGTTCGCATAATTTTTAACGTCAAACGACTGCGCGTATTTTCGAGCTCTATGTCTCTTTGCGTTTTTTTGGGTTGAGATAAGGGGCATTTAAGGCAATTGATCTGTACGATCGGACGCCTTTGTTCTGCATAAAGACCTCACGACTGTGTTCCCTCGAGCCTGGCTAGCTAGTGAGCCGCGAGTTGCCGCCCGCACAACAAAAGTATAAGAATAACTTCATTTTGATGAAATCTAGTTGTTCTTGGTCCGATGGACTTAACATCGCATCGGGTCGACCAGAACTTAAAAATAGGAACTTACACGTTCGAGTTCAGATGTTATGGAAAGTTAAGATTTATATTGTCTAAACAGACAACAAGAACTTTTTTTCGCTTGGCCTTTGGATTTGTTAAGAACTCTCCACTATGCCAAGCTTTAAAGTAAAACGTCCACCGCGTGCCTAAACAAAAATGCCAAAGAAAAGCTTCCACAAGCTCAATCACATAATTAAAGAAACTAATCGTTTGGCTAAATAAAAAACATTACGTAATCAAAAGCGTCCACCAGCTACCCAACACAAAAAAAAACAAAAATAAAGCAAAGTAATGCAAGTACCGCATGGACCTTTGAGGAACAAGATAAAACCGGAGTGGACATACATGTGTACACGTTGTCGCAACTACCTCTGCGACCGCCTACCTAACTACGTGTCTTTTTGCACCTACCCCTGCGACCGTGATTCTAAAGCTAGTTAAGGGGAAACCAATGGGTTGTCACAAGAAAGTAAACAAACGCTTATACACTCGAAAATATGGTTTTATTGCAAATAACACTTCACAGAACAAGAAAATAGCATTGAATACAAATAAAGCAATAAAAAAGGGTATTTACCCATCATCCCCGACGAACGCTTTTTGATGGTGTGAGCGATTATAAAGATGTCAAAGTTAGACTCTAAAAATGCTCGAAATTCAACTGACAATACATTATAAAAACAATATTTACTAAATAGCTTCATCAAAGCCAGGGTTTCTTTACGATCACTTGAATATTTAATAAATTTAAGTTAGTTCAATTTCATGAATTTTCAGCAAATCGCACTGATAAAAACAATGTTTATTTCGATTAACGTTTACTATTATGTATAAGACCCCGTAAAAACGATGAGCGATGAAACGATGAGATTGCATAAAATTTACGGATTCCTTGCTTGAATGATTGCGATTAGAAGCTAAATCGAACATTATGGTGTTAACTTCCGAGCGCATCA
Source organism: Odontomyia ornata (assembly GCA_963969285.1). NCBI lineage: Eukaryota > Metazoa > Arthropoda > Insecta > Diptera > Stratiomyidae > Odontomyia > Odontomyia ornata. The sequence goes on along the minus strand of OZ017742.1, from coordinate 33,636,761 downwards.
ACACAAACCGAATCAACCACTTTTATTTCGTTGCCATTGAAGATGCGACACACATTGATCGACACTTTTCTCCTCGGACAGTGTGTACGACACACACCAAAACATGAATCCCCTCCATTCGAGAGATTGCTCCACCCAATTAACAACCAATTTCTTCCCTAATGCTAATTAGACGCAGCACCCACTCGACCGATGTATTTTCAGCGAGATTTATAGAAGATTTCACTTATCGTAGCAAAAAGCTTAGGCCATCGTGGCCGAGATCGATTTTGTGCGAAAGTTGTAGTTGGAATTCTTTAAGGTGTTCACAAACGCACGAAGAAGAAATTTTAACTCCGGAATTTCGCATGCAAGTTAATTTCATACCGGATCATCGTTCTCATACCTATGAAATGTCAAAACGATGAAAGACAAATCGTGACCGCAACAAAGACTGTCGACAACAACAATTTACACTAACGTTTCATGACGATTTCCTACGATTGCCATTCATTTCGTTTTATTGCGTTGTTAATCGCGATCTTTTCACACTCACTATGCCTTTCGCTTTGAACTTGCATCACTGTCCTTTGTTTTGTATGAAAAAGATAACAGGCTGAGAGAGGTTGTCACGCGAATCAACAAACTAAACCATATAGACAAGGTTAAGCGTAAGATATGTGATTTTCGCTTCCAGCACCGGCAAATATCCGCAATGTTCAATCGCGGAAAATCACATTCCCCATCCTCTACTTTTTCCGCACTAATCCCGTCGACAGCTTTTCCGCCCTTCCAATTCGATCACACTCAGAAACTCTCCACGTGAAATTTTCTTGCTATTCCAAATTGCCGTGCAGAAAAATTCACCATAGAGGTCCTTTCATAGTCGTCGTTCCTACCCCCCCCCCCCCCCCATTTTTTTTCTGACACTATTTTCCGCAAAATCAGCGTTTTTTTACATTTTGCCGCCCGAACTCAGGACACTTTTCACTGTTTTTCACTTCTAATTTCATGGTTTTCCGTTCAAATTCACTGCCATCGCATGGCTTTTTTCACCATTACGATCCCTCTGCAACTCTACTTAATTTCGCGTTCGCCACACGAAGTAAAAGCTTCCTTCTGTTGGCTTCTTCTGAGACGACCACCACATTCCAAAAGAACAAACAAGATTTTATTCGCGACGGAAACGAGCGAATAAAAACGTTCAATCAAATTGAAATCCTTATTTTCGCGATTTCGAGCGAAAGAAAAACAAAATTTTCCACGTATGGCCCGACATTAGATCTTTTCTTCATTTGCCGGCGCGTGCTCCTGACGTGCTAGCTGTGGCGATCAAAAGTAGACTCCCCCATCCGCCCAAGCAGGTCTGCTTACTTGGTGCGAACAGCCAGCGACCACCGGCGGGGTTTTCGCCCCGGCTGCCACCTTCCCGTCCCGCTGTTCTGGGGCACGCACTGGCCAGTAACTCCCATGCAGGGCCCCGACCGATCACGCTAGACGAGTACAGGGAGAGGCGGAAGCAGCCCCTGAACGAGTCATTCAGGGCCAGTGAGGTTCCTCTCATACGCAATAGGGAAGGTAAGCGAGCTCTCGCCGCATAGTGGTCAAAAATTCCAAAAAGCTAGCCAAAATGCCGAAAAAATATTTTTCCCGGACACATTTCAAGTTTCAAATGAGTGTAGTGGTACCCCTAGCATCGTTTGAGATCGATGGCGCAGGAGAGGTGGTCCTCTTAACCTGTTCTTTCCTGTTACCTTCACAGACGTCAAACGCATCAATATGTGTGCACATTATTTGAACTAAACAGACAAAATTTCTGAGGGTTCTGATAGCTGCTTCTTCGTTATTGAACAGTCGTTTTCTGAAAACACAACATTACATTCACTTTCGACGCAGACTCTAAAAATCGACTCAGAAAATTATTTTCCGAATTAAAGAAAAGGTGGAATAATGCCCACAGGACGGAACGAGATTTTTTCGAACAAAAATGCTGAATGGCTTAAAACTAAGGTTGTTTTCACTAGTAAAAATGACGATAATGTGGGCGAGGTGCGCAACGATCGCGACAACTCCAAAACAAGATCTTCGACAGGAAGCACTGGCCGCCCCTTGTCGAAATCTTCCTTCCAAGAATTGAGTGACCGGACAAAGCGAAGGAGGACAGAAAATATTTGTCAACGGTTTGATACCGAAGAGTTAGGCTATGCTACGCAGATGAGCCTCCGAGCCAAAGGAAGAGTAGACGCAGCAAAATTGGTGAAGGATGTTATAGCAGGGAGCCCATCTAAAGCATCAAAATACAAAAAATATCTTCAAGAAAAACCAGAATAAACCCTCTCTGGCGACGAAGCTGTTGCACACATGATCGACAATAATTTATCTAAAGGCCAATATATTGGCATACAATCGGTAAGTCTTGGAAAGAATTGTTTTTTGTACCCTCCTTACCATCAAGTTCTAGAAGCTAAAAAAGGTGTTATTCTTCACCGCCACAAATTATTGTCACTGAATCGAGCGCAGATATTAAATTACAACCATTGCTAGATCACATAGTCGGACGATTGTTATTAGTACAAGCGGACGTTATCAAAAATATCCCATCAGAAAAAAATATGATTTTCAGTTAATCTGTAAATGGGGGTGTGATGGTACATCGAGGCAAAGAACGTTCAAATAAAAGTTTCACGATGATGATGGAACTAAAACTGACGCTAATATTTTCGTTAAATCTTTGGTACCTCTGCAGCTCGTTTTTGCAGATGAAATTGGGAATCATGATGCAGTTTTGTGGAAAAATCTACGCCCTTCATCTCCACGATTTTGCAGGCTGATAAAATTACAATTTTTACATGAGAGTGCTGAATCAACGAGAACAGAAGTTCGCCATATCAAAGATCAAGAAATAAATTTGGTACCTTTTCGAACGGTTTTTGACGGTAAACAAACAAACGTTTCATACAAAATTGTGCCCACAATGATGGGCGGAAAAGTTTGTAATTCGTTATCACACACAACTTCTGCTCAACGTTGTTTTTTTCTGCAAATGTACTTCAAAACAGTTCAACAAAACCGATGAAATGTTGCAAAAAAAGTAGATTGCGAACATGTAGAATTTGGGATTTCATCCTTACATGCATGGATTCGGTTCTTTGAGTGCCTATTGCATATTTCGTACAAATTGGATATTCAAAGTTGGTAGTGTCCGAAAGTTGACAAAGTGAAAGTAGAAGCTCGAAAAAAAATTCAAACTGCTTTCCGGCAGCAATTAGGATTGTTAGAAGATGTCCAAAACAGATATATGGAAGTTCTAATGACGGAAATACAGCCTGCCGTTTCTTTGAAAATTCTCGTGTTTCAGCATCCATTACGGGAATATACCAAAATTTTACTGAGAGAAATGAAGTGAAATTTGAGGAATACGCTTTGTTAACTGCGCGGAAATTTGTTGAACTGTATTCATGGTGCTACATGCCGACTAGTATGCACAAAATTTTGATACATGGGTTACAAATCATAGAGTCATCCTTGTTGCCTATAGGACAAATGTCTGAAAAGGCTCAGGAATTATGCAATAAATTGTTCAAAAAGTTCCGACAAGATTTCAGCCGAAAATGTAGCAGGACTAAAACTATGGAAGACGCGTTTTGTAGATTGTTAGATTCATCCGATCCTCTCATTTCGAGCCTGCGAAAGCTGCCCGCGAAAACATGAGATCATTGTCACCTGAACAGATAGAGTTGTTAAAAGAACCGTTAATCGCACAAGCTGATGTTTCAACTTCATCTACTGATAAAGCAGATCACAGTGACACTGAATACGAGAGTGATTAAATTATAATTTATACCTAGAAAGTACGAGTGTGTTCAAAACGAATTCAAGTTTTTTTAGAAATAAATATCAATGATAATTGACTGCAATTTTGCTGTGAAGCTAATATTGTATTTTTATTCCACGACCATAAAAAATATTCAATAATTCATTTTGCTGTGAAGGAATTGAAATCGAAGAAGATTTTTCGCCATCAGTTATCCGCTATTTTCTGACTTCGAAAACCGATATCAGATCCATGATCAGCGACCCCAAAAATACACGAGTCGTGGTATTTTAGATGAAAAAATACAAACATCCGCCATTTTGCATCCATCATTTTTTTTGGAAAACCATCATCAGATTCGTTATCAGCGACCTCGTAAAGCCGTAAAACATAATTTTTCCAATGGAAGAATCAAAATTTGCGACTGTCCTCGGCCATTTTGTATCTGCAATTTTGTTTATTGAAAAACGAAAATCAGATTCATAATCAGCAACCCCGGAAACCCCTGAGTAAAAAGATTGATCGCAAAATCATGAAATTGATAAATTATGGCCAGCTTTTTGGGATTTTCGACAACTGTGCGCTGTCAGCCCATAAACCCCACCAAATAGTCACTCTTTGAGGATGCATCGGCTTTTCAACAATCACTCGTGGATTCTCATTTGCCCAAATGCGGCAATTCTGCATGTTAACGAATCTACTGAGGTGAAACTGAGCCCCAGCAGTGAAGATGATCTTTTTTAAATTTTTGATGAGTTAATTCAATGCAAATAATTTAGATCTAACAAACTTAGCTTAGATCAACTTACGTTAAATAGTTCCCGAGATTTACTACATTTTTTAATGAAAATATGCTATTTTGTTTGAATTTTGTAATTTTTGCAACAAACTTTTTGCAAAATGTAATAAGTTGGCTCAATAGCCAAAGATTTACTCTGATTCCTATTTAAAATGTTTTTGCAAATTTTCGTAACATTTCTGAGATGGACGGCCTTAAAGTTTTATTAAGGGCCGCGCTTTAACATATTGAAATATATTATTTCCAGCAGATCCCATGGTCCGCAAAATGTTTAACGTCAAATGACGGCGCGTATTTTCGAGCTCTATTGCTCTTTGTGTTTTTTTTTGTTGAGATAAGGGGCATTTAAGGCAATTGATCTGTACGACTGGACGCCTTTGTTCTGCATAAGGACCTCACGACTGTGTTCCCCCGAGGCTGGCTAGCTAAAGAGCCGCGAGTTGCCGCCCGCACAACAAAAGTATAAGAATAACTTTGTTTTGACGAAATCTAATTGTTCTTGGTCCGCTGGACTTAACGTCGCATCGGGTTGACAGTCAAATAATCCGCGGCGAGTTATTTGACCAAAACTAAAAATAGGAACTTACACGTTCGAGTCCCGACGTTATGGAAAGTTAAGATTTATATTGTCTAAACAGATTCTTAACAAATCGTTATAACTCCATCAACTTTTTTTTGCTTGGATTGAATGAGGAGTGGGATCCTAGTGATCTAAAGATCTCGGGTTTCCAAAAGCTACAAACAACGTAAAAAGAAAGTTTAACTTTTCTTTCTTAGACTTATTATAGGAGTATATCTGCAGAGCCAGTTTTGTTTGTTTACGCGAAAGATTCTAATGGTAAATATGAAAATATAACAAACTTAGCTTTCACTGCACATTTTAAAGACTCGAAATCTCACAAATCACTTTTTATTGGGTTGTTCGATAATAGATAACTTGAACTGCATAACAGATGACGTGAACTGCATATTTCATGTAGTAGTGATTGCGTGGCTTATATTATTATATAGTATACTATTTTAAAGATTAGACTTTAGACTATCTTCAGTCCAAAACTGAGCGTCATTAGTAAACAACAAGTTGGTTAAAAAAAATCTTGAAAACGGACAATTGAAGAGAACATTATCGGCATATTTTATTGTTTTACTTCCGTAAGGGTAAAATGCGGTGCAAGCTCGAAAGAAATTGTGTGAAATTTATGGTGAGGGCTGCCTTACTGAACGCCAGTGTCAGCGTTGGTTTGCTCGCTTTCGTTCTGCAAATTTTAATGTACAAGATGCATCACATACTGGCCGTCCAACCACTACTGATGACGATAAAATAAAGGCGTTAATCGGAACTTACCGGCGTATGACTACTCGAGAGATATCAGAAAAGCTTGACATATCGAATTCAACTATTTACTTGCACTTTCAACAGCTTGGTTACGTAAACAAACTGGATGTTTGGGTTCCTCACGAATTAAAGGAAATCTACCTCACCCACTGTGTGGTGGGATAACAAGAAACCAAACTATTGATTCGAATATCTACTGTCGTCAACAAGAAAAAGCACCCTCAACCGACCAATCGCAAAGTCGTGATGTTGCATCATGATAACGCCAGACCCCACACCTCTTTGATAACCAATTAAAAATCAATGGAGCTCAATTGGGAACTGATACTACATCTACCCTGTAACAACCGCGGAAATCACCGCAGTTGCAGACATTAACTTTCAGCAGAGGGGTGCGTAACCCAGGGTAACATACTGAGGCTTGCCAGCGCTCAGTCGTCTCGTGGGTCTTCCGGAACACCCTCTGCTCTTGCTGAGCCACCCTACATATAAAAACGAACGCGAAGGGAAAAGGACGGGAAAGGGGGAGGTCATATTGAGAAATGAAAAATTAATTTTTAAGCAAACCATGGCCGTTATATTTTATCAAAAAGTAATTTTCACAGCAAGCTCAACACTTTCGAGATACCAATAAAAAAACAGACCCCTCAATAATTTTTGTGCAAATAAATCAAACAATATGTTATGGTATGCAACGGATAAAAGAATGTCACAAAAAAAAAAGGAAAAAAAAAATTAATTATTTACATACTTTTTCTTCTTCTGTGGATCTCCGAGGACACCAAAAAAGGATATGGGGTCACTGAAAATTTAATTAATTTTAAGTTCAAACTCATTAATTATAGATAAACGGCTACTTCCTCCTAATATTATCTAGATAATTTCATCTAATATTTCTGCCGCATATGTTATTCAATAATTCAGTTTGTTGTTAAATTTAAAACCACTAAGTAATTCTAGGTGACACTTGTATTAAAGGATCAAAGTCGAAGATAACGGAATCCTCTCTTCTATCGTACGAAGATGGCTTACTACATTTTTTATTGCAAAAAACCCTTTCTTTAACGGGGTGACCATACTTGACAGGCATACTCGAAAATGGAGCGAACCAACAGGATGAAAAGGCGAACACAGGTATGAATACTGAATGTTCTATGAGAGCATCGTAGTACAAAACCAGCGATTCGCGATGCTCTAGAGGTTATGTCAGCTATATGTACATCAAATTTTAAATGTGTATCCAGTATAACACCTAGGTCTTTATAATGATCCGGCGTAGATAGCAGTGATCCATTAATTGAATACGCATTGGCAAGAGGCGTACGCTTATTGGTGAAACACATATGCAGACATTTGGACACGTTGAGAGGAAGGCGATTCATAGAGCACCATCGAAAGAGGGAGTCTAAGTCAGATTGAAGGTCACTACAGTCCATTTGTGAATAGACGACTTTAAAGATTTTTAAATCATCTGCGTAGAGCAGACAATCTGATGTCAACACAGTTGGTAGATCATTTATGAAAACATTAAATAGAAGAGGGCTGAGGATTGAACCTTGAGGTACTCCAGAAGAAGGAGAGAAAACGTACGAAGAGCAACCACACCAAGTAACCGATGAAGAACGATTTGTCAGAAAGGAGGATAGCCATGTAAGAAGAGGGCCAGAGAGGCCAAAAACCTCAAGTTTCTTCAGTAATAGACTATGGTCTACCATATCAAAGGCTTTGGCGAAGTCCGTGTAAATCACGTCCATTTGCTGACCTTCATCAAGTGATAGGGCAATCGCATTGGTAAATTCAGCCAAATTGGTTACCGTTGACCGTCCCTTAACGAAACCATGCTGCTGTTTAGCGAAGTCATTGGAGATTGCATCATATATTCGGTTATGAACAATTCTCTCAAAAAGTTTTCCAAAACACGAGAGTAGGGATATAGGCCTGTAATTAAGTGCTAAGCTACGGTCCCCTGATTTGTGAATTGGAAAGATGTTGGCTCTTTTCCAAATTGCTGGGAATGTCCCTACAGTCAGGCTGATATTAAATAATATTGACAAGGGTAAGCTTAGGGATGAGGACAGCGTTTTCACAAAAAAGTTCGGGATCCCATCTGGGCCCGAACTCAAGTTAACATCAATGGAGTCGATTATACTTTCGACTTCGGAAGGTGTTATCAAAATGGTGCTCAAATGAGACCATCAGAGCTTGTTTCCCATGCAGGCTAACAGAGCTAGGTATATTTGAAGTGGATTTGAGGGAGTTGACATATGTCCAGAAAGATTTAGGATTGTTTGATTGTAAAGAGGCCTCGATGGTGTTAAAATATGAATGCATTGCGCGCTTGATGACCATTTCTTACGTAGTTGTTTATAAGACGAGAGATACGTCTCTGAACCGAAACGCTGTAACTTTTTACGCGCTATGTCTTTTAACTTTAAAGCTTCTGAAACTTCTGCTGTGAACCAAGGAGCATTCTTTTTGCGAGGAGGACGACTACGGGAGACGAAATTCATTATAATATTATTAAGTTTATTATAGAAGGCCGTGAAAGCATTATTGACATCAGTAAAACGAGAGAGAAACTGCCAATCGATCTCAGAAAGCTCTAATTGAATAGCTTCATAGTTTGCCTTGTAGAAGTTGTATCTAGAAATAGCTTTGTTATTCCTATGGCGTGAGATGCAAAGCGATAGTTGCATTTCAAGTGGAGGATGGTGAGAATCTGGTTTGACATAAGGGGTTGGTGATTGAGAAACTGAGATAATGCTCATGGGATTGTTAGTAAAAATGAGGTCCAGCAATCTATTGTTTAAGTTTGGGAAATAGTTTAACTGCGTTAGCAAGCATAGAGACGAAAAGGATGACAATGAAATTGATAACTCATTATGTGACACAATCCTTCTAGAGCTTAAATCCCATTCAACCGTTGGCATGTTAAAGTCACCGCAGATCACAAAGGACACAGAGGGGTATGAAACATTAATGTAATTAGAAAGTTCAGGAAAGAAGAGAGTATAGACTTGTAGCAGTGAGCTGCATGGCACATAGACGCACACAATAAATATTAGCAAGCTAGATGATAATCTCAAACCAACTACAACGCATTCAATAGGAGAGGAGAAGGTGATATCTCGACAGAAGAAACTTTCAAAAGGTTTACGGACCGCAATCAAGACACCTCCGCCATGGCATTTACCGGATATAGCTCGGTCCCTATCTTCACGATATACATAAAGTAGAGGAAAGAGTTCTTCTTTCGCAATTTCCTTTGAAAGCCACGTCTCAGTTAAACATATAACGTCATCATTTGCCAATATGGATGCTAAATTCATATCATCCAGCTTGGTTCTCATACCGCGAACATTTTGATAATATAAGTTAAGATAATTAGTTGATGTGTGATTGTATTTTTCATTCAGTTTCTGGTTCTTGTTCTGTTGGCTGATCGAAAATTTTTGTACGGCCTTCGCTCCAAATGTTTAACAAGTATGCCAGTTAGCCAAAAGTCTGGTTTAGAAAGTTCCTGTAATTCCATTGGAACGGTAAGTTTAAACGACGCTACGATTCTATTTGTGTTCTCTTTCTTTGTTAGTTTAACACAATCTAGCACAGCCGGCGTAAAGCCAAGTTTAGAAGCAACGTATTCCTTAATCTCCTCCTGCGGTGTATCAATTGATAGACGAGATATAAATAATTACAGAGGGGGCGATATAACTCTTCGTAATAGTCCCGAGTGATTGTTGGTTTCTTGACTTGATAAATTTGGTGTTGAGTTTGCAGGCGCTAGTTGTTGTTGCTGATTAAGAGTAGAGCAGTGATTTGCTGATCTTGATGATGTGGATGCCTGCAAGCTCAAAGAAATTTCTCGCGGACTATGACGAACAGGCTGTGTTCTGCTTCTCGTTGAGATTTGCGGTGCCTCGACGGACAAAGAGTTGGTTGTAGATTTGCTATCTTTATCCTCTGGCTGAATGCTTTCAACAGTTGGTTCAACCAATTCCACAGTATCGCTTACACTTGGCGATGGCAAAGGACTGGAGAGGCTACGATTAAACGGTACTGTTATGGATAGCAAAGACTGCTGTTCTGTATCAGCCAACGTTAAAAGTTGAGCAATTTCTTCATTTGCGGTCTCAAGCTTCTCCTTTAATTTAAGTATTGCTGACGAAAGGGCATTTACGGTCTCCTTAGCTTTCTGAAGTCTGGTTACGTATGCTGCAACACTACACTTTCTGCAGCGTTCACAGTACCAGTAGAAACCAGTTCCTCTTTTCATGATGGCGTCTGCAGTTGGGCCCGTCAAGCTCGCACATTTCGCATGGAAAGGTAGACCACAGAAACCATAACAGGTTACAAATGAGGTTTTGCTATTTTTATCCAGACATGTTCGGACTGTACAGTTCGCCATTTTTCTTGTTTATTAAATGTAAGTAAAGAAAACAAGTAAAGACTTACGCACCAATTCACAGAAGTTTAAATTCCAATTCACAGCAGTTTAAATCATGTAAATATGCACAGCAATTTCACGAATTTTTACATTAAATGTACAATACCTGAACTAAAAAAGCTAGGTTTGAAGCAGTGATACTTGTATTACGATATTTAAGTTTATTTATGAATATCACGATAAGGGCTTGTGACGCGACTATTGTTTAGTACAGTTAGTACAGGCACCAGAGCATAAGCACTATGGGGATTGTTAATAAGCTAGGTGCGATCCCCATGAGAAGAAAGCATATTACTTTACTAAAACACAAATATCACTTTATTAGTAAAACTAAAGAACAGAATTATAAGTATAGAAATGAATGTAGTGAAGGGCTACATGTTGGCGCGCGCGATGTTGACTCGTCGGAGGTTGCAACGAAGTGCCCGTCTTGTTGACATGAGTTGAGAAATTCATGGCATCCACTAACTGCTTGATGCGCTCCTTGCGGTGAGCATGTGGACGCCACAGTACTCCCTCCCAAGTGACATTTTGATGAGAATGTCACCATCGAAAAATGGCGTTGAAAAATGTCGTAAATGAGCCTGGAGCAATGGCGGGTTGCGTAGCACATGTTCAGAAGATGCACTTTCAATGTCGTGAATGTTGCTGTGCGGCTGCAGTGCGAGGTTGAGCATACGACGTAGTGCGAGGTCGGGCATGCGGCCTGGTGTGAGGTCTGGGCATGCGACACTGTTCGGCGTGTTGGCGGCGCAATCGAACATGCGATCGAGGCAGTGTGACGTACACAGGCGAACGCGGCGTCTGTTCGGGCATGCGCATGTCGGGTGCGTAATCGGGCATGTCGGGATTGCATGCGGCGTGCTTGCGCTGTCTCGTGAAGCTACGACCTGCGGCGATAGTAAAAAGATGGCGAGCACATGACTCGTGTAACAAAAACGTGAACAAAAGCGGGGTCACCACTATGGGGATTGTTAATAAGCTAGGTGCGATCCCCATGAGAAGAAAGAATATTACTTTACTAAAACACAAATATCACTTTATTAGTAAAACTAAAGAACAGAATTATAAGTATAGAAATGAATGTAGTGAAGGACTACATGTTGGCGCGCGCGATGTTGACTCGTCGGAGGTTGCGAACGAAGTGCCCGTCTCGTTAGCATGAGTTGAGAAATTCATGGCATCCACTAACTGCTTGATGCGCTCCTTGCGGTGAGCATGTGGACGCCACAGCACAAACTCACGATATAAACGATTTAGTAGTAATGTTTACACACAGATGGCGCAGAGAATAAAGCTACACAGGTTCCGTATTTAAGACGAAAACAATGTCTTTGTTTCAAGAAATAAACAATTAAGTCAAAGGAGAACACTGCCACTTGATCCGAGATGCACACCACTTTAAGCATAGACGGAAGGCGCTTCGATCTATGTATTTTGGGTTAATAATAGTCGCGACTAAACACCAGATTAAGTAAAGAAGTAAGAGCAGCGAATTGACACGTCCGAAAGCTTCGATTGAATTTTTGTTAGTAGGGAAGCGAGGACGAATTTTGTTAGTATAACAAATAAAGTTTGTTAGTGGGAACATATGAATAAAATTAGTTAGTATCACGGAAAGAATTAGGTTTTGTTAGGGAAAAGGTATCGAATGAAATTTTGTTAATGGGAAGTAATGAATGGAGTGTTGTTAGTGGAAAAGTTAAGATTATTATTATAACATACTATTTTTTTTTATATGTAGTTAAAAATAGTATAGGAGGATAGAATTAATATGATAGGGAGATAAAAATTAATTTTGAATGGAATAATTACATAAAAAAAAATTAAATAGACAAAGAAAAGGGTGGAAGTGTCCAAAAGAAGGTGAAAATGTTACGGCGGCAATCTCAAGTTGCGAATGGGAGAATGCCGGTACGCCGGAATTCGCGATTTCGATTCCGAACAAGCTGTTAAAAATTAGTTGGACTAGTTCTACGCTTCGAACGTGGAATTTTTCAACTTATCGGAAAATGGCAAGACGCCATCCAACAAAATGGTCAATATATATCTTTGAACAATGTTTGTTGTTAATGTAAATAAATTTACTTTGAAAAACATGAAAAAAACCGACATTTATTATCGGACAACCCAATATTTATTGCCTTGAGGATTTCACCTTAATTACTATTGTAATTTTCCATTGTGTTACCAATTGCACTATCATAAAAGTGCATCGATGACCAATAACAATTATCAGGTCTGCATCTATTAAAGTTTCGGGTGTGGTTTGATTCTAGGAGGCTCGTCGTTCGCGAAAACATATCACACTTGTAATTGTTTACGTAATGTACATAATTATAAATTGTCTTATCAATAGCGGAAAATAATGCTAAAATGAAACGATTATCAATTGACCTTCAGGCCTCGTGCAAGACTCGAGAAAATACAATGATCCGAAGAATACATGTGCCTAGCAAGTACTTCCATCATCATATGTATGATTGCGCATTTGTAATCTAAATCTAATGTAAAATACATTGAATGCATGCATGCGTATGCAAATACGTTACTCGTAGTTGGAGATTGGAGGGAACGTTGCAACAAAACCAGTTTCATGTTAAATGAAACGAAATGCAATTGACTTACAGTGGAATGAATATAAATTACACATGTCAATTGATTCAATAGAGATTATTGCGAAACAAAGTAATGTCTCTAATTGCAAGATACTTTGCTCAAACTATTTCCAGTGTAAAATGTTACAAAGTTGATTGAGCTGTAATTGCGTCAATGAAAAACTTGAAGCAAGGAATTTGTATCTAGACTACTTTTAACATATATAGGAATGGTTTAAATAATTCATTCGGAACTTGTAGAAAATGAAATTCTCTGACTTGATTTTCCTTGAGATGGCTAACTATTGCCTTCTTTTTTATTTACATCGATTTATTAATTTTAACACTTAAAGTTGCTGTAAACTCAAAAAATGCCATGAGCATCAACATGCAAGATTATACAAAGCAGAAAAATTTAATAAAAAGTGCAATGGGTATTATTATAAAGTCTTAAAAAAAACTCTTAAAAGACACTGAAAATGATATTAATTTTCGTTGAAAAAGCAATTATCATTTCCTAGATTACGTTTTGTATATTCGTAATATATTCTAGAATATTTCTTTCTTATCTCCAACATCATAATTCTTCCAACAATGCACACTTCATTTTCTTAATGCACTTTTTTTTTTGCGTACGTACTCTTATGTGCTCCACATATGCACACAACACCAATTATAGCTCATTTAATAATACAATGCCGGCCGGTCACGCGATATAGTAGATCAAAGAAGCAGAAAAAATAGAAATACTTTTACTACTCGTATGCCGCCGCAAGTGCATTCGCTGGTTGGTCATAAAATCTTGATTAGATCTCAACGTATGACCCTCCATATCAACCGCACATTATCATTTCTACACATGAACCCATATGGCGATCCGGAGTTGAAAACGTGATCAACGCAACGTCTTCGTTAAGATTCGTTTCAATTTGCAACAATGATTTGCTTTGTGAACTTTTTACTTATTTTTATTTTTTATTTTCTTTCTCTCTCCAAGTAAACTGCACGAGGGACTAATTTGATATGGAGGCAACGAAAACAGGAAATTTGTCTATTTTTTTTGAATTTAGGTTGCATGGAAAATTTTTCAATTAAATTTAGGCTGAAAAGCTCAATTAGTCGAATATGTGTTATACAAATACAAGTATGTATTGTTGATATGTGAGGGGATGGCTTGATATTAATTTAAAAATGTTCAATTTTATTTTCGACTAAAATAGGTTCTATCACCAAGTGCGATCCAAAGCCACATTGAGGACACAGATACCATATGTTTGTTGCCCCCCACATTTATTTCTTATCATACTTTGTGTGAATGTGTTGGATGTATATTTAGTGTGATGATAAAACTTGTTAATACTTTGCTAGCTTAAAAGTAGAGAGTGTATGATGCTTTTCTTTGATCGCAAAGGGACCGTTAATCAGTAAGTTGGTGATTAAACACCAAATTATACACCCATAATCAAGATGGAACAGCAGCACAAACAAATTTGTACTAAGTGACATCATCACTAACAAATTTCCAGAAATAATGTTTCAGATTAAGAGTAATCAAGATATTAGCTCTAGAATAAGTTGAGTAGGTAGGATTATGCTCCTATAGCGCTTTGTACTCAACCTATGAAATGCAGACACTTTTCTTACACCAGTAATGATTGAACTTAAGAAACTTTTCAATGACATTGTAATCCACAACATTATTTCTAGGTAATGTAGTAATCGAGCAGTCGCCTAAGCAAACTGTTCAAAAACCACAATAATACTGATCCAAATTTTAATTGTAAATAAAAAAAAATATTAATATAATTACTTCTATTTGCAATTAAAATTTGGACACGGCAACCCATTTTAACGCAGCTCATCAACGAATTGTATTTACAAATGCAATCTATAGGGACGGATGAGCTGGCTCGTCAACTACCGGTGCGACATGCTCCATAAGGTGACAATTGGTAACAACGGGGAGTCTGCTTTTGATCGCCACAGCGAGCACACCGGGGGAATCGCGTCGGCAAGCGGTGATTAACAAAAAAAAGTGCGATATCAGTGCTCATAGAAAACAAACAAAATACCCCGGGAAAAATGATCATTTAATCGCGATATCGCTGCGGTCGTTCTGATTTTAATTGATGATAATTATGTTGAGTGGTGTACGCACGCCGGCCGTTACACTTTTATTCATACATTTTGTGTACGCGGTTTAATTCGAATTTCTCTCATAATATCCATGATGTAATGTAATGATTTTCGAAATGTCCGTGTAGGACACGGGTGCCGATGGTCTGGCACAAGTGTCAGCGAGCTAAAACAACGCCGAGCTCAGCTAACTAGCTTCGCTTAACGACCGCGTACGCGTGCTTGACGACTAGCATTTGCGGGATCATATGAGGCGGGTTCTTGTCGAGCCACGAAGCTACACTACAAAATACTTATCACGCGTACTCTACTCTACAAGACGCACCGATCAATTTTTATTGTCTTTAGAAAAGTTCTATTAGGTGTCAATTAATCTACTCTACAGAAATTCAATATTGTTTTGCCTCGTTAAAGTTAGCGGACACGGAGGCTTGAGACAAACGCAAACATTACACAAAAAGCAACCGTTACTTTCACCGAAGAAGGTCGTTGCATTACAAGGGGAATGTCAAACCTAAAGATGTTAAAGTGGCTGAAGTGAACCACTCATCTCTGCCTAAAGGATGGAAACTTGACGAATGCAGTTTACTTTACACTAGTAAAACAACAAACTAAGCAGTTTCGACGGGGTGACCACCTTATCTCTTCAGGAGCAGCCACTCCTGATCACCACGGGGCTGCTCGACTGCTTATGTTTATTACAGGGCAGTCTCTTCGATGCCGACTCAGGCATGGAGAGACTGAAGGATTTCGCTCTACACTAGTGAAGAAACAATTGTTTCCGCAGTGGAGAGATGGTTGTTATAATTTTAGGCCCCTCTCCTTGAATACAAGTCCCTGTCTTCTACGAAAGTATGCTAATAAAAACCGCTAACAAATCATAAAAACAAATCGGGTGTCGGTCAGGACTAATTGATGATGCGGATTTTATCACTGCCGGTCATCAGATTAGCTCCCAGCAAAAACTGACGCAATTCCAAGCAATGTATTTGAAAACCCCTGGCACCATCAGTTTGTTCAAAATTAGAACTGTCCGACTTTAAACTGTATAAAAATGTGCAAACCTTTCTTTTGGTAACATTAAGAGACGCACTACTCTATAACATCATCGGCATGTTCAGGCGACTGAGCCACCACGAACGAAGAACTCCAGAAGATGCTATAGACCTTATTATACCGAAGACAAGACAAACAACACCAAAAGAGAGGTTATCGGTGACTCTATCTTTACTTTATGGAACCCTCCAAAGTATGCTACGTTAATATCAAATGGTGAGGGCGACAATAAAAATTGAATCGGTTCATCTGCCGACAGCAAAATTAAAAATGTGAGAACTCGAAGGAAGGTGGTGTTGTTTCCCCTTCGGGCCCCACGTTGGGCGCCATTGTAATGATTTTCGAAATGTCCGTGTAGGACACGGGTGCCGATGGTCTGGCACAAGTGTCAGCGAGCTAAAACAACGCCGAGCTCAGCTAACTAGCTTCGCTTAACGACCGCGTACGCGTGCTTGACGACTAGCATTTGCGGGATCATATGAGGCGGGTTCTTGTCGAGCCACGAAGCTACACTACAAAATACTTATCACGCGTACTCTACTCTACAAGACGCACCGATCAATTTTTATTGTCTTTAGAAAAGTTCTATTAGGTGTCAATTAATCTACTCTACAGAAATTCAATATTGTTTTGCCTCGTTAAAGTTAGCGGACACGGAGGCTTGAGACAAACGCAAACATTACACAAAAAGCAACCGTTACTTTCACCGAAGAAGGTCGTTGCATTACAAGGGGAATGTCAAACCTAAAGATGTTAAAGTGGCTGAAGTGAACCACTCATCTCTGCCTAAAGGATGGAAACTTGACGAATGCAGTTTACTTTACACTAGTAAAACAACAAACTAAGCAGTTTCGACGGGGTGACCACCTTATCTCTTCAGGAGCAGCCACTCCTGATCACCACGGGGCTGCTCGACTGCTTATGTTTATTACAGTAACCATCCAAAAACTCCTGCAGATTTTGATAGTTTGTTAATTTATCATAAATAAGCTTCATTAGAGCAACTCTGATAGTCTGTGTGGTCTAGTGGTTAGAGCATGAACGCATAAGCTGAAGGTCCTAGGTTTAAATCTCGTTGGGAGCAACGTGATTTAGTTCAGGGGATTTTTCGGACAGGCTACAGGTGTTCACTCAGTGGTGATATGTACTGATTTAATCAGATCATATCATAGCCGAGCAAGTACACGGGAGCATGGTACTGACCAAATAAACTTCCGAAAAAATCAATAGGGTCATGAGAAATGAGATACTCTAACTATCTCTAAGCGAAGGCCCGAGAGGGGCGGTAGTGCTACAAAGAAGAAGTGCAACTCTGACAAGTTCATGTTGCCTTACACTTCTTGCAAAAGCATGGCCACCTAACATTTTGTCAACAGAATCTGGAGCATAAATAATACTAAGAGCTTCCTTGGGTCCAGTTCCTTTCATTATACAAGTATATCCTTTAGATCCAAGAAACGACACAAGCATATGAAAACTACCTTGTCTTACAATAACGTTGGATATATCAGATTGGACATCAGCAGCACCTACTATTTCGCGAGCTTTATAGTAAAGTGGCTGATCAAAAGTAATGATGTAACAATTTTGTCCTTATGATTTGGCACTACGTACTGCACAATCTGATGTGGTGTAAATTGTATCTTTATTACTTCCTGCATGATGAAAAAGGGTAGGAACATTACGGTCGATGTTGTAAAGCCTTTATTATTTTTTGTTAGCTTCTCTAAAAATCCACTCCACCCTGGTAGACCGTTGACATCTCTCCACTTTGCGTATGCCCACAATAAGTCGACCTTACTACAAATTGCTTCATTTAAAATAACATTATAATCGATTTCATCAACTATAATCTTAATCATTTCCGCTACTTTATTATTTTCGTAAGTTAAAAGAGGTACGTGTGAAACTGCAGCTAAGCCCTCAAGGTTTGGTTTACTCTTACATTTCACGATGGGTATATCAGCTACAACAGCGTTACTTGGAGAAATTATTTTTATTACACCCATTATATGCACCGTATTATGCCCGTCAATGGTGGAAACATTAATGTCTGCCTTATCTGCAGCATACTGTAAAATCACATCAGGCTGCGAAAGAATACGAGGTTGAGGATGATGAACAGTTGACACTTCATACGTCACAGCATCGCTATGTGGAGCAAAAAATTCAAAACATGACAAAACATCTAGTAATCTTTTTGAGGCATATCTTCTATGAAGGAATACAGAAAGGCTAAGTAGCAGCTGTGACGAAAACGATATTGGACGCATTACACTCATTATAGCATGGGCTATGGTTGTAGATTTTGCTTCAAATTTATTTTGCCTTTTTAGGGTTTTATAAAATAATTTTAACAAAACCCTACTAGTTTCGCGACCAGTCTGTCCGTCTGTCCGTCCGTCCGTCCGTCCGTGTGTCACAGCAGTTTTTCTCGGAAACTACTTAAGCTAGAAACATCAAATTTTGTGTGTTGGTGTAAAGTGGTGATCTCTTAAAAGTTCAACTAAAAAAAATTTTTATAAGGTATTTAAGGGGGTCTCCCCATACAAGAGAGTGACCCCCCGAAAAAAAAATTTCATTCAAGGTAGCCGATATGGGTATCAAATGAAAGGTCTTGATGAGAACTTTTCAAAACAGGTCTTAGTTTGGCAAATTTGCTTCGTGGGGTGCACAGGGAGGGGAAATACACGAAAAATGTGCGTCCCCCCCTCGCGATTGGACACCTGTGATCCGAAAAATCTGAAAAAAATCAGGAATGTAGGCCTTGGTGAGTACAACAACAACAAATACGTTAGAAGTCGCAATTCACTCAACTTTGTTAGTAATAGGATGATTCATCGATTTTATGTTTTCTTGAATAAAATCTTAACGGTACCCTTAAATTCTATAGAACTCAATACGTAGATGTCTGTTTATAAGATTAATCTATCCTGAAGGTTTCATAAAGATTGAATCATATTTAGCGAAGTTATAGCGGATTGAATTTTCCTGTATTACTATGGAGCAATATGCACTGCATTTATTACTATGGCAACATATGGCTATGGAACAACATGCGCTTTTTACCGACTCAGACACTGCAGTTTTGCTAGGATTCGTATGAAAATTTCAGAAATGATAGGTGTCATGTATATCTTTGAGAATCGGTTCAGCTAGTGGTATCAGTAATCGTAAAACAAAATAGTGGCTGTTTTAAATGCGAAGATTGAATAATTTTGAGTTATTTTGCCCCAACTTCAACGTTTAAGGTGCATACTTTGAACACTTGATTCAATTTAATGAATGACTGAAGATCAGTACCTACAATTAATGCTATAAGTGAAACAAGTCAAGGAGGTGGGAGAGAGCTCCTAGCAAAAGGGTTTTGTAACCATTCTAGGATTCGAAAAGATTGGCCATTAATCGATGATAACAGTACAGGAGAGTGGCCCCTGACAAAATAATTCATCAAACGTAGCCGATACGAGTATGAAATAAAAGTTTTCATGGAAGCTTTTCAAAACAGTTGTTAAACTGTCAGTTTTTGCTTCAATGGGGGCACAGGGGGGAAATACATGAAAAATGTGTTTCCTCCGTCGCGGCTGGACATCTCAAATAATTATCAAGGGAGATATTTATGAGTATAAGAATACCAAAAACCTCAGAAGTCGAATTTCGTTCAACTTTGTTAATAAAGTATGATCTTCGTATTTCACATTTTCTCCAATAAAATCGTCTTAGACATGTTTCTTGATTTGATTCGATCTGGTGACTGCATTTTGTAAATTGAATACAAAACCCTTCTGACATGAGCGTAGGTCTGTTTATCCAACTTGTTTATGCTTCACTATTACTTCATGCAAAAAATGTGTTAAAGTTTTAGGAATTTCGTCAGTAATATTATCTAACATTCGACTTGGTGGTGGATAAGAGTCGTGAATAATTGTAATGGAACGCTTCTACAATTCGAAGACTTTCATCACAATGATTCTGGTTTTTTTCCTTTGTATCACGAATTAGTCAAAGTCTAAGTTGCAGTATCTCGAAAGCAAATTATTGTTAAAGATTTACTTTTCGCGGTAATTACAATATTACTCCCATATCGAGCAATCAATTTTCTTATTATTGTTTGATTGTCTGGAGCGTAATTTTTCATCACATCTTTCAACTCAGCCAATGTGAATTGACAATCGTCATTATTTTCTATGTAATGAAAATTATTCTCCATGGCAATTCTAATATTTTCATACTATGAACGGCTTGCGTCACCCTTTCCACTGACTTACAAAAAATTGGAGAAACATTTATCATGAAACTTAGCTTCGATAGATATTAAGTCATACTCAAAATTCACACGCTCCTTTACACCATTTCAATATTTATAACCGCGCGCCTCTGCAGCTTTTAATACTGTGCCTTTAAATATATGAGTATTCACTTCACTTATAACGCTTCTGTACAGACCACGCCTCTTTTTCTCTCAGTTCCTTTAAAAGCCGCAATACTCAAATTGTTCGTGTATTTTTTACGACACTTACTATGAACATTCACAAAAATCACAGTATTCAATATTACCATCACCTCTAGCGATACTAGCTTCTACTATAGACCATGCCTAACTTGTACTACATCTACTACATCCGATAACAATTCATTGCGTTTAAAACATGTACCACTCATTATGAAAACTGTTTAAAAGCATGAAACCACTAAAGTAACGTCTTTAACACTCAAGAAATATTTTTCAACTGAACTAAACACAGTCCGACAGGCAGTAGCAGGTATAGGGACGGATCTCGGAACAATAAAATACGGAGCATCTGCCAGTGGAGGTCGTTTGTATAATACGAGTATATAGCAGATTTTACTAAGTTCCAAAACCTCTATCAGGTAGAAGTTTTTAAAACACTTAAAAACATGAATAAAAAGCAAAAGAGTTTACGTCTTGGTGTCCGGTATACAATACCGTATGTGAGTGCATTCTAGCCGCTTTCTCAGCGCTCTACTCCGAAAACGGTTAATTTTACAGAAAAATGCAGGAGGCCTTTTTTGTAGATAATTTCATGACGAATAATTTTTATTCTGACCTCTATTGACCTCCGAACAATAGGTTGCGAGATATTTACGGAAAACTGATTTTCGTGGCTTTCTGACCTTTATAACTTTTATAGCCCGCACGATATCAATGTCGGTTGTTCACATCTTCATTACAACACCGTAATAAAGGTGTATACAAAAATTCAGCTCACTAGGAATTTTTCTGCAGATTAGGGTTTAAAATGCCTAAAATGACTGGACTAGACGATGCAGAATAGCATGTATGCACTGTAGTGTATTTGGGTGTAGATAAAAGGTTGATAAGTGTTCGTACAGCACTGTAGCGATGGTTTGCTGCCTCGGCGAAAGAGGATGGTAAGATCCGCCGAGATTGGCTTTGTCTGGAGACGCATGAATGCGCTGGCAGGCTAGCGTTGCGATGTCGTGAGGCGGGCTCTTTCCCCCTAGCACAAGGAGCCACTACAAAAAAATTTCGCATTCACGAATTAAACCATTTAAAAATTCCGATCGACTGGTGTCGAGGCCGAGGTAACCTACCAAGGGTTGAAATGCTTGTTCGAAAAAAATATTAGGCCGGGCAAAAACGGACGGACTACAGAGACTTCGTCGTTACCGACGATGCTTATGGTCCACAAATGAGAGTTGGGCATCCAGATCGATGCGGTGCCCCCTCGCACCCTCCCAACCGGATCAAGATTCAAACGTAGACGTGGCCATGTATTTCCCATTTGAGTGAAAAACTCAAAGACATATAAAGTAATGGACGCGAAATGAACTTATTTTCATCCATACGTGAGTGAAGTACTTTTACTACATACATGCCTTCCTCTCGCATGCGAATTGAAATCCCCCTGCCTTTCACGCCGCTAGAAAATCAACACATTCAAGTGGCTCTCTAGTTGCTCTCACGAAAATCCCACTCCTGTTACACCTTAACCCCGAATTGTCAACGAAATATCAATCATATGATTGAAAACATATGATTCGTGAAAATTCAACAATGATGGGAAACGTCTAATCAAGTTGAATTTGAAATTGTACACAATACAATTTTTTAAAGATAAGCAGTGGTGAATCTAGTGTAAATGTGATAATTAATCAAACTGAAAAGTTTGTTACGGATCGCGAGTGTTTTTGTGTCGGAAATTGAAAAATGTAGTGATTTGGTGGGATCGTAAAAACAGCTATACGAAGCGTGTCAGAGACGTATCCTTCGTAGGGTAAGACATGTTCAATCTTTTATATCGTTCAAGTTAGAATACCCGCATGGAAAATTGATTCAGTTCTAGATGCGAAAATTAGTGGGAGACGTCACGTCAAATTTATTTGAAAATCGAATCAACAGCTAATAACGCGTCAACTTCACGCTACATCATAAAGTGCTTCAATTTTCTCGATGCATTTCATATCCATTCTCTCTGACATCTATGGAAAAACTCATACAAGCATAATTTGCATGACTCTTTCTCTCAAATGAGGAATACAAACGCAACCAATTTATGCCATAGCGTTATGCTAGGAAATCACATAACTCTATATCATAAAAGGACACGCGAGCGTAAAGCCACTGTACGCGGCAAGAGCCCCTGTTAAGCGAAAAAAAGGAAGAGCGCGCCCGATGGCAAGCCCATTTTAGAGGAGGAGCCTGCCATTTTTGCGGGTCCTGTACCCGGTCGGGTTTTCAAAGAAAAAGGAAAGACCGAAGGTATAATTTTAATAATTCATTTAATTAATAATTCAAATTATAAGGAAAAAAATCATAGTTTGCAAGATAAGAATAATTATGTTCAATTATAATTTAAATTGCTAAGTAGCGATTTTTAAGAATATAAATTGTGAAAACAGGAAAATGGAAATATAATTATTTCTTTAAATGGATTAATTCTGATGAAAATTTTAAATACCCAAAAACAGTTTTTACAAATTTTAATAATTTGATTTTATATTTTAAGTCTACATTTTGATTTCGAATAAAAAAGAATTATAAAAATTGTGAAAAAAAAAATTATAACTGCATAAAAAAGTGGTGTAGTATACTTCCATCGATTTTTAATATATATCGCCCTATATATTGCAGGCAAATATTTTGAAATATTTGTGTAGTCTTCTTGCGACAACTTTTAAAAATATTTAAAATTTTTTTGAAATGTTTTGAAAGATTGAAAATCTTATTGAAAATTAAACCAAACAAATTTTAATACCTATGAAACATTTAAAAACCTTTAAAAATATATTTTTTTAATTATTAAAATTGAAAAAAAAAATGTTTCTTTTACAAATATTAAATATTTTTGCAGTGTAAATTTTTGTTCGTACAATTTGAAATGTTTTCAATACATTTCGTTAATAATTTATGATATTTAAAACAATTTAAACTAATCCAATTTGAATGTTTTAATTCATATTCAATCATTGATTAAACACAATTTTGAGCAAACATTTCAAAGTATACATTTATGTTATATACTCGTATATTTATGGAAGAATAAATGCATTTATCATTTCATTTATTCCATTGTTTTTTTTTAAAAAAGTCAATGATGTGAATTTTGAAGAGAAGTTTTAAATAGAAAATGATTTGAATTATGTAGTTGTTTATGACTATGCAGGAAAATTTTTTAAATTATGTTGGTAAATTTTTAAAGGAGCTTTTTGTGGGGCGAAGTTAATTTTATTTTTAAATTAATATTAAAAAACAGAAAATGAATTATTTGTTTTATTTTCGTCATTTCTTTTTGAATGCGAAAAAATTGGCAAGAAGCCAGCATACAGTCTTAGAATCGTTTAAAAAAACCGAAATAAATTCCCAACCTTGACTTTGTCCTTTTCCGCTGAATAAAGGGGGATGAAGTTGTTTGAAAAATATATTTTGGAAATAAAACACAAGTAGTCTAAAGGTGGGGTCGTTTCCCTACAACGGGGACCAGTTTCAATTCATGCAATGTTTATGAACACAATACAAATACCGACTGGAGAGAAGCAACAATAAATGAATGAACGGAATTAATGTGGCAGATGTTAAAAGTGTACGTCATTTGAGAAAAAACGAAAGATTAAAATTGTCTAGGGGTCAGAACGACGATATTATCGCTTGTCTGGCTTTTCTGATCTACAATATTATTACTACTTATCTTGAACGATATTCCCCTTGAGTTTCTCTGCTTGTAATAAAAGTTCGGAGTTTTGTTTAGAACGTGTCAACAGATCAACGTCCAGGGTTGTCCCTTTCCGACAAATTCTACGAGTTATTTGGTTTGTAACGCCACTACCAGTTGTTGCGTATGCCACTTGCATCACAGTAGAAATTCACTTCAGGCGTCTGATAGCGTGTGCGATTGAAAAATGATAATAACCGGCATTGGAGAAGGTCGCCGCCGATGAATCATTTAGCCGAAATTCAATGCATTACACATGTGACAGCGATCGTCTAGCAGTATCTCCTCTTATTGTAAGTGCTTGAATTCCTATTGAGTAGTCCCACAATTCCGGTTGAACGCCTTCTAAGTTGTTTATAATGTTGATGCCCGTAAAATCGTCAACACATTTTCTTCCTTCCCACTGGAACCATATGCTATGGTGTATCATTCTGCTCTACAAACAAACGCGGAAAATGCGAATCGACGGGAATCCTAACTGCGAACCGCCGTAGGTCACTTCGCGGAACTATTCACTGAAATTCGGTGCAACTTTGGGCCAATACAGGACGACGAAGAGCGCACTAGATTTCTCAGATCCCGAAATGAATTATCCGCGTGATTTCAGTCTTGCCTGTGCTTCGAACCAAACAAATTCCACGACACAAATAACGGCAGCGATGCCGAGCGGTCGAAAAAAATCTCGAGACCTTGCGCGATGCAAAGAAAACAACAAAATCACGGTCGGCGCAGACTGACTCTTGGAACTTGAGTTTCTTGTTGGATTCTGGGCCCTGATTGCGATTTGCAACGACTTGAGTTGTTTGGGTTTTAGGGTAACCGCGAAATTTTGCGCGACTCCTCACTCCTTGATCCTGCGTCAATTTTTCGATCGGATCACGTTCCACGGACTGTATGGTGGGTAGTCGTGGATTTGCGTATTGGACGGCGAAAGTAACGCAATCACAAACAACAAAATCGTGGGATGCCCTGCGCTGGCTTTTAACGTTTTCTGAGCAAGGGAAATGCGAACGGGCGGTCCGGTATTGAACTGGGACGATTCTCGTTGGGTTGGAGGACAGCCTCCAGCTCGAAAACGCAAAAACCGGGGTTTTCGATCTTACACTTCGCGATCCTCTCGGGCTTAACCGGTTTTATTGTCAGGCCCTTCCACGCACTGGGCAGAGCCTCAGGAGCACACGGGTTGGATGCAATTTGACGTTTCATGGAAGCGGAATGAACTCTCGGCTAGGCTCAGCGGCGAATATTGTTTGGAAGAATTTCCTTTGAGCTGCTTTCTCTTGCGGGGTTAGAATAGAACTCAATTGATCACACAACGAGGTAATGAAAACAATTTTGCACAATCTCCGTACGTACCATTTAAACCGAATGCCTGCTAGAATTTTTAACTCTTAACACTTTAGCGAAAAGCACAAAGGACTGTCACTCCATTCAGTTGAGGAATACGCGCCGCGATCAGCCCAAGCGCTTCGCTCGGTTGTTTGATTCGACTTGCCGTTTGTTGCTCGTCGTCGCCTTACGGGACCGCTGAATAATCAGTCGACGAGCCTCCCATCCATGGTAATGCGAAAGTGCAATCGTAAAAGAGCTCCGTTGGAAAGGGGGTTGCCATGTCCAGATTTAAATTGCAGATTAAATGATGAACATTATTTTAAATTTACAATTGAAATCTGGAACAGCAATATGTTGGTTTTCGAGCAGTTTGCTTAGGCGACTGCTGGACTATTACAGCACGCCTTGAAGTTTTTAGATTTTAGGAAAAGTATAATGAGATTTGTTTTTATCGAAATCTTCAAGACGCGCATAAAGAATTAGATTACAATTCTATGTTACAATGAAATCAAATCTACAATGAAATTTTAAGAAGATTGGAACTGAGGAATTTAATTTTAAGTTTCGTTTTCGAATTCAAATTTTGTTTTTGAACAAGACCCATAGCTTAGCACAGGTCTTATCACGAAATTGTATACTCGGAGCTTTGTTTTCCTGTGTATGCAGCTGGCTTTCAAGATCGTCAAAAGTGAATAAAATATTTTATTTGCGAGCTGTATTCTTCGGCATATTTCGTCTCCTTCATTACCGGTTATCGTTATTTTGGCGCTTAAATACACAAATTCACCCACATTTTTGTTAAAGCTCCATTTCCTACCACTCTCTCCATCACTCTTTCATCGTCGCACAATGCTCGTGCGATCTGCACTTCACACGTCGTCGATTCTTACGTGTACCTCCAGGCAATGCTAAAACAACGGTATAAGGGACACCAAAGTGTTGTAAAGTACTCCTTTCTTGCTAGCGTAGTTCGATTCGTGAACAGTTCTCAGAGATGAAAAAAAAAATATTATAATACGACGCAGTAAAAAAAACTCTAAGCTTATACAAATTTGCTGTCTTTAAGTATCTCGACGTAAGGGTCTAAAATGCCTAAGATACCGCATTTTCGATATTGTAGTCGCCAAGTGTGATATTTTGTGTATTTTAGGTATTTTTCCTCGATTGCATCATGAGCTTTGTTTTATTCTCATTGATTTGTAGCTCTACTCGTTTTGCTTCGCTGTCGAATTTCAGGAAAAGTTCTTTGGCGGTTGTTAACAACCGTGACAAAATGTTGATGTCATCCGTATAGGCTACCACTTGGCTCAAGTTGTTTAGTAATGCACCTCTTGTATTGACAGGTAGGTTTGCGAAAAGTTCGAACATTTCCTTTTCGAATGTGAATATCGTTTTTCGAAGTGGGATCGTATCCTACAGCAGTCGATTGTGAACGTGATCAGTACTAGCGCGTATTACTTATGAGAAAACATATTAAAAAACGAGTGATCAAAAGAGAACATAAAACGAGGACAGAAAAAGCGAAAGTGTGATTGAATGAACGAAAACAATGTCTGGTTCGGATAAATTGGAGAAGTTGAACGCGGCGCAATTAAAGTCGTGCTTGGAGAAAGCAGGGCAGAAGACGACGGGAAAGAAGAGTGAGCTAGTGATGCGGTTAATGTCTATTCCCGAGGAAGACAGAGAGAGGGCGATTCATGATGAAATGACGAGCAAAGTGGATGGTGGTGGTGGTGCAGTCAGCGGAGTAGTGGAATCATCGGAAAGTGAGTACAGTACAAGCGACGAGCAGGCGTTTGAGGAAACGATAGTGACTAGCAAGAAGCGGACACGCCGTACAAAAGATACAAAAAGAGAGAGTGACCTTGAGATAAAAGAGTGGACCTTGATGAAACGCGAACTAGGGCTGACGAAACGAGAGTTGGAATTGCAAACGAGAGAGAACGAGTGTTTAAGGAAGGAGAATATGATGATGCAAGGTCAAGTGAGCAAAAACCGACGGCTGGTGTTGGTATGATGAGTGCCTCGTTTGCGAGTGTAAAAGATTTGCTACCCGAATTTTCAGCAACGAGTGATCTAACACTGGTTACAACAACCAAAAAACATCATCACTACGTAGAAATCGGATGATAATAATGTGAGGAAGTTGATTGCTTGTCGATTGAGTGGTCGCGCTTTGAAGTGGTTACACAGCAAGGTGGATATGAACTGATGGGTGCGATGAACTCGCTATTTAAAGACCGTGCGAGCACACTAGTCGCAAAACGGCAGTTCGAAGATAGAATGTGAAATCTGGAAGAGACGTTCCAGGAATATTTCCACGACAAAATTATTCTAGCAAACAAAGTTATGCAGAGTGATGACGAGCTGCTGGAATATATTGCCGAGGGAATTGTTGATACGGCCCTAGGACATCAAGCGAGGATGTTGCGTTTGACAAATAAAAAGGATATTTTGGAGGCACTCGTAAATGTGTGACCGACACGACAGGTACCCCAGCGAGTGACCAAGTCAGTCCCGTCAACATCACGACGACCAGCAGTGGGAGAAGATGACGAGAGAAATACGATGCTATAACTGCAATGCGAAGGGACATATGGTAAATGAGTGTCGAAAGAAAAAGTGGGCAATTGGTGCGTGCCACGTGTTTGGTGAAATGGGACATTTTGCGGCTACATGCTCCAAAAAAAGCAAACCAAATGAGAGCTGAAGATTGACGATGATGAGAGGGGCGAATACGTAAGGAACTTTGCATTTACGTTAAAAAACGATAAATTATCTTCTGATATATGGTTAGGATCAGTGGTAGATCCCGTCATTCCCATAAGCATGATTCAGAAGCAGTTTGTACCAGAGGCGTTAGTATATGAGGAAAAAGTACAATGTAGATACTATGGTATTAATAAAAGTCCTCTGAATATTATCGGTAAAATTGATGGTAGTATTTTATTTGATGATGAGAGACTAAGGTTAGCATGTTTGTTGCAAAAGACGGTACAATTAATTTACCATTGATTTTAGGAAATTATTTTTTGAAAGAAAGTAAGCTGAAACTGATGAAATTGAAAGATGAGTAAGACAGGGCAGCTGGTATAAAAGAGTTATATAATGAGTGTAAAGATTTGATAAATATTGAAATTGAGATAGACGATGAAATAGTTATTAGTGAAAAGATGAATTCGGATACTGAAAGAAGACTTGTAAAGTTGCTTGAGGATAATTATTTGTATTGTACACGCCCTGAATCCCCGAAGATTAGGTATGAAATGAAGTTGAGGTTGACTGATGAGAAGCCATGCCAATGCTCACCTAGAAGGTTATCATATGGTGAAAAAGAGGAATTGTAAGTGGTCTTAGACCATTTAATTGACACAGGAGTTATAAAAGTTAGCAAGTCGGAGTATGCGTCGCCGATTGTGTTAGTAAGGAAGAAAACGGGGGACATCCGCTTGTGTGTGGATTATAGGGTTTTGAATAAGGTAACATTAACAGATAATTATCCTATTCCTCTTATAGATGATTTACTTGATCAACTAGTTAACAAACAGATATTTTCACTGATAGACTTAAAGCGTGCATTTTACCATGAAGTAATGAGTGAGGAATTAGTTAAGTTTACGCCATTTGTGATTCCATTAGGGCAATATGGGTTTACAAAAATGTCTTTTGGACTTAGAAATGCTCCGTCGACATTTCAGAGATATATCAATGCAGTTTTTGATGATCTTATACTAGCGAAGAAAATATCGATATACCTTGATGATATAATGAAGTAGAAATATTTGACAGGTTAGTTCAGAATAAATTGGAATTGCGGTTAGATGAGTGTAAGTTTTTAGAATCTGAGGTCCAATACTTGGGATATATTATTTCTGGAGACGGAATAAGATCAGATGAGAAAGGCATACAAGTAGAAGCAGTAAGGAATTTTCCAATACCGCAAAATGTAAAAGGAGTGCATAGTTTTCTGGGACTCTGCTCTTATTTCAGGAGAATCGTTAAGGATTTCTCAATTATTCCCGAACCACTATATAGGTTACTCCGTAAGGATGCTGAGTTTAAATTGACAGATTCGCCCATTTTAGCGATTTATGATACCAGAGACGAAGTAGAACTCCATTGTGATGCTAGTTTACTCGGTTTTGGGGCAATATTGTTACAGAAGAAAACTGATGGGAAGTTTCATCCAGTGTTCTATTTTTCGAAGCGTACGACGGATCAAGAGTCAAAGTATTACAGTTTTGAATTGGAAACGTTGGCTATAATATATGCATTAAAGAGATTGAGAATATATCTACAAAGGAGGAAATTCAAAATAATAACTAATTGTAACTCGTTGACGCTGAAATTGAATAAAATAGATATTAACCCAAGAATAGCCAGATGGGCCTTAGAGTTAGAGAATTATGATTATACAATAGAACATAGAGAGGGATCAAAAATGGGACACGTGGATGCATTGAGTAGAATGACTGGTATATTAACATTAGAGGAGAATACATTTGAGTAGAATTTAGTGATAAGCCAATCAAAGATGAGACTGTAATAAAAATAAAGAGTCAATCAGAAAATGAAGAGAGTAGTTTGTACGAAATGAGGAATGGGTTACTTTATAAAAAACTAAAGACAAATATACTTTTCTACGTACCATGTAATATGGAGAGAAATATAATTCAAAAGTATCATGATGAAATGGGACACATGGGATGTGACGAAGTAGTACACGCTATAAGAGGAATGTATTGTTTTCCATAAATGAGGGATAAGGTTAAAGAATATATCGCGTTAAAATATATAGTTTACTCTTCAAAGAATGGGAAACATGAGGGTTTGGTTGCATAATATCCTAAAGGGAGATGTTCCGTTTGAAACACTACAAGTTGATCATCTTGAAAAATGCTAAACAGAAATATGTATTTTTGGTGGTAGATGCTTTCTTTAAGTTTACTAAGCGATATGCAGTCAAGGCCACATCTACTAGGGAGGTATTGAGTTGTTTAAGAAGTTATTTCAATGCGTACAGTAGACCAACCGCGATAGTGTCAGCTAGAGGAAGTGCGTTTACTTCAAAAGAGTTTGCGGGTTACATGGATAAATGCAACATAAAACACATAAAGATAGCTGCGGTTTCTCCTCAGGCGAACGGTCAAGTTGAAAGAGTAAACAGGACTATTTCTCCGATGATAGCTAAAATGACTTCTGCAGGGACTAAGTTTTCGTTGGACTATGTGTTACCAGAGGTAGAGTATGCTATGAATAATACTGTTCACAGGAGTACGGGCACGTGTGCAAGTCAATTATTGTTTGGAGGACAACAAAAGGGATTAATAATAGATTTTCTGAAAGACAAACTGGAAGATATTGAAGATAATACAGATGATAGGGATTTGATGAGACTGAGATCAGAAGCTACAAAGAAGATAGAGAAAAGTCAGGATTACAATAAAAGGGTTAAAGATAAGAGTAGAATTGAAAGCATATATAAGGATTATTGTTTAGAGTACAAAAAAAGGGATTAATAATAGATTTTCTAAAAGACAAACTGGAAGAAATTGAAGATAATACAGATGATAGGGATTTGATGAGACTGAGATCAGAAGCTACAAAGAAGATAGAGAGGAGTTAGGATTACAATAAAAAGGTTAAAGATAAGAGTAAAATCGAAAGGGTATATAAGGTATGCCTTATCGGTTTCATGGGAGATTACGAGTATGTAATGATAAAAAATTTTATAAGCATTCCAGATGCTTGCAAGAAATTGGTACCCAAATACAAAGGACCTCATTCAGTGATGAAAGTTCTGCCGAACGATAGATATGCTGTCGCAGATACAG
Organism: Odontomyia ornata; assembly: GCA_963969285.1. Lineage (NCBI taxonomy): Eukaryota > Metazoa > Arthropoda > Insecta > Diptera > Stratiomyidae > Odontomyia > Odontomyia ornata. The sequence goes on along the minus strand of OZ017742.1, from coordinate 33,605,239 downwards.
AGATTTTGCAATTAAGTCTGATAATTTACAGGGGAGTATGGGAAGCGGCGAATATGAAACCTTGGCTAAGCAATAGTATAATTTATTTAAACACTCAGGACGGTTGTGAGTCAGGACCACCGAATTGTGGTAATACTGATAACGCAAATGAATGTGTAAATATAGCATTAGGAAATATGCACGAAAAATTTAATTTAAAATCATTTTTAGGGGTTTGTACTGAAAAACAAAATCCTATTGCAATCACGGTAGTCTGTGTGGTCTAGTGGTTAGAGCATGAAACGCGTAAGCTGAAGGTTTCAGGTTCAAATCTCGTTGGTGAACAACGTGATTTAGTTCAGGGGATTTTTTGGACAGACTACGAGTGTTCACTCAGTGGTGATATGTACTCATTTAATCAGATCATATCATAGCTGAGCAGATACACAGGTGCATAGTACTGACCAAACCAACTTCCGAAAAAATCAATACGGTCATGAAAATGAGATACTCTAATTATCTCTAAGCGAAGGCCCGAGAGGAGGTGTAGTGGTAAAAGAAAAAATTCAATCACGACCTGTGTCCGTCCGTATGTCACCGCACTTTTTCTCCGAAACTGTAGAAGCTACAGCCATGAAACTTTGTGAGAAGGCCAGAAGTGGTGACTTCTTGAAAGTTTCGGGGTGAAACAATTTTTCAAAGGGTTTAAGGGGGGTCCCATGAAAAAAATTCCCACCGTTCGTAGTCGAGTAGGGTGTCATTGGAAAGGTCTTAATGAGATCTTTTCAAAATTGTCTTATCAGTACCATGGGGGGCAGGGGAAGGGGAAATGTGCGAATTTTCCGCGTACCCCTCCTCGCGATTGGACACCTTTCACCCGAAAAATCTTGAAAAAACATGAATTTAGGCCTTTATGAGAACAACAACAACAACAAATACGTGATAAGTCGAAATCCACTCAACTTTGTTAGTAATAGTATGATTTATCGATTTTACATTTTCTTGAATAAAACCTTTTACCTTTAAAATGAAATTCAGTATACAAATTACTATTAATAAGATTGACATGCCCTGCAAGTTTTACAAGGATCAAATAGTATTTAACGGAGCTATAGCGGTTTGAATTTCCCTGTATTACTATGGAACAATATGCGCTGTATGTATTACTATGTATATATATGGCTATGAAACAATATGCGCTTTTTACCGAAAGTTTCAGGAATGGTAGGTATCATAAATATCATTGAGCATTGGTTCAGCTATTGGTATCAGTAATCGTCAAAAAAATAGTGGCTGTTTTAAATGCGAAGATTGAATAATTTTGAGATATTTTGCCCCAACTTCAACGTTTAAGGTGCATGCTTTTAAGACTTGATTCAATTTAATGAATGACTGAAGATGAGTATCTACAATTAATACTCATAGGTGAAACAAGTCGAGGAGGCAGAAGAGAGCGGAGGAGAGACAGAAGGGGTTTGTAACAATTCTAGGGATCGAAAAAAATTTTCTGATGCCATGAATCAGTGATTACAGTACAGGGGAGTGGCCCCTGAAAAAAATTTATAACAATAACACCACAGAAGTCAAAATTCGTTCATCATTGTTAGTAATAGCATAATCCTCGAATTTCACATTTTCTCCAATTGAATCGTATGGATTTTTCTGAAATAGACTCAATGAAACAACATTAAATAATTTGATCAACAAGTGATGATTTATTTTACCAGTCTCGATATTTTATACATAATTTTTGCTTACACTAGCAATAATTTTTATTTTCATAAATTTCTATACTTGCAATAATTCTCAATCGTTAATTGCTTATTTAGAATAGGTCGTTCACATAGGTTTAATGTATTTAGCCGAACTTGTCGACAAATCATTTTTGCTACAGGTGAATAACTGAATTTTTTGTTTACAATTTGTGCTAAAGGTGAATAGCTTAAATATGTTTGCAATTTGTGCTAAAGGTGAATGACAGAATTTGGCTGATTGCTATGGTTGCAAAGTTGAATGTTTTCGAATGGTTACAATGGTAATTTAAGGTCGTTGATTTTAGACTATTTGGAATATGAATGATACAATGATAAGTTTATGTTAGAAAATATTCATTTCATTTGTTTAAACCCAACAAAAATCGATATTTAAGTAGACTTACACAAGGTCCTAATACTCTGATGATGAAATTCATATCATATTCACGGAAGTTATATCCATTTGGAATTTCTCCAATTACACCAACAATAACACACTATTTTGGTATTTTTTGAACTTTCCATCGAACCAGACACTGCAGTTTCGATTTGATCTAAGAACGATGACATAAATGCTGTTAGGATTTCATGATTTGAGTGATTTTTGTTACTTGAAAATGAAGAACATGTTTCTTGATTTTATTCGTTGCTGATGATTGCATTTTGTAAGTTTGGTACAAAACCTTTCGGACATCAGCGTAGGTCTGTCTACCCAACTTGTTTACATTTTATTCATTCGATATATATTTATTTCTACATGTCAATATTTGCCAGAAAGGTTATTAGTACACATTACTAAATTGTACAGTTTATTCCACCGCGCTAAAAGCAATAATAACCAAACCCCTGCACTAACAGCAGTGACAAAAAAATCCAGTTTGAATACAAAAAGAGAAGTTAATGTGCGCAGTCAGAACGTCCACGCAAGAATGAAATCAAATTACTTCTAAATTAGAAAACATAATTGTGAGTTTTTATTTTACAAAACGAAGAGTGTGCTACAGGGGCATAAGAATTCAAAATTGGATTTTAATCATTAAAATAATATGGAAACTGTATAAATTATTAAAATTTTTAATTTTATTATATTATGTAAATCTGTATAATATAATCAATTAAATAAAATTTCCATTTTCTTTTATCGACTAGGGTTCCCTTTGCGATTAATGTATGATGGTGTAATGGGGCAGATTGTGGAGCTAAACATACAACCAAATCAAAACTTGAGTGTGTGAGACTGAGAATAATATTGATAAGTTTCAGTGCGTTATATACGACGACGTGCCTTGAAAACAAGTTTAGTATCTGTGGCTACTCATCGAGCGAACAGCGAATAATCTTAAATATATTTCTCAAGATCTTTAAATAGTTCCCATCTTGGAATGATATTTTGAATCTTTCTTGTGTACGGAATGAATTTGTGAATAGTGTTCAAGAGCTAGAAACTCGGTAGTGCCGGTCAAATTCACCTCAAGTGCTTTTGTATTTGCATTGTTAAGATATTGTTGAAAAAAAAACTTAAAGTGAAAGTGATTTAGTAATTGTTTTGTTGGTTTCCTTTATGATATCTGGCCTACTTAATCCAATTGGATGAGTCGTGGAGGAATGACAAAAAGGTGTAGTAAAGACTGTTTGGGGCTTCGTTTACGAGTCAACGGCCTGCATCAAACCTGGAAGTGGCTGCATCAAACCATCGAACTGCACGAGTACCTCATCTCAATGACCGCCGCTAATTCTAATAGCTGTATGCAAGAACAACAACAAGCAACTTGTTGGCATTAGATAAATCATTGTATGGACGCAATTTAAAAACATTTAAAAATTAAAAAAAAAAAAAACTTTACACGTTATATAACTGCTATTTCTATAATAACTACTAGAAGGACTTTATAATAATCAACCTCACAAGTTTATTATGTCGTGCTAGTCATTTAAATGCTTACGAACTAACACAAAAAAACGCATAGGTTAACGCTTTCCACTGCCAAAACTCTATCTTTTCGAAATACCTTGAAATTGTGTTAAAAAAGAACGAAACAAAACAAAGTGAAGTGATTTTGGCAATAGCTGAAGACAACCTAAATTTTCTTTATTCTTCCATCAAAAATTTCTACAACAGTTATCTGAGCAATTCTACCTATTAAAAGTTATTATAAAAGTAATAATAAAATCAGTTCTTACCGAAAACAATTCTACAGCAGCTTCGTAACATAAAGAAAATATTCAAAATGCTTAATATGGCGACTAGAAGCGCATTAAGTGGCGCCACTAAAGGCCGGTTCGCACTAATTGCGATGCAACTGCAAAATTGCAATAAAGGTGCATTCGGTCGAGTGTCCATTGTAGGAGCTAGAAACTATTCATCGAATGAAAGCGAAACCAACGTCAAGGATATCGGAGATGCTTCCATTAAAAAATCCGTCTTCATATCACAATCGTACGACGTTTTCACGAATCTTGCTTTGGAAGATTGGTTTTATAAAAATTTTGATTTCGCTCATCATCATCTGTTGATGCTGTGGGCAAATGATCCATGCGTGGTGATTGGACGCCATCAAAACCCCTTCACCGAAGCAAACGTGTCGAATTTAATGCGGAAAGGAGTCACTTTGGCCCGGCGAAATAGTGGCGGTGGAGCAGTTTATCATGATCGTGGCAACTTGAATTGCACTTTCTTCACGCCACGCGAAAGATATAATCGACAATATAATTTGAATATTATCACACGAGCACTATTCCGTGAATGGGGCATTAAAGCAGAGATCTCAAAACGCGATGATATCACGATCGATGGAAAGAAGGTAATTTGAATAGTAGTTTTTATGTAATTCATTTGTTATTTGAATTGAAACAACATTTCCAGCTCTATGGCAGTAGATTATAAGTATTAATTTGTATTTCTTTGATTTTGCATATATTGTGGTCACAATCCATCTATCTATCTATCCATTTATCCAAAAAAAATCTATCAAAATCAAAAAGAACTTCAACAGGTTCCTCCACGTAATGTAAATTCCAAGAAAATTGGACGCTTTTCAACGGTCACATGGGTTACTTTCTTCTGTTGAATCCTTTCTATAAGGGGAAGTAAATGTATTCTCACATTTTTCCATTTCGATTTATTTGTATTCTTTTTTTCAACACCTAATTACTATATCCCATTAGTGTAAATGACAATTGAAACACGTTTTTGACTATGTATAACATTTTGAAATCGACGTCGATAAACATTCTTGACCAACTTGGAGGCCGCTCTATTAAGCAAGAATAAATTTGTATTGATTTGCATTAATTAGAAGCGAAAATGGTCAAGGTGGGTATTTTACAGGGTTTTAGGTAATTGTTGACAACGATAAAAATAGCTAATATTTATTTCATGTATGTAAATTCCCTAAAAGTACGAGGAAATCGAACAATATTAGTAAAGTCGATTTTGATGATCTAAAAATTGTTACGTGGTTGGTTTTTGTTAAATAGAACCTCAAATTTATAGTCATTAAAATCTCGGATAGATACAAGCGAGATGTTGCAACTCCCCTGTGTGAAATTACATACTTTGGTTTACTGATTTCACGCCCTTATTTTTCAATATTTATGGCTCGTTAATCAATTTTGAGGGCCTTAAGCATAATTATAAAATTTTGGTACATTTCTCCTTCATCTGCATCCCTCGATGCATGTATTCATTTGTTTAACAGATGATGATTTCATTTGTTTAACAGAAACCTTGCTGACTCCAAATTTTTCCACTGTAGGATGTGTACCGCACTGATAGGGATCGTTTGGATTCAGGTAAATCTGACGGTGGTGGTGTACTTATTGCTATTCATAAAGCCTTAGGCAGCATACTCTGCTGTGACTTTTCCCCTCCACTTCCAGTAGAATGCATCACTGTCTTCATTAATATCTCTCAAGCCGTAAGTTTAGTATTGCTTTGCGTGTATATCCCTTGCAATGCTCCTTTCCGCGCTTACAACCGTTTTTTAAAATTATCTTCGTATTTCTGCAGCAACAGCCTTCTATACACTATTTTAATCTGTGGTGCCTTTAACATGCCTTGCCTAAGCTGAGACACAAGCTCTCATTCCCTCTCATCCTTCAATGATCTCTCTACTCTGTTTTCTTCTTTTTTATCGCTTTGTACTCTATCGCAATTAAATACGATCCCGAACGCAAACAATCAACTTCTCGATTTCATCCTTACTACCAATCCTGCCTCTATCTCCTCGATCGCAAAATCCCCCACCTGATCCCCTTCATCCTCCGCTTGAGGTTCATTTATCTTTTCTAGCACCTCTGTCCAAACGCACTCCTTTTTCCCCAAGATTTAATTTCCGCAAAGCGAACTATGCAGCCATTCAGCTTGAGCTGGATAATATTGACTGGAACTGCTACAGAAGCTCGATGTCAATTCAGCGCGATCAACTTTTTATGAGAATCTCAGTAGCATAATTACAAACCACCGACCTATCTGCCGTTCCCCTCGCAAAAAGAGTCCCAGCTGGTTTTCCGCTGAAGTCTCAGACGCTCTTTATTTGAAGGACCAGGCGCGTAAAAAATTGCAGTGTTCCAACTCTAGCACTGACCTCGCCAACTACCGACTGCTTCGTAGAGAAGCCAAAAAAGCGGTTAAGAACGCAATACGATCTTATTATTATATGATTGAAATATCACTGCAATCTAATAGCTCTAAGCCCTTTTGGACATACATACATTCTCTGAAAACAACATCCCATAACCCCAATATCTTCTCATGGCATAACTGGCTAGTTCTGATGGGCAAGCTATCTGTGACCTTTTTGCTCAGTTTCTTTCCTCTACATTTAAGGTTTCGAACCCCACTATATACTCATCGTGTCCTTCTCCTTTCCCTATTATGCATTCTATCGTGACGTCTCCATCGGAAATTGAAAGGTTACTGCTTCTTCTTCTTCATCTTAGCACTACAGCCCCTCTTGGGTCTTCGCTTCCTGCAAACAGCGCCTCCAACTGTCTCGGTCCATTGACCGCGTCCTCTAATTCTGAAATCCGAGCAGCGATGAACTGTCTTCATCGACCGAGCCTGACCAGCGTTTCCTCGGTTTCCCCACTGGCCTCCGGCCTTCAGTTCTCCCAACGAATACCTTCTTGGGTATGCGTTGTTCGTCCATACGATTCATGTGTCCAGCCCATTGCAGCTTCCGCAGTCTTACAATCGTTAAGACCTCCGGGTCGTCAAAAATTTCATACAGCTCATGGTTGTATCGAATTCGCCATTGGTCCCCGTCTAGCTTCGCTCCAATTATTCGCCTCAGGACCCGTCGCTCAAAGGCGTTCAATATATTTGCGGATACTTGGGTTAGGATCCATGTTTCACACTTGGAGCTTTGTTTTCCTGCGTATGCAGCTGGTCTTTAAGATCGTCAATACTGAATAAAATATTTTATTTGCGAGCTGTATTCTTCGGCGTATTGCCTGTTTTCGTTATTTTGGCGCCGAAATGCACAAATTCACCAACATTTTCGATACTGTATTCGCCAAGTGTGATATTTTGTGTATTTGAGGTATTTTTCCTCGATTGCGTCATGAGCTTTGTTTTATTTTCATTGATTTGTAGTCCTACTAGTTTTGCTTCGCTGCCGAGTTTCAGGAAAAGTTCTTTGGCAGTTGTTGACGAACGTGACAAAATATTGATATCGTCCGCATAGGCCACTACTTGGCTCGACTTGTATAGTAATGTACCTCGCGTATCCACCGGTAGCTTCCTTATGACGGACTCCAGAGCCAAATTGAATAGCAATGGGGCCAGCCCATCTCCTTGCTTTAGTCCGATATTTTTGTCAAAGGCATCGGTGAGCTGGTTATTGATGCGGACTTGGGAGGTCGTCGACGACATTGTCGTTTTGGTAAGGCGGACTAATTTGGCTGGGATGCCAAAGCAAAGCATTATTTGGTACAGTACGTTACGATCAATACTGTCGTATGCTTGCTTGAAGTCAACGAAAATTTGGTGTACGTCTATGTTGAAGTCCCAGCATTTTTCAAGTACCTGCTTGACTGTGAATAATTGATTTATTGTTGATCTACCTGCCCTAAAACAACCTTGATACTCCCCAATAAACCTGTTGGCGTATGATCCCATTTTACTTTCTAAGATTTTAGAAAATATTTTGTACGCCGTACAAAGTAGTGATATACCTCTATAATTTTCGCAATGTAGCTTGCCATCTTCTTTGTGGATATTGAATACAATTGATTGGCTCCACTTTTTCGGCATATGCTCTTGTTGCCAAATATACTAGATGACTTTGTGAATAGCGTGATGAACACTACTACCACCATATTTGATGAGCTCCACTGGAATCTCTCCGATGCCCGGCGTGTTATTATTCTTTTGGGCTTTGATGATGGAACAAACTTCATCCAGAGTTGGTGGGGCCAATGGAAGTTCTACGCAGACCTCTATAGGCTCCAATGTTCCGGAGCTGTGCGGAGGATTAAGGAGGTTCTTGAAATATGATACCCATCTTTCCTTAATCTTGGTTTCATCAGCGATGATATTGCCGATGTTATCACGACAGAGCGTTGTTTTTTGCTGATAACTACATTTCAGGCTTTTCACTACTTTGTAGGCTTGTCCTGTGTTGTTGTTCGCTAAACTTACATCTACACTTCTCAACTGGTCGTCATAATATTTTCTTTTCTTAATCCTAATTATCATATTCGCTACTCTTCTGAGAATTTCATAGTGTTCTCTCTTCCTCCTGGTTTTCCTACCTAAGTATTCTTTGTACGCCTGATTCTTTTTATCTAACGCATTCTGGCACTCATCATCGTACCAATCATTTCTCTTGCTCCGGGCTTGATGTCCGATCGTCTGTTCTGCCACGGTTTTAATAGCCGTTTTCACTTCCATTCAGAGCTCGTTACTCGTCTTTAACGATGCGTCTGATGAGATGGGAGCCAGCTGGTTGTCGAGGGTCTCCGTGAAATTTTTGGCCACAGACGCCGTTTGGAGCCTTTCGATGTCAAATTTTTGTAGTGGGCTGCTCTTCGCCGAATATGCCTTTGACATACGACATCGATAGGTTAGTTTGATCACGTAATGATCTGAGTTACAATTGGCTCCTCGGTATGTACGGCCGTCAGGTATGCTCTGGTTTTGTGTGTTGCCATCCGGTGATACCCAGATCATTTTATGAATACGTCGATGTGGGAAGCAAGTCGAACGTATGACTAGATTTCTGCTACATGCAAAGTCAATCGGGCGCTGGCCATTATCATTTGTTTCATCGTGGAGGCTATATCCTCCAGTCGTTCCCCGATGAGATAGCTCATTGCCAACCTTGGCGTTGAAATCACCCAGAATTATTTTTGTGTCGTTTGTAGTTTCTCTGATTCATTCGATACAATAGTTTACTAGGGGTTGTATCTATAGATTTATTGTTAGTGTTAATGAACGAGAATTCTACTTTTGTCAAAATTCGGTCTCAATAAATCTTTTTATCGACGTCACTTTATTTAGTTAACATAGGCGTTAAATCTTTGTTGATTCTCTCAATTTGACAATTAGACTTTGGAGAACCTGACGCTACTAAAGTATGAGAGACACAATTAGCTGCCAAAAACTTTTTGAACGCAGGATAAAATATTGTATATTTTCTAAATGCATCAATGTTAGCTAAAATGTGTTTATCTTTTCTCGGAGTTACCTCAAGCGGACCTAAATGATCTGTATGGATAGTTTGAAATAGTTTATATCCTTTCGGGATTGGAATCAAGAAACCTTCCTTTTTCACAGCAGGAATATTATAAGTAATGCACTTTAAACAGTTCTTAACATAAGATTTTTCTACTCTTTTCATGACTGAGAACCAATAAGATCTCTTGATCACCTCGTAAACTTTTTCTATGTCAACATGACCATGATTGTCATGAGCATTCCTAAATATATGTGTTATCATTGCTTGTGCGAAATTGACTCTTATTTATTTTCCGTTATACCAAATCGTTACGTAATTCATAAAAGGGATTATCTTTCTCATATAGAGATAACCGTATCGGCTTTATCATAGGATCTTTGTATTGGCAAATGGCTAATTGTTGTATAATTGGGCTTTCGTGGAGGACTAATATGTCATGGCATCGACTTAGTGCGTCCACGTGCAACATTTTACTTCCTGACCGATCTTCAATTTCGAAATCATAACTTTGTTGCTCTAGTACCCAACGATTAATTCTAGCATTATCGCCAGTATTTTTTATAACGTATGCTAACGCACTACAATCAGTCATAATCTTAAAATGTATACCATGAAGGTACACTCCAAATCTTCTCAAAGTATAAATCACAGCGAGCGTCTCAAGCTCGAAGCTATGATATTTTGACTCATAATCGGTTGTACCCTTAGAGAAATAGAATATTGGATGAATTAAGTTGTCCTCTTTCTTTTGCAAAAGTATTGCACCAAAACCTAATGTGCTTGCATCACAATGCTGTCGAATCAAGTGGAGAGTAGATCTGTAGAATGGGATGAGCAAGAAGCTTTTGTTTCAGTGTTTCAAACCATTCTATGCGCTCTTTGTAATCAATCATAAAGAGGTTTTGTTATAATTGAAAAGTTTTTAACAAATTTACGAAAATAAGAGCAAAGTCCCAAAAAGCTCTTTAACTCCTTAGTATTTTTCGAAATAAGATATTCAGAGACGACAACCAACTTATCAGCATTGGGCTGGATACTCTTATTACAAAAAACCACAAATCCTAAATAATTAATTTCTTCGTACAAAAATGTGCACTTATCTAACCGAAGTTCTAAAGACTTGTTACTTAACGTTTGAAATAATTGTTTTAAAATAAGGAGATGATCATCTACGGTTTCTGTTGCCAGAAGAATATCATCCAGATTAGTCAATATTTTTCCCCCATTGAGCATTTTCTTAAATACCTTCTGAATGAATTTCTGAAATACAGAAGGAGTGTTGCGAAGACCGAAGAGCATTTTGGTATACTCGAACTGACCATGAGGTGTCACGAAGCTAGTATACTTGATGGAGTCTTCAGAAACTCTGACCTGGTGGAAAACACTTCTAAGGTCAAGACTTGTAAAATATTTTTGGTTTTTGAAAGTATCGATTAAATCCTCAATAATCGGTAACGGATTGTCATCACGCTCGGTTAAAGCGTTTATCTTCCGATAATCGACGCACATCCTTGTTTCATTTTTCTTTTTACGAACAAGAACTGTCGGCAAAGAATAAGGCGAATCACTTGGCCTAAAAGTGCCATTTACTAATAGCCCATCAGTAATTTGTTTGACTTGCTGTTTTTCAAATATCGACAATCTCCGAGGTAAATATGATATGATTTTCTCGGAAACAAGCCTAATGTTCATTTCATAATTTACAGCCGAGGATCCACATTTTCTAAATAAATCATAAACCTCCGTTTTGACATCAATAGGTAACCTGTCATTGATATCCAATTCATAATTGATATCCTGCAATAAGTTTTCGATTTCGATATTAAGAATGTTATGATCAGTGTCTGAAATATGTATGCTACTTAACTTTTTATCAACAGAGCATATCTGACTAATTTTTAAATAGTCACGACCAAGTAGTAAACTTGTGCTCCTGTTCCATTTGGAACGACGAAAAATTTAACATCGTAATGTTTTTTATTGAATTGAACGCTAGCCATACATAAACCTAGTATAGTTAGTTTAGTGTTGTTTATGCCATTATACACATTTAATGTATCGTTCATTTGTATGTCGACAAATTGGGGCAATAAGCATTCCTTTATTATGCTTATAGGACTTCCAGTGTATACTTTACAGTTCGCAATTACCTTAAATTCTCTAATAGGTTCAAAGGATATACCGCAATTAATCACAAAATCATTACCATCTCCAAAACGTTCAGATATAAGTTGTACGTTCGGTTTCGCTGGACAATCTTTGATGAGATGGCCAGATTTTCCACATTTGAAACAGGTCTCCCTCTCTCTTCGAGGTTGCCGATAACTTCCAAGTTGGTTGCAGTTAAAACATCGCTTCGGCGCTTGCCTGCTACTCTTCGCGCTGCCACCCGCGTCGAAGTGCTGACTCGGTTGTTGTGACTCCGTTGATTTCGTAATGGGAGCAGTTGTTCTCAACCTTGCTCCACATATGCTCCTGCAGCTCTCATAGTTTCTTAAATTTTGCAGCAGTTCAAGTATGCTACCAAAATTTAGAAGCATCAATATATTTTCTATTGATGGATTCACAATTCCACAAATAATATATTTGATTGTTGTGCGTTATGTTAACGAAGCGCGTTTTCCAATATTTGCCATTGCAAAGACATAATTCTCAAACGACTCGTCGAATCGACGCTTTAGATTCGCCAATAATTGATGTACATCGGCATCGTCACCATGTGTAGGGAACGCACGCAAAACTGGTTCTTAAATTCCATCAAGTATTTGCCTCGGTTTCCGATGTGTGCCGCAATAATTTTGCACAGCCCTTCAAACTAACTGTAGCATAATGAATTACAGTATCCTCCGACCTATTGTAAATTGTCTTTCAACTTTTCGATCTTCGACAGCCTTAATTCCGAAGACATGCATGTCTCGCTGCTAGGATCGATCGATTCTAACGGGTGGATGTGTTTTTCCTTAGCGGACTTTTGTTCGGAGTTACTCCATAACTTATTTTCCCGTTTTAAAAGCGTGTTCTTCCGTTCATCAGCGATTTCTCTTGTTGTTTACACAGCCGCTGCAATTCCTTGTGACGCATGATCACCAAATCAAAAATCCAAAGCTCCGAACCATAATTTAAGTTTTTTCGCAAACTTGTTCAAAACTGTTTCACCGAAAAGGAACAATTGAAAACACAACCGGAAGCAATTTCTTCTATCCCACTTCTGAAAATTTATGAGCGTTTTATTAACTTTCAAAATGAAAACATGTCTTTTCGCTTCGACGATCCGATCATAAGTCCCTTTATTCACACAAATACACAACCATAATAGAAGTTTCATAAAGTAGGAAACCAATACATAAGTGCATAAATACATAAGTACATAAGTGTTGATATAATAAAACAAGTAAACAAGAGTTGCCAGAATAGAAGTTTGGTAAAGCAGAAAATTAAAATTTTACTGGGAGGATGCTTACAATACCAAGACTAGGGAACGTCTATCAATATCGGTGTTGAAACCAGATACTCAATATTGCTCAACGCATACGAGTAGTTTGACTAAACTGCGAGATGAAAGAGTCTTGCAGACTCAGTCTTGTTCTTGGTAAAATCTTGCAAGGTAAGTCTTGGTCTTGGTCTTGGTCTTGCTACAATTAGGTGGTCTTGTTCTTGCGAAAATGCGAGACTGCAAGACCAAGACCAAGACCCATTTCGGGCAACACTAGCTGAAGGGCTACGAAGAAGATGTTTTATTTTCTAAAAATCCGCGGCCCTTCCTCTTGTGCTTCAGCTTCCAGCCCTCCTTAAATTTTGAATATGTAGAGCCTCACTAAAAAGTTAATAATTTCTTTAATACTTATCCTAGCGAATTAATCGCTTTTTAATTTGTTGCTCAATATATGCTTAAAATATTTTGTTATAAAATTTCGATTAAAGTTTATTTAAGCAAGCTATTATAGAGCAAAAAAAAAAAATATTCTCATCGTAAAAATAGCGCAAGCTCTTATTCTTTTACACACTGATATAATACATGCAATCTAAAAAAAAACTTCTGTATTTTATTTTAGATATCTGGAACAGCTGCTAAGTTGGGACAACCGAATGCATATCATCATTGTACGCTGCTTGTAAATTCCAATAAATTGCATTTGAGCGATGCCTTAGTAAAGGATGATGTGAGTATTTTTAAAAGTATTTCAGCTTAAATTTCGTAAAAGGAAACTAGAATTTTTCAAATAAATGCAATAGAAGCGGAAAATCGAAGCCAATATCAGCTTTGAAATCAAGACAGCAAGCAAATTTTTTAGACGGTATAATTTGGTTAAAAAAATTGTTTTTGATAGTCAAACTAATTTCATTGTGAAAGCTTCATTTCCAACGGCTTTTCAAAAATAATTTATTGCTTTATTCGTTTTAAGTTTTCTGATAAACAAAATTTGCATCGGGCGACCTTCATTTGTCATTTAAGTTGACTCCTTTCCCAAAATCTGTTGCTAAGCGATAATCGATTGCATGCAACTTTGTCGTGCTCTAAATTTCAAGAACATTTTGCTTTCTTTGTCCAGAGCCTACAATTGTCCATAGTTCGGTTCATTTTTTCTTCCTTTCTATTTCACGCTGTTCTGAATATTGCCAAGGAGCTTCCTTTAGGTGAATGGTTCCTATTTGCTCCAATTTAAGTTGATTTATTTGAATCAAACCGTCATCATGCTGTTGTGAAGCGCATGGAACATGTCATTGCTGCGATCTTAGGTCGAACCGATTTTTTTTGTGGTTGTTAAAAGTCAATGTGTTTGTGGCTCCATCGCTTTATAAACAAATACATTGAAAAACACACTCAGTAACATTCTTCCAAGTAAATGTGCTTTCTTTATCTTTTCTTTTGACTCCCGCATCTGGTTTTAAATAAAATATCGGAGCTTAAAGACTAACCTGCGCGACACGAGTCGAAATAACATTATCAATATCAGCCAAAGTCCAAAGTCGAATCTTTTATTTTACGAGTTTGTTTTGATCAAAACGTGCTAACGCTTTGACGTGATTTTAGATAACGAGACAAAAAAAATTCAAAAAAAACACCAATAAATTTATCGCAATACTTTCTTCCCTTACTACATAAATTAACATTTATCATCATTTATCAAACATAAAACATAATAACCAGTTAGTGCCAGTTCATTTAGTTGTACCGATGCTCTAGTAAAGTTATTAGGATAGGTCTTGGTTCACATCCACCCATATTCTGTTTTTTTCTTCATATTTTCCAATACATTATTCTGGCACACACATGTGGCGGGTGTGCTCATATCAAGAATATTAACAACAAAAACAAGATAAATTCAAACGATCCGGTTAAAACCAGACTAAAACAAATTTAATGGAATTTTTTTAAGGTGTAGTATATTGTTTGAATTATCGATCATGTTTTTTGAAAACGTATTCAGAAAATACTTTTTAATCAATTGAAGTCATGGTGGCGGGGCAAAGACCTAACTTTTTAGACTGGAGAATGCATTGTGAATTTTTACGAAAGAGTTCGAGAGTATTTGAATTTTTGCTTCCGCCTAGTTGGTTATTTTTATCTTTTAGATTTTTGGAACGCGAGTGGTTGTCTGGGTGCAAAAATCACGACAAGAGCGAATGATACCACACTAGCAGCCTTCGCTGGTGATTTGTTAGTCAGAGAATGCAATCAATTTTTTTGGAGTGGGGAATTAAATATAACGATGAATGGCATTGGATACAATAACTAGTAATAATTGAATCTAAAATGTATAATGTATTTTGGAGAGTAATTGGTTTGACTTGATAATAGCCAAGGGCGTTTCATTGAAGTTGTGATTTTTCATAAGTATTTTTTAGCTCTTTTAATAGTAGACTAACAATACAAAATTAAATAAACCAATTAATAACGTGTTATAGAAAAATAATTTAAAACTCGACAAAAGCTCGCTAACTTACTGACGCGCCTGCCATCGATGTCCTCTAGCCTGCCACGATGTCCTTTCATATCCACGAATCCTCGATGCCCAAGCGTCCCACTTTTATTATTTACACAAGTGCACTATCTCTATGCGGCGGTTTGTTAGTTCTCATTCATTCAGCCAACAACAATGCTAGAAGGGTTAAACGACCACACATGATCTATTTATTGCACAGGCCAGCAAATTAGTGGGTGCTCTACTCTTCTACAGCAAACAACGAAGTATTTCACTAAAACACATGCAACCCATTTATATTGCAATGATCGAGCCATGTGCGGATCATCTGCTTAAACATGCAACGCTTCCGAAGCATGCCGAATCGCGCCAGCAAGAAAACACATATCTTGTATTGTTTTTATTACTTTTCCTTACATTTACGAGTCTGGGCTTTGCTCATGTAACAAACGTAAAATGTTACAATAAGAATATGGGGTGACAGTATCATTTTCTCAATTCTGAGGATCGAACTCAGGTGAAATTGATTTTTTAAGTGTCAATTGTTTCGTCAAAAAACCGGCAAGAACAAAAGGACAGGACAAAGTTGAAAAGAAGCAGACAGTATCAATAGTACTACCCGAACTGGAAAAATTGATACCTTTATCAGAAATTTCACTGTCTTAACTAAGGAAGACCTCGAAGTGCAACGTTTTCAGCCATGCAAAGTATTATTTACTAAGTTTCAATCAAGCCTCGCAAAATTTGCAAGATTCTTGTCCCGAAAGAAGATGAATTAATTTTTAAAATCACTGTTTGCTTCCATCCAGGTGAGAGTTTAAGTTCTTACATTGTCACTACTTCCAACAATGTAGACATTCCTTAGGCAATTGCTACGCACAGGCTCAATATCCTAAATGATCAACAAATGGAAAATTTTTTGTAGATTAAACCTTCCCCTGCACCCCTCGATGTTGGTAACACTATTTTAAGACCTGTTGTGAAAAAAATTCTCGTCAATAGCTTTTATTTGATGCCGTTTGGTAAATTTTTTTAAGGTTCATTCCCTTATACGAGGAGGCCTGCTTAAGAACCTTTGTAAATACTCAAATTTTAGAGAAGCCATTACTTATCATCCATCTACCAAGTTTGGTGTGTGTAAATGCTACAGTTTCGAAGAAAAACTGCTGTGACAGAAGGACAGAAAGGTTGTGATTTCAATAGAGTCTTGGTAACATTCATCAAAACCATTAAAATGCACGTTCTTTCTGGGGTTCCTCTAGTTATCTTGGTCCTTGTCTTTCAAATGTTTTTATATCATATCTTATAATTGTTTTAAAAGATACACATACCTTATATTTTTATGCGAATTACTCCAAAGTTTCATATCTCATCAATCGGATATGCCGTTTTTTAGGGTTTTGTAAAATAATTTTACAAAACCCTTCTAAAATCGCGTCCTGTCTGTCCGTCTGTCTGTCTGTTCGTCCGTCCGTGTGTCACAGCAGTTTTTCTCGGAAACTACTTAAGTTAGAAGCATCAACTTTTGTATATAGATGTAAAGTGGTGATCTCTTCAAAGTTCAACTACTAAAAAATTTTATAAGGTATTTAAGGGGGGTCTCTCCATGTAGGGGAGTGACCCCCCGAAAAAAAAAATTTCATTGAAGGTAGCCGATATGGGTATCAAATGAAAGGTCTTGATGAGAACTTTTCAAAACAGGTCTTAATTTGCTTCGAGGGGCGCACAGGGAGGGGAAATACACGAAAAATTTGTGTCCCCCCCCCCTCGCGATTGGACACCTTCCATCCGAAAAAAAAATCACGAATGTAGGCCTTGATGAGTACAACAACAACAAATACGTGAGAAGTCGCAATTCACTCAACTTTGTTAGTAATAGTATGATTTATCGATTTTATGTTTTCTTGAATAAAATCTTAACGGTACCCTTAAATTCAATGAAATTCAGTACGCAGATGTCTATTTATAAGATTGATCAATATTTAGCGAAGTTATAGCGGTTTGAATTTTCCTGTATTACTATGGAACAATATGCGCTACATGTATTACTATGGCAACATATTGTTACATGTACAAATAATTACATGTACAAATAATTATGCGAGCTACTGTCGCAATTGTTTTCATCATCATTAAGAACGTCAACGAATGAATTTACTCGAACCCACGAGAACCCAACAAGCATGATCAACATCTGCAAGTGACGTCACTCCATTCATGAATTTGCTCGAACCTACCAGGTACCTCTCGGTAGAACATTCGCCAATGTACGAGAAATGGGTGAATAGGTAGAGACCCTATATAAAGGCGAGCTGAATGAATGGGGGGATCATTCATTCGACCGCGAGAAGAACTGCGATTGTGTGTGGGAAGCGATATTCTTCGAGTAGTAGAAAAGTGTGTTTCGTAATAGTGAAGTAATTTAGAAGACAATTGCGATAATAAATTTATGGACAAGTGTTAGATAATTTTAACAGTGACAATTAAAATTAGTGAAAGTGTTAACTGATTATTGTGCATTTTATTTAATTGAATAAACTCTTTTAACTTAAATTAAAAGACATTGCGTTTTCACTTTCCCGGAACGTTAAAATTATAGGCCGCGAACCAATAACACGCGACAATGGTGTCAAGAAGTGAGAAAGAAAAATTTTGGAAGTGAAAACGTTTAAACAACTTTAAAGTGCACAATTGTGAAAGTTAACGTGGAAAAATAGCCGAAACAATAAAAATGCCAGGAAATTTAAATCTAAAAATAAATCAATTGAGCATATCGGAGCTCAAAGAGGAGTTGGAACAACGAAACCTGGCTACGCAAGGTACAAAGGCCACACTGATTGCACGCTTGCGTGACGCAATTGAATCGGAAGGCGCGTATCTGGATTCGGGTGAGCCCTCAGATGCAGAAGAAGGCGCAGAAGGTGGTGAAGCAGAAACAAAAAAACCAAAGGAACCAGAAAATGCGCTGATGCAAATGTTAATGCTGATGCAGCAGGAGCAGCGACAACAGTCATCCAATTTAACTGCGAAGCTCAATGAACAGTCATCCAATTTAACTGCGAAGCTCAATGAACAGTCGTCCAATTTAACCACGAAGCTTGATGAACAATCAGCGAAGCTTAATGAACAATCAGTGAAGCTGGATCAACAAGCGATCGAAATCAAGGCAGATTTTCAAAAACAGTCCACCGAAATAAAAGCGGAGCTCGGTAGTCTCAACAAGCAAATTAAAGGCGTCGAGGAAAAGGTTGACCAGGTCGAGGAAAAGGTTGACCAGGTCGAGGAAAAGGTCGGCCAGGTCGAGGAGAGAATCAACAATGAGATGGAAAAAGTGAAAAAGGACTTGGAAGCAGCGAAGGCAGTAATAACCGCCCCACCAGCCCCAATTATAACTGCAGCGCAAAGCTCATCTAGAAATGTGCAAGCACCAATATTCGATGGGCAAACGGTCTGGAGTATGTACAAAATCCAGTTTGAAGCAGCCGCTAGGATAAATCACTGGAATGAGTAGGAACGAGCAACTGCGTTAATTCTTGCTCTAAGAGGCTCAGCTGCCGAGCTTTTGCAGACTATCCCCGTTGAGCTGCATTCAAACCCGGTTGCTATAATGAATGCGCTGGACATGCGTTACGGAGACGATCATCTGAAGCAGATTTACCGGGCACAGCTACGGCATCGGATGCAGAAGTCTGGCGAAACCTTGCAGCAGCTAGCACAACACTTTGAGCGACAGGCACTTTTGGCTTACCCAGCGTACGACCCAGAACATCGAGATGACGTAGCAGCAGAAGCATTCATCAGCGCCTTAAAGGACAAGGAATTGCAACAAGCCGTGCGGTTAGCTCAAAAGCAAACAGTCAAGGATGCATTGGCTTATAGTCTAAATTTTGAGGGAGCCAAAAATGTGACCCGTACCACTGCCCAGGTTCGCGAGGTACTGGCAGATAATTGCAGGTGTGAGCGCGCGGGAATTGAGCGAGAGCTGCAGGTGAATGGTGCGCCTAGATGCTGGAATTGCGGGGGAAAAGGGCACCTGCAAAGAGACTGCAAGAAGGGAAGAAGACCGAGCTATTGTCCAGGGTGGTGGAGATCCAGACCGTGTCAGGAGCCTAGAATGGAGGCCCATCAAACTGCAAGGGCCAACATCGTGGGGCGAACGTTGGCTAGGAGTATCGACATCCCCAGCACCGTGCCAAGGCAACATCGTGGAGAAGCAGACAGATGCCTTCCTGGCCAAGTTGATGAAGAACAATGCACCCTAACAAACGACACTGGTGGAACCCGATCGACGATCCGACCAGACCTAGTGAGGCCCCAACTGCTTCACAAGGGCAGAATTCATGGAATTGCTGACGCCCTATCTCGTCATCCATGTCCAGCTAACTGCAAGCATTGCCGACGGATTGAGGAAAAGGAACCGCCCGTTGATCTGCGACTGATAACGGCGGAATTCGATGAAGGTTGGTCATCGGAGGAGATTCGAAACGCCCAGTTAGCCGATGAAGACATCGGACCATTGCTCGTATGGAAGGAGACGACTGGGCGACCTGAGTGGAAAGACGTTTCAATGCATGGCGCAACCCTGAAAAGCTATTGGGCACAATGGAACTCCCTACAGGTGGAGGGTGGCGTACTCAAGCGGAAATGGGAAACGGCGGATGGTGGCTCCTATAGGATGCAAACTATACTTCCCAAAAGCCGAATCCACGATGTGGTTAAGGAAATGCATGAAGGATCCTCGGGAGGCCACCTTGGTGTTAACAAGACCTTAGCGAAATTGCGGGAACGGTTCTACTGGCTCCACGCTCGAGAAGACGTAGAGGACTGGTGTCGCAGATGCACAATTTGCGCTTCCGTCAAAGGCCCAAAGCGACGACTGAGAGGACAAATGCAAACCTATAATGTAGGCGTGCCATTCGAAAGGATTGCTGTTGACATCGCAGGACCCTTTCCTGAATCCGATTGGGGAAATCGATATACGCTGGTTGTAGCCGATTATTTCAGCAAGTGGCCCGAAGTCTACCCCATTCCCAACCAGGAAGCAACTACCGTAGCTGAACAGCTAGTGTTAAATTGGGTCAGTAGGTACGGCGTACCTTGCGGATTACATTCGGATCAAGGCCGAAACTTTGAGTCACTAGTTTTTGGCGAAATGTGCGAGCTGCTCGGAATACGGAAAAAGAAGACAACACCGCTGCATCCCCAATCCGATGGAATGGTCGAACGTTTCAACGGCACGCTCAATAAACACCTTGCCAAGATGGTTGACGAGAACCAAAGGGACTGGGACCGACATATCCCACTATTTTTGATGGCGTACAGAGCTGCCGAACATGCATCGACGGGCCAAGCCCCAGCCAAAGTCATTTTTGGAAAGACTATTCGTCTGCCAGCCGATATAAAGTTCGGAACACCCCCTGAGGAACCCCAAACGGTCTCGGAGTACGCAAGTGATCTAAGACAACGGTTGAACCAGATACATCGGACAGTGCGAAAACACCTCGAATCGGCTACTGACCGCATGAAGACCAGGTATGATCTAAAGGCTAATTCTACTGGCTTCCAGCAAGATGACTTGGTGTGGCTTTATAACCCGCAACGGCGAAAGGGTAGGTCTCCAAAGTTGCAACATAATTGGGAGTTACAAAGCGAATCAACGACGTCGTATACCGAATACAGGAACATCGTAAGCCGAGAGCTAAAATGAAAATCGTGCATCTGGACCGTCTTGCCCCATATTACACCCAGGGAGAATTGACTACAAATAGCGACACATCTTTTCGGGGCGAAAAGAACTGAGGTGGGGGCAGTGTTACATGTACAAATAATTACATGTACAAATAATTATGCGAGCTACTGTCGCAATTGTTTTCATCATCATTAAGAACGTCAACGAATGAATTTACTCGAACCCACGAGAACCCAACAAGCATGATCAACATCTGCAAGTGACGTCACTCCATTCATGAATTTGCTCGAACCTACCAGGTACCTCTCGGTAGAACATTCGCCAATGTGCGAGAAATGGGTGAATAGGTAGAGACCCTATATAAAGGCGAGCTGAATGAATGGGGGGAATCATTCATTCGACCGCGATAAGAACTGCGATTGTGTGTGGGAAGTGTGTTTCGTAATAGTGAAGTAATTTAGAAGACAATTGCGATAATAAATTTATGGACAAGTGTTAGATTTTTTTTAATAGTGACAATTAAAATTAGTGAAAGTGTTAACTGATTATTGTGCATTTTATTTAATTGAATAAACTCTTTTAACTTAAATTAAAAGACATTGCGTTTTTACTTTCCCGGAACGTTAAAATTATAGGCCGCGAACCAATAACACGCGACAATATGGCTATGGAACAACATGCGCTTTTTACCGACTCAGACACTACAGTTTTGCTAGGATTTGCATGAAAATTTCAGGAATGACAGGTGTCATGAATAACTTTGAGAATCAGTTCAGCTAGTGGTATCAGTAATCGTAAAACAAAATAGTGGCTGTTTTAAATGCGAAGATTGAATAACTTTGAGTTATTTTTTCCCAACTTCAACGTTTAAGGTGCATGCTTTGAACACTTGATTCAATTTAATGAATGACTGAAGCTGAGTATCTACAATTAATATTCATAAGTGAAACAAGTCAAGGAGGCGGGAGGGAGCTTCTAACAAAAGGGCTTTGTAACAACTCTAGGATTCGAAAAAATTGGCTATTAATCGATGATAACAGTACAGGAGAGTGGCCCCTGAAAAAAAATTCATCAAACGTAGCCGATATGAGTATGAAATGATAGCTTTCATGGGAGCTTTTCAAAACAGTTGTTAAACTGTCAGTTTTTGCTTCAGTGGGGGCACAGGGGGGAAATACATGAAAAATGTGTTTCCTCCCTCGCGAATGGACATCTGAAATAATTATCAAGGGAGATATTTATGAGTAGAACAATAACAAAAACCTCAGAAGTCGAAATTCTTTCAACTTTGTTAATAATAGTATGATCTTCGAATTTCATAGTTTCTCCAATAAAATCGTCATTGACATGCTTCTTGACTTTATTCAATCTGGTGACTGCATTTTGAAAATTGAATACAAAACCCTTCTGACATGAGCGTAGGTCTGTTTACTCAACTTGTTTAGTCTAAACCTAACACTCTTCTTGAATGGTGGAATAAAAAACCACTTTTTTAAAACTTCGAAAAATGCAAGGTGATAACTTTTCCTGGGAAAAAGAGCTTCCTTTTATATATGTGGCTATCACATTAAAACCACTGCTCAAACTCTATTTTTTCCCAATTTGCTTTATTGATTCAATCGTTATGAATTTTACAAAAACATTGTAATAACTTGCTGGCTTGATCTCGGAGAGGAACCAGGCATTCGGCACTATGGCAGCCGCAGTCAGGTCTGGCAAGAGGAGGAAGTGAGTTTTCAAGGGACCAGGACTGTCTGTGCGATCGCGTGCTTTGATTGAGTCGATAAAACTTTCTGTGCAGTGTGCCGATGAATTAACTTGCGCAGTGTGTTGAACGTCGAGACCGATCTTTGCGGGACTTTTATAGAACGGGCTCCCAATTGTCTGGAAAGCCAACGGTAAACGTAAATAACTCGACTTTAGATGTAACTGTTCATCATACCATCGATCTGTAACCTTTATGCATTGTTTGACATTTTTAATAAGCGTGAAATATTTCGGCTAAAATTAGAATAGCCTATTCCTGGGACCACGGCGGTATTTAAATCGGGAACGCGTGATTCGATTTTGATTGATTGGCAGCCTCGCAAAGGCAGCCGTAAAGTAATGACGCAATTTTTATTTGGGAAATTTGCAGAAGACCTGCGACTGAAATTCTTCTCCGTTCTAGCTAGCCTGCAAGCAGCCACCTCGGAGTCGACGAAGGGTGCCCGGACTAGTTATAGTAGGGTTTAGCCCGTTGGCACGTATCGAAACTTCACTTCTTGAAAATCTCGGATGAACGTGTCAAAAGCATTACAACATGGACAGCAAGTTTTAAATCATTAAAGTACTCAAAACTTAATGGCCCACACGGCACTCTTAATTTGAACAATTTTCCATCAAAACATTAGTCAAAAAAACAATATCATATACTACTAAATGAAAATTACTAAACATTATCTATTAATGGGAAAAAAGGAAAAAAAACGAACCAACTCTGTTGAATACCACAAGTCTCAGCACAATGAATAGCATTGTAGATCTTGCTGTTGCCTTCACTTCTATCTTTACTATACGCAGAAGGAATGCTTCGCAACTAACCAAATTCATTCAAATGGCTTCGTATACTATTTGTCCACTTAGTTTGTTTGTTTAGTTCACGTTTAAAAAACATTTTTGTGTGAGATCGCGCGATCTCACATTTCATTTGCGCAAAATCATTCGAACCTTTCCTTCTGTACATATCCAACCTGTGAAATAAACAAAAACATCTTTTGAATATTTGTAATTGCTTTCATCTTCGTAAAATAGTTTTCTTCAAATATAAAGGAAAAATCCTTTCAATTTTGCGTGATTAATTAATTTTTTGAAATCGACAACCGGGCTTGTTCGGTCTCTTCGCTGAAGAAAAGAATATTGGAAGGAAGGTTCTTCTGTAGAGTTTTTGTCAAAACGACCCATGGCTCTGAGTATGTCGGAAAACGTATCACACGCTGCATGAAGTTGAAACTTGAAGAACCTTTGTGCAATTACAATTACACTCTGGTATATTTTAGTGCTGACATTAGCCTTCCAAACGCTCCATTTGAAAAAGAAGTATAGCAGATTAACCTTTCGAGACCATGGAGACCACAGTGTGGTCAAGATGAAGTTACTAACTTTGTCTCTTAGCCATTCTTGGTTAACGTGTGCTTTCTGTATGGTACAGAGTGTTATTGATAAGCCCACAGTCTACGACCGAAATGGTTAGTTGCCGTATTTTTTTGTGAGGTGGGAGGTGAATGTCATTTACGCACAGAGTGTGAGACTCCCATGATAGCAAGATGGCGACTGGACTACCCACTAAACACCTCCCCTGTCAACCCGAGAACCCAGCCTGGAACCGTTTGACACATAACTTCGGGCCAAGCCTCGTTTTGTTACGCCGTGAGGCGCCTTCAAGCTGGGAGATCCCTCTTCTAGCGGGAGGGGAGAGGGGAAGATGAATTGCCAGACTAGCGTTCCCCCAACTCAACGCCCCCGGCTGCTGAGAATCCCTTTTATCTGTTAGGACTGTTCGAGCATAATATGCCACCTGGTTCCATTTGTCAACCGATTCGAGCAACACCACGACTATATTATCCGGGGTGCGCTCTCCTGTCTCTTTGCAGCACGATCGCGTTAGTGAGTCTTCCCTTGATGAGTTTCTCCAGCAGTGTCTGGCCTGCATAACGGGCGGTATGCAGACGGCAATCTGGGATTTCCCTTCCCCTTGTTGATCAGCACGTGCCTCGCCACTTTCCATCGTACCGGGAAAACCCCGTCCCGTATGCAAGCGTTAAATGTGCTGAGCAGCAAGTCCGGACAGTGGTGATAGACAAGTTGCAACACTCCAGCTGGAACACATCTGGACGTGGAGCCTTCCTCGCTTTCAGTGAAAGAACTGCATCTTCCAGTTCTAGCTGTGTGGAGAGTGGACAATCGACTGCTGTTTCACCATGGACAGCGTCTACACGGACAGGATGGGCGAGGAAGAGCGCCCGCACTATCTCGTCCATCTTTTCCGCATCATGTCTGCAAGGTATCCGTAGGGCACTAAACTTCCGCATAACTAACTTGTAAGCAAGGCCCCACAGATCCTTGTTCACATTGTCCACTCGATCTTGTCAGCTGCGAGCCTTGCTGTTGTTAATCAATTTGCGAAGGTATTTCCTGGCTGACTTATATGCTGCTACCTGGTTGTATGCTTCGTCACCGTTCCGTGCTCGTCGAGCCTCACGCCGAAGCTTGTGACACCCTTGGTTTTTCAGCGATTTCAGGCGACCACCAGTACACTAGGGGCTTGCCGTGCCAGGTTTTTCGGCGGGGCATAGAAGCGTTGCAAGCAGTTGGGATGATGCTCATAGTTGAGTTCACCACGTCTTGAGCTGCCAGTCCTTCGGTCTCCTGCAGCGGGGCACCTACTCTCGACGTCCATCCCTCCGATGTTCCACCCATTTGTAGAAGGTCGAGAACACGGACGTCGGCTGAGTAGTACTCTATACTCTCGAATTGTGTATCCTCCATACTAAGGACTCCGAGGCGAATGTCACGTCCGGTATGGTTCCCTCACAGCCAATACGGCGGAAAGTCGGCGTATTACCGGTGTTTAGTACGACGAGCGCCGTCCTGGCAGCCATTTCTAGGATTCGTTTTCCCCGCAGATCTGTTTGAAGCATGCCCCATTCGATTGCTTTAGCGTTGAAGTCTCCCTCAACGAGCACGTTGCCGTCTGCGTTTGAGACAGCGCCTTCCAAAGCATAAAGCTTGGCTTGGAAAGATGATATCGATTCGTATGGCGTTAGGCACACACTAAAGAAGGTGGTCCCTGAGCACCGAACCCACACGAAACCACCGTTCACAGCTCTCCGCCTAGGGATCACGGACGCGGCAGTACGAGTTTCATCAAGATACCATGATGCCGAACTTTTATCATGGTGTTGCTTACTCAGGAGCATAAAATCGGCTTTCATGTCCCTCGCAAACTACTCAAGCCGATTTTGGGCGGTTGAACTGTGGTGTAGGTTTAGCTGCAGGATACGGGCCATCAAAGTTCTGATTTTGCCTTAGCTAGGGCTTCCTGAAAAATCCGGCATTATCCTGATCCCTAGACATGCCCAAAATCCGGTCTTCGATCAGTATCCTTTTAAAGAATATGTGTGCGTTCTTTGTACACTCTTTTCTTTTATATCCCATTTCACCGCATTTGTAACATAGGGAACTCCTATTGGGTCCTTTGCATACTTGTGTGGTGTGACCATGGCCAAGGCATTTGAAACATTGAAGAGGCGCTGCTCTTCGATGTATCCTGCAGATAACCCACCCTATTCTTACTTTGCCCTTATTCAGAAATTGTTCGCCGTCCTTTTTGGTCAAGTGAATGATGGCCATGCGTTGTCTCCTTTGGTTTTCTGATCTATTGAGTCCCCCCTCGCAGCCGCTATCTCGGTTCGTTTGTCTAGTCGCCTTTTTGGCTCCATGGTTATGTTTGCAGAGCAGGGAGGCCATGCGAGGGTTGGCACAAGCCCTTATAGGGACAAGCGCTCAAAGCCAGACCAGCGCTAATCGGGAGTCCGTCTTAACCGAACCTACACCACCAACCCAATGGTGCGAACTTCGAACGTACTCCGAGGCCTGCCAAAGTTTTACCGGGACGGAGACGGTATGATAGTTGAATCGGAGCCGTTCACGCACGAGTGTCGCCTCGGCGCTACCGTGCAAAGCAAGTAGGTCCAGACCATCATATCCGCCAGCCCAAGGCATCAATTCCAGTTTGTTGTCCAAAACGTAGTCCAGATTCAGTCAGGGTCGTTACCTGTCATCCCAGGAAGGAACCTCATGGCGCCCCCCATATCCTCCGGTCCGTGAGAGCGGGGCTCCTCGAAGAATGTATTCCTGTCGGCCAGCCCTTAGCTGTAGAGAACCTCCCAAAGCAACTTCGCAGTTTTCGCTAAATCCTTGTTTGCAAAACTTTTTCGCGGTACATATTGATCTTGACTCGATGGTCCAAAACCATCAGGGGAAGCAACCATCGGCAGTCATTGCAGATTGAATTATCACAAACGATGTAGCTTGGCCTTTGGTGGCCGTGAAGATGTCTTCTTTTAGTGAACAGGATCAATTCGTTTGTTTATAATTGAACAATCTGAAAATGTTTCTTGCCGGAGCAGACGGAATCTGGCAAATGACTGCGCTCGTGCACGCGCAGCAGCTCTACCGCTTTATCCAGCATCGGTGAGGTATTTCGTTTTTTGGTGTTTATATCGCTTAAGTTTGAGCTCGTCTTGCAATAGTCAACGCGTGATGCTTTGGGATATGCTTAGATCAGCAGCCATTTATTATCTATAGCGCTAAGAATTTTATTGAATTCGAGCCTTAGCTTTAAGAAAAAACTCTGGCTATGTCTTTTTTCCTGATCACCGCCATAGCGTTTTTCAATACCGCAAGTATCAATGCAATCAGTTATGGTTCGACACACGAAAGATTTTCCCTCAAGTATACCACTATTACACCATCACGTTTGAGTTCCATCACAAATAATTTTTCAACCGAACTGAGAAGCAAATGCTTTTAACGTTAAGAAAAATGAAAGAACATGACATTGAGTGAAATATGACCATTCCGATATCATTGGCTAAAAAAAACAAAGCAGTCTAAAGTTGGCTACATTTCAATTGCTTCAACTTGTGATTGTCAAAAATCAAATTCCATACAATATAAAAGTATCAAGAAAGTTCTCGATTATGGAAGCAAATAGGTATAGTCAAACATAATGACCATGACAAAATACATGTTATTTTTCTAAAGAGTAATGGGTCCATGAACTATCGCTGCTATTTATTAAAAGCAAATCTATAAATCTATTTGACGTGATTCCAACACTAACGGCTAAAAAACTATACTTTCAAACTAGTTCTTTGGTTGGCAAGCAACATTTAAATATAAACTTTGGTAAAATAACAATTTTTTGCTACTAAATTGTACACAAGCAACAAACATTTAGCTTTTTTATATACCCCCTGAAAATTGCAGCTAAAAAAATGGCGGTTGTTTATTTGGTCCAAATTTA
This sequence comes from Odontomyia ornata, assembly GCA_963969285.1. Lineage (NCBI taxonomy): Eukaryota > Metazoa > Arthropoda > Insecta > Diptera > Stratiomyidae > Odontomyia > Odontomyia ornata. Next base: position 33,577,142 of record OZ017742.1, on the reverse strand, counting down.
AAAAAAAAAATAAAATCATAGATAATAATTTTTAAATTTCCCTAATATCTCATCAATTAACCTGTTAAGTTTGATTCAATTTGAAAGGGGTCACCATGCGTAAATGACACATTGAATTTAATCGAAAATTCAACAGTGTAAATTAATAATGGCCTCAACAACTTGTTTATTCTGCTGTTATCAAAACTAGTGTATTCTTTGCAGACAACAATAATGAGCTGATAAGCTCGAGGCCTGATTAAACAATGAAAATTGACAATGAAAATATCAGAGCTGTGTGTTACTATGTTTCTAAGATTTAATTGAGTTGACAACTATTCATTGGAGATAAAATCAATCTAATTGCAATTATCGACTAAAGTACGCCTAGAATAATATCAGCAATAAAAAATCGGCTCTAATTAAAAAAATTTTTAAATACAATATTAATCTTAATTATCGGGGTGTACAATCGGTCTTCCGTGAGCTTATGTGATAAGGGTATTTATTTGAAAAATATTTTGATGGTAGTAGGTCTCCGTAATTTTATTATAAAAAATCCCACCTTGGATTGTTGTCCACGCGACTCTAAACACAATTTAAAAAAATAATGAATTATTAAAATAATAGCTTATCGATGAAATTAAATCTATTTTAAGAATTTATCAAAAATTGAATCTCAAAACATGTTTTGGATTAAACATGTTTTTGAATAATTTTCTTGTCTAAAACTAATCTGTTATTCATATTTTACAAAATTACTCGGTTGCAGAATATTCACAGACATTACAATTTTCAATAACAAGTACACAAAAAAACATACTAATCTAATTTAAGCTATTAGGTTAAAAAACCGTAAATTATTAGATATGTGTACATTTCGGCTTAAATAAACAATTCTGCATGGAAATTAAGGTCACTATCAATTCATCTTGAAGACTTAATCAACAAGCAACAAAACTTTGAAAAGCAGTTGAAACTAGTTTTCAACAAATGTTTTTGTTTGGCATTAGATATAGCGAATGGAAATTTCCATTCTGTTTATGAGATTTGTGTTGACGCACCTAGATTTAATTTTATAGTGACAGAAGATTTAAATGATAATACAAATAAAGAATTTTTTTGAATTTTTTTTTTGGAGTATACGTATGTGCGTGAGGCTCAAATTTGATTGCAGACAGGGTGAAGCATAAGATATTAAATATTTATATATGTATTGTAGAGTGAATAATGTGTAGACTTTTGGGTTGAATAAGTATAGATTCAATTAATGTAAAATACAAAAATAAAATAAACTCGAGAATATGAGAAAAAACTCGAGAATATGGAAAAAAATCTTCAAAAACTTTGAAGTTTCTACCTTTGTGGTTTGTAATGATTTTCTAATTCGCTCTCCTTCGTTCAATTACGATTACTTATTTCCCGAGGGGAATGGGAATCGTCCTATCAGCGATCAAAGACGTGAAGTTTGAGCCGTGCCAACGAGCCATACCCATAAAGTCAACAAGTTCGAGCATTCACAGTCTACTCCGTTGTGGCTGTTGGTCGGCCACCTAGTTCGAGTACGGTCGTGGGTCTTACCGTGAATAGATTGTGCTTGATTACACTTCTCAACCACCGTCAAATTGTCCGTTTTAAAAACGCGTCCAAAATCTTCATGGAAACTTTTCGTTACTATACCGATTCATAATTTCATTTAGAAATTAAAAAAAAAAACAAGTTGGGTTGACAGACCTACGCTCATGTCAGAAGGGTTTTGTACCCAACCTCTCCGAAATGTCAAAGAGATGTGCTCGTTTAAAGGAAAATCCATTGTTTCTCCATTTTCAACGTTGCCATTTTATTCCAAACTAACAAAAATCACTCAAATCATGAATTCCAAAAAATATGTATTGCTATAAATCTTATCTGGCAATTTTAAGAAGATCAAATCAAAATTGCGGTGTCTGAACCAATGGGAAGTCCGTAAAATACCAAAACCGCGTGTTATTGCTGTTGTAATTGGAGAAATTTCAAATGGCTGTAACTTCCGCGAATATGATTCGATTTTCATCAAACTTGCAGAGTACTAGGCCCTTATATGTAGCTACTTAAATATCGGATTTTGTTGAGTTTAAGGGTACCTATACGATTTTATTGGGGGAAATGTGAAATTTGAAGATCATACTATTATTAACAAAGCTGAGCGAATTTCGACTTCTAATGTATTTGTTGTTGTTGTACTCATAAGCATCTACTTCTATGATTTTTTTCAGATTTTTCGGATCGTGTATTTCCCCTTCGTGTGCGCCTCCTGAAGCAAAAAATTTCAGTTTAAGACTTGTTTTGAAAAGTTCTCATTAAGAGCTTTCATATGATATATTGACTACCTTTGATCAAATTTTTTTTCAGGGGCCACTCCCCTAAATGAGGACCCCCCCTCCTTAAATGCCTCTTAAATTTTTTTTATAATTGAACTTTCAAGAGAGCACCACTTTACACGTACATGTAGAATTTGGTGTTTCTGGCTTAAGTACTTTGCGAGAAAAGCTGCTGTGACACACGGACGGACGGACAGACAGGTCGAAATTTTAGTAGGGTTTTGTAAAATTATTTTACAAAACCCTAAAAACAGCAAGTTGAACTCGCGCGTTCCTGTTCGGTATACCGACGCAGTGCCAAAACACAAACTACTCTAAAGGGCACTATAGATTTTGAGATTTCGTCCATAACAAGGTCGCATTTTGTCTATTTTGGTGTTAAATCGTTGCCATCTTACTCAGGCCCATAAGGAAATCAATTAACGTACCTGACGTCACTGCCCGTACCGGAAACAGCTGATCAGTAGCTCTAAATTTCGATAAACAGCTACGTTTGAGATTGTCAAATATGAAATTTCTCAGATGAAATTTAGTCGAAATGATACAAACGGGATCCAAATACATATATTTGCGCGCTAATGTCTTTGACGTCTCATATTTAATCTAAATCGTTGACATAGTGCTGATAAAATTTCAAACTACAGTCATATGCGCTGTCAAAAATCTTTAAAAAATTTGTTTGATGTAAACAGCACTAGATGGCGCTGATTAGGCTACTCGAAAAGGTTAGTTCGCGACGTGACGGGCTGAGTAAGAAGGCAACGGTTAAATTCAACTGTGTGTAGAGATGTTTGGTCCGAAAGTTGGTCCACGAGTAGGTTCTTCCACTGGTCGCATTGCTTGGTCCATGACAAGATCTTAAACATGATGTTTTGATGATGAATTTTCACTTTCTGTAGCGATGTTTGGTCCGTCAGTTGGTCTGCAAATAGGTTCATCAGTCGGTCGCACTAAAATCAAATTCTTTTGATTTTTGTGCGTGGCGCTACAATATTATGTATGCATGCTAGTTGTTAATGTGTGCTACGTGTGATGTGTGCAGGCTAGATGTGTGGCAAATTGGTACACACTGCCACTGGCAGTATTTGATGATAATATTTTGGAAATAATATTTTGTAAACAAGAAGCAAAAGATTATTTATGCGAGGTGGGGTTTTAATACCAATTTGGAAACTTTTATTGTTTCCTTTTAAGATATTTTGCGGTGGGGTTTCTAGTTTTCTAGGGTTTTTAAATTAATTTTTTAAAATCACTTTGTATTTTATTTTACAAACACTACTAAAATGGTACCATCTGTCCATTGGTTCATCACAGCAAGCTTTCTCGTAAAATTTAAAAGGTACGGAATATGCAATTTTGTACGTAGATCAAAAGTAGTGCCTTCTTGGAAATTCAGGTCTGTAATAATTGCTATATCTATGAAGGTGATCCTTAATATTTTTTTGCAATATAAATTCGAAATAGGTATCAAAAGAAAGGTATTGATGAGGTCTTTCCAAATCCCATAGAGGAGCGCAGGGGAGGTCAAAATAGGGGGGGGGGGGGGGATGTGTCCTCGTAAGCGATTGGACATCTTTGAGCTGAAAAAAAATCATGAAAGTATACCTTTATGCGAACATGGGCATAAAAATACCTCAGAAATCAAAGTTCGGTCAATTTTGATAGAACTATAATGATTTGTGAGTTTTAAAATTTCGCCAACAAAATCAAAACGGGGCCATTAAAATAAAAAAAATTTATTAAATGGCTTATTATGTACTCAGCAATTTTCATAGCAAATGTGCAATAAAAGCAAAATGATTGCCAGTTTGAAATTTTACTAGTGAGGCGAAAAAACCACGAGTGAGGAGGAAAGATTTGCTTTATTTCGAAAAAAAGTAGCAACCGTATGTAACGATGATATGCTACCGTACGCACTAAAATAAAACAGTGAGGTCAGTTGGGCTTAAACAAATTGGCGAAAATTTTCTCTTTTTAAATCTACTGAAAGATGCTTGTACCAAGTCGATTTAAATTGTTTGATTTACTGATTTGTTTTATTTCAAATTTGAAGGTTGCCAAGGAACAGATCCAATTTCGTTGAAATAATTTTTAAGCTGGTTCTTTACTTTTTTCGCAGCTTCTTTAGCGTTACGTGTTCTTGTTGGTTGTAAAAGAATCATTGGACGTTGTTCAGCTCGCCATGCTCCATCAGTTATACTTCCAGTAAAGATATTGTCAACATCAACACTGTCGCGTTAGTATAACGCAGAATTCGTCTTCCTTAAATAATTATGTAGGTAGCAGGATGCTAAGGTGACATATTCCCAAAGGCATTTTCTACCATCCTTCTTGCACGAGACAGCTTATAATTGAATACTCGTATATGCTCTTCCTTCCCAATGTCGTCGCCTCCATATGGTTTTATTATATTAGTCTCGAGAGAAAATGCTTCATCACCAACAAAGACAAAAGGAACTTTTAACAGTATTCGGAAGTACAATACAGCGTTTTCTCTGGTAATTTTCCATTAAATTTGCTGTTCGAGAATACTCCTCCATCAGACACCCGTCCATTCGCACCAACTTCCACCGTAACAAACTCGTACTCTGCATTAACCACCGCAAACAAAGCAATGCTGAATGTCTTCTTGTAGTTGAAGTAATACGAACCCGTGTTATACGGCTTCCGGATTTCTGCATGCTTTCCGTCTATCGCACCTATACAGTTCGGGAAATTCCACCTTTATGAAAAACCATCGGCTATATTCATCACTTTTCTTCAGTTTTCGGTGTTTGGAAAAATAAAATTACGATTATCCAACAACTAAAAATCGTTGAATTTTTAAATTACCTGTATATATCCTTTCAAAGCCTTAATGAGAGCAGAGCATGTTTCCATGACAATAACCCCAAGGCATTGAGGAGAGATTGCTGTGAGGAATTTCAAATCCTCAAAACTTTGTCCACAAACAAAGAGCCGCAGAGTCGCTTATAATCTTTCATTCGTAGAAATCGCGTCTCGCATAAAAGTAACCTTTTCCTCTATTAGGGGTCTCACTGCTCTTAAAAAACTATCGTACGTGTTGTGGTCCATTCGCAAAAAGTTTTTAAATCCGCGTGCGCACTTACGATTAGTTCGTTCAATTAATTTACGTGCGAGAATGTTTGGCGTTTACTATACCAATTTTTGCACCATAGTCTCTTTTTCTTGTTCATTTGAATGTCATCTTCAAGGCATTCGTTCACAACGAGCAAAGCTAGTGCTAACTCCTCACTCATTTTCGACTTAACCGACGGACACAAAATATCACACTGGGATGAACATATCTCAAGATCGACATACCACGAAATGATGTTCGGCTGGGTGTTTTCAAAAAAGTTTCAATGTCTGTCAGTTTCGTGTCTGGTACCTGGTCATGGACGAAGGCTCACAGGTCTGTGTGGGCCTTATCCGAATTGAAATAATCTACGCTAATGAAAATGCCACACTTCCAAACTAAGGCACCGCGAACTTAACCCGAAGGCATACAACCGATTGGTCGCGGATTATTATTAAATCCTACCACTTTGCGGTATATTCACCTGTTACTTCTCTTCCTCCTGAAAAAGGTTTGTTCTTGTCAAGCAATTCATTATGATTTCTATTAGTATTTTCATAAAAGCTTATAAGTGATGGTATTTTTTATGTAATATGAATACAAAGTTTAGGAAATAACTCGAGAAATGTTTAGCATGTAATTTTTGAAACTAGTTTTTACACTAGCATTTTCTTTTTTTGTTGCATTCTTTCTTGTCTTGGCTTTTGGCAAATCTACAATGCTGAGAATTTCACGTTTTATAGTTGCTAAACATTACTTCTTCTTCTTCGTAGCACTACAGCTCCTTTCGGGCCTTCGCTTCTTGCAACAAGCGCTTTCTTCTCCACTTTTGAAATTCGAGCAGCGATGAACTGTTTTCGTCAACTATTTCAGACCAGCATTTCCTCAATTTTCACCCTTCAGTTCTCCCAATGAATAGCTTTTTGGCCAGCTTATTTTAGCTTCCGCAGTCTTGCAATCGCTGAGACCTCCAGCCCGTTAAAAATTGCATACAACTGATTGAATCGAGTTCGCCACTGTTTCCCGTCTAACCTCGCTCCAATTATTTGCCTCAAGACCCATTTTTCGAAGGTGCCCTCTTAGAAGCTAGCATTCTCGGGGAGTGCCACCCCCATGTACCCGAGGAAATTCCTGCAGGGGGAATGCCGGTCGAAAGGAGTACTCTTGGAGGCTAGCATTCTTTAGGGAGCGCCACTCCCATGGAGTCAAGGATATGAATGTCACCGTGAGTTTCCCTCCTGGGACGACAGGTAAGGACCCTGACTGAATCAGGACTACGGTTTGGATAAAGAATTGGAATTGAACCTTTGAGCTGGTGGATAAGATGATTTGGACTTAGTTACTTTACACGGTAGCGCCAAGGTGACACTCGTACGTGAACAGCCCCAATTCAACTATCATACTATCGCCGTCCCTGTAAAACCTTGGTGGGCCTCGGAGTAAGTTTGAAGTTCTCACCATTGGGTTGGTGGTGTCGGTTCTGTTGAGACAACAACAAAAATGTCTAGTTATAGCGACCTTTGATTATATTCCGTGAATCCATTTCCAAGTATTGTTTATTCTCCGTTCATATCGAATGGCCTGCGGTGGTGAAAGACTTTCCGATGAAATGGTGGAAAACGGTAAAACTCCAACATACGTCGATAGCAAGCACCCGTTCTTCATGCCTTTCCATTGCATACTAGTTATGTCGATACCATATGCTCTGCTAACAAACTCCAAAGATTCAATACGATTCATTTTGATGTCTTTGTCATTTGGAAGTTTGCAATTTGGGATGCGCTTACCGAGGGAATATATTCCAAGCGACCTCAGAAGCACCATCAGTGGTAATGATGTATAAAAATTGTCAAAATAGACAATGTGGTTCACCATGTGAAGCATCGTGGAAGTCAAACGAACAACGACTTTTGCACTCGCGCCTATGTTAGGGTATCCATCAATGATAACGTTGTCGCCAGCCCCAGAATAAATTTCGAAGCGATAGGAATATCCAAAGGAATCGCATAATACGAAAAATTTAATGCCCTATTTATGTGGTTTGTTTGGCATACGAGTATACTGTCGTAATTTTGACAGCATTTTGGTGGCACACATTTGCTCATCCACACCTAGCCTAGGTTGCTTCGGAACTAAATCGAAGCGAATATTGAGGTGGTCAATGACCGGGCGTATTTTGAACAGAGTGTCATATCTGGGTTCCCCCTTTTTCTTCATTTTAGAGAACTCATTGAAACATAAATATCTCCGGATAAGGAAAAATCTCTTTGATGTCATTGTGGATGCGATGGGAGCCAGTGCTAGCTTGCCCCAGTAGTGTTGTGCCGTTGGGTAACGATACAACGACATACTACTGTGACCAAAAAATAAGGTGACATTTGAATTTAAACTGCGCGCGTTGAAGGATTTGGAGAATTATTTTTTTTTAGGTTGGTAGTACTGTCAGTGACATCTATGTCAAATTTATATGTCAAAATATTCATTAGTGCTTGAGATACGCGTCGTTTCCGGGATGGTCTTCAGTTCCATCTTCGCTGCGGCTTGAATCTCTTCTATCGTATAAAAACTGAACAGCCAGAAGTCGCACAGCGCCAGATCAGGTGAATACGGTGGTTGCGGAACGATATGGGTTGAGTTTTTGGCGAAATGATCACGAATTACGAGTACAGTATGGGATGGTGCATTATCGTGGTGTAAAAACCAAGAATTGTCTTTCCACAATTCCGGCCTTTTTAGGCGGAAAGCGTTACGCAAACGACGCGGTTCATGTTTCCTACTCTGGCATTTAGGTTGCTGAACTCCACAAGATGTTCAAAAAATGCATCGCTGAAAAAATTGAAGCGTTCATATGGGGTTTTTAAATGCCTTATATCCTCTGGGAGATTAGTAGTGCCACGAAATGCCACTTCATTTTCATGTAGCTGCATGTGCTTTTTTCCACTTAATATTTGTAAATTCAGTGGACTTCGTGCTGATATCCATAACTGTTCCATTAAAACCACCATCATTCGGTTCAAAATTTGGGCCATATGAATCATATAATGGCAACGGGGAACGCAATCTTTTTTTTGGTTTTTGGCTCGTTTTTGGATTTTTTGACATTATTATCTCTTGACGATGTGTTGCTGTAGATGTTGTTGTAAGTAGAGACACGCGAGAAGGCGTAGCAGGTGGTGTAATAGACTCGATTATACTGAGGTTGAGGCTAACACGAACGGCCTGAGATAAATATCCAGTTGATGTGTCTCTTGCCAACTTTACAGAAAAACTCCCGTTCCCTTCCGAATCCATGCCAGAAGCTGCGGTGATGTCAGATAGTCGGGGGAGTGTAAAACTGTCCTTGTGATCTGAGTAATCCATATTGTTATCGCTGTCTCCTTCAAAATCACCTCTCTCCTCATCATCAGGCTCCGACTGTATGTCAGATGGAACCGAAGTTAAAAGTTTCTCGATTTCTTCTGCAGTCATCCTACTGATTTCGAACAACCGAAATGATTTTCGGGATGCAGTTTTCACCATTTTCCTAAAACACAAATACATAAATGTTACAACAAGCATCCATAGTAAAGATGATGTAAACCGGTAATCCCACTTGGAGGCGGGATTGCTTCAACACACTATAGATCTTATTGTAAATAACAAATTCGCACCCAATTTGGATTACCATATTCTAGATATGTACATTTACCACGAAATAATTTTTTTGCCAGAAAATCTGCACAAAACACAAGCTATAAACTCACAAAAAAGTAGATAAAGCACAAATTATTTTTCACGTCTAAAGTTGATGGCTCACGACATTCAAATGCAGATAAAAATAGAACTGCAATGCAGAATGACACAAAATTTGTGCGGGTAGTTAAAGGCGATATAAGACTACCGGCTGCATTGCCGGCGAAGAAATATTAACGGTTTGCATATCATTTTTATTATTTTAAAATGAAACTCGGCTTGAGGCGGTGTTGCATACTCGAGGGATAATCTAAGTTCAATACACTTCGATTCCGCTACCCACACATCTTTTCCATTTCGACAAATGCAACAATTTCCATTTGCAGACATGGCGATTTGCATAACCACGATAGCGTTTAGCTATATGCAAATCGTCATACACATGGAAACAATTGCTTTTGCCGATACTAAAAAGAGTGTTCCTGCGCTCGGGGACCTTGAAACCGAGGGTCCCAGCGAATCCCCAGATTGAGAGTCCACGATACTAGCACCTTCTGATAATCTCCCAGCATTGGTATGAAATTTGTTAGTAGGGAGGCAAGAATGAATTTTTGTTAGTATAACAAATAAAATTTTGTTACTGGGAAATAATTAATAAAATTTGTTAGTATGAAGGGAGGGATTAGGTTTTGTTAGTGACAAGGTACAAAAATGAAGTTTTGTAAAGGGGAACTAATGAATAAAATTTGTTAGTAGGGAGGATAGATTATTTTCTTTTTTTTATAAAGAAAATGATTAAAAGAAAAGGGTAGGTGTGCTCAAGAGTAGGTGGAAATGTTAATTAGGGCTATTGAAGTTGTGAATGGGAGAAGGCCGGTACGGCCGGAATTTGCAACAGGATTTCACTTTCGTGAAATTAATATTCTAGACCGCGCACCTAAAATGCGCAACACTATTCTTCACCCAGTGAAGACTTAAAGTGAGTCAAATTTGGGTGCTCTCTGTAGGCCTCAAATATACCACGTCTCAATATTTAACTTATTTTCTATAAAAACTTATGAACATTTTTTGATCATTTATGATATAATTTCGTTGATAATTTTAGCTTTAAGCTTACCGTTCTTCTTTTCAATTTACTTATAGAAACTTTTTTTCATATTTTTAGGCAAACATAATCTCTAAAGCAACACCATCAATCCGATCACCAATTAAAAATCTAAGTGATGTCAATAAAGCTGTAAACGTTCCTCAACTTTTATCGGCTATTGGTTACGAATTTTTAAGAACATCAGCCACCGAATTGGAGGATGGAGGACGTGATCAAGCAATGAAACAACGGGGATTCCAGTTGATCAATCCAACTGAGAAATGGTTCCCTGGTTTGACGGAAATACGTGAAATGTTTGCCTCATGGGACTGGCGTTTGGGTAAAACACCGAAATTCACCGTTCAAAAAGAAATTCAAATGAAAGGAGACGAAAAGGAACACAAAGTTTTGTTGAATTTAGATGTTGAAAAGGTAATTACAATGTATAATTTAATGTTATTTGTTTCCTTGGAGTTATCCTTCAGGATAATATGCAATTCGTTTGTGAACTAACTATTGTTTCTTTCAGGGCATCATAACTAACATTACCTTAACCCTCCCATCAAATGACGTCGTTCCAGTTGTTACGAGCCTGCTGAACCAACCCTATACCGAAGACAGCTTGCATGGCATCATGGATGCATTGAAATTGGTTCCTTCGAGTGATATGAAGCAAGCTATGAGCGGCTTATGAGAACTAAACTTGCAGATAGAAAGTGATTTTTAGAATTCGGACCGAGCTAGTTGATTCACCTGATTACGATAATGATTAAATGTTTCGTTTTTTAAGTATGTTAGAAAATTTTATATTTTGTTTTCACCTCTCTCTAGTACGTTGTAAACACACAAACAGTCTTTATTTACTATTTCACTTTCTCGAAAAAATCTGCATTGCTTCATAAATTACTCAGTAAATGATTTTAATTTTTTGTTTGAATTTCTTTTGGATAAAATTCTAGTTCTCTCAATTGTTTTGTGTGCAATATTGAAAAACCCGAATGCGATATTTAAACCAAAATTGTAGATCTACTCGTATATATCGTTGTGGCTAAAAACGTTTTCAGTGTTTTTTGAAATTGATGTTTTCCGTAAGACTGATTTAGACGAAAAATCATGTTTGTAATACAAATAACATGAATTTTTTGTAAGGAAATTATTAAGATCAGATAAATTAAAAATTGTAATTTTAAGACGATTAGATAAAATAAAATATGTGAAATAAGCTAATTAAATCGAAAATATCTAAAGTTTTTTTGAAATTTTTCCCAAAATTCTAAATAGGATTTAATCGTGTCCTCTAACATGAATCGTTTGTCCCAACGCAGCTGCATGATGTTGAAAAATTTCGCATGATCAATTTTCGACTGAGTTCTTTCCTTCCTTACACTAACATTTCTTCGCTTTTAATTTGATGTCCTATAATTTTATGGCAAAATATTGATTTTGTTTTGTTCCGTTCTTTTTTTTCAATTTCTTATTTTGAAAGATGTTCTTTGACTTACATATAAGCCCTTTTACTTGAAGTACGTTTTATTATTTTTAATAAACTCTTTTTTGTTTGGGTAGTTAGTTACCGATTGCGTAAAATTCCTTAATTAGCAGTGAGTTCGTTTATTACTAACCGTTTTTAAAGAATAAGATTTCATGTTTCTTAGATTAATTTCAATATATGCTTTTTCTACTAGATTATACTTGAAATCGCCAAGAATACAAACATATCAAGTTGTTCGACTATTTACTAAAGGTCATTTTTTTATCGTTTTAGCTTTTAACTGATATTACTTTTCTACTTTGCTTTGCTTCAATTTGTACTCTTAGTTAAAGATCTTTTAATCAATGATTATGATTATATTCAAATATATTTGGTATTCATTTGAATAAACATAACTTCTGCTGCTATTTATTTCATTCGTTTAATTCATAAACTATCTAAAGAATTCTTGGCTTGACTCTTAATTCAAGTTATTTCATGTAAAATGAGTTGATGATTCCATAAGTAAAATAGTTGATTCGAAAAGAATACGATCTGATAATTATAGGAATCATGACCGACTAAGATATTTTATAATTAAATGAAAATTTTATTTATTATAAGTTTTTAGTGGACCGGAACAACAATAATCAACAAAAATCAGAATGATCGTTGCCTTAATGTCGGTATATTTTATTTTTCTGCACGACTTCAGGGACTCGTGTTTCGCAACAGACTATCCAAATTCTTCTTGCCCACTCGCAGTTGTGTGTTTGTCGAATGTAAGATTTCACATTTGTCACTAGAGGTGCTCACAGCGCTACAATGTACTTAGGGGTTTATACACAAGTCGTAATATTTAATAGCCTACTAAAGCTCACCAAGGGTCATTGATTGGTCGTCCCAATCAATGATGTGTAACCAATCCTAATACAAATTTCAAACAATTCCAATCAGCAACCATAGTTTTAAATACAATATTAGGTGATCAGTTTGAATACATTCATAAAAATATCTGAATACAACTGTCTGAATTTAAATCGACTGAAAAATATTTCTTTATCTAAAACTCCTTTTCATTCAATATATTTAAATTTGAACTGAATATCAAAATTTCGTTCAAATCAATTTACAAACACAATGAGTTGTCTGGATTAGCTGAAACTTTTCTCACTATTATATATATTATAATGAACAGAATATCTATGAGGAGCACACACCAATAAATCAACACATAGAATATCACTTTTCAGAATCGGAACTCTGGTCGAACGAGTCATATTAGTCTACAAATTTACGAATAAGGGATGCTTCAATTATGCCAATCTTCTATATTTCTGATAACATACCGATTGTTCGGAAACACCCTGTGAATACGATAAGGGCCACAGAATTTCGGAACAAATTTTTTATTTGTACCAATTTTTTTTGTGGTAGGGAGGTGAATGGTCATTTACGCACAGAGTGTGGGCCTCCCAAGTTCGCAAAAAGGCGACAGGACTACCCACTAAACACCTCCCTTGTCAACCTGAGAACCTAGCCTGGAACCGTTTGACACATTACTTCGAGCCAGGTCTCGTTTTGTTACGCGGTGAGGCGCCTTCAAGCTGGGGGATCGCTCTTCTAGCGGGAGGGGAGAGGGGAAGAGGAAGTGCCAGACAAGCGATCTCCCAGTCCTAACGCCCCTGGCTGCTGTGAGTCCCTTTTATCTTTTAGGACTGTCCGAACATAATGTGCCACCTAGTTCCATTTGTCAACTGATTCGAGCATCACCGCAACTATATTATCCGGGGTGAGCTCTCCCGACTCCCTGTAGAGGGCTCTTCGCAGCCTGTCCCATTTTATGCACGCAAAAAATGTGTGGCAGGCATTGTTACTCTCTTGGGCAATACCGACAATCGGGGGACCGTGACTTACCAACCTTGGGCAGGTATGACTGAAAACATCCGGGCCCGCTCAAAAGCTGGGTCAGATAGAAGTCAGTCTTACCATGCTTCCGATTTAGCCACGGTCTCACATCCGGGATGAGGCGCGCAATCCACCTTCCTTTCGTGCAATTCACACTGCTGCAAATCGTTGAGTGAGCGTTGTCTCTCTTCGCGGACAACCATCCCTCTCGCATCCTCCTTTCGACGCAGATAAATAGAGCGGCGCTCTCTAGCAAGGAGGCGGACAGGTATCACGCCTGCAATAACTTTCACCGCCGAGCCAGAGACTGTCGAATACAAAGATGCAATCCTCAGCGCTCCTCTTCTCTGTACCTGTGCCAGGCGTTTTCGGTAAACCTCCTCTGCTCCGTACAGTGGCACTGACTCTACAGCATTCATCAAGAGGCGTCTTCTTGATGGGCTGGGTCCCCCTACGATGGCCATAACTCGACTCAGAGCCGATACTCCTGAAGCAACCTTCTCAGCCGTTGCCCGGATTTGCTCAGAGAAACTCATCTTTGAGTTGATTGGTAGCCCCAGGTACTTCGCCGATGGCTTCGATTCGATTCGCAAGTCTCCAATACTGATCATCCTTACTCTAGGGATTCTCTTTTTTGTCAAGATGACCACTTCGGTTTTCTCCAGTGCTAGACTGAGCCCGCGAGCAGTCATCCAGTCTCTCACTCGGAGCATTAGCATACCTAGCCTAAGTTACGCTTGTTCAACGTTGCGTCCAGCGCCCAGAGCTGCAACATCATCCGCATAGCCGATCAAGCGCGACTCATCTGGCATCTCAAGTCTCAGTAGCCCGTCGTAAGACACGTTCCACAGGTCTAGACCAAGGATAGATCCCTGGGCAACACCCGATGTAACCGCCATCTTTCGTTGCCCCTGTGTCGTGTCATATGTTAGAGCAGGCTTCGGTCTTTTGGTTAGTCCCTCAAAAGCCGCATTAGATATTCCGGAACTTGAAAAGGGTTTTCCAGCATATCCAGAATATCCACCCATCTAGCGGAGTTGAAGGCGTTCCTGACGTCAAGTGTCACCAACAGGATGATTCGTCGTTTGGTGCGACTATGTGCCTCTGCCGCTTGGACCGCGCTCACTACCTCTGCAATCGCATCGATAGTAGAACGTCCTGCTCTAAAGTCGTACTGCCGAGGAGGTCCACGCGTTTGAACACCCTTTTGATGGCCTCTTCTACCTCAGCCAGATCTGTGACGCAGTCAATGTCTCATTTCGATCGTTGCCATCGGCTCGAGCGAGGCTATAGTTGCGCTTTTGCCGAGGACTTTCTTTCTGCGTCGCAGAATGCTTCCTTATTGTCGGCCTCTGCTCCGAATTCGACCAGTATGTGGCTCAACCGCGCTGGTCGTGCTGCTTTAATGGTTGTGCTGGTGTATTCGGGCCTTACGTTTCCCCTGATGTCCCGCAGCACCTCCGCGTAGGATCGGTACTGCTTCTGGGGCTTCTGTTTCTCCTGTTTTGCATCACGTCCTTTTTCTTGTTTGGCGCCCGTGCGAACTTTACTTTCTGGCACTTTTTGTAGGAGTTTCTTTGCGGCTTTCTTCGCTCTTTTTGTAAGCACTGTCTTGAACCCGTGATCTGGTGCTCCACGCCAATCAAGTGCATCTTCCTCCCTTCTTTTATCCCGATCTCCTTCGATTGGGCTAGACGCCATTCGTTTTTTGATTTTTACTGGTGGAGCTATCTGCATGTGGCCTTTAGATTTCGCCCCCAGCGCTTCTGTAGCCTTCTCGTCTTCGGCCTTTAACCAGCTCCTCCGATAATGCCCTATGCGATCCTGGAGCTCCTCTAGTTCAAGGAGCCCAATCTTTACTGCTTTGCTGATTTTTGGGGAGGCGCATGCAGATTGTATTCTTTTCAGAACATCTCCCGCTTTTCGGAATAGCCTTTCTTCTTCATGTTGCTGAGCGGCAATTGTACTTTGCGACCATCCTTGGGAGAGGTTATCGCTTTCCGGTTTCGAATACAGTACTTCCGCCACATTTTCGACGATGGCGATGCAACACACGTCGCTTTATTTGCCTGGTTACTCGTTCCTTTTCCTGTCGCAATCTCATTGTTGACTTCAAGATGGTTCTTTATTATGACGAGATTTACGACCCTTGCATCGGTCGCTCTGGTAACGATCGCAGCAGTGACCATCGAATTCTCAATGTTCTTTATATTTTCCTCCACCGCTCGAACACCTGAAGCATCTTGCAGGGTTTCCCGCTATTCCTTTTTAGGGCGCTCTGGCGTTTGCATCATTTTTTTGCTGCCCCCAAACGCCGCAGGAATCTCAGTCTGGACCAGACTGTCTGGTAATCTCCGTTTTTCGCCCGTCTTCACTGTCATTGTATTTTTCGTTGTTTTTGTCATCGGTAGTACCGCTCTCGATGTACTGTTAACGTCGTGGCTGCAGTTATTATTTTTTTTTGGGTTTAAGTGTTTTTGGTTGCTCCAGTTTTATTGGGTCCCACCTTGGAGCCGCTACATCCGTTCGTGCGTGTAGTCGCCTTTTTGGTTCCATGGTTATCTTTGCAGAGCAGGGAGGCCATGCGAGAGTTGGCACAAGCCCTTATGGGGACAAGTGCTCAGAGCCAGATCAGCGCTAATCGGGAGTCCGTCTCAACCGAACCTACACCACTAACCCAATGGTGCGAACTTCGAACGTACTCCGAGGCCGGCCAAGGTTTTATCGGGACGGAGATGGTATGATAGTTGGATTGGAGCTATTCACACACGAGTGTCACCTCGGCGCTACTGTGCAAAGCAACTACGTCCAAATCATCATATCCGCCAGCCCAAAGCATCAATTCCAGTTCGTTGTCCAAAGCATAGTCCAGATCCAATCAGGGTCGATACCAGTCACCCCAGGAGGGAACATCACGGCGCCCCCCCATATCCTCGAGTCCGTGGGGGCGGCGCTCCTCAAAAATGCATGCCTCCAAGAGTGCTCTTGTCGACCGGCATTCCCCCTGCGGGAACTTCCTCGGGTACGTAGGGGCGGAACTCCCCAAAGAATGGGTAGTATCAATATTTCAAATCATGACAAAGTCATCTACCCTAAATTGAACGTGTGGTTTTCGCATTCTGTTCTTCATATGCGAATTGCGTTTCTATGAAATGTCAATATTTTCAGAAGTGTTTTGCCTTAAAGAAACAATATCTACCGGGTTGTCTGAAGTCTGTTTATTGTCCAAATGTTCAGTCAAAACGCCAGTTTCTCTAAGCCTCTGATCAACACCAAATACCAATTTACAAGGAGTTTCTGGAGTAGTACAATGAACAGAATTCTTTATAGCATGTTCCACTTTATGCAATAATTGAAACCAATCGGAATGCTGAATAGGTTCGGTTATCCTTACTAACATACGAGCAGATTTCAAGGTACAATTTAAGTGCTCTACTTAACTGTTCAATATTATTCTTGGACAAATATGTTTGAGCCTCTTGGGAAGGAAACAAAGTATGTACCATGGTCGTCAATTAATCTTCTTGGCTAAGCTGACTATAATAATATGTATAGATTTCCATGCAAGCGATCGATTTCATAGAATTATTCATGTTAACCGCGTACAAAATGCGTCTATAGTCATCAGAATGTATTTCTTTTTCGAGGCAATGGCCGGAAGGGGTCCAAAATGATCAACATGAGCAGTGTCAAATGGAACAGGCTTCTTTGGAATATTATGGATTGTTCGATTCGCTGAATGCGACAGAACAGAGTGCACAATACATGGAATAACTTTCTCACAAAACATACAACTTTATTTTCCACACTCGGAAACCAATAATGCAATTTAATTCGATCGACATATTTTGTAACAGACGTATTGTAGTGAATAAGGTGTCTATCAATGTTCGTGAAGGACTGCAGTAATGGTCTGCTGCCTCAGCGAGCGAAGATGTCGGTGCTCGTCGGAATTAGCCGTGTCTGAGGATGCGTAAATGCGCTGGCAGGCTAGCATTGCGGTGTCGTGGGGCGGGTTCTTTTCCCCAGCATAAGGGTCCTTTCGCATTCATGAATTAAGGGATTGTAGGACTCGTTTCGACAATGTTGAGGCCGAGGTAACCTAATAAAGGGATGTATTGCCAAAGCAAAATGACAGACTGAGCCTGGCGAACGCGGGTGAGACTTGAGAGGAACTCGTCTTTACCATGCATACTTACGGCCCCTAAATAAGAGTGAGACATCCGGCTGGAAGCGGTGCCCCCTCATACCCTCCCATCTGGATGAAGCTCCATTGTAGACGTGGCCATATATTTTCTCTTTAAATGAAAAACTCATACAAACATAATTCGCATGAATTTTTTCTTTAAATGAAAAATATGAACGTTTCAAATTTATGTTAAACTCTTGTATGATGGAATCATATAACACTTTAGCATAAAGAGGAAACTCAAGCGGAGGGCCACTCTACCCTGCAAGGGCACCTGTAACGCAGAGAAGGGGTGACCTTACCCGACGGCTAGCTCATAAGTGGAGTGGCCAGCCAATGTGGCGGGTCTCATACCTGATTAAAGGTCCAGCGAAATAGAAAGACCGAGTTTATCTTTTCATTTTCTTCTCTCATACACGGAAAATCACAAATACAATTTTTACTTGCATCTTAACTGGAAATTTCATGCATTTCATTTTACTCAAATTTATTTACACACGCACACACGGTCAAAGCGTGATAATGATCGTATCACCTTGTGGAGTGCCGATGCATTCGATCATGACAATGAGATATTCTAACTATCTCTCAGCGAAGGCCCGAAAGGGGCTGT
Source organism: Odontomyia ornata (assembly GCA_963969285.1). Classification (NCBI taxonomy): domain Eukaryota; kingdom Metazoa; phylum Arthropoda; class Insecta; order Diptera; family Stratiomyidae; genus Odontomyia; species Odontomyia ornata. The sequence goes on along the minus strand of OZ017742.1, from coordinate 33,558,784 downwards.
AGGGCTACAAAGAAGAAGAAGAATTTAAGAATGTTTCGCTTGAAAAAAAAAACAAATGATCCGAGTACAGCCAACGAACAGTATTAATTTAATCACACTTATCTTCGAGTCTATCAGTAGCCCCAGGTACTCCACCGATGGCTTTGATTCGATTCGCAAGTCTCCAATACTGATCATTCTTACTCTAGGCACTCTCTTTTTTGTCAAGATGACAACTTCGGCTTTCTCCAGTGCTAGACTGAGCCCGCGAACAGTCATCCAGTCTCCCACTCGGCGCATTAGCATACCTAGCCTAAGTTGCGCTTGTTCAACGGTGCGTCCAGCGACCAGAGCTGCAACATCATCCGCATAGCCGATTAAGCGTGACTCATCTGGCATCTCCAGTCTCAGTAGCCCGTCGTAAGACACGTTCCACAGGTCTAGACCAAGGATAGATCCCTGGGCAACACCCGATGTAACCACCATCTTTCGTTGCACCTGTGTCGTGTCGTATGTTAGAGCAGGCTTTGGTCTTTTAGGCTCTTAGGAGAATCTTTAGAGCCTCCTTGTACATTAAGAACGTTGACATTCACAAAAACCTCAAACTAGATACTATTGACAAATATATACTAGACCGTGCACTAAAACTGTTCGACAGGATAGATAAACACCCTTATCGTAATAGCAAACAAAGGTCCGCTTATCAAAACTTTATGAGAACACCCATTCTATGTAGCAATCGAAAAGTTCACCTAGGCAAAATGCTCGAGAAACCTTTACGAAAAAAATACCATTTCATAATAATAACAACGCAATAAGTGCGAAACCATTTGATACGCGACTTATAAACATTATTATTACTAACCCGAAATAAACCCCACCACTATCACCACTACCATTATCGATATTAAAGTTTTTCCAAAAAAAAATAATAAAAATAACAAATAAAAAATCGATTATGGCAACCCCCTCTACGACACAATCTTGCGAAGCAATTGCTAGATTATATTGATGAGAATCTGCCATTACCACCATGAAGAGGCTAGGATAGATAACAAACGAGGCGACCGGTGGAGGAGGGCAACGGGTGAGATGGATTCCATTGGAAGAAGGCATACGATCGTGTGGGAATTTGGGAAGTTTTTATAACTGAAGATTCCGTTCTTATAACTCGCGGAGAGTGAGAAAAAGAATTGTAATAGTGCTTCCTATCTAAACTGAAAAGGTTTTGCGGTAATTTTCTGTGATTTTGTGTAAGAAGTTTACTATATATCGATGAAATTGTAAAGTGCCGAACGCAAGTTATTGTGAGTGTATAATGAGTGAATGCCCTGAATTATGTCCCATCAAGCAGTGTTTTTCTTTTCACGGCAGTTTAACAGATTAGTGGCATCACTGCAACATTTATTCTCATAGTTGTTCTAAATAACGTGAGTGTGGAAATTGGGCAAAATGTTTTACATTGGTTCCGTTCTGTCCAATGCCTATTAAAGTTTCCGTAACTTATATGCTATATTTTAATGCGGGATTCTACAATGAAAGTAATTTGCCGTCGTTCGTGTAGTTTATCTGTTGTGCTTTTGGGGCAGAAACTATTCAATAATGCTTTTAAGTTCGACCATTTGTCAGTATAATAACAATATAAGATGGAAAATTTATAGATTGTGCGAGCTTGTCGCTTCGGTATCCGTTTTATGTTTTAAATCATATATATTGTTACATGTACAAATAATTTTGCGAGCTACATTCGCAATTGTTTTCACAACCATTAAGAACATCAACAAAATGAATTTACTCGAAACCACCAAGCATGATCATCATTTGAAAGTGAGTCACTGCTCCATTCATTAAGCTGCTCGAATATACCAGATACCTCTCGGCAGAACATTCGCCAATGTACGAGAAATGCATTGAACAGCTGGAGACCCCATAATAGGCTATGTAATTAGTTTGATTTGATTTTCTTTTCTGTTCGAGGCGAAAGTGTAAGAGTTTAATATAAAATGTAGTAAAATTAAGTATAAAAGTATGAGTATTAAGTATTAATAGTAATTTAAATGTTTTATATCAAATCAAAAAAAATTTAACGCTAACATATAGACAAGTGTGTGTTTTAGTTTGGTCTTATAATGTCTCACATTTTCTTTTCTTTTCAATTACATGTAACAAAATATTTTCACTTAAAGTAGTTAGGATCAGTTCTGTATACATTTTTTTTAAATTTCTGCATTGTGTTTATAGAGACAAATCGTTCACCAATTTATTTCCTTCCCGCAAATGAAAGAAAAACACATTTTTGTAATGAATTCACCTAAAATAATGAATTGTCAAAGCCCAAACCTCTAACTTTTCATTTCTCTAGAGCCCTGAACAAGTATGATACCCGCCACGTCAGCTGGCCCCTCTATTCATAAGCTAGCCAATCCGAAACATTCCTATTTTTCATTTAAGGGAAAAATTCACGCGAAAAAATATAAAATATATCGATGGGAGGTGCGAGGTTGCACCGCTTCCACCCGGATGCCCCCCTCTTATTTAGGAGTCATAAATATCGAATATAGTAACGACGAAATTTTCTGGAGTCCCGCGTGCGTTAATCAGGTTCGGTCTGTTATATTTTGGTATTACATCCCTTCGGTAGGTTACCTCGGCCTCGACCGTGAGCTTTATCTTGTAATTCGTGAATGCGAAATTTTTTGCAGTGAACTCTTATGCTGGGGAAAAGAACCCGCGCCACGATATCGCGTTGCTAGTCTATCAGCGCATTCACGCGCCATCAGGCAGGGCCGATTCCGTCGAGTACTAATGTTTTTGCTCGCCGACGCCACAGACCATCGCTGCAGTCCTTTAGGGATGCATCAGACTACGACTATTTAGCCGCACTTCTGTCGCAAGTTACACATGGTTAAATGGAAGCCCGCACACTGCGATTTTCGACAATTTTTTCCAGGTCGGCAGTCGCAGGAATTCGCGATTTATCCTAAAACCAGTTTAGTAGGTAGTTTTTATGATACTCGCGCAGGCGCACATCATTTGGACATTTGACGCTGACGTGCATGGAAGTTTCTTGCATAGCGCACAAATGAGTTAGCGCATGTGTTCCTGGCAAAGACATACCTTCAAATGAGCATATTAGTTCTGCGCATGCCTGAAGTTCCTTCGGAGATCTTGTCGCAGTGTGTTCGTATTTGCGTCTAAAAATCGCTGGTTACGACTGTAAAATCGCAATGTGGCCGAACCCTTACGGATATTTATAATCCAGCAATTCACTACATGTATCAGAGCCTCCAAGTCCGAAGAGCAGACTAGTCAGCGCTTGTTGTCCATGTGGGAACATACTCATCAAGCTAAGGCAAACGAAACTGAGGAGCAAATTAGTCAGCGCTTGTTGTCCATGCGTGAACATGCTCGTCAGAGCAGAGCTAATGAAATTGAGGAGCAAACTACTCAACCATTTTTTTTTTTTTTATAGTAGGGAGGTGAAGGCATTTATGCCCGCCGAGTCTGGCAGTGTGGGACTCCCATGGAGGATACCTTTGGACTACCCACTAAACACCTCCCCTGTCAATCTGAGAACCTAGCCTGGAACCGTTTGACACATTACTTCGGGCCAGGTCTCGTTTTGTTACGCCGTGGGGCGCCTTCAAGCTGGGGAGTCCCTTTCCTAGCGGGAGGGGAGAGGGGAAGAGGAATTGCCAGAAGAGCGATCCCCCAGCCCCAGTGCCTCGGCTGCTGTGAGTCCCTTTTATATTTTAGGACTGCCTGAGCATAATGTACCACCTGGTTCCATTTGTCAACCGATTCGAGCATCACCGCAACTATATTATCCGGGGTGAGCTCTCCCGTCTCCCTGTAGAGTTCCCTTCGCAGCCTGGCCCGTTTGGTACACGCAAAAAATGTGTGACAGGCATTGTCCTCCTCTCCTGGGCAAAACCGACAATCGGGAGACCGTGACTTGCCGATCTTGTGCAGGTAAGACTGAAAACACCCGTGCCCGCTCAAAAGCTGGGTCAGATAGAAGTCAGTCTCACCATGCCTTCGATTTAGCCACGGTCTCACATCCGGGATGAGGCGCGCAGTCCACCTTCCCTTCGTGCAATTCCTCCAAGACTGCTGCCAATCGTTGAGCGAGCGTTGTCTCTCCTCGCGGACAACCATCTCCCTCGCATCCTCGTTTCGGCGCAGGTAAATAGCGCGGCGCTCTCTAGCAAGGAGGGCGACAGGTATCACGCCTGCAATCACTCTCACCGCCGAGTCGAAGACTGTTGGATACGAAGATGCAATTCTCAGTGCTCCTCTTCTCTGTACCTGTGCCAATCGTTTTCGGTATACCTCCTTGCTGAGAGCGTCGCCCCATACCTCTGCTCCGTACATTAGCACTGACCCTACAGCACTCATCAAGAGGCGTCTTCTTGATGGGCTGGGTCCCCCTACGTTGGCCATAAGTCGACTCAGGGCCGATATTCCCGAAGCAGCCTTCTCAGCCGTTGCCCTGATTTGCTCAGAGAAACTCATCTTCGAGTCGATCAGTAGCCCCAGGTACTTCTTCGCTGGCTTCGATTCGATCTGTATATCTCCAATACTGATCATCCTTACTCTAGGGATTCTCTATTTTGTCAAGATGACCACTTCGGTTTTCTCCAGTGCTAAACTGAGCCCGCGAGCAGTCATCCAGTCCCTCACTCGGCGCATTAGCATACCTAGCCTAAGTTGCGCTTGTTCAACGGTGCGTCCGGCGACCAGAGCCGCAACATCATCCGCATAGCCGACCAAGCGCGACTCATCTGGCATCTCAAAACTACTCAACCATAGTACATTCACATAGTATCCACACCTTCCATTTACCCTGTGTTACACACTTTCTGAATTTTTCCTGGGGTCGGTCAGCTCAGCCGAGGCACGTCAGGTGAGCAAAGGCCTATTGTATTCAAAAAGCAAATAAAATTTCCAACACATGTGCTCTTTCACGTGTTTTAGAACATGAGAGAATTGCCAGATCCGAATAAAACCCTAAAAGATTGCATAGAACGAATTTATTTTTCTGCAAAATTATTAATTTTTTTGGGGTCTGGTAATCCTGAAATCACTCATTGAAGCACATGTTTATATCCGCGCCATTTCTCGCGTCAGCATTTACCACCTACCTGCTGCTAAGGATTTATGGTTCGCTCTTCGGCGTGTGTTTGGATTTTTCCGGAGGGTAGATTGAGTGTGGATACTATGTGAGTATACTATGCTTATCATCCATATGTGAACATGTTTATCAGACGAGAGCTAATGAAACTGAAGAACAGCGGGAAAACAGACTGGCTCAGATGCGACTGGCGAATAAACGAAAATGTGCTGCCAAACTTTTCAAAGTCTCCCGATTGTCGGTTTTGCCCAGGAGAGGAGGACAATGCCTGTCACACATTTTTTGCGTGGACAAAATGGGTCAGGCTGCGAAGGGAACTCTACATGGAGACGGGAGAGCTCACCCCGGATAATATAGTTGCGGTGATGCTCGAATCGGTTGACAAATGGAACCAGTTGGCACATTATGTTCGGGCAGTCCTAAAATATAAAAAGGACTCACAGCAGCCGGGGGCGCTGAGGCTGAGGGATCGTTCTTCTGGCAATTCCTCTTCCCCTCTCCCCTCCCGCTAGAAAAGGGACTCCACAGCTTGAAGGCGCCCCACGGCGTAACAAAACGAGACCTGGCCCGAAGTAATGTGTCAAACGGTTCCAGACTGGGTTCTCAGGTTGAGAGGGGAGGTGTTTAGTAGATAGTCCAGTCGCGCATGGGAGTCCCACACTCTGTGCATAAATGGCATTCACCTCCCTACCACAAGAAAAAAAAAAAACTTTTCAAAGTAACTATTTATCAGTTTTCTGATGTACTCCGTACGATTTGTCATAAAATATTATATCTGCAGAGCGTATTAGTTTGAAGCGCACAGATCAGATAAAGAAATTGTTACCACCTGAATTACAATGGACAAAATGATAGCTTGCTTCAGATGCTCCTCGAATTTTAGTCAAGGTAAGGTACCTCCACAATTTTATTGGAGCTGCTTGGTTGTACCGAAAATTCCACCTGCTATCAAATGTCTCTCTAGTTTTGAAAATAAATTGCCTTTTATAATAATGGTTAGACTCACTGGTTAATTTAGTCAACAATGGTGCAAAGCCCAGGCTATATCATTTGCTCAAGATGTGGAAGATCTGGCGGATCAACTGCTTTAACCGTTTCATAGGGCAGGGCTAGTTATTGTCGCTGAGTATCTGCAAAATGTTCGAGCATGAAGAGAGTTTTCGGTAAATAAGGAAAATTTGAAATTTTCTTTACCTTGGCTCTTAGAAAATAACCCTTAGTATAGGAACGCTCGGGCAACTTTCTCTAATGTATGTAGGCATGGACTTAGCTGATATTGTTCAAACCTCAAATGCAGAAACTATCCAAAATTTACCAGAAGTTTTGCAGCCGGCGCCTTGCCAAAACGTAGGTAAAAAACAATTTTCTGTTATTTTTGAGCAAAATCCAATCTTCCATCAATCAGACGCTTCAAAAATTCGCTGAACAAGCTCGAGGGCGGTAGTACGCTGCTATGGCAACCATCGCAAATGTTGCTGCAACCATTACAAACTTTCAACATTGGACAAGCTTCGATATAAACTTGATTCTTTCGGCTAGAGATTATTACTATAGAGAATGCATTAATGCTAGAATCGAGCCCCCTCAACAAGGGGCAAATATTGTTTCTCGGCTATTATTTTTGAAGTCGGATAATAATATCGGATCCATGCGGACGGCTTTACGGGGTATCCATTTGTTGCACACCAAAACCTTTTACAGAATGTAACAAATACTTTTCTGAAAACCGAACCTAAATCGGTTCAGCTTAACGCGAGATAATCGCGGACAAACATACATACATACAAACAAATGGACCAAACTGAGAACTAGGGATTGCAATCCAGAAAACCGGATCCGGTAATCCGGCAGATCCAGCAATATTAGGCACCGCATCCGGTAAAATATACATGACTCAAATATTTCCGAAAAATGCTCGCTTAATGTTGCTTATTCGTGCAAATGCCTATCCTACAAGGCTTGATTTCAGATCAGTTATTATTTAACACACTCGAATAAAAAAATGAGTTTTGTTACTGCTTTGCCGAATAATGTATGCAAATTTACTTTTTTATTGTTCAATTGATGCAGAAGTCTCGATTATGTTGCAATTACGAGGAATAAGCGAAAGACTAATATAAATATTTATATTCAGAAATTAATTGAGTACATGGCGAGAAAAAATAATAAAACTTAGCCTACTTCCTATGGTAACGCAGGTGCTAAGATAGACTGAGGAAAATGTCCGCAATGCTTCGAAACAACATGCATTCTTTTTACAGGTTAAGTGTTAAGATTTCTAGTTGGAACTAAATAATGCCCTTTTATTAGGGACGATTTATATTAAACGAATTAATTTTTATACTCAAAAAGCTTATTTCCAAGTATCATAAGCAATAAATTTTATTCCACGCTATAGTGTAAACAGTTGGCAATATTCCTTTATTTAGGAATGATTTCGTGGGCACGATCATCTACGCTAAGCGCTCGGCGTATTCAGTTGTTGATTGAAAACATGAGTGAGTGTATGGTTGTGGTGACTTTCATTTTTTGATTTTGTATAATACGAATATCTTCTTACTTAGTGAGTGAGTGACTGAACTAAAGCTTTACATTTTAATCATATTTGTTCGGCAGGTACAACTTTATTTCAAAAATATGTCGTTTTCGAAAAAAAAACCAGAATGAGAAGGATAAGGATGAGGACTATGAGAAGAACATATGGCATTATTTTAATAAAATGGCCAAAGATAACTCCACAAGGTGTTCTCTGTATTCTGACACATTAAAGATCAGTAAAGGCTCTTACAAAGATTTGAGAATACATTTAAAAGCAAAGCATTGCATTGATCTTATTTCTGGAAGTCAATTAAATGGTCCAACTAAATCAGATTCATATTATGAAGTATCAACATCAAAGAATAAATCAATTGATGATATTAACAATTATGAGGAAGAAAAACCCAAGAAAAAGTTGAAAACAATTGACAACTTTTTCAAAAAGAAAAAATCAATGGAAAAGATTGTCTCCAGAATGGTTTGTAAAGATGGTGTGGCCCTTACTCTATTTAGTACATCGCCAAATTTAAGATATTTGTTTTCAAAAAGCGGATTCCAACTTCTTAATTCACCAAACACAATAAGGTATATAAAAACAGACTTCGAAAATACCATTAAAACTGACATGATGATTGAGTTCTAATATCTTATTAAACACAAAAAAAGATTTACCTTAAGTTTCGACGAATGGACTTCCCAGAAAAACCACCGTTACTTGAACCTGAACGTACACAACAAAGAAAGGCACTTTAGTCTAGGCATAATTAGGATACATGGTTCGTGTACTGCGGAACATACTGTCAACTTGACACAAACGTACCTAAAAAGTTTCGGCATTAATTCTAATAGTGATATCATTGGCATGACAACTGACGGCGCCAGCGTCATGGTCAAAGTTGGTAGACCAATGAGTTGCTACCAGCAACTGTGCTTTGCACATGGGTTGCAATTAGCTATAGTCGACGTGTTGTATAAAAAGAATACGGAATAGAAGAAGAACGCCAAAACACCTCTCCTTTTGAATTAGATACAGATGACGGAGACACGAATGAAACAGCTGAGGAAAAAAGCGTAACAGTTACCATTGCAATGAATCCTCAGAATCCTTATCCTTCCAGAGCTGAAGTAATTCCTAGATATGGCAAAGTACTTCAAAAGGTGCGTAACGTGGTGAAATTATTCAAACGATCGCCTACACAATACGATATGTACCTGCAAAAGTCGGGAAAAAAGATACAGGTGAAGAATTAAGCCTAAATTTAGACTGCCGCACGCGTTGGAACTAGCTATGAAAGAACGATTTTATAAGCGAAAATTATGTATCGATAAAGCTTTGATCGATATAGGATCTCAGATAAAATTTAGCGACCTGGAATGGTCGAAAATAAAAGACCTGATTGACAGTTTGCAGCCATTCAAGTTGGCTGTAGAGACTTTATGCAGAAAAGATGAGACCCTATTAACTACTGAAACAACACTACAATTTGTTTTAGAGAAGTTGGTTTCTCAAGACATAATGTTCAGTACTGAATTATCTGAAACACTTTTTGCGAGGATAAAAGAAAGGCGCACTATTGTAACAGGAATCTTAATTTATTTGCAAAATCCAAAACAAAAAAAATGACGACTATGCAAGACAAGCCGATAGTTCATTTACTATGCCCAAGAAAAAAAATCCCCGTTGGCAGCACCAGCCGGAAAGGTAAATTTCTCGTATGTAGCGTAAGGTTTCGAAAAAGAAATTGGCTTATCTACTACTGGACTTCTTATTGCAATTTTTGTAGCACTACATGGGTATTTATTAACAGAAAGGATATGCCGCCGTTCGTATTTGGAGACCCTTCATAGAGGCGCAAATATTTTGCTAATTAAATTGAGTTGCACACGTATGGATCACATATTGAAAATCGGCGGGTAATAAATTGTTATAAACATATTTATACTCGTTTCGCCCTTCTCACATTTGCTGTTTATACATTTGACAGTGGTTGTCAAACAAAGGTGATAACTTTTTGGCTTAAATAGCTCAAATAGTTAATTTCAAAAGATTTCCATAAAAGTTTAATCAGCACTTGCATTGCCATTAATATATACAGTTTTGATTCTTTTCTGAACCATCAGGGGCCGTTATTTTGAATTTTTATTGAAAACGGCTGCTAAAATTATTAAGCTGTAAATTTTCGGATTTTTTATTTGTCATCCGATTTGCATAATTAAATTAAATTAACTTGAACCATCAGGGGCCGTTATTTTGAATTTTTATTGAAAACGGCTGCTAAAATTATTAAGCTGTAAATTTTCGAATTTTTTATTTGTCATCCGATTTGCATAATTAAATTAAATTAACTTGCTTAATAACTTATAATTTCAAGTTTTATCGGAATCTGTTGAGAAACTTGGCAGCTAGAGGGCTACAGAAATAAAAAAAAATGTTTATGTCACCCCCCTGTATGGGGAGACCCCCTTAAACACTTTCAAATATTTTCTTACGCTGCAAATTTCAAGAGGCACCACTTTTGACCTACGTAGAAAATTTCCTCATTCTAGCTCATGTGGTTTGCGAGAAAACTTGTGACACACGAACAAACGGACGGACGGACAGACAGACAAGTCGCGATTTTATAATTTTTTAGGGTATTGTTAAAAATATTTTACAATATTTAAAAAATATTCTGATTTATAAATACGTTCAAGATAAGTCATTTAAAACGTTTCAATGAAAAAATTCATTATTTCAGTTGCTACTAAAATAGTGAATTGCGCTTGTTCCTGACCTTTAGGGGCCGCCATTTTGAGTGCATGCATTTGATTTCGGACAATTTCAATTCTCTGTGGGCTGGGACCTCATCAATAAATGTGCTAAATCTCGTTCAAATCAGAGTTACACTCTAGACAGGGCAAAATAATTAAATTTTTAGTGAAAATGGCAGCTTAAAATTATTGGGTTTTAAATGTTCGCCTTTTTTATTTTTCATTCAATTTTAATAATTTTCTGCAAAATACAAGAACATAGTACAGAGATCCAAGTTTCATCAAAATCCGCTGGAAAATGTGACCGCTAGAGGGCCACAAAAACCTGAAAAAAAACGCATATTTAAAACGCCGCCATTTTAAAATTTGCACATGCATGATCACCAAAATATTAAGAACTGTAGATGTAAGTAATGCCTATCTCGAAACCAAGTTTCATATATATCAGATTAAAATTGCGACTTTTAGAAGCCTTTGAAGTTTTGAGTTTCAACTGGCCGCCATTTTGTTTCTTGTGACCTGACCTCCAAATTTTTCACGCAATACTTTAGATACTCATAATTTCTATCTAACTGCTGAATTTCATGAAAATCAGTTGAAAGCTTTGACCACTATAACAACAACAAAATTTTGCACGTTTTCCGACCTTTGAGTGGCCGCCATTTTGTTTCTGCCGTACCGACTTTGGATTTTTTATTGTTACATTCATCGCATACATCAGTCAACCTTTGTATCAAATTTCATCTAAATCGGAGCTATACTTTGGTCAGAACACAAATCACGATTTTTCGTCTAAAATGCCCGCCATTTTGTTTTTGCCCAGTCGATATAGCTGGTTGACGAACTTAACCGAGATATTAACCCAATACACCTTTTCTGGGAATTTGGTGAAAATCGGAGCAAAATTGCAACCTCTAGCGTGGTCACAAATTTCGTTAAATCCCATATATATATATATATATATATATATATATATATATATATATATATATATATATATATATATATATATATATATATATATATATATATATATTGCTGCTCTCCGCAATAGGTAAATTTCTCTCGAGAAATTTATCTAAAAATATACGACTAGAAACGAAACAAATATTAGAGAGAGAGTTATTCAAATTTAAACCTCTAACGATAAGATAAAATTGGCAGATAACAATTCTGACTCATATTCATTGAAAAATGATATGACATTACAGCAAGAGCTACAAATGCAAATGCAGCAGGAAGCGAACACCTATACCATAAATATTGTTACATGTACAAAGAATTCTGCGAGCTACTGTCGCAATCGTTTTCACAACCATTAAGAACATCAACAAAATGAATTTACTCGAAACCACGAGAACCCACCAAGCATGATCAACATCTGTAAGTGACGTCATTCCATTCATTAAGCTGCTCGAATATACCAGGTGCCTCTCGGCAGAACATTCGCCAATGTACGAGAAATGGGTTGAATGGGTAGAGACCCTATATAAAGGTGTGCTGAATGAATGGGGGGATCATTCATTAGAACCGCGATAATAAAACAATGCGAAAGTGTGGAGTGAGAATTGACTGCAGTGCATAGTTTGATTGTAGGACGAAGCCTTGTAAGATCTATAAGGAACGGATACGTGCCGGTTAAAGTCCTTAACACCGCAGACTCAACCACAAGCATCAAAGCAGGACAAGTCATCGGCAGCTGCCAGCCTGTTTCCACCAGCACTTCCTTGGAAGCCACTCACGACCATCATTGTAAAGGAGACAAGACGCAGACAAAGCCCGGGAGTCCACGTCTACAATATTGAAGCAGGTCAAATTACCCGTGCAGCTATTCAAGCAAGCCTTTGATCTGGTCACCAAGTACAGTGACATCTTCTCAACAAGCCCGGGTGACCAAGGCCGAACGAGTATGGTACTCACGTCATCGATACACATGGAGCCAAGCCAATTCGACAAGCGCCGAGATGTCTTCCTATAGCCAAACAAGGAGAAGTGAGCCCACTGATCTCGGACATGGAAAAACAAGGCGTTATCGAACCTTCTGTCAGTCCATGGGCCGCGCTAGTAGTCCTAGTAAAGAAAAAGGATGGTAGCACTCGTTTTTGTGTCGACTATAGACAGCTTAACGACGTCACTAAGAAAGATAGTTACCCGCTCCCACGCATCGATGACATCATGGATACTTTAGCAGACGCAAAATGGTTTTCTACACTCTATCTCAAGAGTGGCTACTGCCAGGTAGAAATCGACAAGAAGGACCGAGAGAAGACCGCATTTTCAGTTGGGACCAGATTGTGGCAATTTGTGGTGATGCCATTTGGGCTTTGCAATGCTCCAGCCACTTTCGAACGCCTGATGGAATACGTGCTACGAGGCGTAACCTGAAAAACCTTCTTGGTGTACCTAGATGACATCATTGTTATCGGGAAAACGTTCGAAGAGCATTTGCGGAACTTAGAAGAGGTTTTCTCCCGATTGCGACTGGCGAATTTGAAACTTAGTCCCGACAAGTGTACCCTTTTTGCAGCTGAAGTAAAATACCTGGGACACGTCGTATCAGCAGAAGGGGTCAAAACAGACCCTGAGAAAATTGAAGCCGTGGAAAGCTGGCCAACACGAAACAATAAGCGCCAACTACGAAGTTTTCTGAGTCTGGCAACCTACTGTCGAAGATTCGTCAAAGACTTTGCCAAAATAGCTAAGTGTCTCCATCAGCTAACCGAGAAAAATCGTCCGTATGTATGGAATGACCAATGCCAGGTAGCCTTTGAGACTTTGAAGGAGAAGCTGTGTGAATCGCCCATGCTGGCATATCCAAAACCCGGAAAAATGTTTGTAGTTGACACCTATGCGAGCAACGGCGGTATTGGAGCTGTACTCTCCCAGCAGATCCTATAGGATGCAAACTATACTTCCCAAAAACCGAATCCACGATGTGGTTAAGGAAATGCATGAAGGATCGTCGGGAGGCCGCCTTGGTGTTAACAAGACCTTAGCGAAATTGCGGGAAAGATTCTACTGGCTCCACGCTCGAGAATACGTAGAGGACTGGTGCCGCAGGTGCACCATTTGCGCTTCCGTCAAAGGTCCAAAGCGACGACTGAGGGGACAAATGCAAACCTACAACGTGGGTGTACCGTTCGAAAGGATTACTGTTGACACTGCTGGACCCTTTCCTGAATTCCGAATGAGAAAATCGATACACGCTGGATGTGGCCGATTATTTCAGCAAGTGGCCCGAGGTCTACCCCATCCCCAACCAGGAAGCAACTACCGTAGCCGAACAGCTAGTGTTAAATTGGGTCAGTAGGTACGGCGTACCTTGTGAACTACATTCGGATCAAGGCCGAAACTTTGAGTCACTAGTTTTTGGCGAAATGTGTGAACTACTGGGAATACGGGAAACGAGGACAACACCACTGCATCCCCAATCCGATGGAATGGTCGAACGTTTCAACGGCACGCTCAATAAACACCTCGCCAAGATGGTTGACGAAAACCAAAGGGACTGGGACCGACATATCCCACTATTTTTGATGGCGTACAGAGCTGCTGAACATGCATCGAAGGGCCAAGCCCCAGACAAAGTCATTTTTGGAAAGACTATTCGTCTGCCAGCTGATATAAAGTTCGGGACACCCCCTGAGAAACCCCAAACGATCTCGGAGTACGCAAGTGAGCTAAGAGGACGGTTGAACAAGATACATCGGACAGTGCGAAAACACTTCAAATCGGCTACTGACCGCATGAAGACCAGGTATAATCTCAAGGCAAATTCTACTGGCCTCCAGCAAGATGACTTGGTCTGGCTATATAACCCACAGCGACGGAAGGGTAGGTCTCCAAAGTTGCAGCATAATTGGGAGGGACCATACTGGGTTACAGAGCGAATCAACGACGTCGTATACCGCATACAGGAACACCGTAAGCCGAGAGCCAAAATGAAAATCGTGCGCCTGGACCGTCTTGCCCCATATTACATCCAAGGAGAATTGACTACAACTGGTGACACATCATTTCGGGGCGAAAAGAACTGAGGTGGGGCAGTGTTACATGTACAAAGAATTCTGCGAGCTACTGTCGCAATCGTTTTCACAACCATTAAGAACATCAACAAAATGAATTTACTCGAAACCCCGAGAACCCACCAAGCATGATCAATATCTGAAAGTGACGTCACTCCATTCATTAAGCTGCTCGAATATACCAGGTACCTCTCGGCAGAACATTTGCCAATCTACGAGAAATGGGTTGAATGGGTAGAGACCCTATATAAAGGTGAGCTGAATGAATGGGGGGATCATTCATTAGAACCGCGATAATAAAACAATGCGAAAGTGTGGAGTGAGAATCGATCGAGTAATAGTTAAGTGATTTTCATTGATTGTGAAGTGATTTTAGTGGACAGTTGAATTACAAATTCATAGACTAAGTGAAAAATAAAATTAGTGAAAGTGTTAAATTGATTATTGTGCATTTTGAGGAAATAAACGCTTTTAACTTAATTTAAAAGACAGTGCGTTTCCACTTTCCCGGAACATTAAAATTATTGGCCGCGAACCATAACACGCGACAATATCAACAAAGAGATCGATTTTGAGAAAGTACTGATGAAGGAAATGACAGCGTATGAAAGTGAAGGAGTTCAAGGGCAATATTTATCTTACATTTACGACTATTTGTTAACAATAAAACCGACAAGTGGAGAAGCTGAAAGGGCCTTTTCAGTAGCTGGCAACATTTGTAACTCTTTAAGAAGCCGATTGGGAGATGACACGATCAACACTATTTGCTTCTTAAAATCATTTTTTCAAAACAAACCTTAATTTTTTATAATTCTGTTACCCAAAATACTTGTTTAAAGTAAGTACACGTATTGAAAAATATTGGTTATTGTGATGATTGTGCCATTCATTATACAAATCGATGACAGTAAGACTGCTTAGCGTGAAGAAATTGGAAAATTGATTAAATTAAATTTACGTAAAATAAGTTACTTGCAAAAAGCAAGTTATAAGATAATTTTCAGTGGTGTTCTTTTTTAAATCGAGTAAGACTGAATTAAAATTGTTATCATTACTAATATAAAGAATATAGTGTGTAACACTAAATATTAAATTTTCATTGTTGTCGTCGCTGAATTTTTACTGAGAAAATAAAGTCGATTTCTAACAAACAAATTGGCTTGTTTGTAATTTTATCATACACTCCCTTAAACATCTTTTATACTGTTAAAAGTTGTTTTGATGTTACAAATCCGGCCGGTTGGATTGATGAAAATGATGAAATTGGTACCGGATTGCAATCCCTACAGTAAAACTCCTTTTTTTAGGGTTTTGTAAAATAATTTTACAAAACCCTACTAGTTTCGCGACCAGTCTGACCATCTGTCCGTCCGTCCGTCCGTGTGTCACAGCAGTTTTTCTCGGAAACTACTTAAGCTAGAAACATCAAATTTTGTGTGTAGGTGTAAAGTGGTGATCTCTTCAAAGTTCAACTACACAAAAAATTTTATAAGGTATTCAAGGGGGGTCTCCCCATATAGGAGAGTGGCCCCCCGAAAAAAAGATTTCATTGAAGGTAGCCGATATGGGTATCAAATGAAAGGGCTTGTTGAGAACTTTACAAAACAGGTCTTAATTTGGCAAAATTTGCTTCGAGGGGCGCACAGGGAGGGGAAATACACGAAAAATTTGTGTCCCCCCCTCGCGATTGGACACCTGTGATCCGAAAAATCTGAAAAAACCCAGGAATGTAGGCCTTGGTGAGTACAACAACAACAAATACGTTAGAAGTCGTAATTCACTCAACTTTGTTAATAATAGTACGATTTATCGATTTTATGTTTTCTGGAATAAAATCTTAACGGTACCCTTAAATTCAATGAAATTCAGTACGTAGATGCCTATTTATAAGATTGATCTATCCTGAAGGTTTCATAGAGATTGAATCATATCTAGCGAAGTTATAGTGGTTTGAATTTTCCTGTATTACTGTGGAACAATATGCGCTGCATGTATTACTATGGCAACATATGGCTATGGAACAACATGCGCTTTTTACCGACTCAGACACTACAGTTTTGCTAGGATTTGCATGAAAATTTCAGGAATGATAGGTGTCATGAATATCTTTGAGAATCGGTTCAGCTAGTGGTATCAGTAATCGTAAAACAAAAAAAATGCCTGTTTTAAATGCGAAGATTGGATAATTTTTAGTTATTTTTTATCAACTTCAACGTTTAAGGTGCATGCTTTGAGCACTTGATTAAATTTAATGAATGACTGAAGATGAGTACCTACAATTCATGGTCATAAGTGAAACAAGTCAAGGAGGTGGGAGAGAGCTCCTAGCAAAAGGGTTTTGTAACCATTCTAAGATTCGAAAAAACAGGCCATTAATCGATGATAACAGTACAGGAGAGTGGCCCCTGAAAAAAATTCATCAAACATAGCCAATATGAGTATGAAATAAAAGTTTTCATGGGAGCTTTTCAAAACAGTTGTTAAACTGTCAGTTTTTGCTTCAGTGGGGGCACAGGGGGGAAATACATGAAAAATGAGTTTCCTCCGTCGCGGATGGACATCTGAAATAATTATCAAGGGAGATATTTATGAGTGTAACAATACTAAAAACCTCAGAAGTCGAAATTCTTTCAACTTTGTTAATAATAGTATGATCTTCGTATTTCATATTTTCTCTAATAAAATCGTCTTTGACATGTTTCTTGATTTGATTCGATCTGGTGACTGTTTTTTATAAATTGAATACAAAACCCTTCTGACATGAGCGTAGGTCTGTCTACCCAACTTGTTTTAAGTCGATTATATTACGTACTTTCACGCAATGGCTTAATTTACTGTATATCTAATTTTACCTGAATCAAGATATATTAAGATAATACTTCCATTTACAAGTCCCATATTTAAGACATCGGTTGACACACCTCATTTTCAATAATTATATAGACAATTACTTATGAATACGTCTTCCTATTTTATGTGCAAGAGCTCTAAAGGAAACCAAACAAACTTTGAAAATTTCCAGAAACCTCTTCATCCCAAACAATCACTGATTCCTCAATTATTGTAAAGATTGATTTGAGACTCGTTTTTAATAGCAAATGATACTCAGAATTCCAATAAATCACGAAAGATTCAACATCAACCATTTCGATCGCAACTGAAGGCAAATAAAGCTCTCGTGGAAGACAAGTCTTGGGCACGCGATCCATTGTGTAGCGCAGCGTCTTTGAGCAAAAGAATAAGATTGAGTGTCATCTTTCATCCGAGCAAAGTAGGTTTCCTCAGATTACACGAGTGCGATGAGTTCGCTAATTTTCGAAAGACCTTCAGTATCATGTCGACTCAAGAGTCGCTCGAACGCGGCTTTTAATTAATTCATAACATCAAATTCAAATCGTCTTCTGTCAGGGATAAACAATGAAAGCGGCTCGCACAATTGATCTATTGCCTAATAGGCAAATCATCGTAGGTATCATCAATTGGGACTCTTGAGAACTCCACTTGCAGCCCATTGCCTCATCGCACTCAGACTCGCGTATCCATCGAAGGTGATGCACTTCTTCGCTGATTTCTCCGCGGGTAGCATCTCAAGGGTTCCCAATGTCTAAGCATCTCCATACTCGGGATCGGCCGATTCAAAAGGGAGTGTAGGACCAAAAAGTTTAGTTGCGATTCGCTTTCTATGGAAGTCAAGGTTGAAGTTGAAACATTTAAAGTGCGAGCAAGACGTTACACCATTGATTGCTTCTTGCGCGGTTAAATGCGAATCTTTTCGGCTGACAAGGTTGATGGTGTATCAAATTATATTGACTTCAACCTACTACAATGGGGGCAGCCGAAAACGACTTGGTGATGTTTTCCTGCATTGAAAAAACCTTTTCGTGTGGGTGATTTACTTGGCGCGATAGATGGGTGGCCTGCAGGGAAATAACAATAAATCAAAAGTACAAAAAGCTTTTACGAATAACAGGGTTTTGCAGTTTTGCACTTGACTCACTATGACCCCTAAAATTTTGCTTGTTTGCCGTTCATGTTATGTCCATTGACGATCACTTTCAATCAAATTCAAATGACAGAATGAGTTTATTGCTCTTTAATGTCCGTCGTAAAAGATACTATTGAAATTTAAAGTTTATGGATTTCTGAAGAGGAGATGATCGTTTAGGTTTCTCATCGAGTTTGATTTCCGCTTTGCGATGGGAAGCGATTCGATGAAGTCTTTACCGTTGCAGTTTATTAAAAAGAGCCATAAATTTGACTTTTTATGCTTTTGTAAAGTGATTCGGTGTAAAGCTATTTAAAACTCATTGAGACATACTTGTGATTTTCATATGAATCTAATTCTCTGAAACATTCACCGGATAACATTTTTTTATAAGTTTAATTTATCTCAAATCAAGATATATTGCATGGAGTCATGATATTGAGATTTTCTGGAAATAAGAAAAAAATAATTTGTTATGGGGTTGGCAATATCTTATTTATGACTTTAAAATTTCTTTTTTCATTAAATTTTTTATTTTTAAATCTGCCTCGAAAACATTGACTTCTACTGCCCAATTGATTCTCCTGAGACTGTTTAAGGATGGTGGAAATGTTATCTTCACGCATGAGAATGCTAAAGATGGGCGCCGGTTTACTTGCAATCTGTGTTATTTCATCTCCAACTAAGCTTGCTTCTTCTTCGAAATCCGAGCAGCGATGAACTGTCTTCGTCGATTCAGTCAGACCAGCGTTCCCTCAGTTTCCTCTGTTCTCACAACGTTCGTTCATACAATTCACGTGGGCACGTGGACATCCGGCTCGTCAAAAATTTCATACAGCTTATGGTATCGAATTTATCATAAGTCCCCGTCTAGCTTCGCCCCAATTATTCACCTCAGGACCCATCTTTCGAAGGCGTGCAATATGTTTGTGGATGCTTGGGTTAGGGTGAACAGGTCTTATCACAGATTTGTATGCTTGAAACTTTGTTTTCCTGTGTATGTAGCTGGTCTTCAAGATCGTCAAAACTGAATAAAACATTTTATTTGCGAGCAGTATCCTTCGACGTATTTTACCTCTTTGTCACGGATACCCTTTGCACTCTTCCATGCGGTCGTTAACAACTTTGGCCACGTAAACTACCAATAAGTGAATCGCAACGTAAAATTAAAGTAAGAAGTTTAGATCACCACTCAACACACATATTCGCATGAATAGACGAATTTCATGTTCCTTTACTAACGCTTACAACTCTAAAAAACTGACTCGAAAGGGCCATGCTACTCAGGTACTTGTCTACCGAAAAATATACTGGATCTTTTTTCAAAACGTAATTTCGGTCGAACATATGTATCCCATAATCTACAAGAAGACATGGACATGAAGTGAACATGCTTAAAGCTAAATGTCAGCTTCTCCTAAATGATTTGCTAAACGAAGGTGATGAGTGTTCAGCTAGTAGTTTATCTGATGTATCATCAGCGAGTAAACGTGCTAAAGGAATTGGTAAAAATAATCGTGTGAGTTGCTTAAACTGTTGCCGCTCATCACGCCTAACAAATCGTTTATACCCCCAACAAACCGATAGTGATATCAACATACTTAAAAAGAAATCATCTACCACAACCTATATTTCATCAGTTTCACAATTGTCCGACATTTCATTTAATTTACCCGAAAGCATTCTCAGCGACGAGAGCGTGCCCGACATCATGTTCAACGTACAGTGAATCCAGTGTACAGTAAACAGTCGAAACTAGCGCTGCTTGAACTGAAACAGAAACATCCTCTGTCATTTCAGGATATTTGTTTGTACTCCGAAGTGTGTCGTGCACTAAGACGTGGAATGTATCGCATGAACGCTCGAAGATTTTTGCAGGAGTTATTTTTAGATTTCCGTTTTGATAGTTGTCGATAGAACCTAGTGAAATTTTAAGCCGCAAAAGTAAGGAATTCAGTTATACAAATAACGTCTCGCTTTACATATCGGAAGGTGAGACGGTACCGCATAACCATTCTACCGACCTGGATGCTGAGCTGAAAATGGCGGAGATGCTTGGTCATCACTCACAGTCCATGGACACATCGTTAACAAGAAATAATGTGAGGCCCCAAAAATTACCCAGTGTTTATGAAAGAAGTGTACAAAATTTAAATGATTGACTTGATACGTCGGACAAGTCATCGCCAGGCGGTAGGAGAACGATCTGAAAACAAGAAACTTTTAAAATGCTACAACAAATAAGTTATCGGGTGTTACCACAAGAACTATTCGATACCGAAAATGAATGTTTGTTTTGTTGCTCGAATTGACATTTCCGTATGACAAACTATCGGACAAACAACGACGGCAAAACCCGATGGAACGAATGTGGAACGTAGGTGCGTACCTAATGAAACAAGTTGGGGGCTCACTGGTGCAAGCCAGCACCGCAATTGAACGTTGAATCGCCCCGAAGAAAAAATTAACGGCTCGCCGGTTGAAACCGAGCTGATGAGGAACCTGGATACAAAGAACGGGTCTCTTTTTGGTGGATGAGGATCGAGTGCGACAAGATAACAAGAAAATTTATCCAGCAGCTCAACGAAGTAAGAGATATTACAACAGTGACAGGGAAGTAATTTTCATCAGTGACGCGGAAGTAATTTAAAGCAGTGACAGGGAATTAAAACTTACATCAGCGACAGGAAAGATTGGCGGTGAATGTTTGTCAAATAGCGCACTGGAAGGATAACTTCGCGACGTGAGCTAATTCAGGGGCTCCCATAAAGGAGAATTAGACGTAAGTCAAGGTTTTGTAATTATAGTGAGCATTTGGTGATTGACAAAACTTACATCTGGTTTTACGATTGGTGTTCTTTATTTAAAATCTTAGAATTTATTTAAAAATTGTAATCTGAAGTGGATTGTACACCTAGATCGGGTGTATTTCGGATCTCAGCTTGAGTTTTCAGGGCGTGTTACGTCGGGTAAACTCATATCAGCTAAAGAGTGCAAAGTGGTCGTCATTGGCCAATTCTACCTTGCTGGATAGAAATATTAGAGCTTGTGTGAAGGTGGTATTTGGTGGCTACTTGGGACCAAGGGAAAAGCAAATGGCGCCTCCTACAACCTTCTTGGACGGGCAAGCTGGGTCCGAAGTCCCGAGTCGAGGTACCCTCAACCTTTATGATAAAATCTTTCATTATTGATTTTCGTTATTTTGGTACCTAAATACACAAACGTGCCCACATTTTTGATATTGTATTCGCCAAGTGTGATATTTTCGGTATTTGAGGTATTTTCCCTTGACTGCGTCATGAGTTTTGATTAATTCTCTTTGAGTTGTGGCCCTACTAGTTCTACTTCCCTGTCCAGTTTCAGGAAGAGTTCTTTAGTGGTTGTTGAGATCGTGACAAAATGTTGCTGCCGTCCCCATAGCCTACCAGTTGGCTCGGCTTGTATACTAACGTACCTCTTGCATCGATGGACAGCTTTCTTATGACTTATTCCAGAGCCAAATTGAATAGCAATGTGGCTAGCCCATCTCCCTGCTTTAGTCCGATATTTGTGCGAAAGTCATCGGTGAGTTGGTTATTGATGCGGACTTGGGAGGTCTTCGATGTCATTGTAATTTTGGTGAGACGGACAAATTTGGCTGGGATGCCAAAGCTAATGAAGATGGTGTAAAAAGTCATAAGGATTGTACTAAATTAAAAGTTATTTCGAATTTATCAGTAAGATACAATTAGGATAAAAGTAGTAAGCAATTGACAAATGAAATTTATATACATTTAATAGGATTTTGCTTGGTGAAACGTTGTATGTGAATGTATTTATGTATATGATTAGAGACAATTGGAGTGCTTTCTTGTATTTAATCAACGATTGATTACGTTCCCATGCTTCCACGGTATAGTTTTAATTAGCTAATCAAAATATTAAATGAAAGTATTTTTAAGAATTCATCTTAATTTAGCGGTCAAATAGACATGAATTGTTAAATATTTAAAAAAAAAATCCTTTCAGAATTTTAGCTTTCCACCGGTGACAGAAGCGGAAAGTAAGTATGCTGTCGAAAGTCTGAGCTCTCGGTAATCTGTGAATGGGTGTTTCGGCTTGTAGTGTTTGAGTGGGTGTTAGACTGTCCGTTAAGGACTGCAGTAGTAGACTGCTGTTTCAGCGAGCGAAAAATTAGTGTTAAACTGGAATGGCCTCGCCTGATAAAGCGTAAGTGTGTAAGCAGCTGGCGTTGCGATGTCGTGTAGTGGATTCTATCCACCATCTTAAAGACCCACTACAAAAAATTTCACGCTTATGAATCCTTTTTAGGCTTAGAAATCGGGTACATCCAACAGGCGTCGAAGGCCGGAAGAATATAACAGTAATGAGACGCGACAACTTTTCAAAAGCACCCACGTGCGAGGTTCAACATAAATTCGTCGTTAACGCGGATATTCACAGCCCACCAAAAGAGTGGGGCATCCGGGTGGTAGTGATGACCTCTTGTACCCTTCTCAACCAGATCATAGATCTTGACGATGGCTTGGCCATGTAGAAAAAGTGGATGTCCAATCATCTCAGGTGAAAGTTCCCAAAACAACTAAAAAAGAGGGAGCTTCGCCCGATGCCTAGCTCATTTTCATGAAGAGCCCACCAACGTTGTAGGTCTGCTTGAAGGAAAGAAGAAAGTCGATTGCTTGGTTAATACTTCATCTAGTTTTTATTTGCGATTTAACGTTCCACGATAAGTCCATAAAACAACATTATCTTACAAAAGCATTTGAAACAGTCAAACTTATGGCTCCCTATCATTACTCACGCGGTCAAAAATAAAAGTGAAATGGAAAACAACTTTTAATCTTAAATCAATTAACAAAAAATATTCGGCTGTTGATTTTTTTTCGGTCGTATATTCAGTTATCAAATAGCGCCCCACCCGGATGCCCCACTCTTTTGTTGGGCTATGAATATCCACGCGAACGACGAATTTGTGTTGAACCTTGCACGCAGGTGCTTTGGAAAAGTTGTCGCGTCTCATTACTGTTATATTCTTCCGGCCTTCGACACCTGTTGGATGTATCCGATTTCGAAGTGCAAAAAGAATTCTAAATCGTGAAATTTTTGAGGGTCCTTGCGCTGGTGGATAGAACCCACTTTTTCGGTCGTGTATTCAGTTATCAAATAGCGGCACTTCATAAATATGCAAATGTATTGTAACAAATTAATTTAAGCATTATCGAGGATACATGAATCTGCAAAGAGCCTTGTACAAATGTTTGTGAAAGTGATTTGTATACCGTAAGAATGAATGATGGCGATGACTCGTAATTTTTCAGCAGCTGTAACCGGGTCGAGCTGAAGAACACCGAAGATGCGATGATTGTTTGGCTTAGCTCTTAAGGCTCCGTCTGAATGCTATAACTTTATTCGAAATTTCTCATAATTTTGATTTGGCCCGGCTTCCGAGCAGCGTAAATTTAAACACAAGGAACTGATTTATTCTCGGCGATGACGACTACTTTGATTGTCTTTAGAGGTGCATTGATTTCACTGAAATTAAACAAAATGTAGCCATTTAAAAATGTGTAAGGTGGAAATTACCAAAACTGTAACGTACACGCGGAAAGATTCTCCCACCTAAAATCCGCCGTAAAAGTGCCAACTCAGTCTTGTCTTTGAGTTGACAGCTGCAGGAGTGGCTGTCATTTTCACAACCTATATTAGGCAAATGCCTGTTGCTACAATTACCACAACCTACTTTAGGTACAAGCCTGTTACTACATGCTTTCGGTTCGTTTACGTAGTGCCGTAATTTGTGTTTGGCATTTTTAATTAGCATAGACTATTTTAGTTAGTATTAGGGTAGCTTATGTCTGGCATCGCATTGGTAGTTTGATCGGAAACGCGCGAGTATGATTTAGTTGATGTTGAGTCGTTTGGAGCCTCATCGCACTGCAATAAAGTAATGGTGGAGTTTTTCTTCGGAAACCGCGTTTTAAACGGTTATTTGTCGGTGGCTGAAAGACGTATCTAAACTGAGTCTATTGCGTAAGACTTGTGACAAAAATGCCTCTCCAAACTAGCTAACCAGCTAGTAGCTACCTCGGAGCAGTTGACATTTAGGGTTTAGTTTTTTGGCACGTACCAGGACTTCAGGCCACATCACTAATGGCACCCAACGTGGGGTACCAAACGTTACAAATGGGAGGGTTCAGTTGTTTTTTGACTGCATACAGTGGAAAACAAAGCTCCAAGCATACAAATCTGTGATAAGACCTGTATTATGCTATGGGTATAAAACATGGACCCTAATCAAAGCATCCGCAAATATATTGAACACCTTTGAGCGACAGGTCTTGAGGTGAATAATCGGAGCGAAGCTAGAAGGGGACCAATGGTGAATTCGATACAACCATGAGCTGCTTGAAATTTTTGACGAGCTGGAGGTCTCAACGATTGTAAGACTGCGGAACTTGCAATGAGCTGGCCACATGAATCGTATGGACGAACAACGGATACCCATGAAGGTATTCGTTCAAAGAACTGAAGGGCGGAGACAAGTGGGGAAACTGGGGAAACGCTGGTCTGAATCGGTGGACGAAGACAGTTCATCGCTGCTTGGATGTCAAAATTGTAGGACGTGGTCAATTGATTAAGATAGTTGATGGCACTATTTGCAGAAAAGGAAGGCCCGAGAGGGCGCTATTTGCAGACAAATTAGTATATTAGAAGATACCCTCGAAAAGAACGCCAGGTAGGTGCCGGTTGTGCTTAAACGTGGGACCAGCTTGATCTGCTTTGACGAGATTGCAGTCGATTAATCCATGGAAGAGCTCTAATTTGTACATAAGCGACACTTACAATGTTTGGATACCCTGATGTAGTTTTCAAACAGTTGCCCTATATGCCAGTAGCCTATTCAAATCATAGCGCAAGAGGCTGGTGACTTACTCTCCACGACCCAGGTGATCACTCGACTTGACCATGTTGTACAAAAATTGGAAGCTTTGGCCCAACCTAGGCAACAGAAACCACCACAGTGGAGCTTAGAACACAAAACATGGGCATTTTCGCTCATATAACTGACGGGCTCACAACGCACTCTACCAGGTTCTGCCATGAATCAAATGGCCCCGGACTACCAATCGCGTATCAGTAATGTGATCTCACCGACAGCTGGACCATTGGCACCACCTGTGTGGGAAGGACTGCTGAATGAACCTTACCATATAAAGCCTATACATATACCGACCCAGGTGAGCAGTTGGAACTTACACTTCAGCGGAGAACCTGGCTCGTTATCTGTGGAAATATTTATCGCCAGAGTAGAGACTCTGGTGAACGAATTTTTGGCAGGCGACAAAACCTCGCTAGTGGTTATTTGCGTTCATTGTAACAAGGCCCGGCAGGGGAAGCCTACCGAAGGATCTTCACGACTCCAAGGACACTCTCTGGGCAGAATTTTCGGGGATTAACCAAGACGAATTTATTCAAGATAAGGTGCAGCCACAAATGAAACATTCTGGGGAGATAGTTGGCTCGTTCAAGGTAGATCTCCTATACCTCAAGGATCGGCTGTTGGCTCCACTCTCCCAGGGCAAGATATTCATTCTGCTGATACGAAACCTTCATCCAGTGATACGGAGACGCCTCTCCATCTTGACGTTCCCGACATAGCGTCTCTATCATGAATCATCAGTCAAATCAAAGCTGTGGAAGAGGACATTAACAAACGTCTCTTGAACACTTCGTGAACCACTCTCCGACGAGGAGCTACAGAGTTGGTAGTGGCTGCTTATTTAGACAATGAGTCGCCTGAGCTCACCAGTAATGGAGCTCATGTATTTTGCAAGCCAGAGCCAGAAATTGATCCACCTTTTGTAGAGGCAGTCGCTGACTCTATAGCCTACTGGAATTGTAGACAACCTGGACACCGATTATGTCCAGAAGGGCCATGGATTTTCTGCTATCGCTTTGGGAAGGCACATGCATATGTTCCAGATTTTTCAAACAATAAGCTGTGAAAGAACTTGCCGACGAATGCTCAGGCCAGCAAAATATATCTCAAAGCCAGTTTAGGGGGTGACACCTCAACATCAGCTCCCAAAGCACCTACCCAGAAACAAGCCAAACAGAGCCAGACTAGTGAACCAGCTCTGGCCATGGTATCTGACGATTACAATTCTCCCGAAGCTCCACCGCCGATGCAAAATATTATCGAAAGCGGTACGATCGTTATAGCTAATAATTCGAATGTTCCGTGGTATGAAAAACCGGATCATGTTCTTCTGAGCGATTGTCTGGCCGTTCAGGATACCAGGGGAAAGCGAGCAACTCATTGGATGTGTAACTTCTGGAGAGAAAGATGTTGCGTGCGATCAAGATAGACGGACGAATTTTCAAAAGATGACGTCCGCTCGTATATGTCAGTACATATTTTCTTAATAAACCACTACATATACTTAAAATTTTTCAATTTTTCATCAGGTAAAGAAGTAAAAACAAAAATTAAAAAACAAAAAAACAATAAAAAATTATCCAATAAGTTCAATAATACTTTACTGCATGAATATATTATTCTGTCCTTGTCTGTATACTGTACTCTGGCTTTTCATTTTATACCGCTGGAGTGGAGTTTACACGAATAGGAGAATACTTTTGCTTACTCTGACTGCTTGCATGCTGCGGTAGTGGGATATACAAAGGAGAGAATGAGAAACATAGTAAGTATTACTAAATATACAGCGCAATGCTTTTTGGTGCGGGCACGCCTTTTCTGTTGCTTCTTTATATTCACTCCCGTCCGAACCTCCCATAAGAAGTTTAGCTTCAAAAAAATTTTTTTTAAGCTACGCTTCTTATCTACATCTTTTGTAATTTAAAAATAAAATGTTCTTTCTAAATTAGATTTATTATTTTAATCCCATTTGGGTTGTCATCACTGGACCTCGACTAAGTGACTCCCCCTAACTCGAATGCTAGATCTACCACTGGGTAGTTATGCAAGCCGGGTAAGTCCATGGGCGCATCGGAAATTTTCTTCGCGTTTTGTTAACGTAAACTTTTAAACAATCAACAAAGCCCTGTTGAACATATCTGACAGTACCAGGTAAATTAAAGGAAGGATACAGTATGAATGTACTGTGTAGATAACTTCGGAATAAGTAAATTTTGCACCAGAAATTCCTCATGAAATGAACATTAAAATTAATGCGAGCATGCTCCTCCATCTCTTCTTAAAGTTGTCTGCACGATGGTTTGCGATATTATGGGAACAATTCAACACAATGTTGCAACCGCAAATATTACCGCAGCTGCAGACATTAATATTTGGGAGAGGATTACATATCCCGGGATGGCATACTGAGGCCGGCTGATGCTCCGTCACGATGTGGGTCTTTCGTTAGTCTCTGCCTATGCTGGGCCACCTCACACACAATTTACACAAAAAGGTAGGGAAGGGTCGAGGGGACTCATTACAAGAAATGAAAAAATATTATTTCTTACCACATAGTAATCATTTTTATTTAATCAATCATTCCCTGCAACACATGTTTCAGACACTGAAGATAACTCAAAGGAGTCGAAATGCATTTCCTCACACAACAAAGCAAGGCCCGATGGCTTTTCAAGAAAAAAGGGAACTGGCCTGCGGGAATCAAATAAACAAAAGAATTGCCTATTTTTATTTAATGGAAAAAAAACTGCAAGCCAATGAAATTAAAAAAAAATCAATCCATAAACCCTCTTTATTATTACCATAACTTCAAAAATTATTATTTGTAAGGACCATACCTGAACGTCATCAATAAAAAAAATCCATTAAAAAGGAAAAAAAAAATCGAATTTCAATTGATACATTAAAAATATTTCATTGGATAGAAAACTTAAAAATTATTCACCCCTTTTTGTGCTGTTCAGTGCTCTCTTTCTACAACAACCAAATAATATCTAAAAAAAACTAAATTACATTAACCTTTTTTATTCTTTCCACTTGTTTCATTAAACATTGTGCCTTATTCCACTATTTAATGTCTTAGAAATTCTGCAATATTCAATTTCAATTTTATATTATTTCTACTGCCTTCAATTTTGAAATACAAACAGTCTATGTGCCTTTTCTGTTCTTATATTATTTCAAACTTCAGACTGGTGTGAGTGTTGAAGTGATTGTGCAAATTATGATAATTGTTTGCTATTTCTGTGAACATTGTTTTAATCGTAATACCTTTGAAATTTGTGATTAAACACTAGATGTGACTTTGTGAATTACACTGTTTTATAATGCTTGTATGACGCTAGTCCACAAGAGCTTAGATTTTCACTTTAATTAAGCGAATGTTAACTGTCAATAAGCAGTTGGATATTAATCGTTGGATATTATTCGTTGGAATACTGATGGCTGTATGTTTTCCACAAAAAAAAAAAGATTTCAACTCATTCACGAATTCAATGTACTTAAAAAAAATTTTTACCGAGGTCAACTTTTTATTTGTCGATATTATCTTCAATTCCTCACTTTACTGCCGCTACCAACTGCATCCTAATCTAATGCAACTCCCCATCTCAAACAGATTGTAATTGAAGCTCATTACACTTCAATCCCGTTCCCTCTGTTGATCCTTCAAGCTTTCGTCAGATGCAATATTTCCAATTGCATATATGATGATTTGCATATAACAATGATGATACTCGTACTTAGCTATATGCAAATCATCATCCACTCAGAAATAATTGCATTTGACGAAACTAAAAAGACGAGCATCGTAAAGTGATTAGGAGATATAATTATCTTGCGATTGCTGTTCCATTGCAATGAATGAATGGGCACAAGAAGTACTATGAGAAAATATTGACCTTACGAGTGAAAAGAGGAAAGTTCAGTTTAGTTCATTAATGAAATAAAATACAATAGGAACAAATTGAAATTTATTTAAGGGAAAGGAAAAGTTATGATTTTTGTCAATAGGACTAATAGGGGAAACTACAAGTCGTGATAATAAGGGATGAAGGAAGGGAAAATAATTAAATATTACAGAATTAATCCAGTATTGACTATCTTGAAGACGATCTTGGAGACCAGCTGCATACACAGGAACACAAAGCTCCAAGTATAAAAATCTGTGATAAGACCCGTGTTATGCTATGGATGTGAAACATGGACCCTAACCCAAGCATCCACAAATATATTGAACGCCTTTGAGCGACGGCTCCTGAGGCGAATAATCGGAGCGAAGCTAGACGAGGACCAATGGGGAATTCGATACAACCATGAGCTGCATGAAATTTTTGACAACCCGGAGGTCTCAACGATTATAAGACTGCGGAAGCTGCAATGGGCTGGCTACATGAATCGTATGGACGAACAACGGATACCCACAAAGGTATTCGTTGGGAGAACTAAAGGCCGGAGACCAGTAGGAAAACCGAGCAAACGCTGGTCTGACTCGGTCGACCAAGACAGTTCATCGCTGCTCAGTTTTCGAAATTGGAGGACGCGGTCGATGGATCGAGACAGTTGGATGCGCTATTTGCAGGAAGCGAAGGCCCGAGAGGGGCTGTAGTGCTGAGGAGAAAATAGAATAAATTTATGCCCAAAGTATTTACAACTTGTTATTTATGAAGTTTGGTTCTAATCAACAAGAGAATGCCGACAACGGCCGGTGTTGCGGACGAAGTCTTTTGCTCGTCTAGGAATCCTAAACTCCAAGGTTCAAAATTAATAAGCTTTGAATTTTCGTTTGGATTCAACTTCAATAGCATGCATCTCAAAGTTCTTACAGATACAGTTTCAAATACATTTAACTTAGTTTATAATATTCTAGCACTGAAATCACGATGCTTTAGGTACTTGGATGCGAATATGAGTGCAAAACCCTTCGTTATTCATCTATTACCGACCTAAACGTATCACTCCACACCCACGTGTAGTTCTCATCTTCCATATTTGCCAACATTGTATGTTGCATCATGGGAACATAATGCGTTCCCACCATTGCCAGACGAAACGTCAGCACAATGCTTGCATGAAAACTGTACACACATCACCATCATCTTTCGCGGCACATGTAACTTTAGCTTAATGCATGCATGAAACTGTATGCGCATCACTATCATCTTTCGCGTAATCCCGAACACATGATGCGCCCTACCACTGACAAATACAGTCCGTGCATTACGCTTACATTGCATTGTCGATAGTGTAATACACTATGAGAGCGATATGCGCAAAAGAAAATGATGCAGAATCGCACATTCCACCGTCAGCACCATCGCTATCACTGTTGTCGAGATGATTGTAGAGCCTGCTGATTTTATTGGTAGCTTAGGTTGGGATGATTGTTGTTGGATCTTGACATCTATTACCCCCATTGAGCGGCCTGTTCAGCCTCTTTCAGTGTGCCAGGTAAGCTGTATCTTTGGGGAAGTGGAATAGGTTTTCTGGTTTGTAGGCGACAACGTGCATTCTTCGCCTTGCACGAAAGGTAGCCGACAAGCACCAGGTGATTGTAGAGTCTGCTGATTTTGTTGGTAGCTTGATATGATTATTGTCGGGTCTTAACAGGCCAATATTCACAATAACACATACGTACAATTTGTATCGTGTGCTAAATGAACTATAGGAGCGTGTAAAGATAACAGCGTTGGCAGAAAATATGTTTCATGCCCCTACTTTTAACACCAAGCGTTAAAAGCCCATAATGCACCACTGCATGAGCAATAAACTCATTATGCTGTTGATTTGCTTGAATTTACACTGCTAATAAAGCAAAAATTTTATTTTCTTTTACTACTGCATATCAATATCTTCTTCTTCTTAGCACTACAGCCCCTCTCGGGCCTTCGCTTCCTGCAAATAGCACCTCCAACGGTCTCGGCCCATTGATCACGTCCTCCGATTCTGAAATCCGAGCAGCGATGAACTGTTTTCGTCGACCGAGTCAGACCAACGTTTCCTTGGTTTCCCCACTGGCCTTCAGCATACAGTTCTCCCAACAAATACCTTCTTGGGTATTCGTTGTTCGTGCATACGATTCATGTGTCCAGCCCATTGCAGCTTCCGCAGTCTTACAATCGTTAAGACCTAAGGTTCGTCAAAAATTTCATACAGCTCATGGTTGTATCGAATTCGCCATTGGTTCCCTTGTAGCTTCGCTCCGATTATTCGTCTCAGGACCCGTCGCTCAAAGGCGTTCAATATATTTGTGGATGCTTGGGTTAGGGTCCATGTTTCACGCCCATAGAATAACACAGATCTTATCATAGATTTGTATACTTGGAGCTTTGTTTTTTTTCGTGTATGCAGCTGGTCTTCAAGATCGTCAATACTGAATAAAATATTTTATTTACGAACTGTATTCTTCGGCGCATTTCGTCTCTTTCATTGGCTGTTTTCGTTATTTCGGCGCCCAAATACACAAATTCGCTAACATTTTCGATACTATATTCGCCAAGTGTGATGTTTTGTCTATTTGAGGTATCTTTCCTTGACTGCGTCATGAGCTTTGTTTTATTTTCATTGATTTGTAGTCCTGTAGTCTCGCTTCGCTGTCGAGTTTCAAGAAAAGTTCTTTGGAAGTTGTTAATGACCCTGACAGAATGTTGCATAGGCCACTACTTGGCTTGACTTGTATAGTAATGTACCTCGCGTGTCGACAGGTAGCTTCCTTATGACGTACTCCAGAGCCAAATTGAGTAGCAACGAGGCCAGCCCATCTCCCTGCTTTAGTCCTATATTTGTGTCAAAGGTATCGGTGAGGTGGTTATGGATGCGGACTTGGGAGGTCGTCGAGGACATTGTCATTTTGGTGGACGGACTAACTTGGCTGGGATGCCAAAGCAAAGCATTATTTGGCACGGTACGTTACGATCAATACTGTCGTATGCTTGCTTAAAGTTAACGAAAATTTGGTGCACGTTTATGTTGGACTCCCAGCATTTCTCAAGTACCTGCTTGACTGTGAACAATTGGCCTTTTGTTGATCTACCTGCTCGACACGACCATGATACTCCCCAATAATACTGTTGGCGTATGCTCCGATTTTATTTTCTAAGATTTTAGAAAATATTTTGTACGTCGTACAAAGTAGTGATATGCCTCTATAGTTTTCGCACTGTAGCTTGTCACCTTTTTTGTAGATAGGGAATATAATTGGTTTGCTCCACTCCTTCGGCATATGTTCTTCTTGCCAAATGTACTGGATAACTTTGTGAATAGCTTGATGAACAATACTGCCATCATATTTGATGAGCTCCACTGGAATACCATCGATGCCCGGCGCTTTATAATTCTTTTGGGCTCTGATGATGGAACAAACTTCATCCAGAGTTAGTGGGGCCAATCAAAGCTCACCGGCAGACGTCTATAGGCTCCGATGTCGTTGAAATATGATGCCCATCTTTCCTTAATCTTGGTTTCATCAGCGATGATATTGCCAATTTCATCACGACAGAGCGTTGTTTTGGGCTGATAACCACGTTTCAGACTTTTCACTACTTTGTATGCTTTTCTTGTGTTGTTGCTCGCTAAACTTACACCTACACTTCTCAATTGATCGTCATAGTATTTTCTTTTCTTAATCCTTATATCTTATTCGCTATTCTTCTGAGATGCTCATAGTGTGCTCTCTTCGCCCTGGTTTTCCTGCCCACATATTCTTATTAATTCCTCAACTTGTCATTCTTGTGCCCTTATGTTAAAACTACTCTAACCACCCTCAGATTTAGATATCATAAAATTTAAAAAATTGCAATGTGGCCATTACGACACATCATAAATTCACATGTGATGATGTTTACGTAACACGGTTCCATGAGTTCAAATAAAATAAACGAGACCAGTTTCACCTGAATAAAACATAAATCATCTTTAAATAAATTAAACTTCACTTCTTTCGAATAATGAATGTCTTACTTATCTGATCATTCCTTCTTGCCAATTTAAAGATGGAAAAAATCCAACTCTTTTGTATGAATTGTAAGTGTAATAAAATTTTTGTATAGTTTTTGATCAAGACATCAATTTTACATCATTCAATTTAAAGGTATGAACCAGCATCTATAAATCGAATTTAACAACTTTATAAAGTTCAACAGCAACTTTTCATGTTGGATTTATAACAATAAAAAAAATTTCGACAGGTTTAATTTAGGTCTGTAGATGTGACCATATTTCATACTCGTAGCTGTAGGCCTTGAAAGGATGATTTGTTTGAATGTAATTCAAATAGGTTAATTTTTAATTGGTGGGAATAATAGCAAGAGAAACTTAAGCTCCTTTGCTCGAAAGTAGAAATTTTGATCCTGAAGATTTTTATTTAAGTATTTTTTCTGTTTTTAACGAGGAGAGAAGCTGACTCTCGTAATAATAATTAATATTTCTGGTACTCAACATGCAAATAAACATTTTGAACAGTGTATATTCCAAATAGTCTCTAAATTCGCTCACAATAATCAATCATAAATATCAACTTGAACCGAAATTCCATAGATTTCATTTTCATTGTAATATCTCGATCAAATGAAGGTCAACTAATTATTCAATTACTCGCGACGTCCGCACAGTACTTAGACTTTAATTTAAGTATCAAATCTGTTCGCAGTCAAATCAAATTAATGAACGGTAGCAGAAATCGTGAATATTTATTGTACGATTTTAATGAGACTGTGATTAATCAGAACTATGTAATGGCACTCAAATTGATTGTAGTGATCAGCATCCATTCATAGTCGAATTGAAAAGACTTTGGAAAAATGACGCCAATGACACAGAACTTGATTGCTGGATTTGCCGCTTAATATGCAGAACGTGAGAAGATTTATCTTTTACGAGTATGGTATAATAATCGGAAAGATACTTACAGAAAGGAGAGAGCACGAACCGACTACATAGGTGTCCTATTCATTTATTTAAGGCAAATCAGGTCATTATTATGGAAATTTATTAAAAATTAAAAAAAAAAAAAAAAACTACCTCTACTAATGGTTTTACAACGACCATAGACCACTACCTCCTCAAGCCTGCATTCTTTGTGGCATGATCGTTGCGTTTTTGCAATGAAGGCTACACTCAAACTATGATGCATTACCAGCATCTTTTGTTTCGGGCGTTATTATTTAGATATCCAAATCAAACAATTGGATAAAAAAAACCATTAAATTTTTTCCCGCCGACATGGGAGTGGATGAATCGCATTTAACACATGATTCGACATATTATTAAGTACGTTTCACATATCCAAGCCTCTTAACAGTTTTTTGTTGTTAATATTTGAAGATATCTTTCATGCACGGGTCAGTTTTAATTCATCTCCACTTTTAAATTTAAACGCACACGAACAAGAAATCTGATGGATCTTTCAAAGTTTATTTCCGACTTTGAATATTACTCATCCATTATTAATCTGACCAAATTAATAATTAAAAGCTATTTTAATAATGACTACAGAATGGTGAGACCTAAAATGGATTTTGATTCATGCATTCCCACGAAATTCACAGTCAAGGTCTGATTTCAACGATTGTTTACTCTTCTGATTAAGATAATTATCAGCAATTTTTTCAAGAGCTTGTTTTTTGATACTCTTAAGTGGTGTTATTTAAACGTCTTGTTTACAAGTATCGTTGTCCTTGATACGGATTATCACAGCTTAAAATACTTAGGAGGAATACATTTTTCGCTTGAAAATTTCAAGAGGAAAACGATTGTTTGAAAAAAAAGTACACTGATAACTTAGAATACATGCAAAGTTATCAATAGTTGGATTCTAATGTAAAAACACATCAAAGACCCTTAAAATTGATTTCTGATTAGAATTTTATTTGAAGTTTGGGCTTGTATATGGAATTAATTTAACAACTTGCAATTGCAAACAACAATATGATTTAATAATACTGTGTTATGGTTCGCGGGCGATAAGTTTAATGTTCCGGGAAAGTGATAACGTACTGTCAATAAATGAAGTTTAAAGAGTTTATTTGCAAAGAATGCACAATAATGTATTTCCCTATTTTACAAATCGCTTTTTTATTTACTTCTACTATTCAATCTATTTCTCGTATTCGTTCTGACAAGAACTACCTGGGATATTCGAGAAATTCTGAATACCGGCAGTGACGTTACTTGCTGACTTTCAGATATTGATCATAGATCTACTTGGTCCATTCTTGGGCTTTCGAGTACATGCTTTTAACGTCAATGGTTTACTTTTCTTGGTTGCTTCTCTTCAATCAATATGGATCATGATGTAATTAACAGTTGCGACAACAATTGCGACAGTAGCTCGCAGAATTGTGTGGACATGTAACACTGCTCCCACCTCAGTTCTTTTCGCCTCGAAAAGATATGTCGCCAGTTGTAGTTGTCTCCCTGGATGTAACATGGGGCAAGACGGTCCAGGTGCGCGATTTTCATTTTATTTCTCGGCTTACGGTGTTTCTGTATGCGATATACGACGTCGTTGATTCGCTTTGTAACTCGGTATGGTCCCTCCCAACTATGCTGCAAATCGAGAGACCTACCCTTTCACCTTTGTGGGTTATATAGCCACACCAAGTCATCTTGCTGGAAGCCAGTAGAATTTGCCTTTAGATCATACCTGGTGTTCATGTGGTCAGTAGCCGATTCGAGGTTTTTCCACCCTATCCAATATATCTGGTTCAACCGTTGCCTTAGCTCACTTGCATATTCCGAGATCGTTTGGGGTTTCTCTGGGAGTCTTCCGAGCTTTATATCAGCCGGCAGACGAATTGTCTTAAAAAAAAATGACTTCGCACGTCGATGCATGCTCGGCAGCACAATACGCCATCAACAATAATGGGATGTACCGGTCCCTGTCCCTTTGGTTCTCGTCAACCATCGTGGCCAGGTGTTTATTGAGTGTGTCGTTGAAACGGATTGGGGATACAACGGTATTGTCCTCGTTTTCCATATTTCCAGCAGATTGCACATTTCCCCAAAAACTAGGGACTCAAATTTTCGGCCTTGATCCGAATGTGGTTCACAAGGTACGCTATACCCAATTTCTCGGTTAACTGATTGAGACACTTAGCTATTTTAGGAAAGCCTTTGATGAATCTTCGATTGCAAGTCGCTAGACCCAGAAAACTTTGTAATTGGCGCTTGTCGTTTGGTGTTGGCCAGCTTTTCACGGCTTCAATTTTCTCAGGGTCTGTTTTGACCCCTTTTGTTGATACAACGTTTCCCAGATATTTTACGTCAGCTGTAAAAAGGGCACACTTGTCGGGACTAAGTTTCAGTTTCACCAATTGCAATCGGGAGAACACCAATTCTAAGTTCCGCACATGCTCTTCGAACGTTCTCCCGATAATAATGATGTCATCTAGGCACACCATGCAGGTTTTCCAGGTAAGGTCTCGTAGTACGTATTCCATCAGGCGTTCAAAGGAGGCTGGAGCATTGCAAAGCCCAAATGGCATCACCAGAAATCGCCACAATCCGGTCCCAACTGAAAATGTGGTCTCCTCTCGGCCCTTTTTGTCGATATCTACCTGCAAGTAGCCACTCTTGAAATCGAGTGTAGAAAACCATTTTGCATCGGTTAAAGTCTCCATGATGCCATCGATGCGTGGAAGCGGGTAACTATCTTTCTTAGTGACGTCATTAAGCTGTCTATAGTCGACACAAAAACGAGTGCTACCGTTCTTTTTCTTTACTAGAACTACTGGCGCGGCTCATGGACTGACTGAAAGCTATTGGTTTTCCATGTCTAAGATCAATGCGTTCACTTTTCCTCGTTTGGCTATAGGAAGATGTCCCGGTGCTTGTCGAATCAGCTTGACTCCCTGTGCATCTTTGAAGTGAGTTTCCATGCTCGTTCGGCCTTGGTCATCCGGGCTTGTTGAGAAGATATCACTGTACTTGGTAACCTGATCAGAGGCTTGCTTGAATAGCTGCACTGTCAGTTTGGTCTGCTTCAATATTGCAGACATGAATTCCTGGGCTTTGTCTATGTCTTGCCTCCTTTTCCAATGATGGTCGTGAGTGGCTTCCAAAGAGGTGATGGTGGAAACGAGCTGGCAGCTGCCGATGTCTTCTCCCGCTTTGATGCTTGTGGTTGAGTCTGCGGTATTAAGGACTCTAACCGGCGCGTATCCGTACCTTAGAGATCTTACAAGGCTTCGTCCTATAATCAAACTGCGTAATACTGACGCCTTCATTGGCTCTATCAGATAAGGTTGGTGGTTTCCAGGATCACCATCATGCTTGGCGCGTACAATGCTCTCGGAAAATTTCGGTACATCAGTGCCGGCACACACCAACACATTCGTCTTGGGAGTTTGGACGCTGGGATCCTCCATCAATCATTGACATTCCACCATCTCAATACCCGTTTGCCCAAATCCAATGTGATTCCATGTGGTCTGAGAAAATCCATTGCGAGAATGCAGTCATCCATAATGTTCGCGACTAGAAAATTATGTCGGAACGCAAGGTCTCCCAACTGTATCCGGAGGTTGACCTCTCCATGGACAGGTGCAGCGTCTCCCGTAGCTGTTCGTAGTGAGAGGATCCCGCTCTTGTGAAGTAGTTGTTGCCTTACAAGGTCTGGTCGGATAATCGATTGGCTTGCACAGGTGTCAATTATTATGGTCAGCTTGACCCGGAAGGCATAAGTCCGCTTCTCCACGATGTAGTCTTGACGCGGTGATCGTAGTGCTGGGGACGGTGATCCTTCTAGCCAACCTCTGCCCCACGAAGTTGGCTCTTACATGTTTCCAGACCCTACAGTTTGAAGGGCTTCCATTCTGGGCGCCTGAATCGGCCTGGATTTCTTCCAAGCTGCACACTCTGGACAATTGCTCGGTTTCCTTCGCTTCTTGCAGTCTCTTTGCAGGTGCTGAATTTCCACGCCCACGCGCTCACGCTTGCACTCGTCTGCCACTACCTTGCGAACCCGGGCAGTAGTACGAGTTCCATTTTTTGCTGCCTCAAAGTTCAGACAATAAGCCAATGCGTTCTTAACCGTTTGCTTTTGAGCTAAACGCACGGTTTGTTGCAACTCCTGATCCTTTAATGCGCCGATGAATGCCTCTGTTGATGCGTCATCTCGGTGTTCTGGGTCGTAGGTTGGGTAGGCCAAAAGTGCCAGTCACTCAATGTCTTGGGTTAGCTGCTGTAGGGTTTCGCCGGACTTCTGCATCCGATGCCGTAGTTGTGACCGATAAATTTGCTTCAGATGATCGTTTCCGTAACGCATATCAAGCGCACTCATTGTAGAAGCCAAGTTTGAGTGCAACTCAATAGTCTGCAATAGCTCGGCAGCTGGGCCTCTTAGAGCAAGAATGCAGCTGTTCGTTCCTGTTCATTCCAGTGATTTGTCCTAGCGGGGGCTTCAAACTGGGTTTTGCAAATACTCTAGACCGTTTGCCCGTCGAATATTAGTGCTTTCACATTTCTTGATGTGCTTTGCGCTGCGGTT
Organism: Odontomyia ornata; assembly: GCA_963969285.1. Lineage (NCBI taxonomy): Eukaryota > Metazoa > Arthropoda > Insecta > Diptera > Stratiomyidae > Odontomyia > Odontomyia ornata. The sequence continues at coordinate 33,519,949 of OZ017742.1, read as the reverse complement.
GTAAGCGGGGTTGGTGAGGTGGTTACTACCGCCTTCGTTGCTTCCAATTCCTTTTTCATTTTGTCTGTCTCATAGTTCATTCTGTCGTCAACCTGGCTGACCTTCTCCTCGACCTGGTAAACCTTTTCCTCGACACATTTAATTTGGTTGGTCAAACGAACCGCTTTTATTTCGGTTGACTATTTTTGCAAATCTTACTTCAAATCAGTTGACTGTTTCTCCAGCTTCTGTGTGATGTCTGCCTGATGCTTGTTGGTCCAACTTCTGGTCTAGCTTTGATGATTGTTCATTTAGCTTCGCTGTTCGTTCATTTCAATTAGCTTCGCAGAGCTTTGATGATTGTTCATTTAGCTTCGCTGTTCGGCTATTTAGCTTCGCAGTTAAACTAGATGACTGTTCATTTAACTTCACAGTTAAACTGGATGACTGTTCATTTAGCTGCTCTTGCTGCATCAGCATCAACATTTATATCAGTGCATTTTCCGGTTCCTTTGATTTTTTTGTTTCTGCTATTTTTCCCACCAGTTTCCATATTAAATTTCAGTATTGTGCACTTTAAAAATGTTTAAAAGATTTCACTTTTTAAGTTTTCTTTCTCACTTCTGACAGCACTGTCGCGTGTTATGGTTTGCGGCCGATAAGCGTCTTTTAAATTAAATTAAAAGAGTTTATTTACTAAGAATGCACAATCATAAATTCAACTTTTTTACAAATCGCATTTAAATTTAATTTTCACTGTCTATCAACTTATCAATCAATATCGCCTTTAATTCACACTCCACTCTTATCGCAGTTTTTACTATTATCCTTACTCATTCATTCAGCTCGACTTTATATACGGTCTCTAGTCATTCAATCAATTTCCTGTATATTGGCGAATGTTCTGACGAGAACTACCTGGAATATTCGAGCAATTCTGCATACACGTATTGACGTCACTTTCAGATATTGATCATGGATTTACTTGGTCCATTCTTGTGCTTTCGAGTACATTCGTTTATAGATCATGATGTTATTTATAGTTGCGACAACAATTGCGACAGTAGCTCACAGAATTGTTTGGACATGTCACAGTATCTTGAATTAAAGGTGATTATTTGGGAGTTTGTATATTCCAGAACTTGTACTTTACAGTACACTATTCGGATGAGGTAATTGAAAAGAAGATCAACTTCTTATTGTTTTAGTACTATAGTGCTTTTATTTTCCAGAACGATTTCCTGTTGACATTGTGGTGTAAGTTTTGAGCCTTCACATTTTTTTTAACGTAAATTACTCTTCCTATGTCATAGTTCTTGAGCGGTCGTCTCGATTTGTTATGAAATTCTAGGTCCTTTTGTTGTTTTCGTGTTAGTTGTTTTATATTAGAGAGCCGCGTTGTTTCGGATTCCTCCGGGTTCAGTCTTGAGTTTCTCTCAAAAAAAAGGTCAACTGATTTTTTGTTTGTGGTCGAATGAATAGTGAAACTATATTCATTGAAGGCTCTGACAAGAAGATCTTGAAAAGTTCGAGCAATACCATTCTTTTTCAAGCATTTCATGATTTCAATAAGAGTTAAGTGAAATCGGGCAACTTGTCCGTTCACATCACTCTTATATGGAGGTGTTGTATAATATAATTTTTAACTCGTCTTCCATCATTGATTTCAGTGTGACGGATTGCAACGCACCTTCGTTTTCAATGATGACATTTTCGGGAATACAGAAAAAGAACAAAAAGCCTCTTGACGGTTCTTTAATACCCTCGACCGATTTGGATGGGACTATTTTTACCTGAGCAATCTTCGTGAATTTGTCCGCGGCCGTGAGAACACAATGATTTTCTGTAGAAAAGAGAGTAGTTGGGTATAGGAGTAGGGTTGAAATGGGGGTTAGCGGGGTGTTTGCCATATTTGTTTTCTTTACAGACAACGCACCAATTTACCAGGCTTTTAGTTTTGGAGGATATCTTGGGAAAATAGAACTGTTCAAGCAGGTAGAGCCTATTCTCTTCAGCATTACGATAAGCTCTGCGATGTGTTTGCAGAATCCTACTCTCTAGCTCAATTTCGCTTGTTATGTCCTCAACAACCCTTTGATTGAATCTTATCTAGTAGTTTTGGAAGTGAATAAGATATACCTCCTGAACCTTACTCATTAATTCCTCTTCGGTATTGATAGTATTTGGGTTAAGATATAATCCAGTTCATTGTAGTTACTTTTGATGAAGACATGTATGGTATAGTTTTTGAAAAGTTTGAGAGTCTGATAGCTATCCTTGTCAACTATATTGAAGACTAACTGATTTCTGATCGCATTAAGTGGCCCTTCAAAAGTCGGGCTTAAGTTGTGAGACAAGCTTTCGTAACTGTGTTCTGTTTGAGTCATAGAGTGAGTGCCAGCTATCTGGGTTGGTCTTGAAAGGGAATCCGCTACTATGTGACTTTTGCCTAGTTTGTAGTGCAATTCATAGTTGTATTCTTCTAGGGTCCCTTTCTATCTCTTCATTTTTGAGTTAAAGGTTTTACTTGAGAGAGCATAAGCCAAGGGCTGATGATCAGTAAACATATTGACTTTGCAGGACCCGTAGAGAAAATTATTTAGAGAATTGAGTGCCCAGATGATAGCAAGCATCTCTTTCTCATTTGTAGCGTAATTATCTTCTGCACTGTTAAGTGTTCTCGACAAAAATGTTTTAAATCTTCCATCCTGTGACAGTACAGTGCCAACTGCGTAGTTTGAGGCATCAATAGTTAGCTCAATCTCTTTTTCGAAATTCAGATGCCTCAGCACAATTTCATCAGATGCAAGAGATCTTTTAATTTTTAGGTCTTTTTAAAATTTTTTTTTACAAAGACCTACTAGTTTCGCGACCTGTCTGTCCGTCTGTCCGTGCGTCACAGCTAATTTCCTCAGAAACTATAGAAGCTAGAATGCTCAAACTTTGTGAAAAGGTCAGAAGTGATGGTCTCTCAAAATTTTAGGTCTTACCAAAAATTTTAAAAAATTTGAAGGGGTCCCCCCTAATAACGTAGTAGTAGTCGAGTAGGATATCTAATGAAAGGTCTTGATTAGAGCTTTTAGAACCTGAAATAAAAAAATCATTTTATGAGTTAGGGGGTCCAGGGGAAGGCAAAATGTACCAAAAATTTGTGTAAACACAACCCCCCTCCCTCCCTCGCGATTGGACACCTTTGAGCCGAAAAATCTGAAAGTAATCACGAACTGTGCATCTTTTGGATAAATTTGAACGATTTCATAACCAAGTATTGGATGAATAATTCATGTTATCGATTCACGCTATTAGAAAAATTGTTTCTAACCCTAGGATGTTTACAAAGACCTTTTGGTAGGAGCACTCTCCTGCTTATTCAACTTGTTTTGAATGTATCCGAAGCTGCATCATTGAGATGTATTAATTTGTTTTTTGAAAGAATTTCAAACATTCGTCCCTCTTCCCCTCTCAGAAGGGATGCCAGGGGATTAGCCGATCGAGCGTAATCTCGAATAAAGGGGCGATAATACCCTGATATACCAAGGAATGATCTTAAGTCCTTAAATTTTTTGGAGGATTCATTTCCATATGACTTGGACCTTCCTTCTGGATTACTTTTAATCCCATCTTTTCCGATGATACAAGGTGCTTTCCAAAATAAACGAGACTGAGCTAAAATAGAAATGACAGGAGCTTTGTTCAGATAAATTCAAGTTTATTTATTCAAAAAAGTCTCCTTCAGCCTCCAGACACTGTTCAGCGCAATCCAAATGCTTTTCGAAAGTGTATTTCAGGTCATTGACCGGAATGTCCTTCAGGATGTCGTTACAAGCCTTTTGGATGCCCTCTAAGAATGCAAAGCGTTGTCTTTTCATGACCAATTGCAATTTTCAGAATAGGTAGAAGTCACAGGGAGCCCTATCAGGCAAATACGGTGAGTGATTGATGTTTAAAATGCGATTTCTAGTGAAAAAATCAGTCTTTCGAATGTTGAATTCTAAGCAATTTATGGTCATCAGTTAACTTGTGCGGAACAAAAGGTGCACAGACCTTTCGTCAGCCCATATTATCGGTTAAAATGCGATAAATCGATGGTTTGAAGATATTCAGCTCCGATTCCATGAATTTCAACGATGATTTCGGCTCGTTTTTGATAAATTTACGCACAATTTCGACGGTGTTTTCGGTGATCACTGATTTTGCGCGGCCCAACCTCCCAACTATCTCTAAAACATGTAAACCGCTCATGAACTTTGGCTCGAGATGGACAATCATCACCATAAACTTTTTTCATTAATTCAAATTTTTCGGTAAATGTTTTATCGATTTTAAAACGAAATTTGATCTTAGCTCTTTGTTCGAAACTCATTTTTGTACCGATGACACAAACATACTGTCACTTTAGACGCAATAACTTCGCTTCAACTGAACCGAATGTCACCAAACTTTCACTGGAAGTCAAGGAGGGGTGTAACTTTCCAACGCATTATCTCATTCACAAACGGCGGTGATGAACGTCTCGTTTATTTTGGAAAGCACCTTGTATTAGATACTTATGCGACCATATTTACGTAGTTAAGCCTATTATTCTCGATGCGTACTCGATGTTTAGGAAAAATATCAGGGTTTCCTTCTAGGAAGTATAAGATGACCATTGTAATCGATCTTATCGCGCCGAAAGTTTATTTACTTCTGTTCTATTAGTTTTAGCCATGTCATTCACTCCAAACTAGATGCTTATTGCAATATTTTTTTGAATGAAGGGAGGTGTACATTTAGGATCCCTGCTTACCACTGAATTTTAATATTTGATAATAAGCTATAGAATAATATGGAGTTTAATGATAGGCAAAGTGACCTGTTGACACCCCTTCAAAATCTCTTTACGTTTACGTAAACAAATATTTACGTGCTAGTTTTTCTAATCAGTTTCTTAATAACCATCAGTATTTTATAGACTAAAAAGATTGTGTTTGGTTACCAAGCCTTAGAAAATTTCACAATAGTATGCAATCGAGATAGTTTGAGGCGCTATTTGCAGGAAGCGGAGGCCCGAGAGGGGCTGTAGTGCTACGAAGAAGAAAAAGGAAGTACAAAGTACCGGTATTTCAAAAAAAAAGTCGAGTATAATTGATGTTAACAAAAGATGCTTGAGTTAGAGTGAAGAAGTCACTGGCATTCAGTTTAAGTACGCTCCTTTCCCTGCATCTTGTATAATATTATTCGTAGTATCCTTCCACACACTCGGTAAGTAAATTCATCAGGATGTACAACGTGAAGGGTTTGAGATGTTTTAATATTAGCTCTTGTCTTCAATAGGTATGCAGAAGAGTTTGAGAAGTTGAATCGGATCCATTCTATCCTTTAGATCAATGAGGTATTGGTGAACGGAAGTCCATTGACTGTAATCCAATTTGACCTGCTTTTGTCCAGTGTATTGGTGTTGTGAATGCGCAAACGTGCCGCTTCATGCCTTCACCAGCCAGTGGCATCAATACTAGAAGTATTAGCAGCTTTCCGCTTTACGTTAATTTGCATGATAAGAATTGTTAAATTGCGATCAAGCCGTGTTACCCTTACCACATATAGCAGGTATGCGGTGGAGGTGAAAAGACGGGAGGGGCATATATCGCACAATCAAGAATGAGTCAGGCCGGCAGGAAGAAGAAGAAGGAAAAGACAGTAACAAAAAGTATCTCACGAGCGAGTGTAAATGAGCCAGGTAAAAGCTCCAGAAAGGAGAATGGTACAAAAATAAAAAGAAGAAGAAGGAAATGACAGCAGCTCGTGAGCGGGCCAGGTGAATGCTCCAGAGAGAGTCTGCTTCCCCTATGAGAATAATGTTAATTGGCTCTCCCATTTTACGTGCAAATGAGGCGAGACGGGGAGGTAGAGTTTCCGTGAAATGGGAGCTCACGTGTTCGCATATTCTGCAGATTTTGGGGAAAATTGGAACAAGAGTTCCGGATATAAACACTTTGTTGAGTACTGGCTGTTTAGTTTGTGTTTTGAGTCTGCTAGGGAGCGTGCTGCTACCCAATTGCAAACTGTTCTTTCAACGCGCAAGTAATTATACGATATCCGCGATTCAAGTTCCTGCATCTGTCAGACTGGGGTGTTGTGAAAAAGAAAATTTGAATGGTAAGGGATGAGGTGCTGGCTTGAGCCATGATCCTCAACCAGCCTTTTGACGTTCACGCCATGGGGCTACCCCACACTAAAGAATTTCAATTTCGCAGGCCGCACCACTCAGCGAGCTCACTGACCAGCAGTGCATCAGTCCGAGAAATCAGGACCATCCACTGTCTGCGAGCGTACTGCTACCCAATCAAGATATGAGTCCATCATCAAGCGAAGAAGCACTTGCTGAGAATTCCATGGCATGGAAATTGATACCATCAAAACTGAACTAATTGTATCAGTATAAATTAAATTAAATATTTATGTTAAACTTAAAACTGGGTGTTTTGTTGACAATGTGTTAGGGGATCGGTAAGAGTTTTTTTTACAGGAGTACGGAAGAGTGTGCAGGATAAATATAAGCGCGGGGCTCCCCGGAAGAGGCCGGTAGGTCCTTGCATATGTGATAACTTCGGAAAATTATGTTTGCATGAAATTTTAGAGTGTCGAATCCAAATGTAACTTTACTTTTATGGAAACTAGTGTATCGTTCAACAAGAGGGGTTTCCAAGCTACTATGATTAAAAGTCTCATAGATTTGCTGCTTCTTTCGATTTTTTTTAGTTTCTTCTCTTTCTTGATCACTTTCCTGGCTAAGTAACTTTATAAAAAATTCTGATTTGTTATTTCCCGCTTCTGACTAGCTGGAAAATTTACTGGATCTGCTCCGATTGTTCTACTTCACCAGTATGCATTACATCACCATACGAGGGGTGACAATTAAGTAATTAGACTGATTCCATGAAAACCGTATATTTAAAAATTATTCTACAACTCTGCCATCCCCTTCAAAATAGTCCCCTTGGGCAGCAACATTTCTGGAACGCTTCCACCAGGATGTCCGAAAGTACCCTCATCACGGTCGCCTGGATGCCCGTAATCGACTCAAAATGGGTTCCTTTGACCACCGATTTTGTGTTAGGGAACAGAAAAGTCACAGTGTGACATATCGGGCAAATAAGGTGGCTATTGCAACACAGCGATCCCTTTAGTGGCCAAATACTGGGACACGCTTAGGGTGGTGCGGCACGGTGCGTTATCATATAAAAGGATCCAGTTACGAACGATGTCTGGGCGTACCCGGTTGACTCGTTTTCGCAATCTTTTGAGAACTTAGCGATATTAGGCTTGGTTTACGCTTTGCCCCGATGGAACAAATTCTTTGTGAAAGATTTCACGGTTATCGAAAAAGGCAATAATCATCATTTTCACCTTCGACTTGCTCATGCGAGTTTTTTTCGGGTGGAGGGTGTGCGGAGACAACCATTGTGAGCTTCGGCGTTTGGTTTCCGGGTCGTATTGGAAAAGCTAGCTCTCATCGCCTGTAATAACTCGATCAAGCAGTGTCGGATCGTTTTTCATTTGTTCCAAAAAGTCTCCTGCGACGGTCACTCGATGCTGCTTTCGCTCCTTCTCCTTTCAATCCTCGGATAGGTTCTTGGGAACCATCTTCGCGCACAACTTTTTCATCCCAAAATCGTCGGTTAAAATTTAACTTTTTCATCCCAAAATCGTCGGTTAAAATTTGTCTGACTGTTTCACGGCTCATACCCAGTTCCAAGGCCAACAGTCGAACTATTAAACGCCAATTTTCACAGATTAGGGCGTGCACACGCTGCGCATTCGCATCAGTCAGCACCTCGACTGGTCTCCCGCTCCGCGCCTCGTCTTCCACGCTTTCACACCCCTCCTTAAACTCTTTATGCCATCGAAACAACTGGGCACGACTTCGAGCGCTATCACCATGCACTTTGACAATTTTAGCGTACGTTCCCATACCTGTTTCGCCCAATCTGGTGCAAAATTTTATCGCGACGCGTTGTTCTTGATTTCGTTTCTCCACTTTCGTGACGAGCACCACCAACACACGTCTACTCAAGACGACAAAGCAGGTGCACTAAACAAACACGAAAAATGGTAAATATATCAATGCAGAGGGGAAGGCAATTTCAAGGTCGCAGGTTTATCACAAGCGCGGCTATAAAATTAGTCGCATTACTTAATTGTCACACCTCGTGTATTACACCAGCGTGGCTTACTTCTCTGAATTTGTGAATAGAGGAGGGAGCTAAGCTCAATATGTGTAGATAATTCTATGAGGAAACATGTTGAACCCTTTGATGCTATTGTGTTGCTTACTGTGATGATTCAAATTGAAGATAAGAAAGTGTAATGGGGTTAAGACTTAAATGGCCAAGCTTATAAGATTAAAAGTAACTAACAGTTCTGATATTTTACTCCATATGTTCCTTAGACTTTTTTCTAGATTTGGGCTACAATAGACTAGCCATAGGCTGATTAGCTATATGTTTATCTGTAAAATTATCTTGAGCTGTTCCTTTGGATGATAAAGCAATCTGTTCTGCTGATAGGATATCTGTTTAGCTAAGAAGCGGTCTGTTCAGATGTCAGTTTATCTAAAGAGCTGTTTATTCAGCTACTTGTTAAGCCAATAAGAACTCGCATAGTTGTGCTTTTGGCTGATAAATTAACCCATGTCCTACCTTTCATTCGGTTGATTTATATGTTACATGCTGGATATTTACTTATAAGAAGATATATTTCTTATTTTACATACAGTCACAGTCAGCATTTTTATTCTTTACTCAAATCTCACGACTTAGTTGAAGTAAGTAAGTAAGTAAACTTTATTGAGTCTTTTTATAACTTGACATTGCAGAGTATGCTTAATGACTATGTGACATTTGACAGTATATGGATGTCAAATAAACTTTGACGGTTAGAAAATATGTATACCTATTTTACATCAGTGTTTTTAAGATATATAGACTTTGCCATTTGCTCATATGGCTTACGACATGAGTAGTTTGACAAATAAATACGTTAAAACTTAATCTAAATCTAACCCTAATATAACTTAAATCTATTCCTACATCTAACCTAAAACTATAAGCAGCTTAGTACAGCACTCGAATTTATTTACATTTATGTATATTTATCTTGTGGTTTTATTTTATTACACTTATGTTCTAACTAAATTTGCAAGTATTTTGTTTAACCACGGTATGTGTTCGGTTCAGATGAAACGTAAAACGCCGGTTTATTGGTGGTTACGGAATCAATGGGATCGTGGTGGTATTGGTCAAGGATTTTAAAGGGACATAGGTAGTAGGGATTATTATTTGCGGTGGTAGGCTCGAAAAGTGCGCGAATACATTGAAGGGGGTGCTCCCGCCACTTCTCTAGGCGTTTTTTAGACATTGCCAACATGTAATGGAGAATCGGTTCTATCTCCGTATCTTCGTAAAGGATAGAATTCCTGTAGTACTTCTTATTAGGCCGTCTGTATTTGGATAAGCATTTCCGAAGGATCTTCCTCTCGAAGATTTGGATTTCTTCGGCCGCAGTAGGCGAGATTGTTAGCCATGCCGGAAACGCGTAGGTAATGATCAGCCTAATAAGAGTTTTGTACATTAACACCTTAACTTTTGGGCAGACTGATTTCGAAGAAAGGAGAGACGAAATAATTGCGGACGCTGCTTTCGCTTTATTGAGAATTTTCCTTGCGTGTCTATTCACCTTAAGTCGGTTGTTAAAATGGACTCCAAGGTATTTGGTATTTTCCTTGAGAGGGATGATTTCACCAGCAATATGTGCTTGCACATTCCTACTTTGAGACACGGCAAGACGGTGCCCTCTCCCGCTGGCATTTCTGAAGCAGATCAGTTCCGATTTGCTGGCATTTATTTCGAGCCCCCAGTACTTCAGATATTGAAAGATGTTGAGGACAGAGCGCTGCAGCTTTATTTGGGCCATCTCTGGGAGGCAATGGGTGACCGTGAGGAGGATATCGTCTGCATACATTGCTATATCGATAGTCGAGCAGTTTGGACGTGGGATATCATGAAGGAAAAAGTTGAACATGGCGGGACCGAGGATAGAGCCTTGTGGGACTCCCGAGTTGATAGGGATAGGATTTGAAATGAGGTTCCCCAGTTTAATTTGGGATGTTCTTTCCGAAAGGAAGCTGTATAGGATTCTGAGGACTGCAACCTGACAGGATGCCATTTTCAATTTGTATTTGAGCCCGTTAATCCAAACTGAGTCGAACGCTTTTTTCAGGTCCAGAGCACAGGACACTGTGCACTCTTTCCGCCGAAGATTGCGGGTGACTCTATTGTGCAATAGCATTATTGCATGCTCCGTGGATCGTTCACGTTCAAACCCAAACTGAAAATCGGGGATCAAGGGACTAGTAAATTCGTTCAAGTTTCGCAGAATAACTTTTTCAAGGGGTTTACCCATGTTAGGCAAAAGGGAAATTGGCCGGAAATTATTAATGCTACCTTCGCAGCCTGGTTTTGGTATTGGTATTAATTTGCTAACTTTCCAAGGTTTTGGAAAGTATCCATTATTAATACAATTATTGTATAATATCGTCAAGAAGGAGGAGATGGTCTTTCTGCACTTCTTGAGTATTCTGCTCGGGATACCATCAAGGCCGTGAGATAGCTTGCTGTTTGAAGCATTTAGGAGGTCTTCTACTTCCGTTTTCGAGGTGAAAAATCCGGCGAAGATGGGATGTTATGGAGAGGATGCTTTATTATAACTAGAGAATATAGTTAAATAAGATCCCTCGTACCCTTCCGTCGTTAGTAGAACCTCTGCTTTAACGTTGTTGTTCAAAGCTATGTTGGATGACTCACGGCGACAACATAGTTGTTTGAAGTATTCCTCACATGCAACGATCTTTTCAGATTGTGCAGTGAAGACTTCGTTCCCTCGCTTTATAGGGTCTTTCTCAATGTTGAATTTGGAACTTTTACGGCCCGTGAATTGATTTATCGTTTTAAAAACATCTGAAGATGGTCGCAGTGATATCAGTCTGCTTTTATAGAAGTTGTTGACTTCTGATCTGATGCGTTTTTGGATTTCACGGCAAATGCTCGTTATTTGCGTTTTAAGTTCCAAATACTCCTCATTGTACCGGTTAAAGCTTCGATGGTAAATACGCTTAAGCCGTTGGAGCATATGCTTCCGAGTTTTTATTAATTGAAGAGTCTCCTGAGTTAGACATCTATAAAGCGGGCTGCGTGGTTTCTGGAAAAGAGCATGCTGGTCTAGACACTCTATAATGGCAGATGTTAGTGCTGATATATGCGAGTCTATTTCTGCGTTCGAGAGAATGATATTTTCCGGTGGGAGGTTCGGAAGGAGGTCTTTGAGGTCTTTTCTGAAGTTTGGCCAGTCTATGGAATTAAACGGTCTATAGTGAGGTGGGCAAGTAGGAACAGGTATGTGTGATCTAAGGGTTATATTGAGATGGAGGCCATGATGGTCCGATAATGAGGTAAATGTGGAGCAAGTGAAGGGAATTGTGGGATCGTTGAGGTCAGAGGATATTATGAAGTTGTCTAAAAATGAGTTCCCTCTGGGAAATATTGGGACCCCAGCATTTGCTATGGATGCTGAGAGGAGGGCGTCCACATGGAGCCATTCAAATAGATAGTTCCCGTTGGTATTTCTTGTGGAGTCCCCCCAGTGTTGGTGTCTGGCATTAAGGTCTCCTCCTAGAATAAATGAGTCGTAGGATGAGGCTGTTGCGAGGATTTGGTTAAGTGTAAATGGGATCTGGGGACCTAGATTGCACGGGAGGTATAGGGAGCCAATAAGGATTTTGGCTGGGTTTCCATTGGGTCACTTGGTGTTGAGCGTTGCTAACGTACATGAGGAATTATTTTGTTCAAAAGGGATTTGATGGATATCTAAATCATCCCGAAACAGTATCGCGGTACCTCTGCCACTGTCATTTCGAAGCACATGGTAGCTCTCCAAGCGGACTTTGTGGTGATGGTTAAGAACTGTTTCGTTCAGAAGAAGGATGTCGGGTTGGGAGGATTTGACCAAATCAGCAATGTAGAGCCTCTTATCATGTGAGATTAGGGAGTTTATATTAAGGGATATAATGGTTAGTCTATTAGCAACCATAAAGGTTGAAATAGAAATTGAGGAGCGCCATTGGCTTCTCTTGGTCAGGAGTGGTGTCAAAGTATGGGAGGAAAGCCCTGACCTTGGACAGGAGTTCACTGGGAGAGACTCCCATCCACTCCACGGTTATTTGTTGTAAGCGTTCCACGGGATTAGGAGTTGGTGAAATAAAATTATGGGTCGGAGTTCCACTCCTTAGAACCTCTGAATATGAGGTCCCATTGGAGGGAGGGGCAAAGTGGTGTGGGGTTATAGGGGTTGGTGTAGTATTTGGGTAGCTGGGGAGCGGTGAGAATCTTTTCTGAGGTGCCATCCGTTTGGTTTTATTTTCGATTGCCCTGTCCAACAATCTTTTCCGTTCGGGACAGCCGGAAAAATTGGCTGGATGCCCATGGGTCTTGCACATGGTGCAGAATGGCGCGTTTTCCGGCTTGTCCATATTTTTTCTGGGGCAGCTTTCGGAATTATGCTCCTCCCCACATGCTACACATCTCATGTGGAATCCACAATTGGTGGATGCGTGCCCGAATCTTTGACACCGATAGCATTGCACCAGATCACTCCTTTTGGGGCGTTCCCATACGGCTCTCTGGTTCAAAATGTAGCGCAGCTTTATCATCTCGTTCTTATCAGCTTGCGATCCCACTGTTATTCTAAATAAATCTAGGTCGATTTTATTCGCTCTCGACCATGCAGTTGTAAGTGGACTGACAGTCTGGAGGCCTAAATTCGGGATTTGTCTGGCTTTGTCCTCTCGAACAGCCTCCACTCCAAATTCAGAACTAATACCCCTTAGAATAACGACACATCTTTTCTTTTCTTTTGGAGTGAATGAATATCCCACTGCTTCCGTGTTTTTAAGCAGGTTCATAATGTAGTCGTGCGCCTCGAGTCTGTCCACTATGACTTTAAGTCGGGAGTTCGACAATTTAGTGATTCGGTACTCTACACGGGTACCATCTCTAAGGGTGTATCTGTCCATGATACCTTTAAGTACCGTTGCCTTTAAATTTTCAATGAATATTGGTGGGCACCATACCTTCTTTACTCGACTGTTAGCCGCGTTTGAGATATTATTATCGTTCGCCAGTGCGCTGAAAGGGTTAGTATTAGGTGTGGGTGGGATTGGTATAGGAACCGGGGTTTTACGTTTGGTAACTAATTTACCCTTTGCTACTATAAATTCATTTACCTTACAGTTAATGAGGTTAATATCTTCGTTGAAACTTGAATTCCTTGCTGTTGTATCGTCCGCATCCATTATGTCCGAAGGCATTTCCTTGCGGGCGGCTTTGGTCTTTGGTTGCTCTGCCATCGTGTTCGCTTGTTCCGCTGTCGTGTTCGCTTGATTCGCCATCGTGTTTGCTTGTTGACAATAACTACTCCATTTTGCCGCCTTGGTAATACTAGCCACGGTGTATTTTATGGGCGCTCGCCCAAGATGAAGTTTCTGCTTTCTTTCGGTCTTCAACCTTCAAACTTTATGTATATGATCTTGTGTGATGAAATATACTTATAAATGTTCGTTTTCTAATAGGTTTTTTTATAATTTCGATATTGACCAATTCACATGCGTGTTGACCGTTTCAACTTCCAAACGTCAATCCCACGACTTAGTTGAAGTTGTTTTTGATAAACACTACTGCACATTTCTCCTCATCTTCTTTGTCCCTCTATGAGTAGGCATATCATCAATTGCACTCACTCAATCATATTTAAGAGAGACTTTTTAAAATAATAATTTGTTGGCAATAATAATGTTAGTAGAATAATAATAAATTAACGTACGGCTAAAATTAATTATACTCAATGAGTAAGTTAATTTACCATCAATTTTTAAACAAACAATTGCCAAACAATTTCGATGAGTAAAATACCGTGACATATAGTCCCTGAACTTTTCATCACTTTATGACTTTGGCTGTGATCTTACCGATTCTATGCATAAGCTACCACGGATGGCACTCATACCGCGGCTTTTTCATCTTCCCATAAACCCCGCAATAAATTTCAACCGCATAAAGTACGAACATAAATTTGCCCAGATGACAAACTAAATGTTTATTGATGTACTAAAGATACCGAATTGACATAATCACACCCTAAAAATTCATGAATTTTTAACTGAAAACATAAACGTCACGTTTGTTGGACTAGGTCAGCGCTGGTGTGAAGAACCAAGCATGGTTGCAAAAGATCACGCTGGAGTTGTCGTTAAATTAATATCAACCTATCATAAACATGAATATGAGAGGGTTTGCGAATCCAAGATATGAAGGTTTTCTTGCAGAGATTAATGCATTTGATGTTTTCTTTACGTGCTAAAGTTGGAATATTGTTATTTTTGTTAACTACCAGTACCTCATCATCATACGAGTATACGACAAAAAGTTGCAAATGTTTTCCTTTAATGCTTTCTGATAAGCAACCAGCAAAACAATGATGTTTGGCTTTAATTAACTTGTAATTAAAATTTTTACAGATTCCGCATAATTAAGAAGAACTCGCCGCAACATAACATACATATAATCTGTTCTTTTAAATAGTCTACTCCATGCATCCACTGAGAATATGGATGCACCTACTTTTGCCACTTAACCTTTCGGGTCAGCGGCATTTTATAAAAGTTTCCAGTGAAACTGATCACGACATAATCATTTCGTACACACAAAGCGCTAACAACAGGATGCTCGTTATGTGATCAATTGATTGTTGGACTCATGAGCATCGCGTGATTCAGTTGCAATGGCGAAATGATCCACGATCGTCCTTAACATTTCTTGTATGAAGAAAAGATTGGGCTGATCATTATCGATAAATATTATTTGATTCTCGTCGTCTTGCTATTGAATAGAGGAACGAGGGTCTGCAGATAATGTTGAGTTGATTATTTCAACCAGTTTTTAATAGTTCCTCCTTGAAAAATTTTTTTTTGATGCAAAACAATTTGGTGATGATTACCATCGTACAAATAACAATAATTCAGATGGTCTAATTCGTTTCCTCCTGGCTCTGTTCCAGTAGTCTCTTTACCAACAGAGCTCCCCTAAATTTTCAATCATCATATTCCACGTATTCAATCAAATTGCAAATTCGAGGCAGCAATCATGGATTTGATTGGTGTTGGAATGTTTAAATTTTCACGCAAATTATTGCAACATTTATCGTGCTGATTTCAGCTTCTTGGGATTTTGAATGTAATTCAAGCAAATTAAAATAGCCAATACATTATCATTATACAAAGCAAAAATTTAAATATATAATAAACAAATATTCCTTAGATAATTGAACGTGGAATTTACAAAGGGGCTGAGTACAAAAAAAAAATTATAAGATATTAATTAAAACTGGATAAGTTTTTAATAAACCATATTCTTCTTCGTAGCACTACAGCTCCTCTCGGGCCTTCGCTTCTTGCAAATAGCACCTCCAACTGTCTCGGTTTATTAACAGCGTCCTCCAATTTCAAAATCCGGGCAGCGATGAACTGGCTTCCTCGACCAGCGTTTTCTCGATTTACCCACTGGTCTCCGGCCTTCAGTTCTCCCAACGAATACTTTTTTTGGGTATCCGTTGTTCGTCCATACGATTCATGTGGCCAGCCCATTGCTGCTTCTACAGTCTTACAATCCTTGAGACGTCCGGTTCGTCAAAAATCTCATACAGCGCATGGTTGTATCGAATTCGCCATTGGTTCCCGTCTAGCTTCGCTCCAATTATGCGCCTCAGGCCCCGTCGCTCAAAGGCGTTCAATATATTTGCAGATGCTTGGGTTGGGATCCATGTCTCACACCCATAGCATAAAACTCGTCTGATCACAGATTTGTATAGTTGGAGCTTTGTTTTCCTGTGTATGCAGCTGGTCTTCAAGATCGTCGAAACTGAGTAAAATATTTTATTTGCGAGCTGTATTCTTCGTCGTATTTCGTCATTTTCTTTACTGCTTCTCATTACTCTGGCCCCTAAATACAAGAATTCACTCACATTTTCGATATTGTACTCGCCAAGTGCGATATTTTGTGTACTTGAGGTATTTTTCCGCGAATGCATCATGAGTTTTGTTTTATTTTCATTGATTTGTAGCTCTACTAGTTTTGCTTCGCCTCGAATTTCAGGAAGAGTTCTTTGGGAGTTGATAATGACCGTGACAAAATGTTGATGTCATTCGTATAGGCTACTACTTGGCTCGAATTGTATAGTAATGTTCCTCGTGTATCGCCAGGTAGCTTTCTGACGACGTACTCTAGAGCCAAACTGAATAGCAATGGGGCCAGCCCATCTCCCTGCTTTAGTCCGATATTTATTTCAAAGGTATCGGTGAGTTGGTTATTGATACGGACTTGGGAGGTCGTTGACGTCATTGTCATTTTGGTAAGATGGACTGATTTAGCTGGGATGCCAAAGCAAAGCATTTCTTGGTACAGGACGTTACCATCAATACTGCTTTATGCTTGATTAAAGTCAACGAAAATTTGGTGAACGTCTATGTTGAACTCCCAGCTTTTTTCAAGTACCTGCGTGACTGTGAGCAATTGGTCTATTTTCAATCTACCTGCTCTAAAACCACTTTATCGATTTATCGATAGTGCCCTCAGACCGGGGAACCAAACGCGTCCCCAGGGTTGCGGATAGGGGAAGACCTTTCTCGAAAGGTTCGCTGCGAATAACCAATAAGCAGCTGCGGACAATGGTCGGCACTGAAGGGAGAGTCTCAGGACAAATACCTGAGTGTCAATGATCTTCACTGTGACATGACGAAATATATGGCGTCATCAATTATCCATATATCCTGGCAGTAGGTAAAATGCTATGGGAACGGAAACCCAGACAGAAAACCAAATCATGCAGGTCCACAAGGGGAACCAAATTACGGTGCAGGGGGTCGGATCCGCAGTACTGGCGGCAGAGGGTAGTGAGCGAGCAGGCTCCCGGCCGTCGTCATCCAGCGACTGCAATGTTATAGAAGTGGTGACCTTGGCTTCTGTAACAGATATAACTACAAGCAAACAGGACGCTAGCACGGAGAACCCTTTCAGGCAAAAACCGCTGTTGGCAAGAACACCGATAAAATAAGTCACCGATTGCGGGGGGAGGCAGCAAACCCCAGAAACACTGTCAAAGTCAACATCACAGGTTAAATCATCGGAGACAGACCACAGACGGACTAATGAACGAAAGAAGGCAGAGTGCGTTGTGCAACCTGGCATCATTGCGGCCTTTGGGCGCAGTAGAAGGACTATGCGCACCCCGGAGTGTCCAGTGCAAGACGTACACAATCCGGACCAAGCTGCGACACCAACAGAGGCCAGTGTAAGACTGGGGGAGGGAGAAGTTTTGCCGTTGGCCGACGCCACTTCAAACGCGACCCAAGCGATAGAAGCAAAAGGGCTAGGAAACGGGGGCCTCTCCCAAGAGGTGGCGCCAAATAACACAATCGCCCTTGACCGTGCCGAAGAGGAGCGGCTTACTCGGAAAGCGGAGAATATCGTCAAACAACTGAGGGCTGCTTGCGAAGTGCAGAAAAACATAGGCAAGAGTGTCAGGAATGGTATTCTTGAACTGGAGGAGCTTTTTGGCCGCATAACGCACTACAGGCGGAGGTGGCTTGCAACCGAAAAGCACTAAAAAGACACGCTCTCCCTCGAGGCATCAGTGGGTACTAGCAGCAGCAAAAGAATGGCCGGTAGCCCAATTGAAGGCGACCGTGAGAAAAGGAGGAAGGACGAGACCATAAACGAAGTTGACACTCCAGGCGAGGAGTTTCATGTGCTGCGAAACAAGGCAGCGAAAAAAGCGGCCAAAAAGCTACTCCTAGAAAAAACAGACAAAGAGCTCAACCACGAAAGGAACAAAGAACCCCCCGATATACCGCAGAAAACAAAAAGCGAACCGCGGCGCAAACCCTTGCCAGAGGCACTGCTTATTAAACCCACTAAGGGCCGAACCTACGCAGATGTCCTCCGTGAAATTAAAGGAGCGGTCAAGCCAGACAATACCAAAACTGCCATCAAAGCAGTTCGACCAACCCGGACCGGTGGCCTGCTGGTGGGATTCGGGCCAGAGGCCACAAACAAAGATGCATTCCGTGACGCGGTTCAAAAGGTTCTTGGAGATGCGGCAACCGTTGCCTCGCTCGAACCAATGGCCACCCTGGAAATCAGGGACCTCGACTGCGTCACGGACAAAGCTGAAGTAGAGGATGCCATCAGGAGGGAGTTCCCCAGCTTAAGTGAAGTCAAGGAAAGATAGATACGTGAAAACACAAGGGGGCAACGCATGGCTATTGTCGAACTAGCTGATAAAGACGCCCAGCAAATCCTGGCGAAGGGCAAAATTAAGATAGGTTGAGTGATCTGCAGGATACGGAGAAGAGCGATCCCTATCCGCTGCTTCAGATGCTTCGAATACGGACACACCGCGTACGGCTGTAGGGGACCCGACAGGAGATCTCTGTGCTACAAATGTGGTGAAACGGGGCACAAAAGGAAGGAGTGCACGAACGAGGCAAAATGCATTCTTTGCAAGGATGCTAAGCTAGCACCCGGCGACCTCAAACATGAGCCGGGGACAGGGAGATGCTGGGTTTTCAAGGAGGCCCTAACTAAAGCCAAATCGATACTCAAATGATCCGTATCCTGCAGGTCAATTTGCACCGAAGCACAAACGCCCAGGACCTACTTGAGCAGTTTGCGAGGGATAAGAAAGCTGACCTCCTGTTGCTGAGCGAGCAACATCATAACAAGGACTCGCAAGCGTGGTACCCTGACAAATCAAGTACCTCGGCCATCTGGGTTCGAGACAGCGCCCGCCTTCAGGTGCAGGGCCATGGACGCGGGGATGGTTTTGTGTGGGTGCGGTGTTCAGGGATAACATATTTCAGTGTTTATCTGACGCCTAACGAGGCAATGCGATCTTTTCGAACCAAACTCGATGCCCTGGAGGACGCTGTCTCGAACACAGAGGGCCACATGCTGGTCGGGGGAGACTTCAACGCTAGAGCCATTGAATGGGGTATGCCACAATCCGACCCAAGGGGAAAGCAAATCTTGGACATGGCGGCCAGAACAGCGCTTTTTGTCCTAAATACTGGTAACACCCCTACTTTCCGCCGCTGGGGTTGCGTAGGAACCATACCCGATGTGACACTCGCTTCGGAGTCCCTGGTACCTAGAGTACACAACTGGGGAGTACTAGAGGACTACTCGGCTAGTGATCACCAGTATATAGCGGTTGAGATTCACGACAGTGCCACTCTGCGTGCATATGCCCAAACTTCAATCCTCGGATGGAGGACTGGGAGGATGGACATTGAGCGGTTCGCTGACGCGCTTACCGCAGGCGCACCGTTGCTGGGAGCTCCGCCAGGGAGTGGAGGGCCTACAGCCAAGGACTTGGTGAACTCATTTATGTGTACCATCATAGCTGCTTGCGAGTCTTCCATGCCCCGTTGGAGACCCCGACATGGTAAGCCTCCAGTATACTGGTGGTCAAACGAGATCGCCGAACAAGGAAGCGAGTGTCACAAACTTCGGCGAGAGGCCCAGCGGGTGCGAACACGGGAGGAGGCAGACACTAGGCTAGCAGCATACAGGTCCAGCAGGAAATATCTTCGCAGGCTTATTAACAAGAGCAAGGCCTGATGCTGGCAAGACCTCGTGGACGACGTAAATAGGGATCCGTGGGGCCTTGGCTACAAGCTGGTCATGGGGAAACTTGGTGCCCTACGGAAGCCTTGTATACATGACGCAGAAAAGATGGACGCGATAGTGCGGGGACTCTTCCCCGCCCATCCCATCCGTGTTGGCGCTGTCCGTGGCGAAATAGCGGTCGAGTGCCCACTCTTCACACAGCTGGAACTGGAGGAGGCAGTCCTCTCCCTGAAAGCGAGGAAGACTCCAGGTCCAGATGGTGTTCCAGCTGAGGTTTTGCAGCTCGTCTATCACCACTGTCCTGACTTGCTGCTCAGCACATTCAACGCTTGCCTACGGGATGGGGTTTTCCCGGTAGGATGGAAGGTGGCGAGGCTCGTGCTGATCAGCAAGGGGAAGGGAAATCCCGAATCGCCGTCTGCATACCGCCCGTTATGCATGCTAGACACGGCTGGGAAAGTGCTAGAGAAACTCATCAAGAGAAGACTCACTGACGCGATTCGTGCTGCTGGGGACCTATCTCCTCGGCAGTATGGCCTTAGAGCAGGACGTTCTACCATTGATGCGATTGCAGAGGTGGTGAACGCGGTCCAAAAGGCAGAGGCATGTAGTCGCACCAAGCAACGGATCGTCCTGTTGGCGACACTCGATGTCAGGAATGCCTTCAACTCTGCTAGATGGGTGGATATTCTGGACACGCTGGAAAACTCTTTTCAAGTTCCAGAATATCTAATGCGGCTTTTGAGGAACTACCTAAAGGACCGAAGCCTGCTCTACGACACGACACAGGGCCAACGAAGGATGGAAATTACATCGGGTGTTGCCCAGGGATCTATCCTTGGTCCGGACCTGTGGAACGTGTCTTACGACGGGCTACTGAGACTTGAGATGCCAGATGAGTCGCGCTTGGTCGGCTATGCGGATGATGTTGCGGCTCTGGTCGCCAAACGCACCGTTGAACAAGCGCAACTTAGGCTAGGTATGCTAATGAGCCGAGTGAGGGACTGGATGACTGCTCGCGGGCTCAGTTTAGCACTGGAGAAAACCGAAGTGGTCATTATGACAAAAAAGAGAATCCCTAGAGTAAGGATGATCAGTATTGGAGACATACACATCGAATCGAAGCCAGCGGTGAAGTACCTGGGGCTACTGATCGACTCGAAGATGAGTTTCTCTGAGCAAATCAGTGCAACGGCTGAGAAGGCTGCTTCGGGAATATCGGCCCTGAGTCGGCTTATGGCCAACTTAGGGGGACCCAGCCCATCAAGAAGACGCCTCTTGATGAGTGCTGTAGGGTCAGTGCTACTGTACGGAGCAGAGGTATGGGGCGACGCTCTCAGCAAGGAGGTATACCGAAAACGATTGGCACAGGTGCAAAGAAGAGGAGCACTGAGAATTGCATCTTCGTATCCAACAGTCTCCGACTCGGCGGTGAGAGTGATTGCAGGCGTGATACCTGTCGCCCTCCTTGCTAGAGAGCGCCGCGCTATTTACCTGCGCCGAAATGAGGATGCGAGGGAGATGGTTGTCCGCGAGGAGAGACAACGCTCGCTCAACGATTGGCAGCAGTCTTGGGTCAATTGCACGAAGGGAAGGTGGACTGCGCGCCTCATCCTGGATGTGAGACCATGGCTAAATCAAAGGCATGGTGAGACTGACTTCTATCTGACCCAGCTTTTGAGCGGGCACGGGTGTTTTCAGTCTTACCTGCACAAGATCGGTAAGTCACGGTCTCCCGATTGTCGGTTTTGCCCAGGAGAGGAGGACAATGCCTGTCGCACGTTTTTTGCGTGTACCAAATGGGCCAGGCTGCGAAGGGAACTCTACAGGGAGACGGGAGAGCTCACCCCGGATAATATAGTTGCAGTGATGCTCGAATCGGTTGACAAATGGAACCAGGTGGCACATTATGCTCGGGCAGTCCTAAAAGATAAAAGGGACTCGCAGCAGCCAGAGGTGCTGGGGTTGGGGGATCGCTCTTCTGGCATTTCCTCTTCCCCTCTCCCCTCCCGCTAGGAAAGGGACTCCCCAGCTTGAAGGCGCCCCACGGCGTAACAAAACGAGACCTGGCCCGAAGTAATGTGTCAAACGGTTCCAGGCTAGGTTCTCAGATTGACAGGGGAGGTGTTTAGTGGGTAGTCCAAGGATATCCTCCATGGGAGTCCCACACTGCCAGACTCGGCGGGCGTAAATGCCTTCACCTCCCTACTACAAAAAAAAAATAATACTGTTGGCGTATGGTCCGATTTTATTTTCGAAGATCTTTGAAAATGTTTTGTACGCCGTACAAAGTAGTGATATGCCTCTTTATTTTACGCACTGTAGCTTGTCACCATTTTTGGGGATCGGGAATATAATTGATTGACTTCAATCGTTTGGCATATGTTCTTGTTTTCAAATTGTGCTGGATGATTTTATGGATGGTTTCCTGAACACTGCTGCCACCATAGTTTATGAGTTCCACTGAAATCTCATCGACGCCAGACGCTTTATTATTCTTTTGGCGTTTGATGGTGGAAAAAACTTTATCTAGAGTAGGTTGGGCCAATGGAAGCTCTCCACGAATATCTATAAGCTCAGATGCTGTAGAACTGTGCGGCAGATTGAGGAGGTTCTTGTAATATGATGCTCATCTTTCTTTAATCTTGGCCTAATGAGCGACGATGTTGCCGATTCCATCATGACAGAGCATGGTGTTGGGCTAATAGCCACGTTTCAGGCGTTTCACTACTTTATATGCTTGTCTTGCGTTGTTGCTCGCTAGACATACACCGGTGCTTCTAGTTGGTCGTCATAGTATTTCCTTTTCTTAGTTCTAATTATCTTATTCGATGCTATTCTGAGATTTTCATAGCATTCCCTCTTTGTCCTGGTACCTAGGTATTGCGTGTACGCCTGATTCTTTTTATCTAACGCATTCCGGCGCTCATTATCAAACCAATCATTTCTTTTGCGTCGAGCTTGATGTCCGATTGTGTATTCAGCTATCGTCTTAATTGCAACTTTCACTCCCACCCATACTCATTGCTTCTTTTCAACGATTTTTTTATAGGCTGGGAAATAGCTGGTTGTTGAGGGCCTCCGCGAAATTATTCGCCACAGACGCCATTTGGAGCCTTTTGATGTCGAATTTTCACAGAGAGCTGGTTTTCGCCTAGTACGCCTTTGACATACATTGTGACAAAAAGTACCCGGGAATTGCAAATAAAACGCAAAACATTTAATTATTCATCAATATTTATTTTGTCGCCTTCAAACTAATCCCCATCAGATGCACTACATTTACGCCAACGATTTTTTCACACGGAGCCAAATCTGGTGAATACGGTAGTTGATCAATGGTATTTATTCTGTTTTTGGCTTTGAATTCGGTCACAATAAAAAAATCACAAAAATCGCAACCACTACTGAGGTGTACCGACTTAAGCAGCTGCTGTAAACAAACTGGTTGACAGATCGCGCTCATATTTGGCATAGTAGTTAAAGACAGTCTTATCAACTTTTTTTGAAATATCATTTACCCGGGCAATTCAAATTACAATTCCCGGGTACTTCGTGGTCACAATGTATCACATCGATTGATTAATTTGATTAAGTAATGATCTGAGTTACAATTGGCTCCTCCGTACGCACGGACATCAAGTATGCTCGAACCTGAACGTTGTTGGATCAGATCATGGTCGATCTGATTTTGTGTGTTGCCATCCGGTGATACCCAGGTCATTTTGTGAACGTATCGATATGGGAAGCAAGTCGAACGTGTGACATGCAAAGTCAATCAGGCGCTGGCCGTTGTCATTTGTTTCATCGTGGAGGCTATATCCTCCATTCGTTCCCCGATGAGATAGCTCATTGCCAATCTTAGTGTTGAAATCACCCAGAATTATTTTCATGTCGTTTGTGGGCAATGAGTCGACTAATCGTTCCTGGTGATTGTAGAACTTCCTTTTTATTTGGTTGGAGCATGTACGATAATCAGCCAGATTTTAAAGAATTTCGCTTTCATACCGTCACACACAACCGTTCGTTTATTGCCTTAAAATCAATAACTTTCAATTTGGCCTCCCTGTCCACATCAACAATGAAGACCACTCCGAATTCTCGCTTTCCACTAGGCTTCCGACTTTTGAGTATTGTGTGCGATCTCATGTCTTGAATACAACTTCCAGTCCAATTCATTTCCTGGATTGCCAATTTGTATAATTTATATTGGCTTGCCTGTTGTAAAAGGTCTTTAACAGTACCAGGGTAGTTCAGTCACCTGACATTCCAGGATCCAATACCCTAGTCCTTTTTTCGGTTGCAAGGTCGTGCCGTAGAAAAAAATAAATAATAAATATTTTCGACTGTTTTATTTTTCATCTACAATACAATAATTTAGTACAGTCATCAATAATCTCAAGTTTCATCAAATGAAATTCCAAGTTGCCCAAAGACCCATGAAAAGATGCGTGCTGGGTATCACGCGAAAAGATCGCAAGAGAATAAAGTGGATACGAAAAACGACCAAAGTAACAGACTTGATACACAGAGCGAAATCCTTGAAATGGCGAGGGTTAGCGAGAATGACGGACGGCAGATGGACCACAAGAATAACGCAGTGGTAACCAAGAGGAATCAAATGATCAAGGGGATGCTCGAACGTTCAATGGGACTATGACATGAAGAAAATAGCCGCACATTTTGAATGAAAATAGCTAGACTAGGAAAGCAATGAAGAGTCGAATGTAAGGGAGGCTGCACTATAACTTAGAAATGTGGTTGAATATGCTGAATATGATGATATATTTACACACATATATATATATATATATATATATATATATATATATATATATATATATATATATATATATATATATATATATACATATATATATACATATATATATATATATATATATATATATATATATATATATACATATATATATATATATATATATATATATATATATATATATATATATATATATTTCTTCTTCTTTGTAGCACTACAGCCCTTCTCGGGCCGTCGCTTAGAGATAGTTAGAGTATCTCATTTTCATGACCGTATTCATTTTTTGGGATGTTGGTTTGGTCAGTACCATGCTCCCGTGTGCCTGCTCAGCTATGATATGATCTGATTAAATCAGTACATATCACCACTGAGTGAACACTCATAGTCTGTCCGAAAAATCCCCTGAATCACGTTGCTCCCAACGAGATTTGAACTTGGGACCCTCGGCTTATGCTTTCATGCCCTAACCACTAGACCACACAGACTGTATATATATATATATATATATATATATATATATATATATATATATATATACATATATATATATATATATATATATATATATATATATATATATATATATATATATATATATATATATATATATATATATATATATATATATATATATATATATATATATTTATATATAAATATTGTCGCGTGTATGGTTCGCGGCCAATAATTTTAATGTTCCGCGGAAGTGAAAACGCAATGTCTTTTAAATTAAATTAAAAGAGTTTATTTATTTACTAAAAATGCACCACCACTCATTTAACTATTTCACAATTTTAATTAGAATCTAACTTTCACTTGTCAATTAAATTTCTCTAACAACTGTCTTCACTTAACAATCAACGAAAATCACTCCTCCATTACTCGATCAATATCGCTTTTCAATTCGCTATCGCAGTTTTTACTATATCGCGGTTCTAATGAATGATCCCCCTATTCATGCAGCTCGCCTTTATATAGGGTCTCTACCCATTCAACCCATTTTTCGTACATTGGCGAATGTTCTGCCGAGAGGTACCTGGTATAGCTTAATGAATGGAGTGACGGCATTTTCAGATGCTGATCATGCTTGGTGGTATCGAGTAAATTCACTTTGCTGATCATGAGGTTTTTAATGGTTGTGAAAACAATTGCAACAGTAGCTCGCAGAATTATTCATGCATGTAACAATATATATATATATATATATATATATATATATATATATATATATATATATATATATATATATATATATATATATAGGGTTATCCATTTTGTGGTTGGGAAAGCATAACCCTGCCATTTGACATTTGTCAAAATTAAATGTCATCCAAAGCGTGATTTTTTTAGTTGAAGGTTTGCCATTGAAAAATATGTATCGTTTAACAGTCAAAAAACACGTTAAAATTATTAAATTTTATTATAAAAATGGTGATTCTGCTGCATCAACATTTAGGGCTCTATGAGCCGATGACGGTCGACATAATCGACCTACACAGTAAATAATTTCGAACAAAGTGAGAAAATTTGAAAAGACTGGATCGGTTATTGATATTGCAAGGTCTGTGCATCATGGCAACATTCGTTCTGCTGAAAATATTGCTGTCGTTGCTCAAAGTGTGGAGGAAGACCCGAATTTGTCGATTGCTCGACCTGCTCAACATTTGGGCTTGTCTTACGGCTCATTGTGGAGGATTTTGCATTTGGATTTGCATCTCCATCCGTACAAAATCCAACTCAATCAAGAACTTAAGCCTCAATACCATACACAACGCAGAATGTATGCAAATTGGGTGATTGAACAACAAGCCATTGATAAAGATTTTTCGAACAAAATTTTCTTTAGTGATGAGGCTCAAATAAACAGAATCGCTGCATATGGGGCTCTCAAAATCCTCAGCTGATCGCAGAAAGGCCTTTGCATCCGGAAAAAGTGATATTAGGGTCTGGTGGTGTTACTGGCCCGTATTTTTTTGAAAACGGTCAAGGAAGGGCCATTACAGTCAATTCTGACCGCTATGGACGGATGTTAACCGATTATTTTTGGAGAGAAATTGAAGATTATGATCTGGAGAACACGTGATTCCAACAGGACGGAGCCACAAGCCACACAACACAGGCTAATCGAGCACTTTTGCAAGAGAAATATCCAGGACGCGTAATTTCGAGATTGAGTGATGTCAATTGGCCCGCAAGATCCTGCGACCTAGCCCCTCTGGATTTTTTTTATGTGGCTATGCGAAAAATCGTGTTTACGCGAACAATATATATAAAATTTTTGGACTAGCTGGAGGTCGCAACGACTGTTAGACTGCGGAAGCTGCAATAGACTGGCCATATGAATCGTATGGACGAACAACGGTTACCCAAATACTGAACTGAAGGGTTGGTGAGGAGATGCTTTGCGTGGGCTTAGTGCAAGAGTAAATGTGAGAGTTTCATGGTCAGTGACCACTGTGAACATTCCTCCCTCAAGAGGGAACCTGATATATTTAGTGCTTAGATAACCAGTTAGGAGCTTTCGGTCATAAGTGTTATAATTGCGATGTGCTGAATTTAGTTGTTTAGAATAGGAATTAAGCGGTTGCCAGTGATTATCTACGTTTTGTTAAAGAGTAGCACCTATGGCATAATCTAAGGCATTGTAGCGATTTGTGTCGATGCAAATGTCCGTGAAGGGCTGCAGCGATGGTCTGCTGTTTCAGCGAATGAGGATGTTAATGCTCGCCGAGATTGGCCTTGTCTGAGGACCTGTGAATGCGCTGGCAGGCTAACATTGTGGTGTCGTGGGGCGGGTACTTTTCCCAAGCACAAGAGCCTACTGCAAACAATTTTCGCATTCACGCATTAATACATAAAGTTCGGATCGACAGGTATCGAGACTGATGTAACCTGTCCAAAAAGATGTGTTTGCCAAAGCAAACGACTAACTGGGCTTGGCGAAAACAAGTATTTCTTGAGAAGATCTCGTCTTTACCGGGATATTTATGGCCCCCAAATAAGAGTGAGATATCTAGGTGGAAGCGGAGCCCCCTCGAACCCGGATCAAGATCCATTGTAGACGTGGCCAGATGGTTTCCATTTGAATGAAAAACTCATGCAAACATATTCGCATGAATTTTTCCCTCAAATAAAAAACATCAACGTTTCAGATTTATGTTATAGTCTTATATGATGGAATCACATAATACTATAACATAAATAAAAACGCAAGTGGAAGGCTACTCTACTCTGCAAGAGCACCTGCAATGCAAAAAGAAGGGGTGAGCTCACCCGATGGCTAGCTCATGAGTGGAGGGGCCAGCCAACGTGGCGAGCCCCATACCATGCAAATGGAAAGACCGAATGTTTTGTTCAATTTATACATCCATTTTCTTAGTAATCCATGTAAATGATATGATTTTTGTAACCGAACATATGCTGACATTTCTACTCAAATCAATTTTACGTGAATACATGCACTCTGAAGCAAATATTCCGAGAATCACACCATATTGCATTTAAAATATAAAATTCTATTAAAATAACATTAAATCTACTTTACTTTTATTCTTAGTTTACGTTTGCAAATTATCACATTTTTTTCTGCATATCCTCTGGGTTTTGCACTTTCAAGTCTCTAACTTTAACTCGTATGTGAGTTGCTCTCTGAGAGTGCAGTTCGCAATAGAGATCTATGTGCAGGTGCTACTTAATAAAGTTAGTTATGTAGTAAACCAACTTTTATAAATATGGAAATCAATAACATATATAACTAATGAAAAGAATATAATATATAATAATTTAATCAATATAGGGAAAAATGGGTACTTGCCTTATCCTCCGCCGACGAGTGCTCGAAGATGGGGTGGGTTAGGCCTTCAACTAATAATAAAATTTTGTTTTCCTTACCTTTTTTTCGGGTTTAGATAAATGCACGAATTGAAACTTAATAAGCAACACTGTTACAAACTTAATATTAGGGTGAAAGATACTGCCATGCTCAAAGTTGATTTCCGTTGCCTTAACACCTTTTAGTAATCCTTTGTTGTTTCTACTATCCAAAAGAAATACTCCTGCACATCCGCAAAAGCGAAATCGGTCTTAATACCCATACATAGTGTGTGTATACAAACCGCCATCACTAACACATTCCAATTGGCTGCTATACGTGCATCTTGCCCAAACAACCCCGTCTGATCGGTAAACAAAAGCATGAATGTGTGCGCGCGGGTAATAGTGCTATTTTTTCTGGGCGTTTCCCATCTTGACTAGCCAAAACTAAAGCCTGGCATATTGTGCTCGTTTTTACCATTAATGCAAGATGATTTACACGTTCACCTGTCGGACTGGTAAAACAAACACCGAAGGATTCCCAGAGGCAGCACGCAATGTGTGTCCCGATAAGCGCTCAACCGGTATGATGTATCGAAAAAAATACGTCGTTTCTACTTTTTGGTGTTGGGACTCTTCTACCATGAATACTAGTTAATTTTACTGTCCAAGGATAAAATAACTGCCCCACAATATGCAGAAATTCACGCATTTAGAATCTTCACAAAAAACAGCTCATGAATCAATCACTGAGCTGCGCGTATTTAATTTCAGTTGCCAAATTTTCCACTGGTTACCACTGAACACAAATCAAAAGGTGATAGTTTCATGGAATAAAGGGACGGCAATCAAACGGATAACATTTTGAACGCACCCAATTTTCTTCTTTGTTTTGGGGAAATCGCCAATGCCGCCACAATGGGCTGCTAATTTCGTGACCGTGATTTTTCCATTTTCTCAAAGACAGTCAGACTCCAATCTTGTCTTCTCGTTGCGCGCTTCCCGCTATGATGTATAAGGGAAGTCTATACATGGCGAATAAAATACGCCAAAATAACTTCCGGATTCTTAATGCTGAATATGAATCAGCTCTGAATTTCACGACAGGATTTGATTTGTTTCGCTGATTTGGTTCAAATCCTTTAGGTTCACGGTGCGGTGACAAACAAATTGGGATTGTATTACGTAGTTGGCAGCACTTTAACAATGATTACAATTTTTGGGACTATTGCCGCACATATTTACTGTGGATTATGGTTTTTAGCCATAGGAACACAAATAAATTTAAGTTATGTCACAATAATCAAACGAAATTTTTCGTTTTGATCACCGATGTTGACATGTAACTACACAAACCTTTTGCGTTGGTCCACCACTAACCAGTCCATTCCACTTGACGTTTAAAATGCGAGTCTCTTTTTTTCGAATTCTAATCACGTTCACCAATTATTTTTGATTCCGCATTACTTCAGAATTCTTATAATCGATTCAATGTCTCGTTGTGAATTTGTATCGAGAAAAATGTGTGAAATCAAATTCGTTCGACGCAGTTTTTGTTTGTCGCTTTCAGAGAAGAAAATCACCCGATTTCTCAGGACAAGCACAGTCGCACAGTTCTACACACGCTCGTTGCTTTTCTCGGCGAGACTCTCCGTGTCGCAACGGTAGTTTCTTGGCGAGCCCTCTGCTTGCGTGCCACTGTAGTTTGCCTTGCGGGACAACGCAATTGATGTTGATCAATTGCGTAGCAAAGAAGTTGCCGTGGTAAAATTTTAATTGTAAATTTAAATATTTTTATTTTTAAATTTCATTTTGATACATAAAACAAACATTATTCTCTTGTCGAAACAAACGCATTGCAACTGCTTCTTGACATGATTCTATGGCCGCAAGAACAACGATGCCAGCCGCAAAGAACAAAGATGCCAGTCATTGATTGGACAGGTTTTTTTTCAGTGGATAAACCATCAGAACTCTTATTGATATGTATTTGTTACCACTTCATGTGCAATTTTTTTATCTATTCGAGGTTTGTAGAAATTTTCTTCGATATCAGAACTATTGATAAGTATAAAAAATCTTACGTCTGCATGTACTTTCAGGAAATTCATCTCTATTCGGTTACTGAAATCATTATCATAGTCATAGCCCAAAAGAATCATTCCCTCTTTTTCCAAATATTTGTAGTGAAATCGGTATATCTGATGCCCATATAGGACTGCAGCGATGGTCTGCTGCCTCGGCGAAAGAAGATGGTGAGATCCGCCGAGATTGGCCTTGGTTGGGGACGCATGAATGCGCTGGCAGGCTAGCGTTGCGGTGTCGTGGGGAAGGTTCTTTTCCCCTAGCACAAGGACCCACTACGAAAAAATCTCGCATTCACGAATTAACAGATCAACATGCCGATCGACTGGTGTCGAGGCCGAAGTAACCTACTAAGGGTTGAAATGTTTGTTTAAAGAACAAATTGTGCCGGGCAAAAACAAGACCTCGTTGTAACCGACGATACTTATGGCCCACAAATAAGAGTGGAGCATCCAGATGGAGGTGGTGCCCCCTCGTATCCTCCCAACCGGATCAAGATCCTAACATAGACGTGGCCATGTATTTCCCATTTGAGTGAAAAACCCACACAAACGTAGTTTGTATGATTGTTTCCCTCAAATGAGGAATACAAACGTTACCAGTTTATGTTACAGCGTTATGCACTGAAATCATATAAATCCATATCATAAAAGGGCACGTGAGTGGAAGGCCACTCTACTCGGCAAGAGCCCCTATAACGCGATAACACGGAAGAGCTCGCACAATGGCTAGCTCGTTGCGGGTTCCATACCCGGTCAGGTTAGAAGAAAATGGAAAGACCGAGTTTATGGTTTAATCAGACATTTCTTTTATTTTCCATTTTAGCTCTTGTCTTGTGACCATTTCATTTCGCAAAATAGTTAACTATGTGCAAGGATTGTAAAAATTAAGGAAAATTGAGCAACAACAAATTAAGAGATATATAAAGTTTACTCCATTTAACATGATACCGCGTTAACTGCATTTAATATTTTCGTTTCATAATTGTTCAATGCAAGATACCCAATATATGAAGAATTTCATATTCGTTGTTCCGTTCAAATATAATTAAAGGGAATATACATACAAATTGATAACCAACGAATCCCGAAAAAATCTACAAAAAATTTATATGAAATTTCATTGGGCTCTATGTTCATTGTATTGATATCACCTAGAAATTTAAGTACGATAAACACAATCCAGCAACTAGATGCATGAACTCTTTGACCACACCTCTGTTTTCCAATTTTTGCATATTTTTTATCAAGGTAATTATCAAACAAATATCTCTCAGAAGCTCAAAGTGTTCCTCAAGAAACGAAACGCAAACACTTTCAACTAATTCTTTGTCCGCAGCGAACGTGCTATGTCGCGATCTCAAGCAGGCCCCCGGTTTGCTGCTTGTCATCGCCTTTAGGGACCGCTCAAAAATCAGTTGACGAGCCTCCCGTCCACTTTTCATGTCATTGCGAAAGTCCAATCATGGAAGAGCTCCGTTGGAAAGGGGTTGCCGTATCCAGACTTTAATTGCAAAATTAAAAATGATGAATATTATTTTAAATTTGCAATTGAGATTTGGCTCCGCCATATGTTGGTTTTCGAGCAGTTTGCTTAGGCTTCAAAATTAAAAATGATGAATATTATTTTAAATTTGCAATTGAGATTTGGCTCCGCAATATGTTGGCTTTCCAGCAGTTTGCTTAGGCTTCAATTATCACATATTCTTCGGCTATTACTTCCTCAACATCATTGTTGTCATCGTCATCGTTGTTGGTGGTGTTTTAAATTCTGGTGTGGTTGTGTTTAATGCTTCAGTTGAGGTTTGTAGTGATCAAATTATTGTAGTCTCTGTTTTTTTCTGTGGGACCCACTTGAGCTGCATGCGAGTTGTAGCGTAACAAAAATAAATTTTCCCTATTGCCACATTGTAGACATAAGGCTGTAATGTACGCCCTAGGAGGGAATCGAATTAATTCCGATTCTTAAAGAATATTCACTCATACCAACATGTTGTGTGCCGGCTTGCACTTAACGAAGGCTTTGCACATCCACTTGTTGTTTGTCGACTCGCACCTAACGAAATTGGGAAGCGAAGAGTGCTTAAGCAGGAAAATGTCAAAAGAGAAGAAAAGAAAAAACAATGGAAGTTTTTTTGGGGTTTGGTTCGAACAATTGGGAGTGCAACACCGCATTAGCGCTCGTGTTATGTAGATAAATTTGATTACAAGTGTCGGCGTTCACAATTTATGGTAATTACACGGGGAGTCTTTGTTTGGCGACTAATCACCTTGAAACAAGCCAAACTCGGAAAGCACCGCAGCAAGTGAGTAGCAGCCGGAAAAGTGAATCGTACAAGCGAACATTCGAATGTGCGGATCCGCGAGCAAATCGACGTTGGACGTGAGAAAAATTGCATTGACAAGGTCGGAAACGCGTGAATTCTGCTGATTGTCACAAAGAGGAAGAACAGTACCTACCCAAGGAATATACAATAATTCACTTTTCATGCACGCGTTCACATCAATTGTTGGTAATCTGGCACAGGTACGAATGCATTCTGACGGGTGGCATGATCTTTCAACCTTATCACATTACAGACGGAACTGCCGTTTGTGTGCCCCCCTTAAAAGAAAATTTTGCTCGCTCCCTTATCTGCTTGCTTGCGATTTTGTGTGTTTTGTATGCTTTGTGTCGCGCGGATCCAGCTGTACGTAGCGACTGCAAGGAAACTAGAGGAAACCAAAGAATTTGAGGAAAATTGCCATATATCGGGAAGGAAAATACAACATCCTAAAATTTTAACTTAAATCGCTGAATCAAAAAGGAGGCGTTCTCTGCAACCAAATAAGGTACGTGTTGCGTATATAACAGTTTTGTGTTGAGAATTTTTCTTAAAGTTAAAGAAAAAGATATATATAATATAACAATCCTAACTATAGTCAAATATGTGAACTAGCGGCGACGTCTGTCGATATCCCCTGCATCAGCAAAAAAAAATTTAACTTTTAACGAAACAGGAAATATTGGTGAACGCTGACGTGCCAAAACTAGGAAGTTCTGTCTAGAAGAAAGTAATAATTCATACGAATAATTCAGTTTCATTGGATAAATGGAAAAACGACTTATAATTTAGAAGGAAACTGACAATTTTTAGATTTTTAATATCTATTCAAGTAACTAATTAAAAATTATTTTTAGTTTTGAGATTATTCAAAATAAGAAAACTTTCTGTTAATAATTATCATAATCATATTTGACAGTTTAAGAACTAAGGCATTCAATTGTTTTTCCATTTCAAATGCCTGCATCGAGCATTGTTTATTACATGATTATTTTTTTCGCAAATTTTTTTACAGGTCTTAATTATTTGAAGTTTTTGAATGTTGATGAATTATTTATAAACCAAGATTGTTCAATCGTTTATTAAGTTTGGGTGAAGAATTAATTTCCTATTGAGGAAACGTATCTGTCAGTCAATGTTGAAAAGATTGCAGGACTAATAACCAATGAAAAGTTATAGGCCTACATAAACCAAGTTCAATCCAATCGGCTTTACAAAGAAATTAAGCTAGAATCCCAAATTTTGATAGTATCCAGATTATTGTGCACTGTTTTTTTTTGGTAAAATTTCTACTGCTGAATTTTTGAATAATTATTAATTTTTAGACACTAAGTCAACGCTTTTTTTCTCTAAACCAAACACGGTTATAGTGATAGTTGTTAAAAAATTAGAAAAGTACACAGACTGGTTAGGATAACAAATATTTAGGCCAGTACAAGACTAGGAGTAGTTGTGATTGACAAATGCATATTAGTGATGGGACGGTAAAGAAATAGATAAGAATCGGTAGGAACTGCTGAACAAAGTATTTTAAACAGGAAAAAAAAAGGTTGGTGTTCATGGTTGCGTTTTTGAAAAAAAGGTTACGAGGGTCATTCAACAAGTACTTAGCTAAACCGCCCGATGGTACTGCTTTTACAAAAGAGTTTTACCATCACGTAGTACATTCTTTAAGTAGCCTACTGTCAATTCCCTTGATTAGTTTTGTTTTGATAGCCTTTGGAAGCGAGCGTGTTGGTTGGTTGTACAAAAATGGAAAAAGAACAATATCGTTCAGTGATTAGATTCTTGTTTTTGGAAGGGAAAACACGAAGCGAAATCAAAGATTGCTTGATTGCTGTGTACGGTGACTCTTCTCCTTCGATGGCGACCGTCGAGAATTGGTTCAACGAGTTTGTCCGTGGCCGCACGTCGGTTTTTGCCCCGAAAACGGCAACTACGGAGGAAAACATTAAAAAATTCACGATCTCGTGTTGGCAGACCGTCGATTGAAGGTTCGCGAGATAGCTGAGACTGTGGGAAGACAAACGCAACCGTGAGACCAAACGCAACCATGAGACCACATCGGCGACGTGTTTGGCGCTGTTACAGCGCAATCCGGCGGAGTTCTTGCGCCGTTTCGTGACCACCGACGAAACATGGATTCACTGGTGCACACCAGAGGCCAAGGAACAGTCGAAACAGTGGACTTCACTCGGCGAACGTGCTCCGAAGAAGGTGAAGACTGTTCGATCGGCCGGAAATGTGATGGCCACCGTTTTCTGGGACTCACAAGATGTGATCCACATCGATTACCACGAGAAGAGTAAATCAATCACGGGGCGCTACTATGCAGACTTACTGGGCCGATTTGACGTTGAATTGAAGAAAAAGTGGCCCCACTTGGCGAAGAAAAAAGTGCTGTTCTACCACGACAACGCGCCGGCTCACACCGCCGCCGTCGCCATAGCCAAGTTGGTCGAATTGCGCTACGAATTGCTGCCCCATCCACCGTACTCTCCAGATTTGACCCCCTGTGGCTACTTTTTGTTTCCAAACCTGAAAAAATCACTCGCCGGGAATAGGTTTGGGTCGAATGGGGAGGTCATCGCCGCCACGGAGGCCTTTTTTGCAGACCTCGAGAAAATGTATTTTTTGGACGGGTTGAAAAAGTTACAGCATCGTTGGGCCGAGTGTATCGAGCTTGAAGGAGATTATGTGGAAAAATAAGTTGCCACCTTTCCAAAATTTTCATTTTTCTTCTGTAGACTAAATACTTGTTGAATGACCCTCTAATGCCAGATGAAAATGTAAAATTAAAATGCATCGAACCCGAAATCGGTTTTTTTTAAAACCACTCATATTCCATCTTTGGGTATATCTTTATTTCACGGGAGAATATTTTTCTCAGAATTAGTTTTTCATTGTAAATCACATTAAAAAAATAAAAAGTCTTTTTTCGACCAGAAGAATGTTCAAGAAATAAAAACTATTTTTCCATGTAATGAATAAAATTCTAAAGAATTGCTAAGAAACCATGATCTTTCCTTCCAGTAGTTAGTTCCTTCCTTTGCACAGGTAGGGGACAACGCTCGTAGGTATGCCGTCGAGCAGGGTAAGGCCGTAAGTGACTTTCCGTAAGGTTCACTGATGGTCCTCTGAACATAGTCTTTTTCCGGCTCGGTTTCGGTACGCGGTACCATAGTTTGTTTTGATGTTTTTTTTATTATAGCAGGATATTTTGAAGTTTGCATAAAAGTAGTATATTTTTCGGTACCGCGTTGGAAAAAAAATCGGGAACGCGGAATTAGATCAAATTGTTTTTGTTGTTGTTGGACTGAATTAAAGGTAAATACGGAATAAAGTAGAGATAGGTTTCTTTTCCGTATGGTTGTATTTTAGGCACGTTTAAAACGGGCACGTAATGGTGCGTGAATTAATGTAATTGAGCGTAATCCATTCAAAAGCCCTGAGACCGAAATCCTCTCCAAACTAGCTGGCCGACAAGCAGCCACCGCGAAATGGATTACAGTGCACGGACTGGTTGACCGATTGGGTACCATTCGGTGGCACGACTCAGCCTTCACGTCTAAATAATCGATGAGAGGTCGGCTTGAATTTCCTCGGGAAATCTCCTTGGACAATCGTTAATAAATATGACAAGGCACAAAGCCTAACACGAAAAATTACAAAGTAACACAACGAATATTCACGCGAGACTTACAGCTTCTTACGAGCGATTATGATTTTTTTTCTTATATTTCTCTTTATTCTTCTGCTTTTTGGTATTGTATTTATTCATATCTAGACTGCCATCAGTGGTATTGAAACTTGAGTGATTTTTTTTCATTTTTATTAACATTGTTCGTATGCCCATTGATTTAACTTGCTGAATAGTCAAGATATAGAAGAAATTTATAACGACAGGAGTAGAGTAATCATCATTTGAGAGGTCCTTGTCATCACCTATCATTGCAAATAGTTTGTGGAGGTAAGGCCTGCTTTAGCGGCCAAAAACTACTATTTATTACAAATTTCTCTGGCATCGAGCACTGCTATAGCCTCGAGCAAGTTTGAGTAGCGCTTTTTCCGAGGGTTTTTTTGACTGCATCACAAAAAAGTCCTTGTTCGTTGCCTTTGATCCGAATTCCACCAGCAGACCGCCAGACCAGGTGGGCTGGAGTGCTCTCATGTCAGTTTGTATCTCACTCAGCCTTGCCGC
Source organism: Odontomyia ornata (assembly GCA_963969285.1). Classification (NCBI taxonomy): domain Eukaryota; kingdom Metazoa; phylum Arthropoda; class Insecta; order Diptera; family Stratiomyidae; genus Odontomyia; species Odontomyia ornata. The sequence continues at coordinate 33,482,996 of OZ017742.1, read as the reverse complement.
TCCTTTTACTTATCGCACGACATCTAGATAAGATCAACTATGATTGAATTTGGAATAAAAGAAAAAAAAAATAATCAGATTGATTCAAACCCGGCCGAAGAAATATTGAAACAGAAAATTTCAAAGATCAATATACTCGTATTGGGTCTATAACTTAATTCGTGCGGTTTACTAAGAGATGGCATAACTTGTATAATATTCCATCGTTCCAATATTCCGAACCTGCGTTGGAAAGCTACTGTCATTGTGCGTCTTTGCAGTGCATGCCATTCATTTGAAGCGTTAACACCAATAATTTTTTTTCACTCAAATATGTCGAACTTTTTTCCTGAAAAAGTGATTTTGCGGGGAATTCTTCTTCATTACTTTAATATGAAGAAAACTGCTGCCGAAAGTCATCACATTTTGGTGGAAGATTATGGTGAACATGTTCTAGCTGAGCGGACCCGCCAAAAGTGGTTTGCACGATTTAAAAGTGGTGATTTTAGCTTGGAAGACGATGAATGTCCTGTGCAGCCAAAAGAGTTCGAAGATGAAGAACTTGGAAGCATTACTCGATGAAGGTTGTTGCCAAATACAAGAAGAGCTCGCAGAATCTTTGGGTGTCACTGAAGCAGCCATTTCAAAACGTTTAAAAGTAGCTAGATATATTCAAAAGCAAGGAAATTGGGCTCCACATGAACTCAAACCGAGAGACGTCGAAAGACGGTTTTGCATGTCCGAAATGCTGCTGGAACGCAACAAAAGGAAGTCATTTTTGCATCGGATTGTTACTGGTGATGAAAAATGGATCCATCACAACTACGTCAAGCGCAAAAAATCATATGTGAAATCCGGCCAACCAGCCGAATCAACGGCAACGCCGAATATCCATGGCGCGAAGGTAATGCTCTGTATTTGGTGGGATCAGAAAGGCGTGCTGTATTATGACTGCTAAAACCGGTTGAAACCATCAATGGAGCATGCTACCAAACCCAATTAATCCATTTGAAGAGAGCAGTAGCTGAAAAACGCCCAGAATATGTGACCAGACACGAGGCAATAATTTTCCATCATGACAACGCTCGGCCCCACGTTGCTTGTCCAGTTAAGAACTATTTGGAAAACAGTGGATGGGAAGTTTTACCCACTCGCCTTATAGCCCAGACCTTGCCCCCTCTGACAACCATTTGTTCCGATCGATGCAGAACGCCCTCACTGGAATACGGTTCACATCAGAGCAGGATATCAAAAATTGGCTTGATTGATTCTTGGCTGCCAAGTCGGCGCAATTCTTTTGGGATGGAATCCACAAAATGCCAGAAAGATGGGAGAAGGTCATAGCTTTAGATGGGCAATACTTTAAATAATACTATTGTAAAATTTTTTTCTTAAATAAACGTTCAAATTTTGAAAAAACCCGCACGAATTAAGTTATAGACCCAAAATTTGTATTAATCTTTGCAAGGTTTATTTTCTTAGCGGTTCCACTGATATTTCGATCTTATATCATTATTTTAAAACGCGAGCAGATAAATTAAAGAAACTATTGCATTCTGAAAAAATCACAGCAAAACTAAACGGTTTGTACAACCGGGTTACTCGCCTAAATCTTTTGTTTCACAATGAATTCGGATCTTGCCAATTGCACATGAATTGATTGCTTCTGAATGGTTAAACAATTTTGATACTAATTTAATACAATCTTCATTTTCATAGGTTGAGGAAGAAATTTGTGCATTGATGAAGCTTAAACATAATAATTGTAATTCCATTATTTCGCAGTTGGTTATTCATTGGATCTTCGACAACAAGTCAAACATCGCAATTTTTCATTTTAAAGCGTACAAGCATACAATTAGTGTTGCAACATCATTAGTTCCTATTCAGAATTGTGAAGAAGAGGAAACCCCTGCATTATTATGCATTGAGAGAGGTTCAACTACTCTGTGGAATTTTTGACTTGCAGTTCGTCTTATTGCCAGAATAAATGTACAATGTATTTACATTGAAATAAAAAAGAATGTTATACCATGTAGTATACCATCGACAGAGATTGTACCAAGCAGACTCATCTTGTCACGAATTTGGTATTTGCAATTGATGCCACTTTGCGGTAAGAAGATGAAGAAGGTGAACATTGGAAGTGCGGCCCAGTAATATTTGCAGGAAAAAAAGGTGTTTCGTTTGTGTTATTGGGTTGCCTTCGATTCGAATTTAGTTCGGTGTTTGTGTCAATGATCTTTGAACTGTGCATTACAAATTTACTTACACATTTGTGTCTTTTCTTGTACAAAAAAGGTGACGATGGAATAATTGTACGCGAATGGTGTTGTAGCTTGTTAAATTGAAATATTTGAATATAAATTGAATTGAGATTAAGAATGTTTGCCTTCAAAAGATGAAACAAAGTTTATGATGATTTATGCTACACTGAAGCTGCTGGAGGGTATATTGAAGATTTATATGGATATTAGAATAAAAATTGATAGAATTGGTTTTTCAATATTAATATCATTTTGAGGCCTATATAGTGGTTAGTTTCAGAACTCGTAAGTCTACACAAAGCGTTATAAATCAGCATTAAAAACAAGGGTAGCTACAAATTAAAATCTAATAAACATTGTTGCTGTAGTAAATGATCAAATAGATCGGCATAAAAAAATTAGAATAGCGTACAACATACGAAGTCTGTTCAAAAAGTACCCGGAATTTTCGTTTTTTCAAAAAAATATTTATCTATTCGTCTACATCAATGTGGTCCCCTTCAAAGTAGTCCCCCCAGATATAATACACTTATGCCAGCGTTTTTTCCAATCTTCGAAGCACTTTTGATATTCACTTTTTGGTATGTCCTTAAGCACTCTCAGCGATTTGGCCTTTATTTCTTCAATCAAGGAAAAACGCCGACCTTTCATGGGTCTCTTCAACTTTGGGAACAGGAAAAGTCACACAGAGTCATATCTGGTGAATATTGAGGTTGGGACATGACAACGGTATTGTTTTTGGCCAAAAAACTACGAACAAGCAACGAATTCTTTTTCCATAAATCGGGGCGTTTTTTTCGGATTGCTTCACGCAAACGTCGCATAACTTCAAGGTCATACTCCTTATTAACCGTACGACCTTGTGGTAAGAACTCTTGATGCACTATGCCATTATAATCGAAGAAAACAGTAAGCAAAACCTTGACATTTGATCGAACTTAACGTACTTTTTCGCTCTGACGTTGAATGCTTCCATGTGGACGATTGTGCTTTGGTTTCGACATCATAACCATACATCCATGTTTCATCACCAGTTATGACCCTTTCAAGCAAACTTGGATTGTCGTTGACGTCATTTAACAGCTCCTGAGCGATGTTCATGCGATTGTTTTTTTGGTCAAAATTCAGCAGTTTCAGCAAAAATCGCCGAGCTCATAAAAACACGTCGAACCTTAGCGACTACCACAGACAAAGTAAACAGTGAATATGGCTGAAAATTTTATCATACTTTAGGGGCATGTATACCAACACAACAAAAAAAAATTGACAATCGGACTCTCCAGACCCGCGAAATTTAAAAATCCCGGGAACTTTTTGAACCGACCTCGTACATGTGATAATTTAGCCTTTGTTTTGGTAAGTGCTGTTGCAACCACGGAAGTCACCGCCGTTGCAGACATTTAGTATTAGCAGAGGGGTGTGCAGTCCGGGTTGGCATACTGAGGCCGGCTAGCGCTCAGTCAAGTCGCGGGACTTCCGGGACACCCTTTGCTCATGCTGAGCCACCCTAATTGTAAAACCTAACAAAGGGAAGTGAAAGGGAGAGGAGGAGGTCATTCTGAGAGATGAAATATTTTTATGTATTGGAATGACCTCCTCCTTTCCCTTCCGTTTCCCTTTGTGTTAGGGTTTACATGTAGGGTGGCTCAGCACGAGCAGAGGGTGTCCCGGAAGTCCCACGATTCAACTGAGCGCTAGCCGGCCTCAGTATGCCACCCGGGCTACCCACCCCTCTGCTAATACTTAATGTCTGCAACTGCGGTGACTGCCGTGGTTGCAACATATGGCGCCCAAACGAGGTTTTCTAATATTTTTAATTGATTTTGATTGTTTGTTTTTAGTATAGTTTAAATTTTACAATTTTAGATTTGTTGGGCTCGAGTACCTGGAGTCCTCACTTGAATAGTGGCCTGTGCATTTCAGGGAAATATTTTTTTTGTTTTGTTTTTAACGTTATGATGATTTTGATTATGCTTCAAATAATGAATTTATGGTTTTATTAGCTTTTTATTGATGGTTTATGGGCTCACTTTTGTTTTTCGATGTTTTGTTAATCGATTTTTGATCACGGGGTTCGCCGCAGTTGCAGTGGCGCCCACTGTGCTGAAATGTATGTTTAACAGTCTCCGTCGGCTATGACAGTGGAAAAGCTGTGGCAATGTAGATGTTGTTTGGGATCAACCGAATTTCAAGTCATTGGTTATATCTCCCTGCACGGGATAGTTGGGCTTGGATCCAACGCTTGGAATTAGCCAATGCTTTCGGCCCTTCCATCATCTATCTGGTTTTAGCTTCGGGATTTGTGCGGCTCTTGTCTGAGCCATTATGAAGTCCGTTGAGTTTCATAATGGTCTCGTAGTCAGCCCTTGTGGTGACATTAGAGCGGCGTCCACCTTCAAACTTCATAGATATGCCAGGCATGGTTAAGGTTTGTCGGCTTTGTGTTGTCTAAACTTTAACCCCACTTCCCAATTAAATTCTTGTTGCTAGGCCCTATTTCCACTCAACTACGTTCATTCTTGAGAAATGAAAAATATCTATTGTATTCATTTTTTATTAATAATCATTGAATTGAATTCTTTTTATTTAATCACGCGCTGGTGATTGATTGTTGAATTAATTGTAGGAGGTTTGCTGTACGCCGTATTTGGTACAATATCGTGCGTTTAATATTCTCTTGCTTTTAGTGATTCAATTAAAAAAGATACACTAGTTACCGGGCGATCACGTGTCATAATGCCAAACACGGTAAGATGCTCAGATGATTCTACACTGGCGCGTCTTACGCGAGGGTTAGATCGTTTGACTCTGTCACCACCACGTCCTGCAGGACACCTTACAGATTTAGGGGACAATCTTGCACCTCTTTCACCATTGGAGTTGCACCCAGCTACTGATGCAGTTCCTAAACCATTACCACATAGTATGGAAACTCCCAGATTATCGAGTACCCATAGGCCAACAGCCGAGCCGAGCGTGAGACAACCTTCGAGAAACTTGCGGGTGAACAAATGGACGGTGAGTTTTGACGATACCTCGCGAGGGTTGGATGCAGAGCGGTTTCTGTTCTGAGTGGAGACTCTAGCCCATCATTACGGGATATCCGCCGAAACTTTGGCCATGGTTTTCCATCTTCTCCTTAAGGGGCCCGCCGAGGATTGGTATTGGACTTTTTACCAAAGCTGCTCCATAATGGCATGGTCCTCTTTGGTGGACGCATTTAAAGAACGATTCGCTGGCCATTACATGGACATTTGTAGTGATCGTTTCAAATAATATGGCAAATCACCGCTACTGTTTACTTAGTTTACACACTTGAAAATTGTTTCTCCGTTTCATATCTCCTTCGGGGACCTGATTATTTCTGGGAGCTAAAGAATAACTTTTCAACAGATGGTTCAAGAGAGGGAGAAACCTTTGCACACCAAAGCGAAAGCACTCCCGCAATACATTTTGACGGAGCACGAGTTTTATTCCACTTTTCACGAACCCACACGACTAACGAAGTGTTCACAATTTGCACAATCTTTATAAGATTATCTAAACACTACTTGTAAGTTTAAATTTCAATAGAATACCGGTACCACCTTGCTTTGACAAAAACTTTAGTTTTCAATGGCGGCATCGAGCCGTCCCACACTTTCGACGTGATCGCTGTCACGATTCACAGCAGACTCCCGTTTTCAATTTTGGATCTGTCCAAAACCTGTCTTTTTTTCCATCCCGTGCCTACAGTGAATTCCATCAGCTGTTCACCCGGCTGAACTCCAATGCGTTCCATCATGTAATGCACCGTTGTTCTGCACTAAATCAGTGTTTCCAGTCCCTAAATTGCAATGGGCAGGTTTAAATGTCTAAAAACCAAAATTTACCTGAAGTAGGAATATTTTAAATGAACTAAAGAAATTTAAATGAAGTGAGGAAAGTTAAATGAAGGGAAGAAATTTAGATGAAGAAAGGAAATTTAAATGAAGCAAGGAAAATTTAAATGAAGTGAAGAAATTTAGATGAAGTAAGGAAATGAAATTTTTAAATAGTAATAAAAATAAAATTTCCTGAAAAATATAATTAAAGGAAAGCGTTTAAATTTATTATCGAGGAAAATTGATATTATTAAGTCTCATTTAATAGTAATAATAAGAAGAAAAACTATTCTACAAATTACAATTACAGGGGAAAAAATTACATTTTTTTTTTAAATCTTCCATTACAATTTTGGATAGGAGGGTTTTCAAGTAGTTTGCTAGTATAACTGCTCGATCAGTACACATTGATATTCATCGCGAAATAGACACCCGAAAGCAAAAACACGGAGAGTCTTTCCAAACGTTTTTTGACGATATTACGGCCAATGTGGTACGACTGAAAAATTGCCTCTCCGACTGTGACCTTCAGCGCATACTCATTCTGAACATGAGCCAGCGTCTGCGGGGTTACTTGGTGGGCATCGATTTCTCTTCAAGAAGGGAGCTTTCCCGGCGGTGTCAAGCAATAGAGGCTGTCTGGTACCTTGATCGAATCCCAGAGCCACGAAGCAAAATGTATGGGACCCATAAACTTCATGAAGCCTCCTGGAAGGAGGATAGTTGGCCTTAGGAAGTTATGACGGGAAGGTCAAGACTAGCGCAATCGTACAACCCTTATTCACCTGATAAACTACAAACTAGGTAGTATACCGAACAGGCTGAATTCACACCCCGTGGACAATATCCCGAATCATCCGCGGTGGACTCTTAATTATCCGCAAGGGGTGCATGGGTAGCAAATACACACGATATCTCAAAGATTTCTCATTCCACTGGCAGTAATCAAACACTGCTACCCTCCTCTAACGCTGACCTGTATGACTCAGTTCCGATTCCGGCGCAGTCCGAATTAGCAGCAGTAGGGCCTCCGTTGAACCCAAAGGTTACCTGAGCGAGCAAGACAAACGTGAAACTGCCCCCAGCCACTGCTCAAGCTCGTTTTTTAGCCCCTAAGCGGCCCTTTAGCGTCTGCTGGAATTGCCTAGACCTTGGACATACTTATCGAATTTAGCGTCTGCTGGAATTGCCTAGACCTTCAACATACTTATTGGTATTGCCCTCAAGAAGTCCAGCGCAGGTTCTGTTTTGGATACGAAGCTCGAAACATCCTTCATCCTAGCTGCCCTCATTGCCGAATGTCAGGAAACATCAGACGAGGTGTGCCGAATCAGGCGAACCAACCACACGCTCCGACACCTGTCGCCCCAATAACCTACGAGACTAGCTACAGACCCTGAGTTGAGACGCCGTCTATAGAAGTTCGTGAACTTGCTTCCTCTGACGGTCTGAGCACCTCTAATGCTGGTCCCAACTTCATCCGAAATAATGAAATGGCAGGCAATGCTCAAGAACCACCCGCTAGTTTTAGAGATGACCTTTTCGGGATCGCTTTCGGATACCCTGGGGATATTTCTTCGCCAGGCGTCTCTTGAAGCGTGCCTGTGTGGAGTCAATTTTTGCAACTCCTGGCGACAATAGGCCCTACACAGAAATTTCCGTCAAGAGTCGCATATTGAGGGGTTTGCTTGATAGCGGAGCCAGTGTTAGTATCCTCGGAGCTGGAGCCTTGGACCTGCTGTCAGACTTGGACTTGCGTATGCATTCCATGCATGCTCATGTCCAGACTGCATCAGGGAACAAGAATCCAGTTCTGGGATACTTCACCACATTGGTGTGATTTACCAACAACACCAAATTGATGAGATTCCTAGTTGTTTTTTCCTTGACGCACACAGTGTATTTTGGAATTGACTTTTGGGATCCCTTCAAAATCGCACCAATCCGAGTCAACGCTATCAAAGCAGCCTTGGAGCCTCAAAGCCCTGAATTCCATCTGCTGTCCCCAAAAGATCAGCAAAGACTGGACTTCATCAAACGACAGTTTCCGTCGTATAATGAGAAAGGCTTGGGTAGGACCAGTCTCGTCACTCATCACATCGACACTGGTTCTGCTCGACCCACTAAGCAGTGGCATTATGCTGTCTCGCCTGTTATACAGAAACTGTTGTGTGACGAGCTCAATCGTATGTTGTCTTTGGGGGTAATATAGGAATGTCAGAGCTGTCAGAGCTCATGGGGTTCTCCTGTGACCCTTGTCAGAAAACCCGGCAAAGTGCGTTTATGTCTTGACACTAGACACCTCAACGAGGTAACCGTTAAGGATCCATTGCCATTGATTCAAGGTCTTTTGGCACGGTTGCAGAGTACCAGGTTCATTATCAGCTTGGACCTGAAGGATGCCTTTTGGCAAATACCGTTGGATGAAGCAAGTAATATGAAAATGGCCTTTACTGTCCCTGGCAGGCCCTTGTACCATTTCAGGGCTATGCCATTCGGCTTATGTAATGCTCCCCAAACGATGTGTCGGTTGATGCATAAAGTAATACCGCATGAGCTGCAGCACAAGTTTTTGGGTATCTAGATGACCTACTTGTTACAAGTTCAACATTTTATGAGCACTTGGAGCTCCTGAGCACTGTTGCAAAACTGCTCAGCGACGCCAACTTAATCATCGATCTTGAAAAGAGCAAGCTCGTCAAGAAGGAGATCTTATATCTTGGCTTTGTAGTGAGTGATGGTATTCTGCGCACGGACCCGGAGAAGGTTTCAGGTATAGTCTCCTATCCTGAACCCCGAACGGCCAAAGATGTGAGATGATTCATGGGCATGGCAGGGTGGTACAGGGGTTTTATTCCAAACTTCGCCTCGGTTACGACCCCTCTAACGGATTTGCTAAAGGGCAAACGTGCCTTTAAGTGGTCTGCTTCCGCCAATAGTGCCTTCAATAAAGTGAAGCAATTGTTGATTTCTGCTCCAGTGCTGGCCAACCTCGACTTTACGAAGCACTTCTATATCCAGTGTGTGAAGTGTTTTGTTCCAGAAGGACGATGAGGGTGTAGAGTATCCAATCGCATACAGGCCTATGAAGCTCAACGCTGCGCAGCGTAAATATAACATTACAGAATTGGAATGCTTAGCTGCGGTGCAGAGCGTAAAGAGATTCAGGGCATATATCCAAGGGTTGCCCTTCACCATCATAACTGACCATGCCAGTCTTAAACGGCTGATGCAACAGTCGGACCTTTCTGGTCGATTGGCTCCCTGGAGACTGAAATTACAAGGGCTCAATTTCCAAATTGAACAGCGGGAAGGTGCCCTTAACGTTGTTCCCGATGCGTTGTCGAGAACCTGCTTGAAAGCACATAGGTGGTTCAATCCTTGAGTTTGCGTTTCAGAAGCCCGAGTATGAGCATCTCAAGGAGCAAATCTTGAAACAACCCGATCAATTTCAGAATTTGCACCTTGCAGATGGTCGAATATATATTTGTACTGGTTCTCCTGTAACGTCGACTACTGACGTTCCCAGAACAAAACTGTGGGTTCCTGAAGGTCACCAACGGGCTCTCATAGTACAAGCTCATGATGATCCCCGGGGCTCTCATTGTCGCAAAACAACTGAAGTGTTGCAAAGGTATAATTATTGACCTCGTTTGCGTCAAGATGTGATTCAGCACATCAAGAATTGCTTGATATGCAAACAGGTCAAACCGTCAAATTCCACAATGAGGCCCCTTATGGGGGCATCACGAGGCTCTGAACGACCTATGCAGCACCTGTTTGTGGACTTCATGGGCCCATACCCTCGTTCAAGATCAGGGAATACCCAATTGTTCGTGGTCCTGGATCATTACACAAAGTTCGTATGGCTCAAGCCCATGACGAAAGCCATTGCGGAGTCAGTCGTGCGATATTTGGAGCGCGAAATCTTTTTGACCTTTGGAGTTCCTGAATGGCTACAGTCTGACAATGGTGTACAGTTCGCCTCCAAGGTATTCGGCAAGCTTATGAATGACTATGGAGTGCAGCATTGCTTCACGCCATATCATTCCCCGCAGGCAAATGCCTCGGAGAGGTCTAACTATTCGGCACTGAACGCCATCAGAGTCTACATGGCAAGTGGGACGAGAATCTTCCAGCCTCATATTTTGCTTTCCGCGAGGTGATTCATGAGTCCACGGGATATTCGCCCTACTTTATTATGTTCGGGTACCACCCTATCCAACATGGCTCTGAGTACGCCCTCCTCAGAAGCCTTAACGCCTTTGAGGATGGTGAGGTACAGCTAACTGCTAACAGTGATCGAATGCGAGCTGTACAGGACCAAGTCAGATGTAAATTGCAAGAAACCTGCCAAAAGGGAGCTCAACGCTACAACCTTCCTCGTGAGCTACTTCAGGATTAGAAGGTTTTCGTGCGTAATTTTACTGTGAGCAATGCAGCAGATCGCTTTGCTGCCAAATTCGCTCCACAATTCACTCCTGCAGTGGTTCATCGCCGTATTGGACATCCGGTAAGCTGCGTGGGACCTTTCACACCAAGGACATCCGATCCGATTCATAATTACCCCTGCCGACATTCTTTGTTTGCTCCACTGAATGAGACACTCAGGGTCTGGGTCGTCACCACGACTGTTGCGAATTCTGGCGTACCAACTTTCTCACATTCGCAACTTCAAATTGCCGCCGTAACATCTCCACCTTCCTTTGGGCATTCATACCTTTTCCCCTGTTATTTATTTAAATTTATTAAAATTTTACCAATTTTCCTATAATTTTAATTTCCACATCATCACAATCCTACCCTTTCCCCTCATTTTCAATTTAATTTTCCCGCTAAAAACACTCCTACATTAATTTCAATTAAAAAATTTCATTCTATACATTTTTCCTAACAATTCCTTCCTTCATACTAACTTATTCTATTCACTAGTTCCCACTAACAAATTTTATTTTTTTATACTAACGAAAATTCATTCACGTTTCCCTACTAACAAAATTCAATCTCATACCCAGATGCATAGTTGAAGTTGCTTATTAGATGAATGGGTAACCAATAGCGCAGGAAAGCACCCTTTTTGGGGTAACGGCAAAATCAATAGTTTCCGTATATGTATATGTGACAGTTTGCATTCAGTCAAGCGCTTCTTTGATGATGCAAATTGCCATATGTGCAAAGCAATGGATATTATTGCGTTTGTCGATACGGAAAAAAGATGTGTGGGTAGCGGAATCGAAGTGTAATGAACTTCGATTACGTTACCCAGATGCGGCAGCGGTAATTGAAAATGAAAAGGATTGCGGGATCGGATTTGCTGGAGGTGAAATGCTGGATTGGGTTCTGGAATTTGGGCATCTAGTATTTGGTTTTGCAAAGAAGAGGGAGTTTTTCGGTTTTTGGTGGAGTGATTTGCTGATGGATGGTTGGTCGAGTGTTCTTGAAGAGAAGATAAAGTTCTATGGCAGTGTCGGGGAAAAAGTTTTAAGATAAATTCGGGGAAAAAAGTCTTGACCTTGTGAAGGAAGATTATGTGGCACGACGAAAGAGGAACAGTGGAATTTGGTGATAAGAGTTTGTAATTTGGGTTTCGGGGATAAAGTTTTAATGAAGGAATGTTCGAAGTGGAAGATTTAAATTTCAAATTGAGATGCACAATTGCAAATCGACAGTGTCGTGAAGCGATTGCGATTGAATTCTGTTAATAAAAGACTGAATTGAAGTAAATACCAAAACGTATATGACAGTTTAAAGTGCAGAGACATAAATGTACAGTGCCTGAAGATAAAAGTGGAATAAAGTAAAAGTTGATGCAATAGTATAATCTTGAGTCACACCAGTGTCGGAGTTCCTAAAGTGAGAAAGAAAAAACAAACAAAACAAAAAACAAAGAAGTTTAGTGGCAGTTCGTGCATGCATTCATTGAAACTTGTAATTAATTATAATTTACTTCTGATTGCGACTACAGAAGGCAGACAAAAGAAAAGTTTTGGGTAAATTTACTCAACTAGCTCGGAAGCCTTGGAATCAGTGAGACATCGGGGATCCATACAAAAGTTCATTTCAATCGAAAACTAAAGAAACAAAGTAACTTAATTTATAATACCCAAAATCACATGGTTAATTTGAGGAAATGCTATCCTTTCCTTCTTTTTCTATCTATCCAATGATAAGAATGAGCAACATATCATACAAAAATAATAGAAGCAGCAGAGAAGCGATTGTTTAATAAAGTGTTCTCAAACCTTATGTAGGTAACTGCCCTTTTTATGCAATCCATATTAAATCAAAATTAAATCAAGTGTATTTGTGTAGTTCTTGGAAAGGTCATAAGTCACATTCCGTTTCAATATTGCATATTAATTTCAAAGTTTCAACTTCATTGAATATTAAAGTTGGCAATAAGCTTCCACCCACATCTTCACAGGAACCAATCTAATTAGCATTTGAATAGCTCCACATGAGTTTTGTCATCAACGACATCAAATACCATCTCAATATTCACTTAGCGCCATATAAAAGGTACCATCGAATAACACGAGTGGGAACTAGCAATTACCTTCTCATTGTCTTGCATTGTTCAAATAAATTTTATGCAACACCTTCATCAACCGCAAGCTTTGCTTGCGGATATGTTGGTATCGTATCTGATCCCGTGGTTTTGACTTTTGATTTTAGTCTTCGCGTTCTTGACGAAAGGTACCACAAGTCAAATCAGAAAATTTTTCTCATAAACCAGTTTATACACCTGTAACGATTGGTAAATTGCCCTCAATTGTTTTCTTTTGTTTTCAAAAGCTTACACTCACTTGGATTCCACAATGCGATGCTTATCTATGCTGGCATTTTGCAATTTAGATACTTTGGAAAATATTGGGTACATTTCAGAATTATCTAAGACTAGTTTTTGTGGTTTGCTGAGTATAATTGGACTAGTGTTGCGAATTAATTAAGGAAATATGAGGTTGGAATATTATTCAAGAACAAGAGAAACCATTGGTAACATTTGCCTGTCGTTCGAATACGTCTTTAAAATAAAGCTATCTTTGTAAGTTTTCTGTAATAGTTCTGATCATAAAATATGCTCAAATATTAATCGATCTACGAGTATCTTATGCTCGATGAAACTAAGAAAAGTTAGCATTTAGACTAAAGTAATGAATAAGCATTAGATCCATCAATTATGAATAATTTTATGTTGTTGTTAGGAGGTGAACAGTTGGTATAAACATGAAAAGTTATAACTAACAAAATGCAAAGAAAAATCATCGCCCACAAACTTTGCAGGATATATGTTACTCTTGCTTCAGAATGAATAATGAACTTATGATGGCAATCAAAAGAAGCAAGCATCAATTTACATGGAAAACCAAGGGGAGAGAAGAAACTACACCACACCTTTATGCAATGCAAAGTTAAAATCGAATTTTCATTCGGAATAAAATTGAAAGATTGTAAGCTTGCATTTGAAATTTCACTAGAATTTTTTTTTATCAATTGGGAAAGTGGTTTTGAGATGAACTCTTACTCTCATTAGATATCAGTTCATGGGTATGCATCGATTGGGCGGCCTTGTTACGAACGAGCGAGTGGAGCTCCCGCCTACCGTTTAGCGCTAAAAGCGTCAGCTAATAACGCCGATGTACATTACGCCAGATAAACAACACCATGATAACTATGTACGTAGCGGCCAATATGCCGCTGTGAAGCTTCAACATATGGATGACGTGTACACGGCAGCGATTAGCCACATGTGAGAAGCTCTATGTATGAGCAAGCTAATGGAATTACGATCTTGTAAAAGCTTATGCCAGCTGACTGAGAGCTGCGGCGAGTATGGGGGCGAAAAGCTTTCCTCGCTCATATGCAAAGTATTTCCCCCAAGCTGGCTACGATAATATCATAAATATTGCGGAATGGCTCTCATCACCTACATATTGATAAGGTGAAGCGGGGAGGAGAAGTTCCCAGTAAATGAGAACTCACGTTGTCATCGTCTCAGCGATTTTAGTGGCAAACTAGATCAAAAGCTCGTTTTGCGACCATATATAAACAATTTATGGAGTACGTTCAGTCAGTCGGTATTCAAGCCCAAGAAGGAGCGTGCTGCTACCCAGTAGTTTAGCCGTACGTGCAATAACGCGATTCAAGTTCGAGTTCGAAGTGCAGTCCAGTATTCGACAAAATGGTGAGGGGTGAGGCGTTGGCTTGTGCCACGGTCCTAAATCTGCCTTTTGGCGTTTCACGCCGTATGGCCACTCCGATCCATTAGCTCGTCCAGATGTTACCCTCTTCAGGCTGGCTGATAGCAGATAAATCCAGTTGTAAACTAAATTAAAATAAATCCAGTTGTGATGTAAATGTTTTAAAAAAGATGAACAATAAAATAAAAGCAATTCTTTACAGTTAACTCTCGCCTTTATTATTGATTTGGTTTAAACGGACAGAATAGCAGGTAAGTGGTGTTACAGTGAGTTCTCTCTCCGGGAGCCTTGATTATGTATATAGGATACACATCAAATAACTCACAGTTCATACCAGTATACATAGGGTATACTGGTTTGTAACTGTCTGATAAGAATTAAGTCTCACCGCCTGATGACGCCACTATTGGCTGCTATAAAAATTTCAGCCGAGTCGGACTCGCAATTTCGTTTTGACTGCGTGTGGAAGCGGGCGTGTCCGCGAAATAAAAAAAAACATGAAGAAAGAGCAATATTGGTCAGTGATTCGATTCTTGTTTTCAGAAGGGAAACCGCTGCGAAATAAAAGAGTACTTGGATGCTATGTATGGGACTCTGCTCTTGCGATGGTGACCGCAAAAAATTGTTTTAACGAGCATCGACGTGGTCGCACGTCAGTTTTTGATGAGCTCCGAGAAAAGGCTACCATGGTGGATAGCGTGACGAAAACGCAGAGCTTGTGTTGGAGGACCGCCGATTGAAGGTACCTGAGATATTTGAGACAGTAGGCATTTCAAAAGACTGAGTCGGTCATATCCTGTATGAAGTTTTTGGCATGAGAAACGTGTCGGCACGATGGGTGCCGCGTTTGCTCTGGAAAACAAACGCAACCGTGAGACCCCTTCAGAGCGATGTTTGAACCTGTTTAAGCGCAATCTAAAGGAGTTTTTGCGTCGTACCGCTGACAAAATTTGACTCCACTGGTACACACCACGGAGCAGTCGAAACAGTGAACTTTACCCTGCAAATGTGCTCCGAAGAAGGCGAAGACTGTCCGTTCAGCTGGTAACGTGATGGCCACCATTTTCTGGGGTTCACAAGTTGTGATCTGAATCGAATACCTGCAAAAGGGAAAAAAAGTTGCAAGGCTCTACAATGTCGAATTATTGGGCCGATGCGACATCGAATTGCCAAAAAGGTCCTATTTGGCAAAAAAGTTATCTCTCACCATGACAATGCACCGGTTCACACCTACGACGCAGCCATAGCCAAATTGGTTGAATTAGGCTACGAGCTGCTACTCTATTCACCCTATTCTCCAGTTTTGTGTAGTAATCAAGCAGGCCACCCAAGGAAACTGCTCGAAGGATCTTTAAGAAAAAATACCATTTCATAATAATAACAACGCAATAAATGCGGAACAACTTGATAAACAACTTATAAACATTATTACTAGCCCAAAATAAACCTTGTCACTACCACCACTACCATTACCGATAAAAAAAGCTTGTTCAAAAATAAAAAATAAAAAATCGATAATGGCAACCTCCTTTGCGACACAATTTAGCAAAGCAATTGCTAGATTGTGCCAACGAGAATCTGCCGTTACAACCATGAGGAGGCTTATCGAGAGATATGGTAAAGGCATGGGAGATAGCAATGAGACGACCGTTCGAGGACGGAACGGGTTGGGTTGCGCGACGGCTTGCGATGAAATCCACTGGAAAAAGGCATACGATCGTGAGGGTATTGTTTATGAACTTGAGATGCCGTTCTTACTACTCGCGGAAAGTGAGCGGTTATTCGACAGTTTCCTTAACAAAAAGAATTGCAAAGTACTAGTTGCAAGTTATTGTTTTGTATAATTAGTGAGTGCATTGGATTGTGTCCCATCAAGTATCGGTTTTTCTTTTCTCGGCAGTTTAACGAATTAGTGGCATTACTGCAAGATTTATTCTCATAGATTTTCTAAATGACGCGAGTGTGGAAATCGGGAAAGTGTTTTACACTGGTTCCGTTCTGTTCAACGCCCATTAAAGTTTCAGTAACTTATATTTTATATTTAAAGCGTTGATTCTGCGATGGAAAGTAATTTGCCGTCTTCCGTGTAGTTCATTTTTCATGCTTGTGGGATGGAAACTATTCAATAATGATTTTAAGTTCAACCGTTTGTTGGTATACTAACAATATAAGAAGGAAACTTTATAAATTGTGCGAGCTTTTCACTTCGGTATGCGTTTGAAGTTTTTCATCATATATCTGTGTTAAAAAATTGCATATGGTGTCGTTTTATATTTTCCGGCTCGTCGCTGAATACAAAATTGATGAATGGTTTCGTCATGGTGGACGAGGCGCAAAAGTTATCCGTGCTATATGTAAAGTTTTCCTCACCATATGCGAGACTACATTACAATTGTTTGGAAAATACAGATTTATTATTTGCCAGCTGTATTCTTCGGAGTATTTCGTCTATTTTATTTGTGTTTCTCGTTACTAGCTGCTTTTGTTTTAACTTAATTTGATGTTTTGTTATTTATATTTTCCTGGGAAGTCAAAACACAGGCTCTCTGCTTTCGTCGAACCATAGAGTTAGAAAGCTTTGGAATGGGTTTTGACCTCTCGAGAAGTTTTGTAGGGCTCGAAGCTGATGGTGCCGGTTGCGGTTGAGTTTCAGTTGAATGAGTTGATGAAGATAGTTCTTCAATCAAGTTAGGTATGGCATTTGGATTAAGTGAAAATATTCCGCAAGCTTTAAAGCCTGATGTGGCATTCCCTACAGTGGTGGCCTTCCCCAAGCTTTCCCTGGTAAAGGTTCAACTTGTAGTCTTTTTATAGTTCTATTTTTGTGTCTGAGCATCCACGCATTAGGTTCCTGATTAAAAACGGTCTTCAAAGGTTTAGAGAAACTAAGATCCAAGGGTTGTAGTACTGGCGTGGTATGACTTGACAAACATCTAATAATTACATCATTTACATTAGCTATGTCCAAAAGTTCAATGGAATTAGAG
The DNA here is from genome assembly GCA_963969285.1 of Odontomyia ornata. Taxonomy (NCBI): domain Eukaryota; kingdom Metazoa; phylum Arthropoda; class Insecta; order Diptera; family Stratiomyidae; genus Odontomyia; species Odontomyia ornata. The sequence continues at coordinate 33,465,699 of OZ017742.1, read as the reverse complement.
TGGGAAGTATGGCCATCTAAAATCAAAGTTGTTTTTCGAGTCTTTGGTTTTTTTCGGCAGAAAATGTTCCAGAAACCATCTCAAAAATAGGTCTGAGTTGATATCAGATGACTTTTTGTTCATGTAAACGTTGGACCTATTGCGCGAACCATCAGCTAATTCGGGTTTTAATTGCCTCCTTTCATTATTATTACTGTCGGTAGGAAACGGCCTTCTGGTCTACAACAAGCAATCAGAGAAATCGTTTCTCCCTTTTCCCGAGGAGTAATCAGCTCCTTTCATTGTTAAAACTTTTCCTGATTTATTAATAAGTTGGATCCCACAGTCATTGCCGTTGAAGATATTTTCAGGTTTGTTTGTTAAATTACTATTCTCCATTTCTTCTTGCAAGAGTTTAAAAAATGCAGCAACTTATTCACTATTCATACTGATAGACTGATAGACCTTCTGCTTGACGCACCGAAATATTTGTATTCCTTTCTAAAAAGGAAGTAAGCCAATGTTGCCCAGCCATTTATTTTTCGTTCGAAAATTTGTGCTTGATTCCAAGCTTCTCAGCGAATTGATAGGCAAGTGAACGTATGGTGCAACGATCAGGAGTGAAGCCAGAACTAGCTAGGCGTTTTATGTACGATGCTAATCGTTTCGCGTTTTCTTTTCCGAGACATGCCTGAACTATATGTTATTTGTATTGATTACCATACAACTTATATTCGTAAGTGCAAAGCAATATAAGTTCAATCTCATAGAATAGGGCCTAGCACGTATTTCTTAGTATTGCCTGTCTTGAGCCACCTAGATAGGGTACGAGTCGGTATGCCATAGCGCCTTTGTGCTTCATTTTTTGAAATAAGACTGAATTTTCCTCAGTCCATTGCCCTCTGACAAATCTATTATTTCTAACGTATTTTCCCGGTATCGTTTAAACAATCGAAAATATTCCGAAGATTACACAAAGATTTGACTTTTGCAAAACGTGGCATCTTTCCTCATTTCGTGGGAAAGATGACATATAGTTCAAAAATGCTTCATTGATACCGGAATTGGCGAAACATAATTTCAATAAGTTAAGAACAAGTCAAAAAACATGTCAAAAGCAATGCTTACCTAACTGTGTCCTTACTCCACTTACAACACACACACAAATATTATTGTCATACAAAACTTTCCACGAAAAAAGTCAATACTAATAAAATGTTTCGCTTATCAACCCGTGCCGCTCGAGTGCAGTTTGGATGGGAACTGATAATTTTCATCAGAAGCATTCATTAAAGACTAAGTATGATGATTCATGTAAATATTTCTATCCCACATAGGAAATTTGGGAGATATGGCATCTCTCCTCATATGGCGTCTGTCCCACTTTTACCCTTTGTGTACGATCATCTTTTTACTACCCTTATGTGGACAATATGATAGTAGAGGTAGTGGTCCACCAAAAGCAAACATAGAAGAATTTTTGTCAAGTTGATCTTTGTCTTTGAATAACGGCAGTATTTCTTTTTCATTCTATCTTAGAGTTCCCACAATAGTTATATTTTTTTCTTGTAGAAGAGTAATTGCTAAAGGTATGTATGTAAGCCATTTATCAATAGTAAGGTTTTTGTTCGATCTATGAATAGGTTGTGCCAAAGTCTGCCGATAATAATCAGCAACACGTTCAATCCGAGGCATTGATCCTTTACCCAAACATACTTCTCCGTTGATCATATAATTCGCTTTCGTGTCACAAAGTAGCTCTATTTTCAGACCGTATTTGTCAGGCTTATTGGGGATATACACCCTGAAAGGAAAGTGCCCGCGAAACCTCAGTAGTTGTGCATCCATGGTACAACAATCGGTCGGAACATGTAAGTGCTTCGATTTTTGGATTATATTATCAAAAACATATAACATTCGATTTTCATAAGGACCTTTTATAAGACTACATAACTATCAAATTTTGATGAGTTTAAGGGTACCTCATCGAATTTATTGGGGAAAATGTCAAATTTGAAGATCATACTATTATTAACAAAGTTGAGTGAATTTTGACTTCTAAGGTATTGGTTGTTGTTGTACTCATAAACATCTACCTCCACAATTTTTTCAGATTGTTCAGATGTCCAAACACGAGAGGAGCGGAGGCACAAATTTTTCGTATATTTCCCCTCCCTGTAGGCTATCAAATTCGAAAAGTTCTAGTCAAGACCTTTTATTTGATACCCATATCGGCTACCTTTAATGAAATTTATTTTCGGGGGCCACTTCCCTCTATGGGGAGACCCCCCTTAAATACCATATAAAAATTTTTTATATTCGTACTTTTAAGATAGTACCACTTCACACCTATATACATAATTTGATGTTTCTAGCTAAAGCAGTTTGCGAAAAAAAGGCTTGTGACACACGGACGGAAAGACAGACAGACAGGATGCGATTTTAGTAGGGTTATGTAAATTTACTTTACAAGACTCTTAAAAATGATTTTGAATGAATAAGAGTAAAATTGACTCTTATAATCACAATATGCACACACAAAACAATTATTTAGATTCTGACCTATTTCACTATCCAATGGTGCTAGAGCATCCTGTCAGGAATAAAAGGACTGTGGATGTTAGGGAATTGCTTTAATTAAAAGAAATCCCCACTTTGTTTCAGTAATGAATATTAACGCCCTCACCAATTCACGTTAAAAATATCTTTTACCATCATATCATAGGATACATTGTTCCTATCAACTGCTTGCGTGGTTCGACTCGACTTGACTAACTGAGTTGCCAAGTTAGAGTTGACAGCTTGGCCCTCCTGGCCAGAAATCGGACCGATTTCTTCGTAGTATTCATCGTCGTCATTAAAGTCGTTGGTATCCAAATCTGGGATGAGTCGGCGCCATGGTTTCATTTTATCACTCGTGAACACGGAACTGTATTTTCGTTTCTGATCATCCTTGAGGCTTTTGATAATATAGCGATTGTTTTTCAAAACTGCGGCCACATCATATGGCCCTCGATACTTTGGCTCCAATTTATGGGACTCCCCGGTTGCTATTGGTATGTTCTGTATAACCACTGAATTGCCTTCTTCGTATAAAACAGGAGTCTTATGTTTCTCGTCGAATCTTATTTTCTATCTTTCCTTTTCGGTCATAATGCGCTGTGCAGCCTCCTGCCGAATTTCGCTTATCAACAGTTGATTATTGTCACCCGTATCAGCCTTTAGTGCTTGGATGATACGGTTCGCTTTTACATCCCTCAAACGGAAATCAAAAACTATCTGATTAGGTGTGAATCCGACATCGAGTTGATTTGAGAATTTAGTACTCATTGCAAACTCGGTAGAAGCTCGTCCCATTATTTACAATGTGTCATCGAACATCGTAGATATGACAATATTGATTGGTCAATGCGCTCAACTTGGCCGTTCACACATCACCTTCACGTGATGAATATCATACGTTGCACAGTAATCCTCGAATTCTTTCGATGTAAATGCCGACCATCGATCGCTTATAATATGGATTGGCAATATAAACGATGACGTGATATCCTTCAACATGGTAACAACTGGTCGACTGTTGGCTGCTCTCGTGGCTCGAACCATTGTGAATTTTCTGAAAGGGCCTGTTACTGCAATTATGTATAGATTGCTCTTAGGAAATGGTCCTGAGTGATCAATATGCAGTACCCTAAAAGGTATAGGTTCAACCTGTTCATAAAACAAGCGACGTTCGGTTTTTCCTGCTGGCACTTTATTGAGACAACATTCCGGACATGAAGCAATGTACGACTTCACGTAGTTGCACATTCAAGTAAACCAGAACAGTTCTTGTATCCTATGGACCGTTTTATCAACGCCAAAATGACCGGCATCGTCATGACAACTTTTTACTAGGTCTCCAGCGGATGGCTGATGGCACTACAAATTTAAGATCGCCATTTAATTTTCGCATCAATCTTTCTTTCTTAAGAGTGTAATTGCACTTTAATTGGGCAAATCGGGCTGATTTACATACTCCATCAATTATATCCATAATTTCCTTTAGTTTTGGGTCCTGTCGCTGTAATGACATCAAAGTCGAATTCTTGGAGTTTTAGCCACCTTCGAGCAACTTGATTGTTAAGTGAAGTGGTCAACTTCATCGTCGATATTGCATTACAATCGGACACCACTCGGGAGTGTTTTCCAATCAAATAAATCGATCTAACTTTTCAACGATCGCCAGTACCTCTAATTCGTGGCTACTGTACTCCGTTTCAGCATCCGTGCAATGTCTACTGAAATATATTACAGGCCAGAATGGTTCCTCCTCCGTAGATCGCATCAAGACTCCGGCGAGAACAATAGAACTGGTGTCGGTATGTACCTCGTGTTTAGCCCGTGGATCATAAAGAGCTAGAACGGGTTCGCTACAGAGACGAGTTTTCAACTCATTGAAGCTCATCTCTGCGGTCTTTTCCATACGAAGGATTTCTGTTCCTTCGTCTTTATTAAACTCGCTAGCCATTTAGAAATTTTTGAGAATCCTTCAATAAATTTGCGGAAGAACCCCACTAATCCAAGAAATCTTCTGACATCGGCCACATTTTCAGGCGTTGGAAATTTTTGGATAGAATCAATTTTCTTGCTTCCAGGCTTCATTCAGTCTCTATGTATGCAATGACCCAAGAAGGTTAGCTTGGATGTAAAAAAAACACACTCTGACGGTCTAAGTGTAAGACCCATCTCCGTAAAATTTCCAGGACTTCCTTCAGAGTTTGGAGGCCCTCAGTCGCCGTCACACTGGGGATACTGACTTCATCCATATAGCTTCGATATTTCTTGATTTCATACGACGAATTTAGTCGATCATGACCTCTTGCAAAATCATCGGCGCATTAATGAGGCCAAAAGGCATTACATTGTACTCGAAATGACCAAGATGAGTAAAAAATCCGGTGTACTGGCGTGGTTTTTCATCCATAGGAATTTGGTAGTATCCAGAGAATAAATCTATTGTCGTGAAGAACTGCTTCCCACGAGTTCTGAGAGCTGCTCCTCAACAGTTGGCATTAGGTACGGCTTCTTCTTGGTGATAGCGTTTATCACACGAAAGTCAATACAAAGACGATCCTTTTCATCTTGCTTGGGAACCGAAACAATAGGCGAAAAGTATAATGAATTACTTGGACGAATTACGTTACGTTCATTCACAGTCTACTCAATCTTATCTCTTTTAGCCGACAGTATACGATATGGTCGAGCATGGATAGGCGTGTTGGAAGTCAGCTCGATACTCGGTGTTTTTGTCCTGCATCGACCCATTTTGGCCGTAGTCTCTGCAAAACAATGACGGAAATCATCAAGTAGTACCCGCAGTTCGGTTGCTTCAGCTGCAATTGAATTTCTTTCCATGTTGGGTATTTCAGGACATTTACTTTCAGCGTAGCACTCACCATTTTCAATAATTATTCGATGTGAAACTCCGTTCAACGCATCCAATCTTAAAAGCAAACTATTTGGTATAAGGTGATTGGCTACAACATATAGGTCCACGCGTACGATTGCATCGCCTATTTTTAATGTCGCTATCATTCTGCAAGTACTTTGTAAGCATCCACCTGCAAATCCATTCAGCTCAATCGGCGGACACTTTATTAAGTTGTACGTGCATAATTTTCACACGAGAGATCGATTACTACCCGTATCTATAAACAGGTCTAAAATTTTTCCATCCATTTGAATGTTTTCCACTATTTGGTTTTGTACGGAATAGTTTGAATGTAACTGACGAATATTCGCGTTATTCACATATTCTGGTTTATCTGGACTTATGCATGTATCCGCATTGTGTCCCGTCTTTCGGTATGTAACACATCGCGGTGGTCGTTGGGGCAAAGAATAGTTCACGGAAATGTGCACCGGTTTATAACAACTATAACAAACACGCTTTGACACGTCATTTGTATCGACACAGACTTATTAAATATTTTCTTTGACACAGAGTTCACGTTCATCGGGCTTACACTTTATATTTCATTATGCGATTTTCGCGTGACCGGTATGTTTGGTTTGTTAAATAAGTTTTAAGGCAATAGCCCAGTCATATTAGGTAAAAAAAGGGGTCAACCTCGGAATGAAAGATAATAAGCTGCAAATTGGTATGAACCTTTGTTTTGTCATTCTAAATGTTGTCTCAAAAGTCACAATCGTTATCGTGTTCGCGTCTCAAGATATTCAAGGTCAAAGGTAACAAAAATCGGTTTTTCGCGAATATCTGGCTTCCTATCGGTTAAATGAGATTTGCATTTATTATAAAAGTTGTAGGCTATAAAATTCCCTACAACTTTTGTTTAAACTTTTTTTTCATACGACCAACCGTTTTGAAGGTAGAGCGCGAAGAGTGCACATCGTACAGTCATATACGGCCTAATGCAAGGTCAAGCGTGAGTTATGGTTATCAGAACGTTATAAAGTCAATTATTTACTTGGAAATTATAATTATTAAACAATGCCTATTATTTATGTACTAACTATTAATTATTTATATTTAATTAAAGTAAGTAACTTGATTATTTATATATAATTATTCATATTTAACTATTTAAGTATAAAATATTATTAATTCTGGATTATATATTTTAGTTTTATTTTAAGTTAAAATGATAGTAAGAGTATATATTTTACACATATTTTTATTTATTATTAAATACGGCATAATATACATTTATCAAAATGTGAGTTCAAATATCAAAAGTATCTTTGTTGATTTTAATTGTAATGAAATTGGAAATGGAAGCTAATTATCTTCTTCTTGTTCGTCGTCTTCTTCTTCTTGTCGCTCAAAAATGTTCGATTCATTGTCATCATCGCCATTATCTGTCATGTTCATCTCCAAACCTTCCAGAATATCGGGATCATATGTATTTTCTTCATCGGGATTACTTGGATACAGTGAAGCGTTGAGGCAAGCTTGTCCGTTGCACTGGCCGCAAGCTAAAGAACATTGTAGCCCTGATTTTCTGCATCCACAGCGGGAACCACAACCATTTTTGCAATTGCAAAATATTACGTTTAGTAGTTCGGCTGGTGCTGGAGGTAATAACGTTCGTATGGGCTCCAGGATTTCATTTTCAAGCATCCAGCCCCATTCTTTAGGTTCTAAGTCCTTCCCTAACCACGTTTGAATCTGGTAGTAGACACGTTTTATGTGTTGATGAGCTGCTACACTTGTTGGTGGAAGTGTTGACAGTTGTACAGGTTTATTTAGTTTTGTAAATTTGATGAATTGCGTGTAGCGGAAATGATCAATGTTGTCCTCAGATTTTGGAGCATTATATAATGCCAACAAGATGCGCACTCCATTTTCTAATAATGTTTGTTTTGGGCAGTTTTCTTGTTGAAATACTTCCACCAGTTTATCTAAATCATGAATTTTTTCCAATGCTCTAGTAACAGTTTTTTTTCCTTTTTTAAATAGCGCAGAAGTCGTGTCACAGCCACTGAATGCGTGTAAAAATAAAATGTGCTTTTTAGTACGAGGATATTGGTCAAAACTTTTAGTAGAATATATTTGTGTTTTGACATTGCCTTTGCCAACTTTTTTCAAAAAAATTTCCTGATGATGTGACTGAGTACGTCCAATTAAAATAACTAGCAAATCGATATCTTCTCCTATGATGACAGCAGAGTTTTGATGTTCTGATAAGGCAATAGCTGTGTCAATGATGAGTTAAATATGAATAATTATATATAAATAATCAAGTTACTTACTTTAATTAAATATAAATAATTAATAGTTAGTACATAAATAATAGGCATTGTTTAATAATTATAATTTCCAAGTAAATAATTGACTTTATAACGTACTGATAACCATAACTCACGCTTGACCTTGCATTAGGCCGTATATGACTGTACGATGTGCACTCTTCGCGCTCTACCTTCAAAACGGTTGGTCGTATGAAAAAAAAGTTTAAACAAAAGTTGTAGGGAATTTTATAGCCTACAACTTTTATAATAAATGCAAATCTCATTTAACCGATAGGAAGCCAGATATTCGCGAAAAACCGATTTTTGTGACCTTTGACCTTGAATATCTTGAGACGCGAACACGATAATGATTTTGACTTTTGAGACAACATTTAGAATGACAAAACAAAGGTTCATACCAATTTGCAGCTTATTATCTTTCATTCCGAGGTGAAAGCCCTAATATGACTGGGCTACAACACAAAAACTCTTTAGTTGTTTTGAATGTAAAGCACGCGATAGCGGTTTGCATTTAAACGTCGTTTAACCCTTCACGCATATATCTTATAATGGCTGCGTCATTAATCCCCACACGTCTACCTTCCGCACATATTCGATAATAATAATCCGTATATGGCTCATTTGGACGTCTAACGTTTGCCATCATACGAAGATGTAACTCGGCTTCATTTTCGGTAGACTCGAATTCCTCTTCTAAAGAGCTTGCAAATTTATCGATGCTTTTGAAAATACCGCTTCTTTCATCTAGCCACAATTTTGCTCGCCCTCGAACTTTCGTTTGCACTGCAAACATAATAATGTTTTCATCCCATGAATATATGGATTAACAAATTGTTGCGCCGTCAGTGATGTGCTTAACGTTGGATCGAATTCTGGCATTATTTCAATGACGTCGCGCAAATTGTGGAACATGCTTTGGTGTACTGGGACTGCTTGTCGGGTCGGATATGGCGGATATCTTTTACCATTATATCATAGGATACGTTGTTCCTATCGACCGCTTGCTTGGTTCGACTCGACTAACTGAGTACCTCGCTACGGTGTTGCCAAGTTAGAGTTGGCAATCCTACGCTATTTATTTACATTACTTACTGGCATAATATCTGATCGGCAACTATTGTAGCACAGGATGGTTGACACAAACAGGCAAGAGAATAGAACAAATTACAAAACAGTGTTACCAATTGTCAAAAAAAAAATATTACCAGTGAAACTTGTCACCGGGTACTACTGGGTAGGGCTCCAGGGTTAAGGGTTGAAATTTCACAAAAAATAAATAATATTTTTTGTATTCAGAAAACAATTTTAATATTTATAAATGAACAACTAAAGCAATTAAAGTTGCTGAGAAATAATTTTTTCATTAATATCAGGATAAGGGGTGGTTTTTGAGGGTTGAAAAATTTATGGGAACAATAAATCATGCTTGAAAATGTTAAAGAATATTTAATCTACATAACTAAATAATATTTTCACCGATAGAATGCTTAAACAAGCATTTATTCAATTTTTTTCCAGAAGGACGAGACTTAACCCCTAAAATGCAAGAAGTGCAAGCTGACACTGTGTAAATTTTGATATTTAAGGCATCTTGTAACCACTCACCAATTTTTACGAAAACCGATGGACGTTCAAAGAATTCGAAGATTACCCTCTATTTTTACTTGGACTGGACTATATGTATATGGTTTGCAAGAAAACTTGCTGTGACACATGGACAGTCAGGCGGACGGACAAACAGATCGCAATTTTAGTAGAGTATAGTAAAATCCTTTTAAGAATACCTTAAAATGAATACTGAAAAATTTAATAAAATCACCGAAAAAACAGATTCAGTCTTCATTGTATCCTAAGGGCAAAAAGTGTGGTCAAATAAAGTATATTTCAAATCTATAACATTTCCACAATAAAAGATACTTAGCAAAACTTTTTGGAAACGACAATTTCCATAACATTTGCGTGTTCATGATTTCCGATCAGATTTACGCACCTTTGGCACGTCTTCATTAACGCAACTTGGCTCTGGCGAGTTCGCTTGACTTGAGTTAGTGGCAGCCATGAAAACCAGTAGTCAGCGACTTTATCAATAAAATTCATCGGGGAATGCGTGTTAGTAATTCGTGTGTGATCGTGTATGAAAATCAGTTAACAGGCAATTGCACTAGGGAAGTAAATTGAATTTTGAAAGCAGAACGGACATTGGACAAGTGGCTTTGGTGGACATTTTGAAATTTCGCAAATTAAATTTCACGACACATTTGTGTCGTTGTAGAAAGTGGAAATGAGTTCGCAGCACGAAATCCAATTTTTGCTTGATTTAATTGAATTATTACACATGTACGAATATTTTGCAGATTACATTCGATCGAAATGTTTATGGTATGTTAATTTGTTGGAAGCTCAAGGAAGAGGAAATATGGAAGAATATTTTCTGATTAAACAAAAAAAATCACATTTGTAACATATCAATGCAATCTTCAACATATATAATATAATATATAAATTAGTTGTCCTAACACATGACGGGATAATTTTAACGTGTGAAAATCAAGTGGTTGTCTGGAATTCCGAGGATCAGTTTGCTGTCCAACAATTGCAAATTATTACTCACTTCTTAAATTACCAAAGCTCATAAAAGATATTTTAAGACTTGGCTTGGCCGGTTTTATGCAGTTTAGCGCCACATCTGCCGTGGATGCATCTTTGCAATACGAGACTTAAAGACATAACACGCGTAATCCGATGCATGCGCATATAAAGATACGTACGAGTATTCCAGCAAGACAATGATTAACGGTGTAATAATCTGTTATTACTTTTCAATTTAAATCGCAACATAATTGATGGGATATAATTTTGACTGCTGCTAATGATAAATGCAAGTTGTAATCAAATGGCGAAGCAAGGACCGGCTAAATGGTGGTGACTGAGTGCAGTCAAAGCTCGATGGAGTTTAATGCAATATGAACTGTGATACCAGGAAGTGTTTGGCTGAAGGCAGTGGAAAGAATTCATTTCGAGACATTGATAAATCATTTGATTGAATTGTGGTTGATCCAACGGTATTCTGGTGAAATATATTATGCAACTTCAATTTATGTGACATACATTTTTGACTTTACAGACTAAAAAGTTTAGAGCCTAAAATAAAATCATCAGGTCTCTTTCTAGCAGGCGTGCTTCTTAATGATGGTGGCCATCATCAAGTCATATGTGTATAAATTTCTTTTGTTTGATATACTATGAAATTATTCAATTGAATCGTTACTATTTTGAAGTTCTAAAAAATATTTCTCTATTATAAATAAATTGTGTACGGGAAAGTTTGGTTGAAACTTTTAGTCTCCTCCCCCCCTCCAATACATTTTTATTAACACTTTGTTATAGATTGTAATAATTTCATGATTAAGAAATTTGTTTATTATTTTATTATTATTTTTTTTTTGTTGAACATTACTGTCACATAAATGTACTTCAACTTTGTTTTGATTGTACGTTTAGTTCAGCCTGATATGTTATCATTCCAAGTCTTGAATGCCAGAAAGTATTTTAACAGATCAATTACTTACTCTATGGTCTGGGTAGTTAAAAACCTATTTCAATCCACACAAACTGGAAATAAGTACCCCTTTCAGAATAAACATTAAATGTTTTATTTATGTTACAAATATTTACATTAGTTAGATAATTGATAAACACTAAATAACAAAATCCATCCTTCTGTTACCAGACTTAGCAAATCTATCAATCACTTTGTTAATATCTACCTCTACATCTCGGTGTGTATGAAGTAAACAAAGTCCACTTAATCTTTCTTCACCCATTGTCGACCTTAACCACGTCTTCAGCCTACGCAGCGTGGAGAACGACCTTTCAGCAGACGCTACACTTACTGGCAAAGTAGAAAATATCTTCAACAAACCATGAATTGATGGGAAAATATCTGCGTCGCAAGCTTCTAATGCATCAAGTGCTGTATTCGGCAGTTTTACACCAGACGGTTTTTCTCTAATCCATTTAGCTTTCCATAAGTCGAATTCAGATTGGACTTGACTGCTTTCTAGACCGAGTATCGGTGAAAATTTGTCCCTCAGTGCACATAGTTTCTCTTGTATCGGCTCTGACTGGTGTGGTGGCCCAGGCTCTCTCACGATACTTGTTGGCATTAGCAGTTGAAGTCCGAAACATTCTACGGTGTCCTTAGGAAAACGAGACTTAAGGTCAGAAACAATGTTGTCTAGGAGAGGAATGTATATGGATTTTTTTAAAAAATCTTCCGGATCAGATGTTGCATAGTTCGGTCGATTTCTTTGGACACCAGCTAATCGTGGCATTTTTACTTCGACATCTGAATCCGAACATAAATTTCTCACTTCAACAAAAATCTTTGCAAATACAACACCACATTCTTTTCGCTTTGATTCTAAAACTGAAAAGGTATCGAGAATCACATCAGAAGCTTTCTTCAAATCTAATGAAGGAGATTGAAGCATCTTACTCAAAGGGAGAGTCTGTTTCAAAACATCTATTAAAGATAGTAGTGTTGTGATGAAATGCACATCACAGAGAGCCTTTTTCAGGGTGTTGGCTTTCGATGAAGTATTAATTTCTGACCATTCGGAAATGGATACAAGAGCTTTAACTATATAAGGCAGAGCTTCTTGAAACTTGATCACACTGTCATGCCTCTCTACCCATCGGGTTTCACACAGACTTGATAATTTGGTGCCCTTAAATTCTTCTAAGTCTTCATTTTTTTTTCAGTGCACTTCCGAGAACCGTGTTTCTCTTTGCAGATGATGAAAAAAACTCAACGACACACTTTATGGTGCCGACTAGGTTCCGTACACTTTGAACGTTACTGGATTTAGATAATGAGTTGTTCAATCCATGATTTAAACAGGGACATCTAACAGCATGAACAGCTTCTTTCAAAATTTCGGAGACGGCACCCTTAACATCCGAAGACATCACACTGCAGCTGTCAGTTCCAATTCTAATACATTCTTTGATATCCAAATGTTCTTCTTTGATTAGTTTAACAACTATCTTTCCCGAAATTTCACCACTAATTTTGGGCTCCGCACTTTTGTCCTCCATAAAATCAATCAAACTGTCATGGGCATCAATAAAACAGAAAAAATCTTCTCTAAGTAGCCCGTTGCAAATGTATCTGATAGTTAAGGATAATTGTGATGTATGCGATAAATCAGTTGTTTCATCGAAGATGATACTATAGCATCCAGCCTGTTTTACTCTGTTAATGAGCTCAGTTTTGATTTCTTCACCACAACATTCAATAAGCTGATTTTGTGTATTTTTCCCAATATAGGTCGCTCTCGAACTTGTGTTTTCCAGATGTTTCTTTAAGACGCCATCTCCTGACGCTACTCTAAATCTGAGGAGCTCCCTAAAGTTTGCTTCGTTGGTCAGTGCGGTATGTTTTGTCGAGCCAAAAACATGATTGTTTCAATAATTGGCCGCAGTCTTTCTCGATTTTCTATGACTTGTTGAAGCCGTTGAGTATTTACTTGATTTATAACTGCTTCTTTAGGCGACAGGTATGCTTTAATAAAATTATTACCAATTTCGACGCTGTTTTTGTGATAAACATTTTTTTCATGATTTTCTATGAAATCCTCTTTCCCTAACAGCTTTGCAAATGAGGTAACAGGCTTTGTAACAAACGATTGCAAATGAAGAGCTTTATTGTGGCCACTGTACTCTTCGGAGAATAGGGCGCAATACTTGCAATAAAGCCCTCCTTTTCCAAATGATTCCTTCCCAAGTATCGCTTCACCTCTTTTCCACCCTTTTTGTGAATTGAAAATGGAAATGAGTAATCTTTTGGAGGTTGCCAATGGTTTTGTAGCACGCCGGACTTAGTAAATTTATCAGCTGGTTTACCAACATAATTTCCTATATCAAAAGCCGATAAGAGGTTACTTGAATCGGGAATAGAAGAAACGCCTGAAGAAGAAATAGATGGTCCCAGAAGCATGCCAGTGTCTTCAGGAGCTTCAGAATTATTTAAGAAGTCATCGTTTGTAGGTTGCTCAGATGTTTTTGGAATATGAGGCCGTACATTTATATCAGGACACGAGGACGTAGAAGGCTGTGGTTCTAATAGGCTGCTTTCAAGATTTTGTTTAGGTAATTTTCCAAAGTAAGATTCAATTGGGTTGGTGGATTGCCTTTTCGTAATTTTTCCAGGTATATTCTGAAAAAATATACATAAAAATTATATATATATATATATATATATATATATATATATATATATATATATATATATAAATATATATATATATATATATATATATATATATATATATATATATATATGTATATATATCTATTTATAAATATATATATATATATATATATATATATATATATATATATATATATATATATTTAAACATATTTATATATTAACACAGTACTTACATTTTTGGAATCCATCAGGACTCGGAGACAAAACAAACACACAACAGTAAAAATCACTTTAAAACACAACAGAGGCTTCGAGCATGCTTCGAGCCCTTTTCCACTGAGAATGAGAAAATGATAACTTTTTAAAAATTTTAATTTCAACGAAATGACAATTTCAATGGACAAAAAACTGCACGCGCGATGAGTAAAAAAGGAACGAGATCGACCGGTAAGATAAACAAATGCATTTGAAGGCCACTGCGATAGTTTAAAGAGTTGCCATTTTGCCCTTAAAGGTTAATTTTCATTGAATTCTCAAATTAGTTTTTGGGGAAATTTAGAACAACACCCCTGATTGAACATGATCAAATGGATTTTCAATGTGATGTTAGGTAAAAACAACTAAAATGGAAAACGCAAATGGAACAAATTTTAGCAGAATATGTTTGGAATTGGAATTTTACAGCCCAAAAAGAAAAAGAATAAAATCATTCTTATTCTTTTTGGGCTGTAAAATTCCAATTCCAAACATATTCTTAAACTAACGAAAACATTCGATAGTACAGGGGACTATCGATAGTGGTGCGATAGTGAAATACTATCGATAGTGTCGATAGTGCTATCGATAGTTTTCCTTCACTACCTCTCAGTATAATATCATTTGTGTCGACGTAGGGACTGCAAGATCGTTGCTCCATTGACTCTCGGCAGATATCGGTTTCGGTCGTGCAAAGTCGACAAGGCCCAATTCGGATCTCGCTATCGTAGATAATAATTTATTTCGATCAATTTTGATGATGAATTTCCATTTTAAAACGGAGAAACAAATAAATGTATAATTTTTATTGTTAAAAACCGTAGTAAAATTGCCGCTGATGCAGGTATTCTATATAATAACCCAAAAATGTAAACTTGAATTAGGTGTATATAAGTTAATATTATATAGAAATAAAGAAATAAGTTTCGTCTTTGCAAATCTTGTACGAAATGGCTTTTCCGATATTGGGTCAAACATAATTTTATATACAATTTGAAATACGAAAAAAAGAATTTCTCTGAGCTGTCGGGGGGGGGGGGGGGCATGGCCCCCCTCTGGAGCCGCCACTGCTTGTATGTTGCATTGAAAGCGTTCAATGTTTTGAAATAATTTACGTTTTCAAATTCAAAATTTTATGGTAATTTTAATAATAAATTTTATCTATATTCAATCGAGTTGCATTGCGCAACACACTGGGCCGGTGAGGAAACTTCGTTTTCCGGAAATTTGACGATGCAACGGACGTTGTGTTCGATGACACCATCAGTTGTACTTATTTCGACATTTCTGATGATTCCACGTCGTCCAGGCATAAGCTTTGTGATCCCACCCATTTTCCGTTTCATCGGAGGCAAATTCTTCTCGTGAATCAACACTAACTCACCAATTTTAAGTGTAGTTTGTTTTCGAAAGCCAATTGGTCTTTTCTGGAGGCAATGCAAGTAGTCTTGATACCATTGATGCCAAAATTTTTGCTTGATTTGCTCAGCAAGCTTCCACTTGTCGAGACGACTAGCTTTGAAATTGATTAGTTTTTCAGTGGTTCTTGAGAATGCTTCTCTTCCAGTGAGAAAATGAGATGGTGTGAGGGCACGAAAGTCGTTGGGATCATCCGACATTGGTATTAATGGTCGAGAGTTCAGAACAGCTTCGATTTTACAAAGCATTGTATAAAATTTTTCGAAGTTCAGAGGTGTATCACTGAGGATACGCTTAAGATGATGTTTCATACTTTTGACTCCAGACTTGTAAATTCCTCCTGCGTGGGGTGCTAGTGGCGTTGTGAATTTCCACTCAATGAATCTGCCATGAAAGGAACTTTTGATTTGATCCTTTGACTGCTCATGAATTTTCTTGAATTCATTGTTGGTGCCATGAAAACACGTACCATTGTCGCTGTAAATTACACTTGCGTGATTTCTTCGAGAAGTAAAGCGATCAAAAGCGGCGATGAAAGCTTCGGTTGACAAACTAGAGACCAACTCAAGGTGGATCGCGCCCATCGACATGCATTTGAAAACTGCAGTGTAACATTTTTCCAGCGACGAACTTCTCAAATTTCCACTCTTGATCCAGGAGAATCCAGTATAATCGACTGCGGTAGCTGTGAGTGGTGGGTGCATAACGACTCTGTCAATTGGGAGATCACCCATAAGCTGTTTTGCTGTTTCAGCTTTTGCTCTGAAACACTTGATGCAGTTGATTGTGACTTTTCTGATGACTCGTCTAGCGTTGATAGGCCAATATTTCTGTCGAATGATTGAGAGAAGCGTTGACTGTGGTGGATGAAGATTTTCATTGTGAAAGTGGCGAACAAGAACTTCAGTGAAATGACAATGAGGCAGAATTATTTGATGTTTTGGCTCATATGTCAATTCGGGACTGGCTTCGGGGCGACCTTGAACTCTCAACATGAAATTGTCATCCATGAAGGGTGTCAAAGCTTCGAATTGAGAACTGCGAGGGATTTCTTCAAGAAAATTTTCCCAGATTTCTCCCTTTTCCTTTGCTTTCTTGATTTTCTCTTTCCACTTGAACAAAATCTTGTATTCTTTCGAAAAGAATGATTCTTGCAAAATTCTTATGATGGTGAATTTGGCTTGTGTTTGCTCATCGATTGACAAATAACCAATGATTTTTGAAACACGTTTTCGAGCGTTATGAATGAAACGCCTGATAAATGCAAAAACATTTATAAATTTTTTCAATTCACTTCTTGATTCGATTTTTGAGACGGTACTTGTGACACAGTCAATGTTTTCTTTCGCTTAGCCAGAATTCCATGAGCACTTTTGTCGATTTCAAGGATCGAGTGCGGCTATCCAGATTCACTCAACTGAAGAAAATGTGGTCCATACCACCATAACTTATTTTCACTCATTTCAGCAGGCAAGAGACCGTGGGAAATGATATCGGCAGGGTTGACTTCATCAGCAATGTGCTTCCAAATAATACCTTGAGTGAGTTCTTGGATGATCGCGACACGATTGCCTACATAGGTTGACAAAGCTGAGCTGTTTTGCATGATCCAGTAAATAACAATTGTTGAGTCGCTCCATAACGTGACTGATTCAATTTTTGAACGAAGAATTCCTAGAATTCGATGTACAAGCTCTGACAGCAACAAAGTCGCACATAACTCTAGTCGAGCAACAGATTTCTTGTTTTTCGGTGCAACTCGAGATTTTGTGCACAAAAGTGAGACTTGGACTTCACTTTTGTCGTTCATTGAGCGAAGATAAATACAACAACCATACCCATCTTCTGAAGCATCGCTGAATCCGTGCAAATCGATTTTCACAGGCTTTTGAATAATGCAATGTCGTGGAACTTGGAGACTTTTCAAAGCGGGAAATGTCAACGTGAATTCATTCCAAGCTTTTTGAATTTTGGCTGGAATTCGTTCATGCCAATCTGCACTAGCAAGTTTCTTCATGAAAAGCTTGGCGGTAAGCACAATGGGTCCAAGCGGATCTTAGATTCCAAAGATGCATCTTAGAAGTTGAGCTTTTGTTAGGGGTCCCTCTTTCATCGGTTGAAAATCGAAGACAAATACATCGTGTTTCGTGATGTAACCCAGACCCAACGCTTTAAAAATTTCATCGTCACCGTCTGGTAAATTCAAATCTTTGGCTGGTATGTCTTTGAGTGCTTCAGGAAAGTTTGAGAAAATTTTCCTGAGGTGCATTCCAGCTTGAGCGAGTATGAACTTGATGTTTTTCACAAGTTTTACTTCCTTTTCGATCGTAGCTACACTGAATTCAACATCATCAACGTAAATTGAATCGAGAAGAAATTGGTATTCTTCGGGAAATTCGCTCTTGAAGATGTTCGCGAGCTCAACGATGCAGCGAGTCGCAAGAAAAGGTGCTGCTGCGGTACCAAATGGAACCGTAGCAAATTCATAGTATTGGATCGGTTCATAGGGATTGAAACGCCAAACAATTCGTAAAAACTTACGATCTTTAGGATGTACCCAGACTTGACAGTACATTTTCTCAATGTCACTAAACATAGCACACTGCTCTTCTCGAAGTCGAATTGAAATGTCAAATGATTCTGGCTGCACAACAGGTCCTTTGAACATTGCGTCGTTCAATGAAATACCAGATTCAGACTTTGAGGAGGCATTGTAGACTGGACGAAGTTTCGTCGTGTTGCTTGTGAGTTTCAAAACTCCATGATGAGGCATGAAGTAGGTTTTTTCATCCTTTTTGAGCTTTGCTTTAACTAGAAAACCTTTGTCGATTAATTGTTGAATATACTCACAATACAACTTCTGTCGCAACGGATCCTTGAGTCTTTGAGATTCATTGGCATAAAACTGTTTGGTTGCTTTCAATAAATTGCTTCCAAGCTGTTTGATTTTGTCGTTGAAAGGAAATCTGACTTGAAACTTCCCGTCGTCCAAGTGAATGGTTGAATTTGCATACAGATCTTCAACATATTTTTCTTCTTGTGACAATGACAATGATTTTCGCCTTCGGCAACTCTTCACATTCGATGAAACGATTCATTCTTGCAGAAAGTTCATCGAATTCAGATCGAGAGATTTCAGAAAACGCACTTGCTTGCAGCTGTGGATATGGCATTGCAGACAGAAACGTTGAGCAGCACAAAGAACTTGAAGAATTTCGCTGATTCTTTCTTCCTGGCATGGCACCGTCAACTGTCCATGCAAGTTTCGTCTCATGCAAGACAATCTTTTCGTTGAGACGAATCTGTTTAATTAGATCAATCTCGTTTCGAACCAACAAGCCAAGCAGCAAGTTGGTTGGCGCTGACACATTGAAGTTTGGATCAGCAAGGAAAATTCCTTTGGGACCATCATATCAAATCTTTTCCGATTTGATATGATGGTAAGCTTCCAGTCACCTTGGGTACGATTGCGAATGATTGAGAAAGCTCAAATGGTCCGTACAATGAACAAATCGTTGCTTAAACTCCTCTGTGAATGAACATTGGACTTTCTCCTAGCCCCTCGACACGAATGTTGATGTTTGCTGACGAAAAATTTCCCCTTTTCGAGAAACTTTCGCTCATGTCGCTACCTTGATCCAACAATGCTCGAGCCAAGAAACATTCGCCATCGTCGTCAAGGATTCGAACCACAGCAGTTTGAAGGATCATGGGTTGCACCGGAAACAACGTAGAGTTAAAGTGCATGAAATTCCAGCAACAAATGATGCAGCGGCAAAGTGAGATGCTTTTCGCTCAAAGGGTTGAAATTCGTCAGTCGAAGTCGTTTGTGATTGTAATGTGTCCTTTTTTGACAGATGAAGCATTGTGTGATGTTTCTTTTTGCAAACTTCACAAGAAATTGCAGCTTTGTATGATTTTGTTTCGTGTTGAGCACTGAAGCAATTTTCAAAAAGCTTTCGTTCACGAACAAAACGGCGGCGACTTGCAACTGTGAACTCTTTAAACAGATCACACTCGTTCAACCAATGATTTGATTCACACAAGCGGCATTTCGGTGTTGACTTTTCTTTCGGTTGACATTTGGCAGTGTGAGTTGAAGCGATTTGCGGCTGTTTAGACTCGTCTTTGCTTTTATTTCCCAGTTTTTGCTGAAGTGTAGCCAGATGAGTTGCTTTTTGTGCGTTTGAAGGTAAATCGGAAAGATTTTCCCAGTATTTTTTTAGAAACTCACACGATTCGGCATACGTCGCGTTGACATTGCTGTTGGTTTTGCGCCACTCCTTCAAAGTTTGTTCATCTAAAGCCTTTGAAATGAGATGGACGACTACAACTTGAGCGAATGTGTTGTTATCAAGCTTAAAACCTTGGTTTTCCAAAGCTTGAATGTTTGATTGGAAGATATCCATGATTCGTTGAAGCTCCCTCGATGTGTCTTTCTTCATAGATGAAACTTTGAGAATGTTGTTGATGTGCGACGATACAATCTTTCTTTTGTCGCCGTAGCGATCGCAAACTTGTTTCCATGCAAACTCGTAATTCTTCTCATCGAATGGTACCTGAGCGATTTGACTGACCTCTCCCGGCGGCAACGATTTTAAAGCATCGCAAAGAATTGAAAATTTTTCACAATCAGTAATTGGTTGGCTGTGTACCAGTGCCACGTAGAGCTGACGTAAGGTTTCCCAATTCTCGTACTTGCCATCGAACTTTGGATTTTCCATTTTCGGTCGAAGCGTTCTACGTACGCTCAAAACTTGAGGAGTTGATTGAGAAGTTATGCGGTTTTCGATTTCATCAAGGAACCACAAAAAGAGCATCTCAAATTGTTCATTGAACTGTAGAACATCAGCTTCTTCTGTAGTTCGTTGTAACTCATTTTGTTCACCAACAAGTTCGCTTAACGTTTGTTCAAAGTTTGCATCGAATTCGCGTTTGAGTGGTTTAAGATTGTCCAACTGAACACGAAGGAACGATGTTGACTGAGTTTTCTTCTTGTAATTGCGTTGAAATTTCGAAATTGCTTCTAACTTCTTTTGAATGAGCCTCTTTTTTGTTGCAACATCAAGTTTCGTTTCATTCAATGTTGAATTGTGATGCACATTTGAATGTGGGAATTCCTTTTCTTCAGATTTTTCA
This sequence comes from Odontomyia ornata, assembly GCA_963969285.1. Lineage (NCBI taxonomy): Eukaryota > Metazoa > Arthropoda > Insecta > Diptera > Stratiomyidae > Odontomyia > Odontomyia ornata. The sequence continues at coordinate 33,444,935 of OZ017742.1, read as the reverse complement.
ATTGCTCGTATCATCGAAGAAATTTTTGAGATGATTTCTTCAGTTTTTTCATGAAATGCTTGATAGTCAGCTTGATGCTGTACCAGTTCGTTGTCTGGAATTATATCCAAGACTTCATCATGCAAACTATTAAATTTATTCATCGAGGTTTACATTAATGTATGTTTGGTTTTGAGTTCGTCTCAAGCGATCTCTTTTCCACGACTTTTTGACTCTTCCAGAATCCACTGGAATTAGATGTGTGGTGTGTCTGGCTGGTGAATGCAGGTGAATCGCTTTGAACAGGTGGCGTTAATCTTCTACAAAATCCTGTGGGCAGCTGTTTAGAGCTCTCTGAGGTGCAATGAATTTGCCCAAGATCCTTAGTGACATTTTGAAGACCACCTCTACTGATGAGGCTTACAAGTCTTCCTTAAACATGGCGCGCAAGCCCAACAAGTTCGCTGGAGGTACTTGCGGCCAAGGTATTTTGGAAATGTACTTCAAAGCATCCTTGAGAGTACAGTGCATCTTTTCCACTATGCCATTGACCTATCGGTGATACAGTGTGCTATAGAAGTGGTTGCCCCCTAGGAGGCTACCAAGTTGGTTTATGAGATTGGCCTCAAACTGACAGCCTTCGTACAAGGTGGTCTTGAGTGGCTCCATTCCCTACCACTCTCTCTATCATTCTTTCTTCGTCGCACAACGCTCGCGCAATCTGCATTCACGTCTCATCACTTCGTCCTTTGTGCCACCCAGACAATGTGTAATACATCAGTATAAGGGGACACACAATGGTGTTTTCGGTTGAACCTTTCAGTAGCTCTAAGAGTGGTACTTGGAGCTTGACGGCATGTATTGTATAACCCAAGGATACTTCCCAGCTGGCCAATTGGGGAAAATCTGCGATGGCTTGTGTCCTGATAAAACGATCGAAGGTCGACCCAATAGACATTAATCTCAGTTGGCTCGGAGCTTCGTAGCCTACATGACTAACAAAAGCTGCTCAAGGTGACGCTTGTGATGGTTATGGCTGGCTGAGAGCACCGAGATTTCATCTTAGTAGACGCAGATGCAAATCAATTCCTCAGGAGATATTTCAGGGGCCACTGCATCGTTTGGGCTGCATTACATAGATCAAGAAGTATCTCCATAAATTCCAGTGGCCCACAGAGTGTAGTGATTACCATTTTGCAGATGCCATTAGGAGTCACTGGGATTTGAAAAAAGGTATACTGGGGATCGGTACTTGTTTCCTGAATCAGATCTTCGATAATGGGCAATGAGTAGTGGTCCAGGGGGTTGTGCTCGTTGAGTTGGTGGTAATTTCTAGTGGCTCACTAAGGTTTGTAGTTTTTGAGAACCATGTACAGTGGATTAGCTCACTGGCTTGATGAAGGTCAAATGGCGTCTCATTCTAATAGGAAATATAACTTAGCTTTCACTGTAATGAGGCATTCTTCTGTGACCCGACGAGGTCGTGTGAAGATAGGTGAGCCATACATGACTATCTGGCGATGGATGGGTGAGTCGGAAATCGAAGCCAACTCCTGGGTCGTACTTGGCGATGTTCTACTTGTACAAATCACTAACTATGTCCCTCAAGGTTGACGGCTTGGCCACGGCACGAGCGCTAATACTATACGCTGTTGGAGCTTGGCCAAGAACATAGTCTGTGGAGAGGTTCATGTGATTGTCCAAGAGGCGTCGATTATATAAGGCGATGAGCAAGCCATGGTAATTGAGTGCGTTGACTCCCACGATAGCCACTGGAATGTCTACTGCAACAAACGGCCAGTGATATGGGTGGCGAAGTCCAAAGTTCAACGTGGCCTTTTGGGTGTTGAAGGTAATGATTGGCATGGTATTGGCTGCCTGCAGCATAAAGCTCTGTTTTCAGAGATGTTGCTAGCAGTGTCCGCCAAGTACAGTGCCAGCTTTCTTAGTTTTTTGGGTACCTAGTAGTAGTATCTTGGGCTGAAAAGCTGCAAAACTGCTTGCAGCGGATTGATAAGACTCCATGGCTGCTGTAATATCAGCAATACCCCACATGAGGGTCTGGTCTTGCAGTGGTGGAATGTGCCCGCCTTTGGTAGCTGCCTTATGCCAAGGAACGCTCACACTGCATGTTGCGATTAACACGTGGCTGCTAGAGTACCTCATGTTTCAAACTGGTTAACTGCACCATTGCTAAACGCATTGAATTTAAGACGAGGGGGCTTTGTTCAGAGAACTGCGTACTGACGAACGACTAGATGAGGGTTTTGTTGGGCACGCAGCTAGTAGCACTGACGTGACTGTTACTATCAAGCCTATATTGTGCGCCTCGTCTTTTACAGCATCGAGCTTCTTCAGCGTCTGATTTTTAATAAACCCCCTACCTTGGCGATGGAGCCGTGGCCCAGTGTGGAGTCGATAAGGTGGAACTTGGTTGAGTCTTTTGTGTGAATTGGGATTCAATCTGGAAAAACCATAGCTCAGAGCTAGCGCGTAAAAAGAATGGTAGCCTGCATTTGCCGATGACATTGACTTTTTTGGCAGGTGGCTATTGGAATTGCTTTTATGGTGCTTGGCTTTGAGGAAGCGGCGATTGGCTTTAATTGGCCACTGGCGGTAGTGGATGTCGATCCTGAGTGAGATAGAGCTTTGTGTTACACGGCGGTGCGTGCATCGTCATCGTCGTCTGGCCCAAGTAGTATGTCGAGAAAAGGGCATGAGACTGCTTGCGTAGCTGTCTGTTGTATCAACTGTTGCAAGTGCGCTGTGGTTGAAAAAATGGCGCCATAGCTGAATAGCAGTCGGTAAGCTAGATGAATGTGGTAGCCGCGTATCGATTGTAGCTTCAATAGCGGACAGAAATAGTGGCGTGTAAACTTGCCCAAGTGGAGTGCAGTCTTATGCACTTTAAAAGCCCGGACGCTGCACTACTGACAAACCCCTACAAGAAAACGGTGGTGTGAAAGCACTCGTAAAGAGGAGTTCCCTTTCGTAGGTATACTTCACCATCCGAATTTTTAATCTTTTTCCTGCGCGGATCTCTTGCCTTTCCTGCGCGGATCTCGTGAAAAGTATGTTATAAGGTGATATGCAGGTTGTCTAAACGTTTATCCGTCTAAGTGATAAGCCGCCACAACACTTCTTTTCTATTCCACCGTTTTTTTTATTTTAATTAAAAATGATCAAAATCAAATTTCCATAACAATTCCCGCCAATTTGCGTGAAGCACCCACACAATTCTACAATGAAATGAACCTCACCGTTCAATCAACCATATCAAATCGCTTTTCGGTGCACTCTCTAGCCGTCACCATCTATCACCTCAAGCCGTCACCATCCAAAAACTCAATCCAATCTGACCCAAAATAAAAACTTTCTGGAACTCCAATCCCGCAATTCTTTCTTCTCAATTACCGCATTGACCACTTCGGGTTCCATTCCTCACACATTTTTTCACTTTCGACAAATGCAGCATATGTATTTGTATGTATAGCGATTTGTATATAACCATGATAACATTTGGTTATATGCAAATCGTCATACACACGAAAACAATTGCCTTTGCCGAAATTAAAAAGTTTTCCTGCGCGCGGGGTAAGAAATTTATTAGTACATCTCCTTTCTAACAAATTTCATATCAATTTTTATTAGTATAAAAATGAATAAAATGTTGTGAAATAAAAAATGGAATTTCGTTGGTAAGAAGGAAGGAAGGAATGAGATTTAGTTAGTAATAAGGTATAAAATGAACTTTTGTTAAGGGGTAGTAATGTTGATTTTGGAAGTTACAAAGGAATCAAATTATATTTAACGAAGTTACTGCCATTTCAATTTTTTGTGTTACAACAATAATAATCCATGGCTACAGAACAATATTTGCGGACTTGTTGGTATTTTTATAAAATCTGTAGTATAGGTTTGACCAATCAGTCATATTGGGAATGTAAAAACCAAAATGCAGCCATTTTAAATAGAATATGAGTAAATTTGCTTAGTTCTTCGACAAATTAAGTAAACGCTGGACCTGATATCAAACATATTTCGGGAGCATTTATGAATGGTTAAAGATGTTGATTAAAATTTCAGAAGCTGGATAGAAGCATACTCCTACCTGTGCACTTGATCGATTTCTTGCCTGTAAACACTTGTATAAACTTCTGTGAATTGATGCGTAAGTCTTTCCTTGCTTTCTTTTCTTACATTTGATAAACAAGAAAAATGGCGAACTGTGCAGCCCGAACGTGTCTGGATAAAAATAGCAAAACCTCATTTGTAACGTGCTATGGTTTCTGTGGTCTACCTTTCCATGCGAAATGTGCGAGCTTGACGGGCCCAACTGCTGACGCCATCATGAAAAGAGGAACTGGTGTCTACTGGTACTGTGAACGCTGCAGAAAGTTTAGTATTACCGCATACGTAACCAGACTTCAGAAAGCTAAGGAGACCGTAGATGCCCTTTCGTCAGCAATGCTTAAATTAAAGGAGAAGCTTGAGACCGCAAATGAAGGAATTGCTCAACTTTTAACGATGTCTGATACAGAAAAGCAGTCTTTGCTATCAATAACAGTACCGTTTAATCGTAGCCTCTCCAGTCTTTTGCTATCGCCAAGTGTAAGCGAATTGGTTGAACCAACTGTTGAAAGCATTCAGCCAGAGGATAAAGATAAAGATAGCAAATCTGCAACAAACTCTTTGTTCGTAGAGGCACCGCACATCTTAACGAGAAGCAGAACACAGCCTGTTTGTCATAGTCCGCGAGAAATTTCTTTAAACTCACAGGCATCCGCATCATCAAGATCAGCAAATCAATGCTCTATTCTTAATCAGCAACAACAACTAGCGCCCGCAAACTCAACACCAAATTTATCAAGGCAAGAAACCAACAATCACTCGGGACTATTACGAAGAGTGATATCGCCCCCTATGCAATTATTTATATCTCGTCTATCAATTGATACACCGCAGGAGGAGATTAAGGAATACGTTATTTCTAAACTTGGCTTTACGCCGGCTGTGCTAGATTGTGTTAAACTAACAAAGGAGAGCACAAATATAATTGTAGCGTCGTTTAAACTTACCGTTCCAATGGAATTACAGGAACTTTCTAAACCAGACTTTTGGCCAACTGGTATACTTGTTAAACATTTGGAGCGAAGGCCGTACAAAAATTTTCGATCAGCCAACAGAACAAGAACCAGAAACTGAATGAAAAAGATAATCACACATCAACTTATTATCTTAACTTATATTATCAAAATGTTCGCGGTATGAGAACCAAGCTGAATGATATGAATTTAGCATCCATATTGGCAAATCATGACGTTATATGTTTAACTGAGACGTGGCTTTCAAAGGAAATTGCGAATGAAGAACTCTTTCCTCTACATTATGTATATCGTGAAGATAGGGACCGAGCTATATCCGGTAAATGCCATGGCGGAGGTGTCTTGATTGCGGTCCGTAAACCTTTTGAAAGTTTCTTCTGTCGAGATATCACCTTCTCCCCTCCTATTGAATGCGTTGTAGTTGGTTTGAGATTATCATCTAGCTTGCTAATATTTATTGTATGCGTCTATGTGCCATGCAGCTCCCTGCAACAAGTCTATACTCTCTTCTTTTCTGAACTTTCTAATTACATTAATGTTTCATACCCCTCTGCTTCCTTTGTGATCTGCGGTGACTTTAACATGCCAACGATTGAATGGGATTTAAGCTCTAGAAGGATTGTGTCACATAATGAGATATCAATTTCATTGTCATCCTTTTCGTCTCTGTGCTTGCTAACGCAGTTTAACTACTTCCCAAACTTAAACAATAGATTGCTGGACCTCATTTTTACTAACAATCCCATGAGCATTATCTCAGTTTCTCAATCACCAACCCCTTATGTCAAACCAGATTCTCACCATCCTCCACTTGAAATGCAACTATCGCTTTGCATCTCACGCCATCGGAATAACAAAGCTATTTCTAGATACAACTTCTACAAGGCAAACGGCAAACTATGAAGCTATTCAATTAGAGCTTTCTGAGATCGATTGGCAGTTTCTCTCTCATTTTACTGATGTCAATAATGCTGGCACGGCCTTCTATAATAAACTTAATAATATTATAATAAATTTCGTTCCCCGTAGTCGTCCTCCTCGCAAAAAAATGCTCCTTGGTTCACAGTGGAAGTTTCAGAAGCTTTAAAGCTAAAAGACATAGCGCGTAAAAAGTTACAGCGTTTCGGTTCAGAGACGTATCTCTCGTCTTATAAACAACTACGTAAGAATGCCAAAATGGTCATCAAGCGCGCAATGCATTCATGTTTTAACACCATCGAGGCCTCTTTACAATCAAACAATCCTAAATCATTCTGGACATATGTCAACTCCCTCAAATCCACTTCAAATATACCTAGCTCTGTTAGCCTGCATGGGAAACAAGCGTCTGATGGTCAGGCCATATGCGATATATTTGCAGACCATTTTGCTTCTGTTTTCCAATCATCGTCGTCACCCTTACCCATTCTCTCAACTAACCATTCCTCTCATTGAGCACCATTTTGACAACACCTTCCGAAGTCGAAAGTATAATCGACTCCATTGATGTTAACGTGAGCTCGGGCCCAGATGGAGTCCCGAACTTTTTTGTGAAAACACTGTCCTTATCCCTAAGCTTACCCTTGTCAATATTATTTAATATCAGCCTGACTGTAGGGACATTCCCAGCAATTTGGAAAAGGGCCAACATCTTTCCAATTCACAAATCAGGGGACCGTAGCTTAGCACTTAATTACAGGCCTATATCCCTACTCTCGTGTTTTGGAAAACTTATTGAGAGAATCGTTCATAACCGGATATATGATGCAATCTCCAATGACTTCGCTAAACAGCAGAATGGTTTCGTTAAGGGAAGGTCAACGGTAACCAATCTGGCTGAATTTACCAATGCGATTGCCCTATCACTTGATGAAGGTCAGCAAATGGACGTGATTTACACAGACTTCGCCAAAGCCTTTGATATGGTAGACCATAGTCTATTACTGAAGAAACTTGAGGTTTTTAGCCTCTCTGGCCCTCTTCTTACATGGCTATCCTCCTTTCTGACAAATCGTTCTTCATCGGTTACTTGGTGTGGTTGCTCTTCGTACGTTTTCTCTCCTTCTTCTGGAGTACCTCAAGGTTCAATCCTCAGCCCTCTTCTATTTAATGTTTTCATAAATGATCTACCAACTGTGTTGACATCAGATTGTCTGCTCTTCGCAGATGATTTAAAAATCTTTAAAGTCGTCTATGCACAATTGGACTGTAGTGACCTTCAATCTGACTTAGACTCCCTCTTTCGATGGTGCTCTATGAATCGCCTTCCTCTCAACGTGTCCAAATGTCTGCATATGTGTTTCACCAATAAACGTACGCCTCTTGCCAACGCGTATTCAATTAACGGATCACTGCTATCAACGGTGGATCATTATAAAGACCTAGGTGTTATACTGGATACACATTTAAAATTTGATGTACATATAGCTGACATAACCTCTAGAGCATCGCGAATCGCTGGTTTTGTACTACGATGCTTTCATAGAACATTCAGTATTCATACCTGTGTTCGCCTTTTCATCCTGTTGGTTCGCTCCATTCTCCAGTATGCCTGTCAAGTATGGTCACCCCGTTTCATTTATCTATCGGAAGCTGTTGAATCAATCCAGCGCAAGTTCACACGCACTCTCTTATATAATTATAACCTTTCGTATCGCTCCTACAGTGAACGTCCAAATTTCCTTCATATCCCACCTCTCAACATTAGAAGACAATTTTTAGATTTATGCTTCCTTTTTAAGCTCTCCAGAGGCCTCTTAGCATCGGACCTATGCAATGCATTACATGCACGTGCGCCATTGAGGACACGATCATCTGATCACTTTATCCTTCCATTTGCAAAAACCGACACGTATCTGTACTCGCCTTTGGTGCGATCTATAAGAGCCTACAATAATCTTCAGCTTGGTCCTCCACCGCATTCTTTGCGAATGTTTAAATCAACAGTACGGAATGCTCTCAATATTAATGGTTAACGTAGCCTTGTTTTTTAATTTTGTTTTTGTATTTTCCTTATTTTCGCCTATTTTGTAATTGGATTAAGTAAATCTGTAAATAAAATTTTCTAAATAAATAAATATAAAATAGAATTTCAATTACAATCAACCAAATATATTACCGTTGATAACTTCGGGTTTCTTACCTCTTTTGTTTATTTCCCCAAAGAACTGTCTTTTGCTATACTTTTGATGAACTTCAACATATTTCTCCAAAATCAGTTTCTCATCTGCTATTGTTTCCGTCATTTGTCGTAACGAAAAACGACCAATATCAAATCAATACGAGCGGTCGATTACGGAAGCTAATTAGCTTGGATGTATGCATGTAAGCAAAGCGTGGACATCTTGCTTCCAGAATTAGCTGCAACGCAACTACCAATGGTCAAAGTGTTTTTTGCTCGAATGCACTCTCCGTTGGATATTTGTTATTGTAGAAAGCTTACATGATAGTTATGTTACAAATATTCAGCACGAGCCAGCAACATCCTTTAGAGGCAAAACGTTTACACGCGTTTAGGAAAAAGCAGCGAAAGCCGGAAAATCCGCTCCAAATAAATCAATCGCTTGGAAAATAGATTGTAGAAATGCGAGCAAGTCTTCACGCGAAATGGATGGGAGTTGTGAGGTTGAGCCACAGAATAGATAGTAGCGATCTGGATTGCAGCCTGGACCAGTTGCTTGATAGCTGGTGGATCCGTGCCTTTAGTTTGTGTGTTCCATTAGTTGATGTCCCATCGCGATGCAATTAATCACGTCGGGACCTCCGTGCATTAGACGGTGCAGTCTTGATGTGTACGACGATGCTGAATCTTTTGCACTGTCGGAAAAACAGATTGTCAATGGTTATGCAATAAATCTTGAGTACACCCTGCAGATGTTGGCATTTCGCTGTGAGTAATTTTGTCTCATTTGATTTCATGTTTGAATGCAAAATATCAACGATGGTGTCATCCATGATGGATTTTCGTGGAAATGTTAAATTATTTCAAAGTTCTTACACACTGCAGTTGATGCTTCAACTGATTGTATTGTATGTTTGATCCTTATCTTACTTTCAAAATTTAGAAGTAAGTCAAACTTCATCATTAAAAATATATTCATCTGCAGTAATGAATCAAAATCTTCAATGCTTAATTATGTTTGTTTAAAGACAACACGTTCACCGTGCACTTGCACCATTTACATAAGATTACTATCGCATCCATAACCCACATATGGTCATATGTGGCATGCTCTGGTGAAGTATTCCAAGTACATACGAGCCGACATTGTAACAATTCATCATAGTGATCCTATTTCTAGCCTCTGCATTCAAATGCTATTGAGCAACGTATGCAGAGAATTTGCGAACTCTATCGAAGGTAAAAGTGAACAAAGATAGATGTTCTATGCAAACATGTCCTTGATCTTTTAAAAATCAGCGCGAAAATAAATCATGGTGATGTGTTATGCAGTACAAATGCATTCACAGAAAATCGTTTCTTGATTGAAACTATCGATGGAACGTCAATAACCATTTCCAAGACAATGATGAACGAGAAGAAAATTGTATTGTGACAAGTTGTGTTCGATTGTGTAGAGAGCGCGAATGAATGAAGCATTAAGTCCAATGTATCGTTACATTTCAATAGATTAAAAAGATGAATTAGAGCAGATATTAATGTGTTGTCTTTCACATGTTAAGCTAGTTGATGGCTTTGAAAAAATATTTTGAAGATAGCATCCAATTGTGAATGCAATGAAAATCGTGAGAAAAATTATTTAAGTTCAATTTGCGCTGATGATTTCGTAATTTATGATGAATAAGGAGAACTCTATCGATGAGAATATATAATGATTTATCATTTCACAATCACTACTAATGAAACTTTATCAAACTGAAAGATATGTACTCGTTGCAGCTCCTTGTTACCTTTCCTTATTACTTTCGAGCATGATAGTCAGTAAATTTGAATAGAATTTGTTTGTAAGATAATTCTTTGATAGGATTTTGCCTCCATCAATTAAAAAAGCTTCTATAATTCAATATTTGCATGCTTTAGTACAATGACTCTATTCAAAGTGTTTGAAGTAATTTGACCAGATAAACTCCATGTAATATTTAGCAATCTGTGTAGCGCTATATTATCCAGCGCAGTTTTATTTTAGTTTTGTCTATTTTTTTATTAACTTTATGCAAGCATACGACAATATTGATCGTAATGTACTGTAACAAGTAATACTTTGCTTTGGTATCCCAGATAAGTTAGTCCGTCTTACCAAAATGACAATGACATCGAAAACCTCCCAAGTCCGCAACAATAACCAACTCACCGACGCCTTTGACACAAATATCGGACCAAAGCAGGGAGATGAGCTGGCCCCATTGCTATTTAATTTAGCTCTAGGATATGTATGTCACCAGAAAACTACCTGCCGGTACAAGAGGTATTATACAAGTCAAGACAAGTGGTAGCCTATGCGGACGATATGAATATTTTGTTACAATTGTAGACAACCACCGAAGAACTTTTTCCGAAGCTCGACAGCGAACCAAAACTAGTAGGGCTACAAACCAATGAGAATAAAACAAAGCTCATGACGCAGCCGAGGAAAAATACCTCAAACACCCAAATTACCACACTTGGCAAATACAATATCGAAAATGTTGGTCAATTTGTATACTTGGGAGCCAAAATAGCGAGAACTGGTAATGAAAGAGACGAACTATGCCGAAGAATGTAGCTCCCAAATTAAATATTTTTTTCGGTTTTGACGATCTTGAAGACCAGCTGCATATACAGGAAAATAAGCTCCAAGTATAAAAATCTGTGATAAGACCTGTGTCATGCTATGGGTGTGAAACATGGACCCTAATCCAAGCATCCGTGAACATATTGAACGCTTTCGAAAGACGGGCCCTGAGGCAAATAATCGGAGCAAGGCTGGACATGGACCAACGGCAAATTCGATAAAACCATGAGCTGTGTGAAGTTTTCGACGAGCCGCAGATCTAAGCGATTGTAAGACTGCGTAAGCTACAAAACGCTGGACACATGAATCGTATGGACGAACAACGGATACCCAAAAAGGTATTCGTTGGGAGAACTGAAGGCCGGAGACCAGTGGGGAAACCGAGGAAACGCTGGTCTGACTCGGTCGACGTAGACAGTTCATCACTGCTCGGATTTCGAAATGGGAGGATGCAGTCAATGGACCGAGACAGTTGGAGGCACTTGTTGCTGGAATCAAAGGCCTGACAGGGGTTGTGGCGCTAAGAAGAAGAAGAAGGCAATCTGTCTAAAGAGGTTGAAAAACTGCCCAAATAATCATGTGAAGGGAAATATTTTTTTCTGGTTAGGAGGTGAATATCATTTACGCACAGAGTGTGGGACTCTCATGCTCGCAAGAAGGTGACTTAACCACCCCTGTCAACCCGAGAACCTAGCGTGGGACCGTTTCACATGTTGCTTCGGGCCAGGTCTCGTTTTGCTACGCCGTGAGGCGCATTCAAGCTGGGGGATCCCTCTTCTAGCAGGAGGGGAGAGGGGAAGAGGAAATGCCAGAAATGCCAGACAAACGATCCTCCAACCCCCGGCTATTGTGAGTCCTTTTTATGTTCTAGGACTGTCAGAAAATAATGTGCCACCTGGTTCCATTTGTCAACTGATTCGAGCATCACCACGACTATATTATTCGGCGTGAACTCTCCCATCTTCCTGTGGAGATCTCTTTGCAGCTTATCCCATTTTGTGCATGCAAACAATGTGTGGTAGGCATTGTCTTCCGGTCCTGGGGAAAACCCACAACCGGGGGACCTTGACTTACCAATCTTGTGCAGGTAATACCGAAAACATCAATGCCCGCTCAAAAGCTGGGTCAGATAGAAGTCAGTCTCATCATGCCTTCAATTTAGCCGTAGACTCACATCTGGGATGTGGCATGCAGTCCATCTTCCCTTTGTGCAATTCACCCAAGACTGTTGCCAATCGTTGAGTCAGCGCTGTCACTCCTTGCGGACAAACATCTCCCTCGCGTCCTCATTTTGAAGCTGGTAAATAGCGCGGTGCTCTCTTGCAAGGAGGGCATCAGGTATCGCGCCTGCAATAAATCCCACCGCCGAGTCAGAGACTGTGGGATACGAATATGCAATCCTCAGTGCCCCTCTTCTCAGTACCTGTGCCAAGCATTTTCGATACTGAAAGCATCGCCCCATATTTCTGCTTCGTACAGTTGCACTGAGGGTGATAGGTAGGTCCCCCTACATTGGCCATAACTCGACTCAGAGCCGATACTCCCGAAGCAGCTTTCTCAGCCGTTGCTCTGGTTTGCTCATAGAAACTCATCTTTGAGTCGATCAGTAGCCCCAGTTACTTCACCACTGGCTTCAATTTGATGAGTACTCCAATACTGATCATCCTTACTCTAGAGATTCTCTTTTTTCTCAAGATGATCACTTCGGTTTTCTCCAGTACTAAACTGAACCAGCGAGCAGTCGTCCAGTCCCTCACTTGGTGCACTAGCCTGCCTAGCCTAAGTTGCGCTTGTTCAACGGTGCATCCAGTGACCAGAGCCACAACATCGCCCGCGTAGCTGATCCAAAGTGACTCATCTGGTATCGCTGGTGTCAGCAGTCCATCTTAAGATATGTTCCACAGGTCCGGACCAAGGATAGATCCCTGGGAAACACCCGATGTAACTTCCATTATTCGTTGGCCGGCCCTGTGTCGTACCGTAAAGCAGGCTTCGGTCCTTCAGGTATTCTTTCAAGAGCCACATTCGATATTCTGGAACTTGAGAAGACTTTTCCAGCGTAGCTACAATATCGATCCATTTAGCGAAGTTGAAGGCGGTCCTAACGTCGAGTGTAACCAACAAAAGAACCCGTCGCTTGGTGCGACTATATGCCTCTGCCTTCCGGACCACGCTCATCACCTCTGCAATCACATCAATGGTAGAACGTGCTGCTAATAAGCCGTACTGCCGAGGAGATAGGTGCCCAGCAGCACGAATCACGTCAGTGAGTCTTCCCTAGATGAGTTTCTCTTGCGCTTTCCCAGCCATGTCTAGCATGCTAATGCGCCGTATGTAGACGGCGATCTGGCATTTCCTTTCCCCTTGCTTATCAGCACAAGCCTCGCCACCTTCCATCGTAGCGGGTAAACCCCGTCTCGTAGACAAGCGTTAAATGTGCTGAGCAGCAAGTCAGGACAATAGTGATAGACAAGTTGCAACACCTTAGCTGGAACACCATCTGGACCTGAGGCCTTCTTCTCTTTCAGCGAAAGGACTGTCTTTTCCAGTTCCAGCTGGGTAAAGAGCGGACACTCGACTGCTGTTTCACCATAGACAGCGTCAACACGGACAAGATGGGCAAAAAAGAGTGCGCACACTATCTCGTCTATTTTTTCAGCATCATGTATACAAGACGTCCGTAGGGCACCAAGCTTCCGCATAACAAGCTTGTGGTAAAGTCCCCATGGATCCTTGCTCACATTGTCGACTAGATCTTGCCGGCAGCGATCCTTGCTGTTGTTAATCAATTGGCGAAGGCATTTCCGGGCCAAATTGTTACGGATAAAACCGAAGGGCACCAGGATTACCTCACCCCGAACACTATCGTAACATTCGCGTGACTATGTATAGTCAGAAAGCTAAGCCGCACTCGACTAGGGTTTGTTTGCCAGTCCAAATTGTAATCATATTAGTAGTTTTAATTACGATTATTGGTAGTCTTAAGCAAACATAATTGTCATCTGTTCCCCAGATATTTCGGTCAAAACCAAAACCTAACAAGATCGAGCCAGATGTTGCCAAGGAGGATTCAGATGATGAGAATTCACTGTCTTGAAAATGTCGATAAAACGCTACAGTTTCTCCGGGTGCAACGAGTACATTTAGAAAACATCGGTTCACATGATATTGTCGATGGAAACGCATCTCTAAATTTAGAATAATTGTCCGGTTTACGAATCGTTCCAGAGTTACATTACTACAGAAATGCTAGATGGTGACACCAAATACGATGCTGGTGAAGAGTACAGTCTTCAGGAAGCTGAGAAAGGAGTGATTTCTATTTCGTAGTCCATTCAGGAGACAATCAAAACGGACACTACGTCGCTTACATAAATCCGCTGTTGGAGCGAAATTGGTGTAAGTCCGACGATGACGTCGTTTCACGCTGTACGAAATTTGAAGCCATTGAGCATAATTACGGTGGTTCAGATAATGAAATAACCTTCAAGCTTCTGTGCAAATAACTTATGATGTGAAAATTATTGGGAAACTTCAATACGAAGTGTTTGCAGGTGGCTTAAATCGATTTCATTTATGTCTATTGAGTGTGCTAGACACAGCAGAACAAGAAAAAAGAATTTAGTAGATGCTGATGTCAATTCACCCGTCTTTAAAATGAGTGGGAATAATGTCGGTCGCGTTTGCGAGTCTTCAAACAACTTAAGAATGATATTCCAACAGGAAAATGCAGCTTTACTTGATATGATTAGATCAATGATGCCATTGCGGATGGGAGCCGATGATTCTCTTCCAAAAGCTATATGCATGGAGGGTGTCCAAAAGTTATGTACTGCATATGATTTTAAAGCTCAGTACATGAATACCTGCTTTAAATTTAAAAATAAATCAAGCACCGCAACAAATAAATCTTTAAATGAATTACCTAAACCAAATGAAACTGTTGCAGTCAACAATGTTGCAAAGAATTCAGGACTTGTTAAAACTATACCGAACCAAAAGCTGCCAGGGAGTGCTGGACCATTGCCTGCAGTATCCCGTCCTGAAGGTGAAGCGGGTGATCAAGAAATAAGGTGCGACATGTGCAACTTAACGTTTACAAGTATGCGGGGATTAAAGCGACACGAACTGTATCACGATAAAGACGGAGTAATGAAATGCCATCTTTGTGAAATGTATTTTAAAAAAAAGAAGACTTGGAGAAACACATTCAGTTGCACTCAAGCCCGGAAACGTTGAAATGTGAACATTGTCCGAAAATATTCCTAATGAAACATCATTTCAAAAGACATATGTCGCTACACGCGAATCCTGAGCTATTTAAATGCGATCAGTGCGGAAGATGCTTCGCGAGGAGGGAAAATTTGAAGGCCCATATAAAACTACATATGCGACAGAAAGTCTTCACTGGTGAACTATGTGGAGAATGTTTTGCCATGAATTATGCATTGACTGAGCACCACGAATTGCTTTGAAGCACCACGAATTGCTTTGAAATTTGAAGGCCCCTATAAAACTACATATGCGACAGAAAGTCTTCACTTGTGAACTATGTGGAGAATGTTTTGCCATGAATTATGCATTGACTGAGCACCACGAATTGCTTCATTCCATTTCTTCGGCAATTAAAGGCGAGGAGTGCGGGAAAACGTTCTCTGGAAGAAGATTATTAGTAGAACATAAAAGGTGGCACCAAGATCCAACCGTATATAAATGCGAAAATTGCGGTCGATTTTTCTCAGCACGGAAATACATAAACAAACATCACTGACAGGCCAAACTGTCAGTGAATTACGTTCAGCTGATTCAGCCGAAGTTGGAGTGCTCGCCACCAGAGGGGAGCGGCGACCAAGTGGCGGCAAGAAGGAATTACCCCGCTGAAGAGGTGGATGACCGACGAGCGGAACCATAGCCGTTAGGAGGAGGCTATATAAGCACGCGAGGAATGACGCGCCTCCTCTTGGATCTCTTTTATCGTGGGCGACGACGGCAGCGGAACCAGAGCCACCAGCGAGATAAAATTCGAAGCGCAGCGGAATTTTCAAGTGGAGGACAGCGGAGTCAGCAAAGCGAAATCCACGCCAAGGAAAAATTGATTTCAAAGCGACGAGCAAGTTTCGACATTGGAGGAAAGGCGACGGAATATAGCCGCGAATACGATCGTCGAAGGGGCCCCTTTGTAGGGTTAGAAGAAAAGTAAGTTTTTTATGATAGAGTGTATCTTTTGTTAAGTTTATAGATTCTTTCGATCTGGAATACAAGTGTGGAAAAATTGTAAATAATTGGAGTTTATTTGTGTTCAATTAATGTTCGAAGGAAGAAATTTTTGTCTTGAGAAGAGAAGTAAGTTCTTTGTTTCAGATCGCGGTTTGTAAAGAGTGTGGCTTGGACGGACAAGCCGAAGTGGAAGTGACGGGGAGCTAAATAAAGCCCGTGATATCGGGAGTCTGAGTGTTCGGGGGTAGTATAGTGGTCCACGCGAAGAATAGAGTGAATAAGTAGTGAAGATTATAGGGTGGTTAGTGAAGTGGTGTAGGTGAAGTATTGGATTGAAGAATATAGGGTGGTTAGTGAAGTGGTGTAGGTGAAGTATTGAGTGAAAATCGTAGGGTGGTTAGTAGCTAGGGTATCGGACGAATAACGTCGAGTTTAATCCGGTTAGTCGCATTCTCGCTTGGCGGCTATTTGGGGCTTTGAGGGAAAAGCGAGTGGCGCTCCACGCCCGTCTTCGGACGAGCTAACCGGGTCCATAAGCCCCGCCGGAGCACCCCAGTTTCCCTGGTAAAAAGTGGGTGTAACAAAATTATATGCGGTCACTTGGTTGCATGCCTCGTCATGGTTCCGTGCCCGTTGTGCCTCATGCCGAAGCTTATGATACTCTCTTAGCTTTTCAGCAATTTGAGTCAACCACCTCGGGGGTTGCCGTGCCGGAGTTTTGAACGGGGCATAGAAGTATTGCAAGCAGTTGTAATAAAGTTCATAGTTGAGCTCATCACATCTTGAGTTGCCAGTTCTTCCATCTCCTGCGAATCTCCCTGCAGCGGAGCACCTATTGTTAGCAACTTTACGAACCTTTTGACCTCCATCCTTCTGATGTTCCATCCAATTGTAGAAATCCGAGAGCACGGGCGACGGGAGACAACATCACGGATCTCTGCAGAATGCACCGATGATCACTGGCTAAGTAGTTCTTTAAAAGTCTCCGATTTTGTATCCTCCATATTAAGGACATCGAGGCGAATGTCACGTCAGGTATGGTTGCTTAGTACGACGAGCGCCGTCCTGGCCACCATTTCTAGGATTCGTTTTCCCCGCATATCTGTTTGAGGCATGCTCTATTCTACTGCATTAGCATTGAAGTTCTCCCCAACGAGCACGTTACGGTCTGCGTTCGAGACAGCGCCCTCTGAAGCATTAACCTTGGCTTGGAAAGATGATATCGATTTGTTGGGCGTTAGGTTTACACTGAAAAAGGTGGTCCCTGAGCACCGAGCCCTCACAAAACCATCCCCTCGTCCACAGCTCTCCACCTAGAAATCAATTTTTCGAAGCCAGACAGTGGCATTACCAGTTTCATCAGGATACTATGGCGAATCTCGGCGTACCGGAATTCTTCCATTTACAACTTCAAATTGCCTCCGCAACATCTTCAGCTTCTTTTGGGCACATATATAGGGTGGTCCAACCAAAACGCACGATGTTTATTTTTTATTGTCATAGAAATATCTATGACAACTATGCATGAAGCGAAACATCGTCCAAATGCTCGCCACGGCTACGGTGGCATAGTTCTATCCAATGATCCACATTTTTAATGACTCTTGAGACATAATTGAGGTTCAATGTTGTTAATGTGCTGAATTATTTCATCTTTTAGCTCTTGAATTGTTCTTGGCTTATTGACGTTTTTCTTTTGAATATCCCCATATAAAGAAGTCCAACGGTGTCAAATCGCATGACCGTGGCGGCCAATTAAGATTGCCACAACGTGAGATAACACGGTCATTGAATTTCTCGTGCGAAAGAGCCATTGTTTCGTTGGCTGTGTGGCAACTGGCACCGTCCTGTTGGAACCACATATCGTGCAGGTCCATTACCTCAATTTATGGCCACAAGGAGTCCATTATCATCTCGCAATAGCGAACACCATTCACGGTAACTGCTTTGCCGTCTTCATTTTCGAAGAATACGACCCGATGATGCCGCCACTCTTTGTGGATACATCGGCTTTCCAACAATCTCGCGTGGATTCTCATTTACCCAAATGGGCAATTCTGCTTGTTAACGAATCCACTCAGGTGAAAGTGTGCCTCGTCACTGAAGATGATATTGTTTGTAAAGTCACCATTCCCTTCTCTCTGTACAACCAACCATTCGGCATATTGCGGACGCTTGAAATTATCAGTAGCTTCAGCTCTTGAGTCACTTGAACCTTTTAAGCGTGTGTATTCAAATGTTTATTCAAAATTCGCATCAGTAATGTTCGTGAGATGTTCAATTGTTGGGCACGACGGCGAGGCGAGGTTGATGGCTCTTTTGCCACGCTATCGTGAACAACTGCAATGTTTTCCGCAGAACGAACTGGGTGAGTGTGCACTGGTGATTTCACATTTCTTAGAGCCCGGTTTTCTTAAATTTGGGCATAATTCTCCTGACTGTGGACACATTTGGTCGATTATGTTGCCCAAAAAAATCACGAAGTACACGAAATGCGTTTTGAATTGAACGCCCATACTCGTAAAAGGCTTCAACAACCTTAGCGCGGTGCTCAATTGTGTACGTCTCCGTGGTTGAATTTGTCAAACACCGAAACAAAAAAATGTCAAATTAAGTTCAGCGAAAAACTTGTGTGACTCACAATTAACATCGTGCATTATGGTTGGACCACCCTTTACCTTTTTATCTATACGTTTATATTTTTTATTTTAAACATTTAACAATTTCCCATTAATTTTTATTTCCCCATAATCTTAATCCTGCCCCCCTTACTATATTATTAATTACAGAAAAAAAAAGTTAAATAATAATCGTAACTTTTCCACTAACAACACTCCATTTGTAACTTCCCATTAACAAATATCATTCGAAAACTTTTTACTAACAAAATCTAATTCCTTCATTCATACTAATAAATATTATGCATTATCTCCCACTAACAAAATTTTATTTGTTGTACTAACAAAAATTTGTCCACGCCTCCCTACTAACAAATTTCATTTCCATGCCCATTAGGAAGGGTTCAGAGTTCAAGTTGATAAACAAATGCAAGGACGATCAACAGAAGATGGCTCCGGTGGTAGCGTCGTAGTTTCTCGACCATGGGATCCACTGAGACCCTGGGTATCAAGTTCTTCCTAGCGCAGGAAAGCACTCTTTTTGGGATATCGATAAAAGCAATTATTTCCGTGTTTATGACGATGTGCATCTAACTAAACGCCAGCATGGTTATGCAAATTGCCATATATGAAAATGGAAATTGCTGCGCTTATTGATATGGTAAGGATGTAGGGGTAACGGGATCGAAATGCATTAAACTTCCATAATGTTACCTTGATGCGGCATTGGGAATCGCGGGCTTGCGGGATTGGGGAGTGAAATTCTTGATTTGGAAGGGGTGTCTGATTTTAGCTGGCAGAGAAAAGGGAGTTCTTTTGCAGTTTCGGTGAAAGCTTTTAATTGGAATTCGTGGGAAAAAGGGTTGATTCAAGACCCGGGAAGTGAATTTTCAATTCGGGAAGAAAAGTTTTTCATTTTGGAGCTCGCGATAGAAGTTTTTTTTTTTCTTCGGTGAATTTTTAGTGTTGACGGAAGTGGTGGTTAGCGATAGTGGAGGGTGGAAAAAAATTCATGAGGAGATGGAGAAAAGTGTGCAGACAAGGAAATTTAGATAAAAGAATGATAGTCAATGAAAATTAAATTTTAACGAATAAAGTGGAAAAATAATAGTGTGAGATGATTTTAGACGAATAGAGTGGAAAATAATAGTATGATAAATAAATGCATGGACGATGATAAACTGGTGATGCTGGTATTAATTGAACGCTATCATATATACAGTCCTGAAAAGTTGTGTTTGTGCTAAAGGAAGCCATTGTTTGATTCTATCAGAAGTAATTTGTGAGCGACAAAGTGTTTAATTTAGTTAGTCTAAATATTCAATTAACTGCGTAGATTTCGCGGCCAGATGAACGGTTTTTTCTCTGATGAATTTTTTTCTAATTCAAAACCAAAATCTACGAAAACATGAAAAAGGGTGAAAGTAACAGTAACTTGTTTAAAATCTATTTTCATTGAATTATTCGACGACTCCAAGGAGCTGACACGCGGATTTGTGGCCGTTTGGTTTTTTTTCTGTTTCATTTTTTTGCTGAAGTAAATTTAATTTGGTTTTTATATGTTTTACTCCCCCCCCCCCCCTCTAGTTGCAGAGCGCTTCACAGCTTCAAAAAAACGGTGAGTAATTTTATTTCTGATTTATCTGCTTGACGTTGAATTTTTTTTTAAATACTTTGTTTTGAACTAATTTCATTTAAAAGGGGGTTTAGATTAATTTACAGAATTTAATGTGTGTTCATACCTAATTATTATTCTTTTGTTCTGTATTCGATTGAACTGATATTGTAAGATTAAAATTAAAATTTTTAAATACAAATCGGCCTTGATTCACTAAAAAGATAAATTTTCATTTCTCAAAAATGACCTCCTCCTTGCCCGTCCTTTTTCCTTCGTGTTAGTTTTTATGCGTAGGGTGGCTCAGCACGAGCAGAGGGTGTCCCGGAAATCCCGCGAAACGACTCAGCGCTAGCCGGCCTCAGAATGCCACCCCGGGCTACGCACTCCTCTACTAAAACTGAATGTCTGCTACTGCGGTGACTTCTGCGGTTGCAACAACCTTTCAAAACAGGTCTTAAAATGACAAGTTTTGCTTCGTGGAGTGGAAGGGAAGGAGAAATGTACGAAAATTTTGTATCCCCCCTCTCGAATGGACACTGTTGAAAAACTGCTCTGAAATGAAAATGGTGAATCAAAAACAGTTTTGGAGATAGAATGAATGTCTTTATTGTGTCCATCTATTTAAATACATTAATTGCGCTTACTGGACATAATTTACAATTTAAACTTCCCATGGTCTGTTGTGACACGTGAGATGCAAAATTCCCAAAGCGCGGAATTGCATGTCTGAGAATTTTGTGCATAGTGAAGAATGCCTGAAAGTGTGCAACATGATCACTCACAGCAGACCGTGGGAGCACATTGAAAGTACGTAAGTTGATACGTAATATTTTTGTGGGAAAAGTTATTATTGCTGAATTTAGTATTTGTTTTGGAAAAGGTATTCTTAACAATTTAAATTATCGTGGGATTGGTATTTGTAGGAATTTGAAGGAGATAATGTTTTATGGAATCCTAACATCCTCCCCCACTTTGAACACACCTGGGCGTGGTTCAACAGTAGTAGAAGATGTTGGCTGGGTCCGTTTTGATGGTCGTGGTAATGTATAGAATT
Source organism: Odontomyia ornata (assembly GCA_963969285.1). NCBI lineage: Eukaryota > Metazoa > Arthropoda > Insecta > Diptera > Stratiomyidae > Odontomyia > Odontomyia ornata. Next base: position 33,423,633 of record OZ017742.1, on the reverse strand, counting down.
TTGTTCCTGTGGTTTGCTTCCATTGCGGGTCCGTTGTTTTTGATTGGCCTAGTTGTCGTGAACGTAACCTGTGCTAAAGTTGCTGTAGCGCCACTGCAAGTATGATAGCTAAACACAGGTAATTCAAAACAAAGTTGTGCGTGTCGTGCGCTGAAATTTGTTCTCGGAAGTCGGCTCGTTTGATTTCCGCAATCCCGTCTTTGAGTTGTTTCCATAATTGTTGATCGATGTCGATAGTGGATACATTTAATCGATAGTTTGGTTCGATGTCTCGGTTGTCCAGATGTTCGGAAAGGTTTCCCAGAGGGTTAAAAGAAAAATTCATGGCGCTTTCGAACTGAGTGTGGCCGGCAATTGTTAAAGTTCGGTGGTTTAAGTTGCACTGTAGACTTAGCTTCAGAATGCCGCTTCCACGAACATGAAGGATTTCGAAATCCCTTCCACAGAGCGCGTCGAATGTTGTTTCTTCCTTCAAAACGTAGATCCACTGGTTTGCAGCATTCAGCTTGATCCAAGTATTCGTAGTGGGAGATACGTGCACCGCGCAAGTTGACGAAAAGTTAGCCAGATGAACCAGAAGGGCGACTTCGCATTCATACATGCTGGATTGAACAGTATAGACAGGATGATGATGAGCGCAGATTTGTTTGGTCTCTGATAAGTGCAGGCATTTTCCACGTTCTTCTGCTGAAAATGGGAAGAAATGATCTCGTTTGGAGTTAACCGCTAAGTATTCAGTAGAAGGCTGTAATGAAGCTGAAATATTTTTTACGATTGTAGGAACAGAATACAGTTTAAGAAGCTGATATTCTTCTATTGTAGTGAGCGGTATTTGCATATCGAAGATGATATTTGATGCCGTCGTTCTGGTTCGAACTGTAGCTAGATTGTATATTTTATGGAAGGCGTCTGGAGAAACAGGTAGCATTTGATTTTTTGGTAGATTCTCTCGTATTATTTGCAGTTGTTTTCTTAATTTTGTTGGTGTTATCAATAATGGATTTATTTTTCCTTGGCAAGTGTTGGTAATTACTTGTATGAGCACATCTTGTATACTTTTGAAGTTGAAGAGTAAAATTGTGGTTTATACTACTAAGGAGCTGAAGATACTGGAAAGTGTTTCGATTTTGAGCGTTGTGTTTGCCAGGTGCTCGTACTGGTTTTCGATAAATTTAAATTGTTGATTGATGTGTCTATTTTCCTTTTCCAAAATATTTGATGTGCAATCGAATATAATCGTTTGGTTTTTTAATAACTTTAGTAGATAGCCTTCATTTTGCTTGATTTTTCTTATGTCGTCCTCATATTGGTTAGCAAAGTCTTCATCTAGTACCCCAAATAACAGATGAGCGGCTGAGCCAACGATGTTTAGCGGAGATCTTCGAACTCTTGCTTGGTGTTGTTGTAACAGCTCATTTTTCTGCTGGATCTAGTTGTGCAGTCGAAAAAATTGCGATGTTAGTGTACTACAATATTGGCCAACATGGAATAGTTTATCTTGTGCCGAGCAAATGCCAATCAGCTTAGTTATGTGCCTTCCCAGACCATTGTATTCCGCCCAATAATTTGTTAAGTCGAAGTAAGTCACAATTTTCCAAGTGTTATCAGTTAATCTAATTCGGTTAACTTCTTAGAAGTAAATACCAGGGTTGCTTTTGAATGGGGTTATTTCTGCGATTGATTGATGTTGCGTTACTCTTTCGTCCCCAAAAATCAACGGTACCAACAAAATAACGAGGAGGGAGGTTCTTCCTCGTTTTGGCGTTGACGCTGAATCTTTGGTTTCTGCTCTCTTTCGGGACATATTTTGGGCGGCTGCTATTAGGTCAGAAGCGACAGGAGCTATTTTTGGACGGTTGGTGTGTGTATTTTTGGCTTCGTCTTCAGTTAGAAGATGGTTGATTTTTGTACTTGAGGCTTCGCCTTGAGTAAGAGGCTCGTAGGTCGTTCCACCTGTACATGGCAAAGGACTGATGGTGTCAATTGCCCGTGAAGTTATGCCTGTTGCCGTTTTTATTTCCACCACTCTTACTCTACTGTCTAATCCCTTATAGATTTTTGTTATTCGTCCCATGCGCCAATTCATTGGTGGCAAATTCGCATCCTTGGGAATCACTTATGTCCCGGGTTCTAGATTTTGCCTGACCTCTTGCCACTTTGTCCGTGGTTGCAAATCCTGTAGGTATTGTTTTGTCCACCTCTGCCAAAAGTCCACATGCAGTGCTTTCACCAACTTCCATCGAGTCAGAAGAGGAATCGCTCCGGGGTTGATTTCGGGGTCAGGAATGGTCGATAACGGTTGTCCAATCAGAAAGTGGCCTGGAGTTAGCGCTTGAAGATCGTTTGCATCCGCTGACGTTTAACAAAGTGGTCGAGAGTTAAGGATGGCTTCTATTTGACAAATGATGGTGTTGAGCACCTCCTACCACGCGTTTCAGGTGATATTTTGCTGACTTTATTGCAGCCTTCCAGAGTCCGCCAAAATGAGGAGATCTCGGTGGGATGCGCAACCATTTGATTCTTTCACTAGTAAACGTTTCTTCAATTAAGTCGAAGTGGTCATTGAAGAGTCAGTATAGTTCTTGAAGTTCTGAGTTTGCTCCAACGAAGTTTGTAGCATTGTCGCTAAATAGTTTTGAAGGCCGCCCTCGTCTGGCAATAAAGCGTTTGAGGCATCCTATGAAGGCTGCCGAGGTTAAGTCCATAGCTAGCTCGATGTGCACTGCCTTTGTGGAGAATGATACGATCACTGCTACGTATGCTTTGGACGGTCGTTTTCCTCGTATCTTGAAGTGGATGTGGATGGGCCCGCAAAAATCGACTCCAGTGTGGAGAAACGGCCTGGACTGTTGGACTCTTTCCGCTGGCAAATCTCCCATAAGTTGGGTGAGGAGTTTCGGTTGTAATCGAGCACACAGCATGCATTGCCGGACTATCTTGTTGGCCATCCCCTTTCTGTTGATACACCAGAATGTTTGCCGTGAGATGTATAGCAGAGCCTGTGGTCCTGCATGCAAGTGCTTATGATGAAGGCGTGAGAAGATTAGCGGAGTAAATTCATGCATAGACGAGATCAGCATTGGGTGCTTTGTACTGAAGGGTAGCAGACTATTCCTCAGTCGACCGCCTACTCGTATAATCCCGTGTTGATCTAAGAAGGGCGCTAGTGAGCGGAGATTGCTGTTATGGGCAACAGAACCCTTTTTCGTGAGGTGTTTGATGTCATCTGCGAAGTCGTCTTGCTGCATCACAGATATGATTATTTGTAGTGCACGTTTCATTTCGTCTGGGTTTGGTTTACAGCTAGAATTTCTTTTTTCTTTAGGCAGTTTTCAATAAAGCGTAGTATGAAGGCAGTAACTTCTTGCAATCACTGAAAATTATTATTATGTCGTATGTTTCGAATGATTGATAGTGGCTGAGTATGAGCACTAATCAACACCATTTTTTGCTTTCGTTGTTCAGGAAGTTCGAAAACAATTTCTTCGTTTTTAGTAGCTTTGCTTAAAAAATGTTGACCCTTTAAACCACAGCGTACTCAGCAGGAAACATGCCTCTGGAGATTATATCTGCTGGGTTTTGTGTAGATTCAACGTGCTGCCATACTCCATCTTCTGTATGTTCTTGTATGTATGCGATTCGGTTGCCAACGAACGTGGTAAATTTCGATGATGTTGATGCATTCCATTGAAGAACCGTTTGAGAATCGCTCCAGTAGAAGGTTTTATCGATAGTAATTTGTGGAGAGTTTTTCACTCTTTGCATGAGTTGTGTCAATAATTTTGCAGCGCAAAGTTCCAGTCGAGCAACTGTGATTTGTTTGTTTGGTGCAACTCGGCTCTTCGCACATAATAAGGTGACATCAATTTGCCCACCGAGGTCTTCAGTGCGTATATAGATGCATGCTCCATATGCAAGTTTGCTGGCGTCTGAAAAACCATGTAGCTGTGTGCTCTGGTTTTTTGCGGAGATCATGGCATAACGAGGTAATTTTAAATCGCTTAAGATGGGAAGCTGTGATCTGTAATCTTTCCACCCCTTTTGTTGTTTTTCGGAAAGTGGGGTGTCCCAGTCAATTTTTAATTCCCAAAGTTGCTGCATAAAGACTTTCGCTAATACCACTACTGGATTCACTAGCCCGAGGGGGTCGATTAGTTGTGACATTTGGGCAAGGACGACTCGTTCCGTAGCTGCCTGTTTGTTGTCTTTAATGTTGATGTTAATATTGAATTGGTCAGTAGATGGGTTCCATATTAGCCCCAATGCCTTGATAGCACAATTTTCTTCGAGGTTGGTTACATCGAATTCAGTAGCTCGATCCTTGAGGGCTATGTGACGCAACAGATTCAAGTTATTGGAACACCATTTATGTAGGTGGAATTCCCCTCGTTGAAGCAATCGAATAAGCTGTTGTTGTAGACATAGTGCTTCTTCCAAGTCATCGCTGCCAGTTAACAGATCATCGATGTATAGATCTTGGCGTACTGCCTTTGCTGCCAAAGGGAATCCTCTTTCTTCATCATTAGAAAGACGCTGGAGACACTTCAACGCTAAGTATGGAGCACTCCTGGTTCCACATGTAACGGTCTTAAGCCGGTACGTTGTTGGGCGCTCACCGAGTTTATCTTGCCACAGGATAAGCTGGAAATCTTGATCTTCTATATGCATCCGAATTTGTCGGAACATTATTTGGATGTCAGCCGTTATTGCGTACTTGAAACTTCGGAATCGGATTAGAATGTTGAATAAATCTTTTTGAAGTGTCGGACCCGTATGCAAGATATCATTGAGTGACAGATTAGTAGATGTTTTTGCTGAACCGTCAAAAACAACGCGTAGTTTTGTTGTCAAGTTGTCGGGTCGGCGTACGCACTTATGTGGCAAGTAATAGTGTGGTTCGTTATGGTTGGATGCTTCGACAACTTCAAGATGTCCCTGTGCTAGACATTCTTTTATGAAGTCAGAGTACATCGTTCGCAGCGGGTTCTCTTCTAGTTTTCTGAGTAAACTTCTTAGTCGCTGTTCCGCTAATTGCTTTGAAGACCCTAAGGAAGACGATGATTGAGAGAATGGTTGCCTCACTATAAATCTACCTTCCTTATCTCTTGTAACCGTGGATTCAAAGAATTCTTCACAATGTTTATCGGCGTTTGACATTGTTGGTTTAGCAATTTCGACATCTTCTATTTTCCAGAAGCGCTCGAGCTGTTGTTCAAGGCTTGTTGCTATACCACAATACGTATTCTGTGGAGCTAACTCGTTAATTTTTCCAATTGCCATCCATCCTAATTGCGTGTTGCCAAATCAGCTCCCATTGATATCTTTTCAGGCGTTATCAGTGAGCAAAATATCTCTGCTCCAATCAAGACATTTACACCCTTTGGTTGGTTGAACTGCGAATCTGCAAGTGAACAATTTGACGGAATCGGCCAATTACTCGTTTCAAATTTCCGAGTTGGATGATCAGATGTTATCTCGTTGATAACGAATGCTTCTATTTGTGTTGCATAATTTGATGTTGTAGACTGTAGATGTAAGTACACTCGCCTGGATGAATGTTGTGTTGTGTTACCGATTCCGAAGATTTGCTGAGTTTCTCGTTTACCTCTGAAGCCCAATTTGCTGTATAGTTTCTCGGTAATGAAGTGGAGCTGGGAACCTGAGTCAAGCAATGCTCGACCTTGCACTGGCTCTCCATAGGCATTATTGATTGTAACGACTGCTGTTCCCAGTAAAACATAAGGTGTGTTTTTGTTGGTTAATTTTAGCGTTGTTAACGCCTTCCGTGCTAGACTTGCTTTACCAGGATCGTTTGTATTGCCTTCGAGAGGGTGTTTTGCCTTGGCTGCCATTCCAGTTTCACTGCTAGTGCCTTCTGGTAATTTCGGCTCGTGATGGAGCAGTGGGTGGTGTCGTTTGCCGCATTTGGTACAACTGCGAGATGTACACGCTTTAACTGAATGTCACATCTGTAGGCAGTTGAAGCATAGTTGCCACTTGCTGACAGCTTTCTTCTTATCAACGATACCTAAGTTTGTAAAGAGGTTACAATGGTGAAGGTGGTGGGATCCGTTGCACATCTTACATACGCTGTTGTTAGTAGACGTTAAAGTTGTCTTCGCGTTGATCGTTTTAGTGTGTGTCTTAACTGGTCGCACGCCAACTGCCTCGAGTGCCTGAAGCCGGAATTCCAAAAATTTTAAAAACTGCTCCATTGTCGGTATTTCTCTTGGTGAGCTCAAAGATCGTTCGAATGCAACATGTGTTGCACTGTCGAGCTTTTTCAGCAGTTTCCAAGCTGAATCTTAATTCTTGTCGCATACCGATAAATGTTTGATGAGTGCTTCTGCTTCTCCCAAAAGATTGGTTTTCAGGTACCAGAACTTCTGCGACGGTCCAAGATTGCTTTGGTCAATTAATTGACTGAAAAGGTCGTCAAATTATTGCCAATGCAAGTAATTACCGTCGAACTTCGGTAATTGAATGCGAGGTAGCTTGATGTTGGTTGATGCACCTTCCTGTATAGGTTCAACTGAAGAGCCGCTCTGTAGGATCTCCGATTGAAACGCTTCTACCTCTTCTTCCATGTGGTTGTATGTCGTAATGTCATAGTTTTCTGGAACCTCATCCGCCGCTAAAATGTTGCAGTTTTTCTCCCTGATCGCATCCCAATGTTTGCTGATGGACTTCAACTGTAGCTCCATGAACTGCGCTGGCTGCTTAGAGATTTCCCGTTCACTAAGCCGGTTGAGAAGTCACTGCAATGTCTGCATCAAGATGTGTTGAGTGCTGGCCATTGACAACACCTTGTTCGGTACACTCCGCACTTCCTGCCTGTATGATGATTCCATAGCTTCCTGCCTGGATGGTGATTCCGTAGCTTCCTGCCTGGATGGTGATTCCGTAGCACTGAACTCCATCAGAAGGTCTTCGATCAGCTCTAGTAGCCTGAACGTCACCTTCTTGATCTGCTCGTAGTACTGGTTGCGAACATAAGGTGAATCCTTATGATCCTCGATGTCAGCCAGAAGCAGGGTTTGATTATCATGGAACTCTTCCCATAGTTGCATGAGGCGCTTCTTCCTTGATTCCAAATAGTCCTGGGTTTTCCTCAGCTGACTATCCTTGGAGAAGTTTTGCATCATCCGCTCGATTTCATCTCTTAGCTCTTGCTGCTTGTTTATGAGTCCTGACATCTTAAAGTCCTATCACGATCGCCAAATGTTGAAAAACTGCTCTGAAATGAAAATGGTGAATCGAAAACAGTTTTGGAGATGGAATGAATGTCTTTATTGTGTCCATCTATTTAAATACATTAATTGCGCTTACTAGACATAATCTACAATTTAACTTTCCCATGGTCTGTTGTGACACGTGAGATGCAAAATTTCCAAAGTCGCGGAATTGCATGTCTAAGAATTTTGTGCATAGTGAAGAATGCCTGAAAGTGTGCAACATGATCACTTACAGCAGACCGTGGGAGCACATTGAAAGTACGTTAGTTAATACGTAATATTTTTGTGGGAAAAGTTATTTTTGCTGAATTTAGTATTTGTTTTGGAAAAGATATTCTTAGCAATTTCAATTATAGTGGGATTGGAATTTGTAGGAATTTTAAGGAGATAATGTTTTATGGAATTCTAACAGACACCTTTGACCTGAAAAATGTGAAATAAAAAAAAATCATAAAATACATAATAACCTGGATTCAGTTTTTCGAGCTCAATTTATGGAATTTGTATATTAGTCAAGTTTTGATATGCAGAGCATATTGTTTGATTTACTAATTGTTTCACAAAACCTTCTGGCAGGAGCAATCTGTTGCTACTTCGACTTGTTAAAGTTAATAAACTATACTTTTTTTTTTTTTTTAATTGGATCATTTCACCCTTTTCACATCAATTTAATGTAAATCTATACGACAAATTTGCTCTACATTTGAAGCTTTATCTAACGTCGCGCGGATATCGATCACTCTTTCGGATGGCTCCGATAGCTTTTTTAAAATTACTTTTTATGGAATTGTTTTCAGCTACATATAAATGAGTTGCATATTTTGAATAATAATTTTTTCTGAAAAATTATTAGAGAAGAAAAATGTTAGAAGAAGGTGGTTTCGACGTGTCTACACCACAGTGTGAGAATGCACTTGATGGAGTGATGCGTACGGCGGGTAGGGTACCCATTAGTTGCTCATTAGCTCTGTTTGAATATAACTTGCAGATACAAAAAACATATTGAGTTTGCATAAGTAGAAAAATTAAAATTAACTCCCTCACCTCTGAGCATGGTGGTCGCCATCACCGGTGTGTATCTAAGTGTGATGGCCTGAGGAGAATTAGTGTACACGTCGAAACCACCTTCTTCTAACATTTTTCTTCTCTAATAATTTTTCAGAAAAAATTATTATTCAAAATATGCAACTCATTTATATGTAGCTGCAAACAATTCCATAAAAAGTAATTTAATAAACTATATTTATAATTGATGGTAGATTTGAGCTTAACAACGAGTAATCAGTTCACACGTCACATACACATATGTAGGGCCTCTCTTTATATAGAATATTATACTTCTATGGTAGGTTCTTCATGTTCAATTCTCAACGTCTTTATACAAAGTTTCCAATAATAATACTATCAACATAAATGTCCTTAAAAGATATTATAATAACAAACCATAAACCTCCAACATTGCGATCTATCTTGGCTGAACATTGAAATTAGATACTGTTGATGAATGGTTAAGTCGTAAATAGCTGAACATTGAATGATGTATAGCAGAAATGATGGATTTATTTCACTCCTAAGGTGATAACTGCGTATTCTTTTCAGCCGGCCAAAATTTATGGAAACATCCAACACCTGCCACAGCGTGGTCGTAAATAAATTAGGGAAATTGTTGGGTCACTGTCACACTTGCAATTTGGCTATAAAATGGTTTCGCGGAAGTCAACCAAACTTTGATTTAAGATCAAGATGGCACAGATTCATGTCGAATTACCTTAATTTGATTATGAGTTTGAGCGTTTTTATGATCTGGTACCTCTAAGCAGACTAACAATTTGTCCATGCCATTCAAATTCGAAGAAAGTCTTCGAAATGTTTGGGATGACCAATGCAACAGTAGAAGGACATAAAAGCTTAACCATGTTCAGGGAAAAGTATTTTAATGAGTCCGTTAGTCAGCCTGAATTTTGATTAATAGTTTATGAATTATCGCAGCGTCGCGATGTACGCACAAAATGATTAAGGGTCGTGTAAGAGATTTATCTTGATGTTTTTGGTTGCGTTGTGGATAAAAGTAAAAGTATCTTGACACCGCGAACATCCGTTTCTCACCGTTTTCAGTGTGGAAATCGAAAGTCCCATATCAACCTAAATAATGTGACAACTTTTGAAAAACTTTTGGCACGTCCAGCTCATGTTACGATCCTTGTTACCACAATCTGCGCTGGCACCTAAATTTCCCCAAAATGAACTCGCGGCATGCAAAGTGCTGACCACGCTCCTATCATACAAGTGTTGTGATAATCAAACAAATGTGTAACACGAATTTGTCTCGCATGTCTCCACTTAGTAAAACAACACGCGCTCCAACAACTCTTTTTCAGTAGGGTCAGCGGCGGAGCTGATTTGCACTTATTTTGCGGTCGCCATGTCCATCTTGATCTTGAAGCTGGACATTGAGATGGAGCGGTCAGAGATGAGTATCAAATGTGTAAATTTCTTGGAGCAGCCCCGGCCAGCCGCGATGGCAATGCATGATTAAGAGGGTTTAAAGTATATCCGAAGGCGATTGATTGACAGCTGGCAATGTCCGAATCGCGGATGGCTGATTTGGAGAAAATTGCGATCTGATGAAGTTATAATGTGATACTTAGTCCGTGAAGATGGAATAAATTGATTTGATCGATGGGCGCTTAAAGTGTTTGAAGTTTATTAATGTGCGCATTTAAGAGGCAAATTAGGATGCATGCTCGCGAATAACTTCTGTCACTTTGGGGCATGGCAAGACATTTATCTGAAGCTTGTAGGAAAGTTTTAAGTGATAGGTGTTTTAGAGAATTCCGATTTCCTTTTTTTTACGAGTATGCGGGTAAATACCTGGAGGGCATTGCGAAATAAAAGGAACTTGATGAAGTTCAGTGATTTTCACAATTGTATAATGTTTTCTATGCAACTGATATTAGATAAGGCGCGGATTTAATTAAAAATTTGATGGTTCGCACAGCGTTGTGAGGTTCACGGTTCAATTTCCTTGTTAACAGTTCTATAGCTCATCAATCTTCCAAAAATGTTGAAATAATCACGGATGTGTTTTGATGGTGAAATCAAAACAAGAATTCAGTCAATTATCAGAATTCAGTTGGATTATAAAAGACAGTCATCATTTACTTGGGGGTAAATTTCATCAATAAAAACTAAACGAAATAATGTACCTCAAAATAGCTGTAGTAATCGAGGGGGATGCAAGAGTTAAAGAAAGCAGCACAAAGCAAACGAATCGATTCAACGGTATCGGCCAAAGTAGGTCCGATCATGCCCATTTTGCCGATGGAACAAACTTGTGGCTTCAGGGCACAGAATTACAGTACTAATAAACTGAATCCGGAATACGAAGAAATCATTATTGTGTCGGCTAGCTGTAACACGGAAATAACACTGCCACCAGTTTTCGAAAAGCTGGATACTCATGCAGTAAATGTTCGGAATGACAATCCATTGTCGGTAGTCATAAAATCTTCCTCTTTACTCTCAAATATTAATAATACCATAAATAAAACTAGTGTTGTGAAAATATCAAGCAATTCTCTGCTTTCGAGTATACAGGATGTTGTTTTAAAACAATCCACAACAACTTTGCTAAATGGAAATCAACCTCCCCAAAAAATCGCCCAACATAGGTGTCTCGCCGCCAAGTCAGTTTTCACCACAAAAACCTGAAATGTCTCACACTGAGCAAGCAAATTCGCTTACAACAAATGACAATAAGACTCAACATGGAAAGGAAACGGAGCATGGCGAAGACAAAATCATCATGCATTTACGCAAAGACCGGATACGAAAGAAAACATTTTCAATATCAATACAAACCGATGATCTCCCACAATTCCCGCCATTACTTCACCTGTCTGACAAGTATTCAAGCGGACAGCCTGCAAACACGAAAAAGCGGAAAAGACACTATCGCTCACGTCATGATTCATCAGCATCATCTGTCGATAACGACGACTATCGGTCGTCGTCCCGTAGTCATATAAGGTATCGTTCAGTTAGTAGTCATGGAACAAATCGTTCGATATCACCACGAAGCTCTCGCTATTCCTATTCAAGTGGACACCGAACAGCATCTCCATACCATAAAGTGCGTAGGAGATCGAGTTGCAGTAGTAGTCGCACGAAATACGCTTCAGACTCGGCCAATTCAGGGCGCAGGAGTCGTAGTCGGGAGCGACGTACCCGTCGATATAGTTCCTCACATAGCAGTAGTAGTAGTAGCTTAACAAAAGAAAAAGAGATAAAAAAAAAACAGAAAAAGGTAGCATGTACATGAATACCAATTCATCTAAATGAGTCGGTGATTGTATGACGATAACACTAGAATGCAGTCGCCTTACACTCACCCTGATAATGTTTGGAATGAGAATAACTTGATACGAACAGGAACCGGTTCCCGCAATATTAACAAATCAAGATTATGGATGTGCACGGCATAGGAGAGTCTGCTTGAAACCGCAAGACAGCGCGGACGCCGGTAGAAGAGTTCCCGCGCGCCAGCGACAAAAAACAGGATTCGAGGTGGAATCGCCGAAGTTTTCTCGGTGTGCAAAGGAAATAGTGAAATCAGCAAATATGAGTGATTCTTTAGTTTATCTGAACACTTATAGCCATTCCCGGAGAAAATAGTTTTGGTTTTTTTTTTGTTTTAGTTGATTTCTAATAAAGGCGAAAAAGAGTGTGAGTGCAAGCGTACCCCAACAACCGAGTGTGTGAATCAAAACACACACACACACAAAAGCGAACTATTTGGAGCCAGCAGCAAGCAGTGCCCTGTGAAAAACAGCTAGCGCTAAGCTAACTGTAAACAGCAATTTGTTTACTAACAGAGACGGAGGAAAGTGGAAAAAAGAAACAAATTATTCGGAGAGGGTAGTGTTTTGAGAGTGTGTTGAAGGACTGTAATAAAAAGCATTATAACCGCCACAGCACCTTGAAAAGAAATAAACTTTTTCTAATTTCATTTTTGCGTGATATCGAATTGTGAAGTGTTTGTCATTTGACATTTTGAACGGAAGAAAAGCAAACGCCCGCGCATGCAGCGATTAATATGGGATTAGTGAAAGTCAGCGATCACCAAGAACAACGGGTTCATTACAGTGCTCTATTTCGGTGATGTTTGAGAAAAACGGTTGTGTGAATAGCGTTTGCACTATTTTTTCGCCCGAAACGCTTGCAAAGTCCGACGAGATAAGAGGTGTCGCTTGCTTTTGAAGTGAAAGATGCAATTCTGTGTTTTGTGGTGCTTGCCTGTTTTGTGTGCGGAAATTGCGAGATTTCCCAGTGTACGCTCCGCTTTTGGCTGTTTTGTTGCCAATTAATGTAGACAAATCATCTCCACGCGCTTTGTGCTTTAATTGCCATACACATTTCATGAAGTTCGCAGGGATGTTGCAACCACTTTTCCTTTCTCATTGGTTACCACGCACCCCATGCTTGCTTTCGCAGCCTTGGGACACTTAATCTTGTGAATACTACACCAAAATTTCGGTTTTGTTCTCATTCAGCAAGGACTTTGGCGTATTTGATGGTCTGCTTGGCAATTCGTTGGTTTGGACTTCATCGCGTAACAACGGCCGGTGCTAAACGAGGAACGCCAGTTGGGATTTGGTGCGTGCGCTCAAGCCAAGGACATGACGAATATTACGCTGGGATAAAAAATGGACAATAGAATGCGGAAATAGAGGCTAAAAGGAAAGGCGAAAAGGTAAAGTTTTAACTTATTAACTGAGTGAGCAATATTTCGCGCGAAATCCCAGCGTAAAGTGAAAATCGTGGTGCGTGCAGTTTCGTGGAGATTCAGAGACCGCCGAAGAATCGTTAATTTCGAAAAAAATTCAAGCATCGTTGAGAGAGGTGTATGGGGCAGTTGACTAGAAATGAAACATGCAATTTATTGCTATTAGATAATTATCTTTTTTTCACCGAGAGGAAATTTACTTGATGGACGATCAAAAATCTTAAATAGAAACCATATGACAGACTAAGCAAAATATATAAAACACGAACTATTTAAAGACATTTTTTTTATATTTAAAATTGATTTTTTTATTTAAAATTTCGGGTTTTTCTCTTAATGGCCTAGATAAGTCTCAATTTTTTTCACATTGTGATAGGTAAACAAAAAAAAAGAAAAAAAATATATGAATTTTTCGTGAATTTGCATCTGGGGAAAAATTAGGCTTTGATGAGTGGTACCACGTATCGAACCCAAATTTTTTTCTTTCTTTTATCCATTGAATAAAGAATAGAGCTCATGCATGTCGGGTTTATAATGAATCGCAGTTACGTGCTAAATCGCATAAATATTTTTGCATGTTCATAACGGAACGCGAATGCGACGATTGTCCAACTCTTAGTCTCTCTTATCAAGCTTAGACTACTTTGAGAATGTATGATACCTGTAAATTAGAGAATAAACGACAAAGCATGAAATGTTAAATGTAAAACGTCGGTCTTTCCTTTCTTCAAATTCTAACCGGGTATAGGACCCGGTACGGTGGCAAGCTTCCACCTCAAAACATGAGCCAGCCGCCGGGTACTCATTAATCCTTCTTTTGTTTCAGGTGACGTCGTGGGTTGAGTGGCCCAAGCAGAGTGCCTCTTTATGGCATAGAGTTATGCAATCCAATTGTATAATTCTATGACATAAATTGGTCACCGGGGTACTCCCCTTCTGATGGGAAAGTTCATGCAATTCAAGTTGTATGAGTTTTCCACTCAGAAGAGGAATACCTGGCCACTTCAACAAGATATACATGGATTTATTCCGGTTGGGTGGGTGCGAAGGGGCTCCACCACCACCCGTTTGCCCCTCTTTCATTTGTGGGCCATGAACTTCGTCGGGTAATGACGAGGTCACCTCAAGTTCGCCTTCCTTTTCAGGTTCCACTTGTTCTCGTAACAAGTTCTATCTCCCTCTGTGAGGTTATCTACATTTTTTGCGACTTCGGTCGCCTTTTGATCTGTAGTCCAATTCGTGAATGCGAAATTTTTTGTAGTGGGTCCTCGTGCTGGGGAAATGAACCCGCCCCACGACACCGCAATGCTAGCCTGCCAGCGCATTCACGCGTCTCCAGACGAGGGCATTCTCGGCAGATACCGACACCTTCTTCTGCCGAGGCAGCAGACCATCGCTGCAGTCCTTTACGGACTTTATGAAAACATATTATTCACTACATAGCCTCAAAGATTATGTTATGGTTGCATTCTTCTGGCTCGTCTTTTCGAGCCAAAATGTCTTGCTGATCCTCTTTCATTTACCTTTAACAAACACCTCCTCAGGCACTACCTAATACCAGTTTAAATGGTTGAGTTACTTTTAATTATAACTTTTATACTGAAAAAAATTTTCTTTTTTAAGCGCTAGCAACAGTTCGGTCACTAGCAACAATTTTCCAGAGGAGGACATTGTCATGGATGTTCAGGCTGGAACACAATTTATGGATTCTGATGAAAAGCAATTTGTACGGACGAGAACGGCGGAGATAATTGGAGCAAGCCGAGTAGGAGGAATGAACGAAAATGCCAAATGGAAGCTGTTAAAAGAGCTAAAAGAAAAACCAGTGTATTATGTAAGGGCAGGCAAAGGGAATTCTGTGATAATAATAAATAAGAAGCAGTGTGATGATATGGTGCTTGAAAAGTGAATAGTGGAGATTACCTGCAATTAAGAGCAGAGCCCCTACCGGACTGTATAAATAGAGTGGAAAAAGCCCTTAAAGAATTCAAAGCAGTAATTGGTGACATTAAAAATGTCTAACCCCTGCCTACCAAGAATAAAGTGTCTGCTGAAAATCCATAAGGAGGGGAATGAATTAAGGGGAATTATCGCAGCCACTAATGCACCTACAGAAAACATAGCCCAATGGCTTTTAAAAGAATGCGCACAACTTCCATATAAACCTAGCACGAGATTAGTGAAGAATAGGAGGAACTGGTGGAGAAGCTTCAAAATGTGAAAGTTGAGGAGGGCTATTTATTGATTTCCTATGATGTCAAATCAGCCGGCCAGTTAAGCAGTCCTTGGCACTGTTTGAAGACTAGCTGTTGAAACATAGTGATTCAATGGAATGGAGAAGACGGGATAAATGATATAGTAAATTAGCAGCTGTATGTATGAATGAAAACTATTTTATTTTCAGGGACAACTTCTTCAAAGGGACGATAGGAGCAGCTATGGGTAACCCGCTTTCACCTCTGTTGAGTGATATTTTCATGGCTTGGCTGGAGATTCAGGTGGAGAAAAAGGGAATGATGCCTAAGGTACGGGCCAGATATGTGGATGAAATTTTCACGATGGTTAAAGCAAATGAGGTGGAAGAGTTACTAGATGTGCTCAATGCGATACACCGTAAAATAATATTCACGATGGAAAAAGAGAGTCAGGGCCAATAACCGTTCCTGGACCTTTTGATCAAAAAGGCCCAAGGTGGATTAGAATTTGACATCTACAGGAAGAGCACAAGTACCCGGGGAACAATCCCCTGTTCTTCTAGCCATCGTTATGCACAGAAAATGGCTGCATACAATTGTATGATCCATTGAATGTTAACATTACCGTTGCATAAACAGCGTCTGGAACGAAAAAAACAATACATCGTGGACACGGCTAGCAAAAATCAAGCAACGTATTCGGAAAATGGAGAAACAACATAAAACAAGTTGGGTAAACAGACCTACGCTCATGTCAGAAGGGTTTTGTACTCAACTTCTCAGAAATGCAGTCACCATAAAATACCAAAATCATGTGTAATTGTTGTTGTAATCGGAGAAATCTCAAACGGCTACAACTTCCGTGTATATCATTCGGTTTTGATCAAACTTACAAAGTTTAGTTTAAGGCTATCGATGCGATTTTATTGGCGAAAATGTGAAATTGGAATATCATACTATTATTAACCAAGTTGAGCGAATTTCGACTTCTAAGGTATTTGTTGTTGTTGTGCTCATAAACACCTACCACCATAATTTTTTTTCAGATTTTTCGGATCACAGGTGTCCAATCGCGAGGGGGGGGAGACACACATTTTTCGTGTATTTGCCCTCCCTGCGAGTCCCTGGAAGCAAAAAGTATCAAATTAAGATCTGTTTTGAAAAGTTCTCATCAAGACCTTTCATTTGATATCATATCGGCTACCTTTGATGAAACTTTTTTTTCGGGGGCCACACTCCTATATGGGGAGACCCCCCTTTCAAGACCTTATAAAATTTTTTGTAGCTGAACTTTGAAAAGGGCACCATTTCACACCTCTCTACAAAATTTGATGTTTCTAGCTTAAGTAGTTTGCGAGAAAAAGTGCTGTCACACACGGACGGACGGACAGACGGATAGACGGACAGATAGGTCGTGAAACGCAAAGCACATCCAGAAATGTGCAAGCACCAATATTCGATGGGCAAATGGTCTGGAGTATTTACAAAATCCAGTTTGAAGCCGCCGCTAGGATAAATCAGTGGAATGAGCAGGAACGAGCAACTGCATTAATTCTTGCTCTAAGAGACCCAGCTGCCGAGCTTTTGCAGACTGTCCCCGTTGATTTACATTCAAACCCGGCTGCTATATTGAATGCGCTCGACACGCCTCATCTGAAGCAAATTTATCGGGCACAGCTACGGAATCGGATGCAGAAGTCTGGCGAAACCTTACAGCAGCTAGCCAAAGACATTGAGCGACTGGCACTTTTGGCTTACCCAGCTACGACCCAGAACATCGAGATGACGCAGCAACAGAAGCATTCATCAGCGCCTTAGAAAACCAGGAATTGCAACAAGCTGTGCGTTTAGCTCAAAAGCAAACAGTCAAGGATGCATTGGCTTATAGCCTGAACTTTGAGGCAGTGAAAAATGTGACTCGTACCACTGCCCGGGTTCGCAAGGTAGTGGCAGACGAGTGCAGGTGTGAGCGCGTGGAAAATGAGCGAGAGCCGCAAGTAAATGGTTCGCCTAAATGCTGGAATTGCGGTGAGAAGAGGCACCTGCAAAGAAACTGCAAGAAGCGAAGAAAACGGAGCTATGGTCGAGAATGGTGGAGATCCAGACAGTGTCAGGAGGTTAGAATACAACCCCATCAAACTGAAAGGGCCAACTTCATGCGACGGACGTCGGGTAGGAAGATCAAAATCCCCAGCACCCCCATCACCGTGTCAAGGCAACATCGTGGAGAAGCAGACTTATACCTTCCTGGTCAAGTTGATGAAGAACATTGCACCATAACACACGACACTGGTGCAACCCGATCGACGATCTGACCAGACCTAGTGTGGCCCCAACTACTTCATAAGGACAGAGTTCATGGCAATGCTGACACCCTATCTCGTCATCCATGTCCAGCTAACTGCAAGCATTGCCAACGGGTTAAGGAAACGCAGCCGACCGTTGATCTGGGATTGATAACGACCGAATTCGATGAAGGTTGGTCACCCGAGGAGATTCGAAACGCCCAGTTAGCCGATGAAGACATCGGACCATTGATCGTATGGAAGGAGACAACTGGGCGACCTGAGTGGAAAGACGTTTCAATGCATGGCGCAACCCTGAAAAGCTATTGGGCACAATGGAACTCCCTTCAGGTAGAGGGTGGCATACTCAAGCGGAAATGGGAAACGGCGGATGGTAGCTCCTATAGGATGCAAACTATACTTCCCAAAAGCAGAATCCACGAGGTGGTTAAGGAAATGCACGAAGGATCCTCGGGAGGCCACCTTGGTGTTAACAAGACCTTAGCGAAATTGCGGGAAAGGTTCTACTGGCTCCACGCTCGAGAAGACGTAGAGGACTGGTGTCGCAGATGCACAATTTGCGCTTCTATCAAGGGCCCAAAGTGACGACTGAGAGGACAAATGCAAACCTATAACGTAGGCGTGCCATTCGAAAGGATTGCTGTTGACATCGCAGAACCCTTTCCTAAATCCGAATGGGGAAATCGATACACGCTGGTTGTAGCCGATGATTTCAGCAAATGGCCCGAGGTCTACCCCATTCCCAACCAGGAAGCAACTACTGTAGCCGAACAGCTAGTGTTAAATTGGGTCAGTACGTACGGCGTACCTTGTGAACTACAATCAGATCAAGGTCGAAACTTCGAATCACTAGTTTTTGGTGAAATGTGCGAGCTGCTGGGAATACGGAAAACAAGGACAACACCGCTGCATCCCCAATCCGATGGAATGGTCGAACGTTTCAACGGCACTCTCAATAAACACCTGGCCAAGATTGTTGACGAGAACCAAAGGGACTGGGACCGACACATTCCACTATTTTTGATGGCGTACAGAGCTGCCGAACATGCCTCGATGGGCTAAGCCCAAGCCAAAGTCATTTTTGGAAAGACTATTCGTCTGCCAGTTGATGCAAAGTTCGGAACACCCCCCGAGAAACCCTAAACCATCTCGGAGTACGCAAGTGAGCTAAGACAACGGTTGAACCAGATACATCGGACAGTGCGAAAACACCTCGAATCGGCTACTGACCGCATGAAGACCAGGTATGATCTAAAGGCAAATTCTACTGGCTTCCAGCAAGATGACTTGGTGTGGATATATAACCCGCAACGGCGAAAGGGTAGGTCTCCAAAGTTGCAACATAATTGGGAGGGACCCAACCAAGTTACAAAGCGAATCAACAACGTCGTATACCGAATACAGGAACATCGTAAGCCAAGAGCCAAAATGAAAATCGCGCACCTGGACCATATTGCCCCAAATCACACCCAGGGGGAATTGACTACAAATGGCGACACATCTTTTTGGGGCTAAAAGAACTGAGGTGGGGGCAGAGTAATATGTGCAAAGAATTTTGCGAGCTACTGTCGCACATCAACAAAATTAATTTACTCGAAACCACGAGAACCCACCAAGCGAGATCACTCCATTCATTAATCTGCTCGAATATACCAGATACCTCTCGGCAGAACATTCGCCAATGGACGAGAAATGCATTGAACGGATGGAGACCCTATATAAAGGCGAGGTGAATGAATGGGGGATCATTCATTCGACTGCGATAAAAACTGCGATAGTGTGTGGAAAGAAAAGTGATTTTCATTGATTGGGAAGTAATCTTAGAAGACAATTGCGATAGAAATTTATGGACAAGTGGAAGTTAGATTTTAATAGTGAAAATTCAAATTGTGAAATAGACCAAATAAGTAATTTAATAAACTCTTTTAATTTAATTTAAAAGACATTGCGTTTTCACTTCCCCGGAACATTAAAATTATTGGCCGCGAACCGTAACACGCAACAATATTAAGGAGGCTGAACAGATCATCTGAAAAGGTGGAATAGAAACAGCAAGATCATCATTAGCCAGACATATTATTGAGGAATCTTACACTATTCAATGGGATAATCTAGACATAGTACAGGAAGTCCAGGACTGGAAAAAGTTAAATGTTTGCAAATCCTTATGGATTTCGCGAATCTCCAGTGAATAACGTTTAAATACGGGTCTAGGGAATGGATAAAGTGTATGTTATTTCCCGCAGTTGTACTTAAGGATATTCATGTTTATTACCTGATGTATCTTTTTCTGTTATTAAATGTATAAGGTTTGAATATTCGGATGATTGTAAGAAGAGCTTCAGAATATCACCACTGATGAAGAGGATAACTTGTCTTCGAAATACCGGTATCTTGATAGCAAATTTTATAATAAATAGGTGCTATTATTCATATTTTTTTGTTTGGCCTTTTTTTGTACTCGTATGTAATTAACAACTCATTTGTTTTATTTTTTTTTCTTTACACCGAATGTTGGAACTCTGCGCGGTGCTCTTCTGGTGTTGCTGCTGTTGATAGCCTTGCTTGAAAACCGATGAATCGGGTGGATAGTGATGTTGCCTAGTTGGTTGGGGAGGGGGCACCGGTGGCTGGCTAATGCGGCAGTGGCACGACGGCTAGTTCCTAGACTTTTGCAGCTGGTTAAAATTCTGCCACAGCTGTTTGACTTGGCGGAGGAATTTTTCCCACACCGCTATCTTTACCAAGGGTTTCGCCTCGCGCGTTCGTTGACGTAGTGGCAACGGCCAGCCACTCCTTTGCCTTGAAAGTTTCTCTGGCATGGCCACTGCTTCGAGTGGTACTGCTCGATAGTAATGGGTTCGGAGACAGTTCGAGGATTGGCCACTACTCTTTTTAGTAAGCGTGCGCTCTCTAGCTGCTTCCAGGCCAAGGACCAACTAGAAAGATGCTGATTAAGGCACTTAAGCTGACGAGAAAAACTAGGGTCGGAGCTAAGTACTTTTATTGAAAACTTGCCAGGCTTCCACAGGCAACAAGGAATATAATTCTTTTGTCTAGGCACTAAGCCAACTAGACACAATCAGACAAGGATCTGACTGATTAAAAAATCTAGGCAACAGCCAATTGGCAAAACTGATTCGACATTCGACATTGTCGCGTGTTATGGTTCGCAGCCGATATGTTTAATATCCCACGAAAGTGAAAAAACGCACTGTCTTCTATATTAAGTTTATTTACTAAGAATAAACAATGATTAAATCGCATTTTAATTGACATTTCACTTGTGTACCAATTTATGTTTAAAATGTCTTCAAATTGATCATGAAAATTTTCTACTACACTATCAATCAATATCGCCTTTAATTCCCACTCCACTCTTATCGCAGTTCTATTATTACTATATCCTCCATTCATTCAGCTCGGTTTTATATAGGGTCTCTAGTCATTCAATCCATTTTTCGTATATTGGCGAATTACCTGAAGAGAACTAACTGGGATATTCGAGAAATTCTGAATACCCGCGGTAACGTCACTCAGATATTGACCGTGGATCTACTTGGTCCATTCTTGTGCTTTTGAGGACACGCTTTTGACGTCGTTCGTTTACTGTTCTTGGTTGCTTCTTTTCAATCAATATTAATCATGGTGTTATTAACAGTTGCAACAGCAATTGCAACAGTAGTTCACCGAATTGTGTGGAAATGCAACACTGCCCCGACCTCAGTTCCTTTCGCCCCGAAAAAATGTGTCGCCAGTTGTAGATAAGTCTCCCCGGATGAAATCTGGGGCAAGACGGTCCAGGTGCACAATTTTCATTTAGGTTCTCGGCTTGCGGCGTTCCTGTATGTGATATACGACGTTGTTGATTCGTTTTGTAACTCGGTATAGTCTCTCCCAATTATGCTGCAACTTCGGAGACCTACCCTTCCGCTGTTGTGGATTATATAGCCACACTAAGCCGATTTGAGGTGTTTTCACACTGTTCAACTGTTGCCTTGGCTCACTTGCGTACTCCGAGATCGTTTGAGGTTTCTCAGGGGATGTTCCAAAGTTTATATCAGTTGGCAGACGAAAAGTCTTTGGCATCTCTATACGCCATCAAGAACAATGGGATGTGCTGGTCCCTTTGGTTGACGTCAACCATCTTGGCCAGATGTTTGTTGAGTGTACCGTTGAAACGTTCGATCATTCCATCGGATTCGGGATGCAGCGGTGTTGTCCTCGTTTTCCGTATTCCCAGCAGCTTGCACATTGCACAAAAACTAGTGACTCAAAGTTTTGGTCTTGATCCAGATGTAGTTCACAAGGTACGCCGTACATACTGACCCAATTTAACACTAGCTGTTCGGCTACAGTAGTTGCTTCCTGGTTTAGAATGGGGTAGACCTCGGGCCACTTGCTCAAATAATTAGCCACAACCAGCGTGTATCAATTTCCCCATTCGGATTCAGGAAAGGGCCCTGCGATGTTAACAGCAATTCTTTTAAACGGTACCCCAACGTTAAAGGTTTGCATTTGTCCTCTCAGTTATCGCTTTGGACCTTTGACAGAAGTGCGAATTGTGCACATACGGAACCAGTCCTCTACGGGCCAGTGAAACCTTTCCCGCAATTCCGCTAAGGCCTTGTTAAAACCAAGGTGGCGTCCCGAGGATCCTTCGTGCATTGCCTTAACCACCTCGTGGATTCGGCTTTTGGGAAGTATTGTTTGCATCCTATAGGAGCTGCCATCCACTGTGTGCCATTTCCACTTAAGTCCGCCACCCTCCATCTGAACGGAGTTCCTTGTGCCCAATAACTTTTCAGGGTGACGCCATGCATTTAAACCTCCTTCCACTCAAACCGCCCAGTCATCTCCTTCCATATGAGTAATGGTCCGATGTTTTCATCGGTTAACTAGGCATTTTGAATCTCCTCCAATGACCAACCTTCATCGAATGTGTTCATCATCACTCGTGGATTAATAGTCGGCTCCATTTCCTCAACTCGTCGGCAATACTTGCAGTTGGCTAGACATAGACGACGAGAAATGGCGTCATCATTTCCATGAACTCCACCCTTCCGATGAACAATTTTGTAGTCGTATGACTACAATCTTTCGATCCTTCTCGCAACTTGTCCCTCGGGGTTTTTGAAATTAAGTAGCCATCTCAGTGATGGATGGTCTGTTCGAAGAACAAATTTTTGGCCATATAGGTACATGGTGACCTCTATTAACGCCAATAGCTCCTTCCTGGTTACGCAGTAGTTCCTCTCACTTTTTGAGAGAACTCGACTGTATACGAGAGGACTCTTTCTTCACCATCTATCTGCTGGGAGAGTACAGCTCCAATCCCGCCGTTGCTCGCATTGGTGTCAACTACAAACATTTTTCCGGGTTTTGGATATGCCAGCACAGGCGATTCACACAGCTTCTTCTTCCAGGTCTCAAAGGCTGCCTGGCATTGTTCATTCCAGACATACGGACAGATTTTTTTCACTTAGCTAATGGAGACACCTGGCTATTTTGGCAAACTCTTTGAAGATAGTAGGTTGCCAGACACAAGAAACTTCGTAGTTGGCGCTTGTTGTTTAGTGTTGGTCAGCTTTTCATTGTTTCAATTTTCCCAAGGTCTGTTTTGATCCCCTCTGCTCATACAACGTGTCCCAGGTATTTTACTTCAGCTTGGAAAAGGGTACACTTGTCGGGACTAAGTTTCAGATTCACCAGTTGCAATCGAGAGAACACCTCTTCTAAGTTCAGCACATGCTCTTCGAACGTTCTCCTGATAAAAATGATATCATCGAGGTACACCAAGCGGGTCTTCCAGGTCAGGACTCGTTGTACGTATTCCATCAGGCGTTTGAAGGTGGCTGGAGCGTGGCAAAGCCCAAATGGCATCACCACAAATTGCCAAAATCCGGTCTCAACTGAAACTGCGGTCTTCTCTCGGCCCTTCTTGTCAATTTCTACCTGCCAGTAGCCACTCTTGAGATCGAGTGTAGAAAACCATTTTGCGTCGGCTAAAGTGTTCATGATGTCGTCGATGCGTGGAAGCGGGTAACTATCTTGCTTAGTGACGTCGTTAAGTTGCATATAGTAGACACAAAAACGAGTGCTACTATCCTTTTTCTTTACTAGAACTACTGGCGCGGCCCATGGACTGACAGAAAGTTCGATAACGCCTTGTTTTTTCATGTCCGGGATCAGTGCGCTCACGTCTTCTTGTTTGGCTATAGGAAGACGTCTCGGTGCTTGTCAAATTGGCTTGGCCCCCCGTGTATCTATGACGTGAGTTACCATACTCGTTTGGGCTTGATCATCCGGGCTTGTAGAGAAGCTGTTACTGTACTTGGTGACCAGATCAGAAGCTTGCTTGAAAAGCTGCACTGGCAATTTGGTCTGCATCAATATTGCAGACGTGAATTCCCGGGCGTTGTCTGGGTCTTGCCTCATTTTATTATGATGGTCGTGAGTACCTTCCAAAGAGGTGATGGTGGAAACAGGCTGGCAGCTGACGATGACTTCTTCCGCTTTGATTCTTGCGGTTGAATCTGCGGTGTTAAGGTCCGGCACGTATCCGTTCCTTATAGATCTTACAAGACTTCATCCTACAATCAAACTGCGCAATGCAGACGTCTTCGTTGGCTCTATCAGTTAAGATCGTTGGTCTCCCGAATCACCATCAAGCTTGGCTCATACAATACTCTCGGAAGATTTCAGTATATCAGGGTCGGCACATACAACCACATTCATCTTGGAAATTTGGACACTGGGATCCTCCATCAATACTTCAACATTCCGCCATGTCAATACCCATTTGCCCAAATCCAACGTGATTCCATGTGGTCGCAGAAAATTCATTTCGAGAATCCAGTTATCCATAATGTTCCCAACCAGAAAATTATGTCGGAACGCAAGGTCTCCCAACTGTACCTGGAGGTTGACATATTCATGGACAGGTGCAGTTTCTCCCGTAGCTGTCCATAGTGAGAAAATCCTACCCTTGTGAAGTAGTTATTGCCTCACTTGGTCTATTCGGATAATCGATCGGGTTGCACCAGCGTCGGTTGTTATGGTGCAATGTTCTCCGTCAAATTGACCCGGAAGGCATAAGTCTGCTTCTCTACGATGCAGTCTTGACAAGGTGATGGTGGTGCTGGCTAGCCTCTGCCCCACGAAGTTGGCTCCCTCAGTTTGAAGGGCTTCCATTCTGGGCTCCTGACTTGGTCGGGATCTCCTCCTAGCTGCACACCCTGGACAATAGCTCGGTTTTCTTCGCTTTTTGCAGTTTCTTTGCAAATGCCCATTCTGGCCACAATTCCAACATCTAGGCGCACCATTTACCTGCGGCTCTCGCTCAATTTTGAAGCGCTCACACCTGCACTCGTCTGCCACTACCTCTCGAACCCGGGCAGTGGTACGAGTCACATTTTTCTCTGCCTCAAAGTTCAGACTATAAGCCAATGACTATAAGCCGTAGCTGTGACCGATAAACCTGCTTCAGATGATCTTCATGCCAGTCACTTACGTAAAGGTTATCGTTGCAAATTTTATTGATATAAATATCTTCAGAATTCGAGGATGACGTAAGCTCTTTTTTTTCTTTTTGTTCTCTTACTTTTGTTGATCTTTGTTCGCGTCTTATTCTCACTTCTTACCTCTAGCTTCTTTTTCTCCTTCTATTTTTTCTTATCCTCTCTATATTTCTTTTTTCCTCTCTGTCTTTTTTTAGGGTTTTGTAAAATAATTTTACAAAACCCTACTAGTTTCGTGACCAGTCTGTCCATCTGTCCGTCCGTCCGTCCGTATGTCACAGCAGTTTTTCTCGGAAACTATTTAAGCTAGAAACATCAAATTTTGTGTGTAGGTGTAAAGTGGTAATCTCTTCAAAGTTCAACTACAAAAAAAAACTTTATAAGGTATTTAAGGGGGGTCTCCCCATATAGGAGAGTGACCCACCGAAAAAAAAATTTCATTGAAGGTAGCCGATATGGATATAAATGAAAGGTGAGAACTTTTCAAAACAGATCTTAGTTTGGCAAAATTTGCTTCCAGGGGCGCACAGGGAGGGGAAATACACGAAAAATGTGTGTCCCCCCCCCTCGCGATTGGACACCTGTGATCCGAAAAATCTGAAAAAAATCAGGAATGTAGGCATTGGTGAGTACAACAACAACAAATACGTTAGAAGTCGCAATTCACTCAACTTTGTTAGTAATAGTATGATTTATCGATTTTATGTTTTCTTGAATAAAATCTTAACGGTACACTTAAATTCAATGATATTCAGTTTATTTCTAAGATTGATCTATCCTGAAAGTTTCATAAAGATTGAATCTAATTTAGCGAAGTTATGGCGGTTTGAGTTTTCCTGTATTACTATGGAACAACATGCGCTGCATTTATTACTATGGCAACATATGGCTATGGAACAACACGCGCTTTTTACCGACTAAGACACTACAAGATTTGCTAGGATTCGCATGAAAATTTCAGGAATGATAGGTGTTATGTGTTTCTTTGAGAATCGGTTCAGCTAGTGGTATCAGCAATCGTAAAACAAAATAGTGGCTGTTGAATAATTTTGAGTTATTTTCCCAACTTCAACGTTTAAGGTGCATGCTTTGAACACTTGATTCAATTTAATGAATGACTGAAGATGAGTACCTACAATTAATGCTCATAAGTGAAACAAGGCAAGGAGGTGGGAGAGAGCTCCTAGCAAAAGGGTTTTGTAACCATTCTAGGATTCGAAAAAATTGGCCATTAATCGGTGATAACAGTACAGGAGAGTGGCCCCTGAAAAAAAAATTCATCAAACGTAGCCGATATGAGTATGAAATGAAAGTTTTCATGGGAGCTTTTCAAAACAGTTGTTAAACTGTCACTTTTTGCTTCAGGGGGGAAATACATGAAAAATGTGTTTCCTCCGTCGCGGATGGACATCTGAAATAATTATCAAGTTAGATATTTATGAGTATAACAAAACCAAAAACCTCAGAAGTCGAAATTCGTTCAACTTTGTTCATAATAGTATGATCTTCGTATTTCATATTTTCTTCAATAAAATCGTCTTTGACATGTTTCTTGATTTGATTCGATTTGGTGACTGCATCTTGAAAACCCTTCTGACATGAGCGTAGGTCTGTTTACCCAACTTGTCTTTTCTTCTATTATTTTAATATTTAACTCTTTCTCACGGTTTTTTCCTTTTCAGAGCAGTTATGTTTTCTGGAGAGCTTGACACTATTGGTATAGTTTCTTTCGGTTTGAACTTTGTTGTCACAAACACTGGATCCATTTCGTCCAATAGCTTCGAAGATTTATTTACGTACTGTTCAGAAGATCCAAGCACAGGAACATCTTCACAGCTTCTTGAAATGCCAGCGTTACAACCGCTTCTCGAGGAACTAGAACCAGCAACAGCAACATCATCTTTTGAACTATTATGACTAAAAACAGTGATATTTTATCCGGTCATACCATTTTGGAAAAAGAGAAACGTGTCTAGAGGCCTGAAGTCCATGAATTCTGACAGAAAGCATAGTATGGTATTGCATCAGGTTCAGAAGGAATGATTTCATAAGCTGTAGAACCACTTCTATCATTATCTGCGTTTTCTGAATTACCCCAAGCTAAGCTAAGAAGCGCACCAAACTACAGCCGTATAATCTTTCTTGAAGGGATATTGGTCACATTCTTTGAGCAACAGAATAGTAGTTCATTTTTAGTGACATGAAGAAAGCACGATCTAATGGCTGAAGCTAATGACTAGCGTATGGAAGAATACTCATCAACATTATTTGATTATTTTCTGAAAACTCTAGCATTTCAACGCAATAAGTGTGCGGTGTATGTCCGTCTAAAAAATAAGTACATTTCCAGCTGGTTTTCTCGGAGTGAAATGATTTACCAGCATATCAAAAAATAAATCATTAATCACATAGCCAGGCTTTGGAGAAATTTTTACTTCAGTACGAGGAGGCAAACCGTACAAAACTTCAGTTTTAGATTAACACATGTCAATACTGTGACGGTTTGACCCTTTTCTCCAAAAGAAACAGAAGCCAATTATTAGATGTTGAAAATGTTTTCAGGTTTATCCCTAAGACCATTTTCTTTCAAAATATTCTTTAAGAGGTCAAAATACGCATTAACATCTATTTTATTTCGATCCTTTGATCTTATAATAGATACTCCTTCAGATTGCCGGATTAAAATTCAGGATTGCGCCCAAGACAAGTAGAAAGCCAGTTGTACTCTGCTTTACCCTATATAGGAAGAAAAACACGGAAATTAACTACAAGATAACAAGAGCACTTACTATCTTTCTTACACTACAAAACTACGCAAAAAAGCCTGACCTTATGGCAAACTATATGATATTAAAAGACAAACAGAACAAAGAACCGAGACATCTTAGAAAGACTTGAAATATATAAACATAGAAAGAGAGACGGTAACATAATCAACAAACTTATTACAAATCCCCACGCAATTTTCTCAGTACTAGACTACACCCTCCGACAAAATCGGATGCGGGACCAACCAATACAAACGGATATCCATCAACCAAAAAAACAAAAACCTAATATCCATCTACCTGGGCCGACCTAGGGCCTACCTGTTTAACCCATCCTACGACTAAATTTCGCTGGAAACCAAAGCCATCTAAACAAATAGACGAGCAACGAGAATCTATGTACTCGTCCATCTGGGAAGTAAGTTTTACACATAAATATCTTACGTTCTTGAAACTAAAGTATTCCCTCTGCTTCTCCTTCCCCTTTGTTTCCCGAGAGCTTTTTCTTTCCTCTCTTCAAAAGAATCACTTCCCTGACTGACACTCGCGCTTACCTACAAAATTTCATTTCACTTGCACACGATCGCGTCTTCGTTATCATTCATGAACAGTTTGAGTTAAACACAACAAACGTTCTCTCACAGAAAACTCGTACGTCAATGCTGATGAAAATGCATAGAGACTAGGAAACTCGTGCGTCAAAGCTGATGGAAAAGTTTTTAATAAAAAAAAGAACTAAAGTGCGGATTTCGTACAAACGATCGTCAAAACCAAAAACTTTATAAACGTGAACATGTTTCGGAGCGAAGTTAAGTGCAAAAACAAAAATGTATCATTTCAAACCTCAACTTCACACAACTTTAGCGAAAATTGCTGATTGTTTCGGCTCTTGCGACCGGTTGCGTATCCAATACTCTCTATATCTATGTTAGAAACTGAAGATGACTCGTGACTCAAAGGAGTCGAAACTCATCAAATCACTCAAAACGGCATGGCCGGAAGGTTTTCCAAAAAAAAGAGAATTGGCCTGCGGTTATCAAATAAACAAAAAAATTGATTTTACCTAATTTCCTTATAATATATTTCAGTAATACCTCAGTAGCCAAAGCGAATATAATGGACTTGAAAATCATAGGAGAATGCGCATATTATGTTATTAACATCGTTTTGTGGAAGGACTGACGATAAAATCCAGACTCATAAGTTGATTGATTAGAATACATTTGCCAATGCTTCCAATTTATTCGAACTTTAAAACTTGCATAATGGCATGCCACGAGAACAATTAATCATTTATCAGTCTTTCATTTTGAAACACTCAAGGTTTACTGCCTAATAGCTTAAAAGTCTCTCTAACATATTCATTAGAAACATTACTGTTTAATGATTCTGAATCAATAGAAACACACATCAAACGATCAACATAAAATACTTCCTTGCAATTTTCGCGTGTCAACAGTGTCGATCACATTATGAATTGTTGTTGACTTCCTCATACTTTTAAGTACTACACTCATGCGTGTACCTATCATCGTCCATAACGCCGCAAATTTATGGCAAATTAATGCTTTCACTAAAGTCTTAAGAATTTCAATGAAACCTGTCCTTAGAAAAGTCCACAAATTACTTTAAGTACAGATAAATTGACCATTAAGGCTGCGCGATTTGCACTGATAATGGATGATATTAAGTTAATAGCGTTTATTGAAATCGTTAAAACTGAAGAGTTGGGCGGAATTTTATTTGATTTGACGTTTATATTGGCGCCGCCGGTTAGCGTAATATCCGGGATCAGTAAAATATTTTGTCTTTTTGCTTGCAAAGATACTAGTATATGCGTTTGCTTTGCGTGGAAACTGCGAGCCAATAGAAGTTAGCATCTAAACCGGGAAACTTTGTATAGGGGAAAAGAGCCTGAAGCAAAAATGGAAGGTGAAAAAAAACTAAATTTATGACTTGAATGGAGTATGATGAATCAAAACTGTTAGGAATAAAATGGTATAATTCCTTTATTGTTTTGCAAGTTGGGAGAGCCAAAATAGTGCCCTTATATGCCTTAAGGAATCCTCTAGAGTAATTATTATTTGAAACTTGCCTTGAGAGGAAAAAGATACTCCGTCCAATATATTTTTAATGTATTTTTTTCAATATTGGCTACAGTTTTAATTGAACTTTTAAGGAAAATGTGTGACTTTAAATAGAAAAAAGAAACCTAACTTCAAAAAGTCCTAAAAAGGAAGATTTTAGTTACAATTGATTGATAAGTAGTTTCCAACTACATTTTCAATATGGAGAAACTGATTTAGCACTGATTCAAAAAATGCTATTTCAACCTTTTAAGATTCATTCTCAGCTGAAAATGGCCTTGTCTGGGGACGCGTAAGTATGCTGGCAAGCTAGCTTTCTGGTGTCTTGGGATGGGTACTTTTCCCACAGCACTAAGGCCCACTACAAAAACATTTCTCGCACTTACGAATTAAGTAATAACCAGAGTCAACAAAAAACGCAGAAGCGATTGACCGTCAATAGGCGACAATAGCCTAGATAACTTACCGAATGAATTGAACGGAGAAAAACGACGACGATGCCCAGTTAACCACACGAAACTGACGGCAATTTCTTCATTGCCACGAAAAATTCTCGGCCCACAAATAAGAGTGGGGCATCCAGATAGTGGCGGTACCCCACGTATTCCTCCCAGCCGGATCCAGGATCCAAAATGATGCCTTGGCCCATGTCGGGTGAGGAAGGCCAAGCATTACACGGTGGTAGGATGTACTTCGTTTGAATCAATTCACTTCTGCGTTAATACAATTCAAAACTTTCGATGAAGAATCGAGACGTAATTTTTGTCATTTCGAAATGAAATGATAGCCGTAAGAACTATTGATTCTGAAATTTATAATATTTCCAAAGTGCCGAACACAAGCTGAGTTCATTGAAATAGCTCCCGTGCATTCGATTAAAATGATATTGATTATACGTTTGCATTCATTCAATGACGAAAATGCGTTTCGTACTTACTTGGGGGTTTTTAAAAATTTTCCTTTCTTTGTAAATTGCATTTATCAATAATTAGACTTTTTGATTCCATTTTAAGTTAGACTTCGTCAACGTCCACACAGCCGCGGCATAATTACTGTATTTAGACAATGATTATGCATTTTTTTTTCTCTTTGACAACTTGCGTGCGATTTTAACGTGTTATGCTTATACTATTATTAAGTATTTTGCTAGATCATTAATAAATGTGCTTATGTCTAATTATTAATTTTAGCGTACAGTTTGATCTTAGGGGATTTTTTGCAGATTCTCTATTTTTAAGCATTTATGTTTCACTACTTTTAAGAGTTTTGTCCAATTATATTTGGTTAAATACATTACGAAAAGATAATAAGTGATGTTTCTGGTGAAGCTGAATTTGTGTTCAATGGTGTTGATGGATAATTTATGTTTTCCACTATTTTGATTTAGGTCCGAAACTGACGTTAGATAGGAAGCCATATGCTAGCAATTTGCATATGTATTAGTCGGCCTACTATCGACGAAATTTCGTGAGCTGTCAGCCAACTGCGGCATTAGCAAATGCTTATATTGCGTAATATAAACTGTTTTCCGAATGAGAACGTACGAAACGCATTCCGCACATACTATAAATTCACCTCGCACTGTCCACTGTACTCCTAAACTCTTCAAGACGAGCAAATCAAGCACATTTTTTTCACCTTCCACTGATAGCTCAGCATTGAGAAGTAAACAAACTTCTATAAATTCACTTTGGAAGGCGATAAAAATTAAACGGGTTCTCCGCGGGCCATCTGGATTTTATTGTAGAAATCCATCTCAAAACTGTATGAAACCTCGAATTTTCGTTGTCACCTCCATAATTCTTCATATACCGCCATGTAAGTTAGCCAGCAAAGTCGGCATACTAATGATCATGTGTGTGGTAGTAACCGCTGCTGTCATATGGCTTTCTATCTAACGTCAGTTTTGTTTAGGTCGCATTGTAAATTTGGAGACATGTCCATGGCATTATTAGTTAGTTCATTTATCTTTGCCGTAGGCGACTTGGGTGTCTATTTCGTGGCAGTTATTTATTTGTTGGTGCTCTAGATCATTACTATAAGGCTTAAGCAACATCCATAAAGTCAATCGTCTTAGGCCAGATGTCTTTTTATTAACATCTGGTAAAACATTGCATGAGCTCTCTTTGAATACTTTCTTAGTTGGTGCAGGAGATTTTCCTTGTACCTCCCAAAACGTACGGTTCTTTTCCAATGCTTAGGTGGACATGTGTATTAGTTTGATGCGAATTGGGTTTTATGCCTAGATGCATGGGAAGTTAAATCGAACTGAATTTTCTTATTCTCCTTTTTTCTGCTCAAATTTTGTCGTCCTTTTCGCGATGTTCCCTCGAGCATTTGCGGATTACTCGATTACTACAACTTTTACTTATGAACTGATTTAAGTGTTCTTCAATTTATTTAAAATTCCCATTAACCTTATCATTGCCAAAGGAGCTCTTAATGATCGATATATTCTGCTTCTACTAAATATCAGCTTTCCAAAACCACATGAGAAGCAATTAGACCTGCATCGATTTAGTGTGGCGAAATGAATTTTGTAAATAGGTTCAAATTAGTCTGTCCTGTGGATATCTAATAAACAAAATAATTGACTAAAAATCATGTTGTTTATTTTAGAAAACCCTGATATTTACCCTTGAATTACGCGTTATGGGGTCGTTATTTCTATAGGTCATCATCAATCATTCCATACACGAGCTGTTGATATTTAGAAAGGAAAATTTTAAAAGGGACAAAAACATTAAGTATGTTTCATATGCAGCTTAATGTTATAATTAGTGCCGGGATGTGGAGTGTGTCTTTGGTATTATCGGGGAGATTTCATGGATAACAATTAGATGCCGTCTTGAAATGTCTCCAGCAAAGTCCGCCACGTTCCACGGTCATGTTTGGCGCACTGAGCGTTCCGTGTATGTGAGAATTTCTGGACATTCGTGGTGGGTCACACTGATAGTCGCGTGCCGTTTCGGATGATTTCCAGCACTATTTTATTTCAAGTTTCCAAATGGTGACTGTGCTTGTTTTCTTAAAATTTTGTGATATTTTGCGAAAAACTAACGAACAAATATCGCATTGCACGAATTTGCTATCGGTTATTTTCACTGGATCCAAATCTGAAACGAGACCTGTCTTTGAATTTCCGATAACCTCAGCAACTCCAGATAAAAGTGTTGTTGCAAATTCCGGCCGTACCAGCATTCTTTCATTCACCAATTCCAATTGCCTACTATTTATCTCCACCTTCTTTTGGGCACACATACCTTTTTCTTTGTGTATTTTTGTTTACACTTAACAATTTACCTTTATATTTTATTCCCCGTTATATTAAATATACCTTTCCTATCCTAGTTTTGGCTACAAAAAATAATAATCTTATCTTTCCCACGAACAAAATTTCATTCATTACTTTCCAGCAACAATATTCCATTCTATACCTTTTCACTATCAAAAGTTAACTCCTTCCTTCATATTAACTAATTTTATTCATTGTCTCCCACTAACAAAATTTATTTGTTATACTAACAAAAATTCATTCTCGCCTATCTAGTAACAATTTCATATCAATGCTCAAAGAGAAAAGTAGCACAGTTGAAGTTACTAATTGCATGAATGGAAGATTATCAGAAGGTGGCTCTGGTGTTAGTGTCGTGGACTCTCAATCGAGAGGTCTGCTGGAATTACGGGTTCAAGTTCTCCCAATTGCAGGAACACTCTTTTTAATATCGGCAAAAGCAATCATTTCCATGTGCATGACGATTTGTATACAACTAAACGCTATCATGGTTTTGCAAATCACTATATATGCAAAATGGAAATTGTTGCATTTGTCGAGATGGAAAAGAAGTGTGGGTAACGGAATCGAAGTATATTGAAAAAAGGATTGCGGGGTTGGTTTTGAGTTGGTCAGTCTGGATTTGGATTGAGAATTGGATGGGAGTGAGTTTTTGTGGTGTCGGGGTGATTTGGGATTGATAATTCGAAGAAAAGATTTTGATGGAGAGTCTGTGGAGGGGAGAAAAGTTATGAGTCAGTTTCGGACGAGGACAACAAATTGGTTGAAGTGGAAAAAAGGACAGTATAAATTAAAAAGACAATTTGCGAGTGGATCTGAGGAAAAATTAAAGAAAACGGTCCTTGGTTTTGGTGGTATCGGAATAAGAAAAGTAATTAGAGAGGAAGTGATAGCAAAAGTGATTAGAGCCAGTAAATGGAGAGCAAATTTCGTGCAGTAGGAGGTAATGCAATTAGTTTTGTTGGAAGTGAATTCGTGGCGGGCCGGGTCAACAAAAGACGATTTCATCGCGTGTCTAATACAAGAGCATAATGTTTGCGATTCGAGTATGGGATCTCTAAGAAGAAGACGTTAATAAAGTAAAGTGTAAATAACGGATGAATTTTTAGATAATTATCCAAGTGTGGCCAGAAAATATGTGAAAATGTCAACGAGGAGATTTTCGGATTATGAGTAATTATTGTGAATATATATTGTTGTGCCCCTTCATTGAGTGACAATAGTGCACATCTACTCTGGAATACTTTGAAAAGATATTAATGATTAAAATTACTCGCGCTTAAAGTTTGTAAACCATAAAAAAAAAATAATGTAGAAAAAGAAAAATCACTTAATAAGTTTTATAAATTTAGCAGTTGCCCCATTCCGCTTCCAGCTGCAGAGCACCGCAGCGATACAAAGGGTGAGTAATTTTGAATTGTTTTTTCCTCTTTCTATATTTCTTTCCCTTTTTCTCCTTCTACCTGAACTCTTAAATTAATTTTTTTGTAAATTATTTGATTGGATATTAATTTCAATTTAATATCATTTTTGAATTTGATTCAAATTTGTTTTAAAAGGCGGTTTTATTTAATCGAATCTTTGTATCTTAGTTATCTTTGGTGAGTTGTTGTGTGGAAGCTAAGTTTTGTAAAAATATGAGGCCAAGAAATATTAAATATACAAATTTTTCATTTCTCATAATGACCCTCTCCTCTCCCGTTCTTTTCCTTAGGTGGTAAGTTTTATGTGTAGAGTGCCTCAGTACAAGCAAAGGGCGTTCCGGGAGGTCCGTGACACGACTGAGTGCTAGCCAGCGTCAGAGTGCCACCCTGGGCTACGCACCATGAGTAATCCACGTGGCTTAGTGGCTAGAGCATTAAGCCCGTAAGCTAAAGGTCTCGGGTTCAAGCTTCGTTAGCGTCAACGAGATTTAGTCCGAGTGGTTCTTTGGATGGACTGTAAGCCTGTTCAGTTATGATACTTGCTGGTTTAAAAATCATAACGCATCGCAGCTGGGTGGACGGACACACGGCCAAAGCGTGATAATGATTGTGGAGTGCCGATATATTAGATCATGATAATGATATACCCTAACTATCTCTAAGCGAAGGCCCGAAAGGGGCTGTAGGGCTGCGAAGAAGAAGGTTACGCACCATTAAGCTGTATAATGTCTGCAACTGCAGTGACTTTCGTGTTTGCTACAGTATGTTCTAGAGTTTGTTCTCAATCGCGATCTATTACGCTCTGCAGTATTCTTATAGCTCTGCAATTATGCCACCTGCTGCAGTCTCACCATTTATTGCAGAATTGTTCTTGCAATCTTTGATGAAGACACGGACCAGGAGTTCAAACTTGACCATCAAGCTAGGCCCAGCCTCAAAATCAACAGAAATGAAATGAAACAGAACGAAATGAAACAAATGGGCATCCAAATATCCAAAAAACAAAACCCTAATATTCCTCTACCTGACCTAGTTTAGTACCTAACCTAAATTACTGCTACCAGCTCAACCCATCCTACAATTGTAAAAAGTAATTTCCTTCAACACATCCTTTAGACACTGAAGATGACTCAAAGGAGTTAAAATGCGTCGGCTCACAAAACAAAGCAAGGCCCGATGGCTTTTCAGGAAAGAAGAGGATTGGCCTGTGGCTATCAAATAATCGAAATAACTGACTACTTATCAAACCATTACACTTCCAAAGACACGTTTCTTTATAATAATTGTGTGTTTGTAAAATAAACCTCGAACCATATTCGCGTCTATTCCACCCTTGTATGAGGCCATTCCTGAAAA
Organism: Odontomyia ornata; assembly: GCA_963969285.1. NCBI lineage: Eukaryota > Metazoa > Arthropoda > Insecta > Diptera > Stratiomyidae > Odontomyia > Odontomyia ornata. The sequence goes on along the minus strand of OZ017742.1, from coordinate 33,387,662 downwards.
TTTCATTCTACTCTAATTTACTCTATCATTCTGGTATTATTACGCTCTTCCGTAGATGATTGGAAAGGGCCCCTTGCTTCTCCAACCGCCAGCTTCCATGATTCTTCATCCTAAATTCTACCACAAAATGTTAGTAAATGGCTTCGAAATCGCACATTGGGCTTACTGGTTCCCCAATAATGCGACACTACATGCTGAGAATCACCAGTAACTGTACACACATCAGCAGCTCTACTCCAATCCTAGTTACGCGTTCTTTGTGGGGACGTAAGAGGGTGAAGGTGAGTCATCCGCACCTGATAATGAAATCGAAAGTAAAAACCATGTCACTAGAATGGAGGTTAGGCGATGGGCTAACTCTCCATCCATAAAATCCCTAGATTGTATTAAAACCTACAACAGAGCCTCGACATGAATTGGACCTAGGGCAAGGACTTTGCAACCAAAAAAAGACAGTGGCTTTGAATTCTGGAGGGTCAAATCACTGAACAACCTTAGCGCTGGTCAGGATCTTTAACAACAGGTCAATATACTATACATAAATTAAATATATTGGCAATCTGGGAAATGGAGAGGGCTGGAAATGATATTAAAGAAATAAGATCACACACAATATTCAAAAGTGGAAAGCCTGCTGGAAAGTGAGAATTTGAAGTAGCATTCATTGTGGATAGGAAGTAAAAAACACGTTATTGATTTTAAGGCAGTAAATGAATGATCGTGTGCAATCTATATAAAAGTGAAACACTTCGAAATTTGGCTGATAAACGTACACGTCTCGACTGATGAAAACGCCGAAAAAACGAAGGAAACACTTTGAAAGACTAGTTGACTTACTGCCTACGAGCGACACAAAATATATTGCAGTTCTGGGTGATTTCAACGCTGAAATCGGCTATGACCTATCTCATCGGGGAACGACTGGAGGGTATAGCCTCCACGATGATGACAACAGCCTGCGCTTGATTGACTTTGCATGTAGCAGAAATCTAGTCGTACGTTTGACTCGCTTCCCACGTGTATACAAAATTTCCTGGGTATTACTAGATGGCAACACACAAACCTAGATCGACGATGTTCTGATCAAACAAAGATGGGCCTCGAGCATACTTGACGTTCGTACATACCGTGGAGCCAATTGTACTCAGATCATTATTTGATCAAACTAACCTGTCGATGTTGTATGTCAAAGGCATATTCAGCAAAGAGCAGCCCTCCACAGAAATTCGACATCGAAAGACTCTAAATGGTTTCTGTGACGAAAAATTTTTTGACAACCAGATAGCTCCGATCCTATCAGACACATCGCTAAAAACAAGCAACGAGCTCTGGCTGAAATTAAAATCGGCAATTGAGACCGTGGAAGAATAAAAAATCAAACATCAAGGCCGACAAAAGAAACTAGGACGAAGAGAGAACAATATGAATGTCTCATAAGAGTACTCGTAGCAAATAAAATAATTAGAATTTATCATCAGCATCTATGGCGCGCCAACTCAAGGCGGTCCTTGGGCTCCAGGACTAATTTCTCCCAGTCATCATGGTTCGATGACCTTCTCCACCAGTTGTTTACTCCCAACAGGGATCTGCTGCCAGCTTCTATTGTGTCTTCTGATCGAGTCCCCAGTCTTCCCGCTCGACATCTACTTGTTCTCTACCCGTCAATGTTCTGTTGGGTAGTTGATTTCTTCCATTCTTTCTGCATGGGTCACCCATTGCAATTTACGTAACTTTACGCAAGAGGAAATTAGTGAATCGTCAAATAGTTCATACAACTTATCGTTGTAACGTAGTTTCCACTGAGTTCCTTGCTTCACTGGGTTGCAGATTTCCTAGAGCACTTTGCGTTCAAACACGTCCACTGCGTTTTCAGATTCACTCATCAGAGTCCATGTTTTACTTCCATAAAACAGCACAGGTTTGACTAGTGTTTTGTAAATGTGGAGGTTATGTTGTTGCTGGACATTAGAATGGGAAGTATGAAGTAATTTGCTTCATTTGCGGTGTTTATGTGGCATTCAATCTCGTCCTTTTTGGCTCCTATTCTATTCAGGTTGGCTCCAAGGTACACAAAGTTATCCGCACTTTCAAGGTTGTAGTCACCTACGGTTAGACTTTGTCAAGCTGGAGCGTATTCCATCTATTCCAGGCACCTTATTTTTTCTGAGGTCCCGTACTGATGCCTGTACTTCATCACTGGTTGGTGGTGAGACTGGGCACTTTTGCTCTGCTTCTGCAATGTTCACAGCTTTGGTCATTGTTGGAAACGCTGTGAATAGCTTCTGGAAATATTGCAGCCATCTATTTTTAATAGTGACTGGCTCGTCTATGATTGCTCCTTGTACACTTTTGCAAAAACTTGTTTGGGTATTGAAGCCGTTCCTTCGCTGTTTAATAGCGACATATGCCCATTTGACTTCATGTAGGGTCATGTTTTCGTTTATCTGTTGGATTTTCGTGTTGATGGTCAGTCATTTCTTTCTTTAACACATTTTTTTTAACTTGACTTCAAAGGCGTTTATATTGGTCTTCATTGGCCCGAGTTGGTCGGTGGATTTATTTTTATGCACCTGGTTCCTTTTTTTAATCACTTCCTTACATTCTTCGTCGTACCAGTCGTTCCTAACTTTCTCTTGCTGATGCCCCAAGATCTGCTCGGCTTTTTCTGTCACCGCATCTCTTATCATCTTCCACATAGTTTTGATGTTTTGTTCCCGGCTGCGCGGATATGTTGATGCAGTTTTTTAGTGCTGACGTGAATGTGAACGATACTGAGCTATCATTTAGCTTGTGTGTCTGTTACTCTGGAGTAACTGATGCTCCTTGTTTACAGCTCTTAGAGGTGCGGCATTGGAACTTGAACCTTATAAGGTAGTGGTCCGAATCAGAGCCAGCGCCACGGAATAAATGCGTGTCAAGCATACTTGTTTTGCTCGTTTTTGTACGAGAATATGCTTGATCTAGTTGATTGTGTGACCGTCTGGGAATGCCCATGTTCTCTTATAGATATTTCGATGTGAAAAGGATGTGGAGCTTGCCCTGAAACCAATACCAGTAGCTCAATCGATCAGCCGTTGTCCGTTGCTTCTGGTGTTTGCATGGAGGCTGTATTCTCCATTTCTCGGCCAATTTTCACATTGAAGTCATCCAGAACAAGTTTAATATCATTTGACGGCAATGCATTGGCAGTGCATTCAAGGGTGCCTGTAAAATTTGTCCTTGATTGCCTCTTCCTTGTCTTCTGTGGGAGCGTAAAAGTCGATCAGCCAGACATTAAAAAATTTGGTCTCGATACGAACCGCACAGAGACTTTTATGAACTAGCTTGAAATCGGTAATGAGTTGTTGAAATGTGTTGTCAACAATGAAAGCCAACCAAACTCATGGTTTCCTTGCGGTTTTCCTCCTTTAAACACGGTACGGGTTCACATGTCAAATATGTTTTCACCGTGCCCTTTAGTTTCTTGAAGGTATTCATGGTCACGGACGAGTTGAATCAATGGGAAATGGAAATAAAGGTACGTCCCCGCCAAAAGAATCGAGTAAAATTGAGTAGATCTAGTTCTAAATAGAGGGCGTTTGCAAATCGCGTTTTGAATATCAGATGATAAAAAGCCTCGAGTAAGCTCAAAGAGCAAACATTGGTCAAGGTATTGTCACCTCATCTCCAAGAAAGGGATGCCAAGGTAGATAAGACGTTCACTATATGGTACGGATTCAACGGGATTCGAAAGGTATGTGTGACGGAGAGACCATATTTGACATGCGTATTCTAGTATAGAGCGAACGAGTGAGATAAATAAATGGACACATGTTTGAGTGCTAAAAGAAGTGTGGGAACAGCGCAGAACAAAGTCCAGGATTTGAGCTGCTCTAAATGTCATATGGGCGATGTGGCAGTAGTATTTGAGATGTTGGTCAAGCGTCTTACCAAGATCCTTAAAATGGTCAACTAATATAAGTACTGAGCCACTAATCGAACAGTCAAAACTTAAGATATTTAGTTTATTTGAAAAACATATATGAATACAGTTAGGAACGTTGAGAGGAAGACGATTGATACGACATCATTCGTTTAATACATTAATGCCATTTTGGAGTAATAAGCAGTCATTCATCGAGCGAATGATCCTGAAGATTTTAAGATCGTCGGCATAGAGAAGACAGTTGGAAGTAAAAACACTAGGAAGGATGAAAAGGTTGAATAGGAGAGGGGTTAAGATACATCCCTGTGGTATGTCAGAAGTTTGGGTGAAGGGGACAGAAGAGACCCATTTCAAATAACAGAGCAAGAACGGTTATGGATAATGGAACTGATCCAGGTAAGGAGAGGACTGGATATTCCGCATTGATCAAGTTTGTTTATTAAAGTTTGGTGGTCAATGCTGTCGAACGCTTTGGCGAAATCGGTATAAATCACGTCAACTTGGCAACTTGCATCTAGAGCAAGAGCTATGAAATTGGAATACTCTATTAGGCTAGTAATGGTTGAACGACATTTCATGAGCCCATGCTGCTTAACGGAAAGATTTGTATGGAATGCATAGTAAATTCTGGGTTGGAAAATCTTTTCTAAAATTTTGCTAAATGATGACAGGAGAGATAGTGGCCGATAATACGAAACGGAATTGCGGTTGCCAGATTTATGAATGGGGCAAATATCAGCACGTTTCCATGCATTTGGGAAAGCATTAGTCGAAAGACTCAAATTAAAAATCAAGGGTAGAGGAAAACTCAGCATAGCAATCTAATGAAGAAGTTAGGGAGGCCATCAGGTTTCATAGATCTGCTTGCATCTATCGAGACAATGATATCTTCCACTTTTAAAGAATTGGCAGAGTTGTGTGAGCTCAGTTGGACTTCAAGAATTTATGGAACAAGGCGAGGAGGATCTGAAGGAAGGATGAAAAAAAGTCGGCAAAGAGATCACATATATATTGATCATTAGAGGCTGTTTTATTAAGCAATGATACTGAATTAGGATGAGTGTTGGAAGATTTAAGTGAATGAAAATATAACCAAAAGGATTTGGGGTTATTGGAGCAGAAGGAAGCTTCCATGGACTGGTAATCGGCAATTAAAGCTTGAGAAATAGCTTTTTTTTGGCATCAGCTTCAAGAAGTGTGTACCTTAAAAGATCTATATTGTACGGCTTACAAAATATTTTCAAAGATCATAGAAAACAAAACCAGCTCATACGGTAACAGTATTATTAGAGAGTATCAAGCTGGCCTTAGAGTAGGTAGATTAACGATCGATCAATTGTTTACGGTCAAGCAGGTTCTTGAGAAATGCTGGGAGTTCAACATAGACGTACACTGAATTTTCGTTGACTTTAAGCATGCACACGGTAGTGTTGATCTTAACACACTGTATCAAATAATGTTTTGCTTTAGTATCCCAGCCAAATAAGTCTGTTTTACTAAAATAACGATGATGTCGACAATATCTCAAGTCCGCATTAATAACCAACTCCCCGATGCCTTTGACACAAATATAGGACAAAAGCAGGGAGATGGACTGGCCCCATCGCTATTCAATTTGGCCCTGAAATACTTCATCGGAAATCTACATATCGACACAAGAGGTATGTTATTACACACGTCGAGTCAATGGGTAGCCTACGCGGATGACATCAACATTTTGTTTATTTATTTATTTATTATTATTCGGTCTACGGATTACAATATCTTACAGACTATACAAAAATATCATAACTGATACATAAATTAATCAAACAAAGCAAACAGATTTATTTTAAAACGGTATTCGTTTAAATTAAAATCAAGATCTTTTGCAAAGTTATTACAAAGATGAATGCATCTATTTCAACATAAAAAAGGTTTCAAATGATGGAACAATATTCAATGACGCTGCGAACCAATGCTACATAAAGTGATTTGATTGTCATTGGGTCCTTAAAGTTTTGCGTGTTTCTCTTTATGAACCCGATCATAGCATAAGATTTCGAAATAATATAATCAACGTGAAAGTTAAAACTAAAATTAGAGTGGAATAATACACCTAAGTCTTTCATTTCTTGCTTGCGTATTAATGCGTTATCGCCGAGCATGTAATTATAGGAAATTGCCTTTATGCTTTTAGAAAATGTTACAACAGAGCACTTGTTGAAATTTAGAGTAAGATTATTAAGAGTACACCAATCAAGGAAACGCGTTAGGTCACTCTGAAGTTTGTGGCAATCAGATGATTGTGCAATTTTAAGGAAGAGTTTCACATCATCAGCAAACATTAAACATTTGGAGAATTTAAAACATTTTGGTAAATCATTAATGAAAATCAGAAAAAGGAGTGGCCCACAATGTGTGCCTTGAGGAATGCCAGAGGTGGCATCTATCAAAATCTCAGAAGTTGTTTTACCTATTTTCACGACAAGTTTTCTGTTCACTAAAAAGCTTTTTATAAATCTAAGCCAAACATCAGACAAGCCCAATTTACTTAATTTTAAAAGTAGAATATTGTGATCAACTTTATCAAAGGCTTTGGAGAAATCAGTATAGACAACGTCTAATTGCATATAGCATTCTAATGCATCAACAATGTCGCCTGAGATTAATGCCAAATAAGTACAAGTTGACTTTCCCGGCAAGAATCCGTGTTGGCAGTCACATATTGCATTTTTAACGTGATCAAATAATTTGTTCTTAATTATATGATCAAATAATTTCGGAAAAGTACATTGTTTGACAATGACTCTATAATTAGTTATGATATTACGGTCACCAGATTTGAAAATCGGAATAACATAACAAGTTTTCCAAGACTCTAAGAAAATACCTGATTTAAAGCAAAGATTGAACAGAAAAGCAATGGGCTTAACTATAACGTCAGCACAACGTTTAAAAAATATTGGGGGGAAGTCACCACGTTCAAACTTAAAACTGGGTTTTAAATTTGATATAGCGCAAAGTACATTCTCAGTAGAAACATCAACATTGTCTAAGATACCGACGTTAGGATAGTCAAAACTAGCTATTGAATTAGTGGAAGACAGCCCATCATAGTTTTCATAGACAGTCTGAAAAAACCTAGCAAAAAGATTACATGACTCAAGTGAATTATTAGACTTGTCGCCATTAAACTCCATGCTTGACGGAAATCCATTTGTTTTGCGATTAGAATTGATATAATGCCAAAAAGATGAAGGATTTGCCTTCAAATTACTCTCAATCTTAAATAAGTACTGATTGTATAGAAAATTGTGTAAATAATCGAATTCGTTTCGTTTTTGAAAAAAATATAATCTATCCTCCTCAGAGTTTGATCTTTTAAATTTTTTGAATGCTTTGTTTTTTACATTTTTTAAGTTGGCTAAGTGAGAATTAAACCAAGGAAGTTTATTCCTTAATACTTTATGTTTTTTAGGGACAAAATTAGAAATGGCATGAGAGAACTTATCGCAAATAAATTTGTAAGCACCATTTGGGTCATCGAATGAATCTAAAACCGACCAGTCAACGGTTTTAAACATTTCAATAATCTTTTCAAACTTTGCTTTTGAAAAATCAAGTTGATCAAAAATCTCATCATCGCTAGTTTCGTCAAATTTATAAAACTCGAATTTTACTGCAAGTGCTGTGTGATGAATACTGTTATTGAATATTGGTGATAAGTTGCGCTCGCAAGAACATTTTAAATAATTTGTAATATATATTAAATCCAAGATTCTATTTAAGTCATTTATAGTACTATTGATCTGCTGAAAATCATTAGATAAGAAATAGCCCAAGACATTGGATTCAATATCTGATTTAATATTTAGAGGCAATAAAATTCCATCATCATGAGCCCATAATACATTACCTAAATTAAAGTCCCCAAGAACAATACAATGAATATTTAAATCTAATGAATTAACTATAAACTCTAAGAAAATTTTGTTTGAGGATTGCTGGTTGTCCTAAGTGAAAGAACTACATTGTTCTTTCACCCGAGCATTTTAGCTATCAACATAATAGCATTATTCACTCGATGGACTTCAGCTGGTTCCAGCATATAGGCTGGTTCCATTAAAAATCTCGCAGTTTTGTACGAGGTGACCGATATACTCCTCAGGAGCTGCCACATCAGTCACCTCGGGGCAGCTCGACTGCGGGGTTCCAGATGACCACGAACCCATATATATATATATATATATATATATATATATATATATATATATATATATATATATATATATATATATATATATATATATGTTGCAGCATGGCAGTGCTGCAAGCTCTATCGAGCAGTAATTTCCACATTTACGCAGTGGTGGCGAACTTATAAGAAAATTTTGTTTGAGGATTGCTGGTTGTCCTAAGTGAAAGAACTACATTGTTCTTTCACCCGAGCATTTTAGCTATCAACATAATAGCATTGTTCGCTCGATGGACTTCAGCTGGTTCCAGCATATAGGCTAGTTCCATTAAAAATCTCGCAGTTTCGTACGAGGTGACCGATATACTCCTCAGGAGCTGCCACGTCAGTCACCTCGGGGCAGCTCGACTGCGGGGTTCCAGATGACCACGAACCCATATATATATGTTGCAGCATGGCAGTGCTGCAAGCTCTATCGAGCAGTAATTTCCACATTTACGCAGTGATGGCGAACTTATAAGAAAATTTTGTTTGAGGATTGCTGGTTGTCCTAAGTGAAAGAACTACATTGTTCTTTCACCCGAGCATTTTAGCTATCAACATAATAGCATTATTCGCTCGAACAAAATTTTCTTATAAGTTCGCCACCACTGCGTAAATGTGGAAATTACTGCTCGATAGAGCTTGCAGCACTGCCATGCTGCAACATATATATATATATGGGTTCGTGGTGATCTGGAACCCCGCAGTCGAGCTGCCCCGAGGTGACTGATGTGGCAGCTCCTGAGGAGTATATCGGTCACCTCGTACGAAACTGCGAGCTATAAACTCTAAGTTATCCAAATGATTCTTGTATAGACTTATATGACAATTTGGAGGAATATAAGAAACACAAACAATTACGGCATGCTTTTCATTGAAATTTAGGCGAACGCAAAGTTGTTCAACGGTAGCATTATTTATAAGTAGCTGAACGATTGAACTATTGAGATCAGCTCGCACGATAATTAAAACACCTCCACCTCTCACGAGTCCAGTAGCAAGTGGGCAACGATCGCAACAATAGACATGGTAATAACTACTAAACATATCTGCAGTCGAAATACTATCGTGAAGCCATGTTTCGGTCAGAACAATAATATCATATTCACTCAGATGCGAAGCGAGTAATAGCTGCGATATTTTTGTTCGGATACCACCAGCATTTTGATAGTAGATGGAGTAGGTCCTCAGTGAAGATAAAGCCGTGACTTCAATATTGTTCATAGCAGATGTCGAAGAATTTGAAGAGATAATTATTTGTTTTTTGTGTGAAGAGAACGCTTTATTGTTTCTGGTTGAAGTGATGTCTGAGGAAGATCCAGCCCAGGTTGGGGAGAGTGCAATAAAGTCTCTTCCGTATGTTGTGGAGGAAGAGTCGTTGGAGATTTCTCTACGTTTTTTGGCTTATCATATGTGATAAACGGACTCAATTTTACAGAAATGGGCCAAATTTCCTGATCAAAAACCTTGCTATATAAAGAAGATGGCACGGCCATTAATAAAAGACAAAGAACTTTTCCCGAAGTAACACTCGTAGGGCTACAAATCAATAAGAAAAAAACAAAGCTCATAACGCAGCCGAGAAAAGACACCTCCAATACCCAAAATATCACACTTGGCGAATACAGTATCGAAGATATGGACGAATTTTTATATTTAGGTGCCAAAATAACGAGAACTACTAATAAAAGAGACGAAATATGCCGATGAGTACAGTTTATTTTATTATTAGCTTCAAAAATGCAAACTTGTGATTAGCCCCGTGCTATGTGACGGGTGTGAAACATGGGCAAGCATCAGCAAACATCCTGAACGCCCTCGAAGAATGGGTCCTGACGCGAATAATGGGAGCGAAGCTAGACGGAGACCAATGGTGAACTCGATACAACCTTGAGCAGTATAAAATTTTTGACGAACTGGAGGTCTCAACAATTATAAGACTGCGGGGCTTGCAATGAACTGGCCACGTAAATTGTATGGACGAAAAATGGATACCCAAGAAGGTATTTTTTGGGAGAACTGAAGGTCGGAGACCAGTAGGGGAATCGAGGAAATGCTGGTATGACTCGGTTGACGAAAAAAGTTCATCGCTGCTTAGATTTCAAACTTGGAGGAGGTGGTCAATGGACCGAGGCAGTTGCAGGCTCTATTTGCAGGAAGCGAAGGCCCAAGAGGAGCTTCAAGAAGAATAAGAAGGAGGCTTGATAGAAAGTCCATGTAGTAGAAATCAAGTCATGTGGGTGTTCTAATCAGAGAAAATTTAAATTGCTACAATCTCCGTCAAAATCATTAATTTTTTAAATATAAGGATCCCTTCTTAGGAGTCCATGATAATTTTTGCGATATCTAAACTTTCAAGGGGTTATCACTTCCGATACACTTACCAAGTTTGGTGTTTTCAGCTACTATAGTCTTGGAGAACAGCAGCTGTAAATACGAATGGACAGACAGAAGGATGAACACTTTGCGGTACTAACTGGGCTCTGTAAGTTCGTAAGAAACCCTAATAATAAATAAAACAAGAAACGCCTTCATCAACATGAATATAATTATGTATTCCCTCAGTTGTATGATTGCTGACCCAACTCTCCTATAAATTTATCCACCTTCATCGATATTCCGTTAGCATCCCAACCTTAAAAGATATTTGCAACAGAAAAGCGTGCGGACAGGTGAAATGTTATGTAAACGATTTAAAGCCGTGAAATTATTGACCAGCTTAAACACTGGGTGGAGTTTAACGTCTTCAGCTTGGGATAATTTATTCGAGCAGGTTTCGTCGGTGATTTAATGTAAAACGGGCCACGGAATGCTACCAATGCCTTATGGGTGATGTGTTCATCAATTATCCTAGGGTTGAAAGGTAGTCAAGAAGTGGAGCTAAGTATCGTGAAATTTCCGGGTCACACAGGAAGGTTTGCCAAGCCGAAATGTGACTTGTATTTTACTATCCCGCATGCTCGTATATCAACGCATGTGGATGCTGATAAGGTGGAGTTTCTTCGAATGTGGAATAAATCTCAGCTTGATATCAATTCTGGTTTCAAATCCCTTCGGTTTTTCGCGCAATTCATGGCTAGAAAATTCATTTTGGAGGCAGTTGTGGTTATCATATCGAAATCGCAATAAAGATTGTGACTTTATAACCAAAGCAAATAAATAACTGCCTAGATCTCTTTAAGGCTTTAAATTACCTTTACAGTTGTTTTCTACCAATGCGTTGTATTTTGCGCCATGATTTTTTTCTTTCATTTCTCACGAATTATTCGATATTTGCCTTGTCCCAAATCCTACAACCGCGATGGAGCGGTATGTGGTCTGTAATGTGCCCGAATTCAATTGAATTTTTGAAAAAAAGTGCAATGAGATCATCAAACCACGGAACATCTAACAAGTTACCATTTCGAAAGGTATCAAGGGCTTCCTGCAAGTGTTAAACGGAATAACACACGAAAAACGTTTCATCATCTAATTCCATAGTGCACTAATGAGTTGCTGACTAACATTCTGTTTGACTATTCCCAGCATGTATTCGTATCATTGTCCTGCAGAAACATTCCTCAACCTACTTGCATGCTGGGCACTTCTTCTCGTCTTTCAGGGTGTCTCTCGTTCCAAAGTGTGTCCAATTGAAGTGTTTTGATGACATTGAACACGCGATTCGAAAAGCGCCCACATGTCGCTCTGCAGTGGTTTATATACGAGTACGAGTATGAGTACATGACTAAGACGGTTATACACAAATTAGATTTCTTTAACTAATCAAAATGCATGACGTGCTCCTTATCGACAGACACGTGATCTCTTAGCACCTGATTAAGGTGTGATTTGCACGAAGTACTGTTGAGCGTCATGACCATCTTCTTCTTCTTATACTTCTCCAGTATCTGCGAAGTTCGTGCATTCGAAAAATCATGACGGTTAATTCGTCATGAACTGGAGGATGGTATGCAATGCAAAATACTTTGTTTGATTGCATGGAATTAGTATAAGGACATTAAGTATTGATTCCAGGTTGAATTTAATTTTTCCGGTATTCCATGAAAGGACTTATTGACATGCAAAAAGCTGCAAGAAGTAGTTCTAGTTCGAATATTTCCGCGATTGTGAGTATCTATGTTACTGTAGTCGTATGTGAGTTTTCAGGCTTAATTAAAGATACGTTATTCAATATTCTCCATTAGACTTTTAAATTGAGTAGAATCCCTTAGAACCTGAAATTCCATTCGCAGACCAGACTAATCTCTCCATCAATCTGTCGTGTTAATCATTGCAAGTCAGAGTTGTTCAATGATTGTGGAGAGAAAGATAAATCATTAAATCCTTGGAAATGTGAAGATGTTTCACCGATGTAGAGTGCAGTTGCTGACCAGTGGTCGCTGGTGAATATGCTAATTGAGTCGATAAAGCAAAGTGCGTGTTGCAATGTCATCGTGAAATAACTAGAAATTGGCATAGAAAGTCACGTTTGCAGCGTTAATTAAGCGATTGTGAATTAATCTGCTAAGCAAGTGACTAGTATTGAAGAGATAAGACTTGAACGTGGTAATCTGCAATGGAAAACTTACTTTTCATTAGTGCTGCAATTGATATAATTTCTCAATGACAGTATATGATATAAGGTACAGAATAGACGACTTTACGATTGTGCCCTTAGACTGCGGAACCGGAAGCGTCTCCTGAATTGCGCTCGGGGCAAGATCTTTCTCGGAAAGGTCACTGTGAATAGCTAATATGTAATTAGCCATGGACAATAGTCGGGATAGAAGGGAGTATTTCAGTGGTGGCTGCCATGGCAACCAATTGCACTTTTTTTTCTCTGCGTTCGTTAAAATACCGCCCGAACCAAGGTTAAAAATAAAAACGTGTAAAATTTAAAATAATAAAATAAAAATGTTAAAATAAAAATGTAAAGTAAAAATAAACAAAAATGAAAAGAAAACAAGAACGATTACATTAAGCACAAAAAGAAAATAGCTCTACAGCAGCAGCAGCCGGGAGATAACAATGTGCGAACAACTATCGCCACTCGGCCCCCAAAAATGGATTTATGAATATTATTTAATCAGTTGCTTGACTGCATCTTTTTCCAAAAAGTCCAAAGCTTATTCCTTCAAGTGCAAGGAAATTTGTGCGCCACATTTCAGGGTAACACCACGAGGATCATCGACAATGCTATTGAAGCCAAAAAGTCAGCTGTTCCGGATTTTGTAATTGTACCTAAATTGTTCACTAGATCATTTCGGGTCATGCCTTTACCAATGTCGATGATGTAAAGGACTTTGTTTTCTTTATCCGCCTCTATTCGAATTAATAATTTAAGATTTGTTTCCAGCTCTGCTTTGCTCGTAAGTGATACTAATCGGATCGAGCGCATCGGAAGCATTTGATATCAATTCACGAAGGAAATTTTTTTTATTGTGATATAGTGAGTTGATGATAAGTTTCATCATATGGTTGACTTCTGTTTCGGAGTTCATTCATTTGTGCCACGTTCAACCCATTAAGCTTTATGGCTTCGGCCTTCCTTTGAACTGCATTGGTATTAGTTCTAGAAACTTCCCGGCTTGCTCCCAAATCAATATCAACTTTATTAACTGTGGCACAATCATCGTCTTCACTAGCGGTAACTTGAGTCACGCGCGTAAATAGAAAAAATACCAATTATTTATTATTATTACCAAACAAGGCATACATATGATACATTGATATACATAAATAACAATTAATAGCATTAACAATTCTCCAAAATTTTAAAAGTATTAAATCATTATACGAGTATATTTAAAAATTACAAAATATTTAATTAGATTAAGTTTATTGGACTAGGGAGGACAAGGCGTTTAGGATAATGGATTTGAATTGGACTCTGGAGATTGTTGGAGAGTAGTGAGCACTCAATGAGTTAAATGTTTTGCAACATCTATTCGTTGGCTCGCTGTCTGCATACCTAGTATGATGCCGCTCTTCTAACAGCATACGCGAATGCCTAGTAGTTCGTGATGTTTCATTCAATTTTATTTTATTTGTTATGTATGGTATGCTAATGGTGCCTCTAAGCACGTCGAAAGCGAAGCAGCAAATTATCATTGATCTTCGGGAGGAAAGTGATGTCATATTTAGTATTTGGAGTCTTTGTGCATATGATGGTAAAGTCTGGTAGTTTTTAGGATCATATAAACATCTGAGAGCAAATAACAGAAACTGTTTCTGAACAGATTCAATTCTGTCTATATGCACATCAAAAACAGGGTTCCAAATGAAACATCCATATCCCAGTATGGGGCGGACTAAAGAAAGGTATAAGGTTTTGGTCACCCATATGTTCTTAAATTCCTTCGCTCTTCGCTTGATGAAACCTAGGATCTTATTAGCTCTGGAAATTATTTCATCGTAATGCAACTTAAACCGCATCTTTGTATCCAGGATGACACCAAGGCCTTTGACACTATCGACTCTAGCCAGTTTTGTATTGTTCAGGTGATAATCAGCTTTGAAGACTGAATTTTTGCGGGAAAAGGTAATCACCTGACATTTTTCTAAATTCAAATGAAGCTAGTTTATGGAAGACCATTCAAACAAAGAGTTTATCTTGCTTTGAAGGAATAGTGAGTCGTTTTGAGAGGTAATCACATGATACAGCTTTAGATCATCCGTATAAAATAAGTGGAATATATCCGATAAGGTTTCTGACAGATCTGAGATGAATATATTAAAAAAAAGAGGACCGAGATGATTCCCTTGAGGTACTCCAGAATAGGCATTTATTTCTTTAGACAAATGTCCCTGAAATTTGATTATTTCGGTTCGGTTTTCTAGGTAAGAATAGAGCCAATCAAGTAATGAGCCAGTGATACAAATTTCTGCAACTTCTTACACAGTATTTTGTGGATGACACGATCGAAAGCTTTACCAAAATCGGTGTATATAGCATCATTTTGGTGTCTTTTTTCCATTTCACATTGCGTAGTAGACACCATCACGGTGAGGTTAGTGGTTGTTGAGTGATTTTTTCGGAAGCCATGTTGTTGGTTATTAAGGTGAGGCTCTACGATGGGAGATAGTTTGGAGCAGATAATTTTTTCAAATAGTTTCGAAGTGGTCGATAATATAGCGATTCCTCTATAATTTTTAACGCACTGTATTTGTGAATTGGAATCAGATGGGATGATTTCCAGTATGCTGGGAATATTCCTGAGGAGAGAGATATATTGAAAATAATGTAAAGTGGTAAAAGCGGTTTCTCCTTGCAGTGGAACAAAAACCAGGGAGGAAGCAAATCAGGGCCTGGTCCTTTGCTCAAATCAAGCTCCTCAGTAGCTTTCAATATTTCTTCTTCAGAAATAAACATCTCGTTAATTAGAGCTGTTAAACATGTGGATGGAGAAGGAGTATGGGACGAGGAGCTTTTAGTAGAATAAATAGATTGAAAATGACTCGCGAAAAAATCACAAATTTCTGCCGGCGATGATGATCTTGTCACCATATACCGTTGACTTGGGGTCAAGGTCAAGCAAGCAACAATTCAACAGTCAATAAATTACTATTACGATTACAACTGCACTTTCATTAGAGTATGACAAAATTATGGGCCACAGTTATAGAGTTGCATGTGTGCAGTTACTGTTATTTTAAATTAAGCGATAAACACATTTGAGCACATCATGGGCCACAGTTATAGAGTTGTATGTATGCAGTTACTGTTACTTTAAATTAAATTAAACGCTAAACACATTTAAACACATTTAAGTCGCATACATAAAATGCATTGCACTGAGGGGACTGCATTTAGCTGCACAACAGACACTTTTCACGATTAATTTATATTTTAGTGGAACATTTCGTGTTCCCAATACTTTCAATTAAATAAACAACCTCGTACACTATCCAGATCAAATCGCGGTAACTTAATAAATCAATGGTAAATGTTTTTGATTAAAGTTTAAAAATAGCAAATTAATATATTTTAACGAACGAACTAATTAATTTTTACGGAGCACAGAAAAACGCGTCCACTCTGTTCGACGTTAATTGATAATCGTGAATCACTTACAACCACCCCTAATTAAGGTTTACGTGATAGCTCCGCGAATGTTATATGAAAACTGTAGGACTAGGCTGTGGTAGGTTTGATCGAAAAATGTCCTCGTTAAGAAGCGGTTTTAATCCTTTCTTCTTCTTTGTAGCACTACAGCTCCTCTCGAGCCTTCGCTTAGAGATAGTTAGAATATCTCATTTTCATGACCGTATTGATTTTTTCGGAAGTTGGTTTGGTCAGTACCATGCCTCCGTGTGCCTGCTCAGCTATGATATGACTGATTAAATCAGTACATATCTCCACTGAGTGAAAACTCATAGTCTGTCCGAAAAATCCCCTGAACTAAATCGCGTTGCTCCCAAAGAGATTTGAACCTGGGACCTTCGGCTTATGCGTTCATGCTCTAGCCACTAGACCGAAGACTACTTTTAATCCTTTACCCATAGTGCATTTCAAGATGATTGGAAATTCTCATAGGTGCAATATTCACAGATCCATTTTTGGGTGTCGAGTGGCGATGGTTGTTCGCACATTGTTATCTCCCGGTTGCTGCTGCTGCAGAGCTATTTTCTTTTTGTGCTTTATGTAATCGTTTTTGTTTTCTTTTCGTTTTTGTATATTTTCACTTTACATTTTTATTCTAAGCTTTTAACATTATTATTTTAGTATTTTAACCTTCAAACATTTTTATTTTTAACCTTGGCTTGGGCGGTATTTTAAAGATTGCAGAGAAAAAAAGTGCGAATGGTTTCCGTAACAATTTCCCACGACTTTAAGTGAATTTCCCTGAAATTCGCTCAAAGTCCTGGCTTAATCCATATTTCATTCTGCAACGTCCTATTTACTCACTATCTTCTTCTGAGTTCGTAACCTACAGCCCTTATTTCAGTGTTCACAATAGCTCCAATCACTGACTCTGATTTTTTTTTGCATTTTAGCTACTCCTAACGTAACCTCTATTCAATTTGGCTCTGAAGTACGTCATACGGAAGCTACCTGTCGATATGCAAGGTACATTACTATACAAGTTGAGCTAAGTAGTGGCCTATGCAGACGACATCAACATTCTGTCACGGCCATTAAAAACTGCCAAAGAACTCTTCCTGAAACTCGACAGTGAAGCAAAACTAGTAGGGCTCCAAATCAATGAAAATACAACAAAGTTCATGACGTAGGTCATGAATACAATATCGAGAATGTCAGCAAATTTGTGTATTTAGGCACCAAAATAACGAAAACAGGCAACGAAAGCGACGAAATACTCCGAAGAATACAGCTCGCAAATAAAATATTCTATTCAGTACTGGCGATCTTGAAGACCAGCTGCATACACAGGAAAACAAAGCTCCAAGTATACAAAACTGTGATAAGACCTGCATTATGCTATGGGTGTTAAACATGGACCCTAACCCAAGCATGCGCAAATATATTGAATGCCATTGAGCGACGGGTCCTGAGGTGAACAATCGGAGCGAAGCTGGACGGGGACCAATGGCGAATTTGATACAAACATGAGCTGTATGAAATTTTTGACGAACTGGAGGTCTCAAGGATTGTAAGACTGCGGAAGCTTCAATGAGTTGGACACATGAATCGTATGTACGAACAACGGATGCCCAAAAAGGTATTCGTTGGGAGAACTGAAGGCCGGCAGCCAGTGGGGAAACCGAGGAAACGCTGGTCTGACTCGGTCGACGAAGACAGTTAATTGCTGCTCGGATCTTGGAATTGGAAGACGCGGTCAATGGACTGTTTGCAGGAAGCGAAGGCCCGAGAGGGGCTGTAGTGCTGAGAAGAAGAAAAGATCGTAACATCACGCCAATCTCGAAAAGAAAATAAAAAAACAGTGAGAAGTAAAACGAAAAAGAATAAAATAGGGGGAGAAAAACGAAGGAAGGAAACAAACAAAGGAAAAGATGTGAGGAAAAAGAAGGAAAAAAAAACAAGGAACCACGGAACCTGCTCTACACTCAACACCGGAATTAGGTAATGATAGCTAATATCCCCTTTGGATCCTTTAAGCGGTTGAGCCAGACCAGGGAGTGATGGTCCGTAATCACCCGGAAATGATAGCCCCAGTATATGGTTGAAGTTTCTCCACTGCCCAGAAAACTGCCAAACATTCCTTTTCGGTGGTAGAATATTTACGCTCTACCTTAGTCAGAGCGTGACTCAAATAACAGATGACCTTCTCCCCCTCCAGAAACGTCTGGCTCATCACTGCTCCAAATCCCACATCTGAGGCGTCCGTCTGCACGTTGAACGAAAGATCGAAATCTGAACAAGTCAAAATTCGAACTGTCGACAACTTCATTTTACAACGCTCAAAGGGTAGCTCGCATTGTGTCGTCCAGTCAAATTTACGGTTTTTACGCAACAGGTCCGTTAATGGGGCTACCAAAGATGCATGGTCCGGTATGAACCACCAATACCACAGATCAGCTTTACCGAACGTGGCCGGGGTATATTTATCATACACTCTACCTTTTCAGGATCCATATTCAAACCGTTCTCGTCGACGACGTAGCCAAAGTATTTTAGCTGGGCTAGGAAAAAGCGGCATTTTTAGGGTTTTGTAAAATTATTTTACAAAACCCTACTAGGTACGCGACCTTTCTTTCCGTCCGTCCGTGTGTCAAAGCACTTTTTCTCGCAAACTACTTAAGCTAGAAACATCAAATTTTGCATACAAGTGTAAAGTGATGCTCTCTTCAAAGTTCAACTACAAAAAATTTTATAAGGTACTTAAGGTCGGGCCCCTGAAAAAAAAAATTTCATCAAAGGTAGCCGATATGGGTATCAAAGAGAACTTTTCAAAACAGGTCTTAGTTTGATACTTTTTGCTTCAAGGGACGCGCAGGGAGGGGAAATACACGAAAAATTTGTGTCCCCCCCTCGCGATTGGATACCTGTGATCCGAAAAATATGAAAAAAATTATGGTGGTAGGTGTTTATGAGTACAATAACAACAAATACCTTAGAAATCGAAATTCGCTTAACTTTGTTAATAATAGTATGATATTCGAATTTCACATTTTCCCCAATAAAATCACGTCGGTACCCTTAAATTGAACGAAATAAGATATTTATATAGTCCTGCTAAAGGTTCTTAAACTCTGTAAGTTTGATGAAAATCGAATGATATACACGGAAGTTATAGCCGTTTGAAATTTCTCCAAATACAACAACATGCATTTCTGAGAAGTTGGGTGCAAAACCCTTCTGACATAAGCGTAGGTCTGTTTACCCAACTTGTTCGAGTGATAATTTCAGCCCAGCCTTCCTCAGGCGGCTGAATACTTCGGCTAGGATCTCTACATGTTGTCTAAATGTCAGCGCCACTATGATAATGTGGTGAAAACGAATGGTTCCATCTCCGGTCCCAACACCCTGTCGATCAGCCATTGCCAGGTAGCCGGTGCATTTGATAAACCAGATGGCATTCTCTTGAACTGAAACAAACCCCTACCTGGGATAGTGAAAGCTGTATACAGCTGGGACTCCGCTGCTACTGGTACCTGACAATAAGCTGACTTAACAACATGGACAAGTATTTGGCGTCCCGTAATTTATCCAAAGTGGCCGAAATGTACGGAAGGGGGTAGGCATCCCGAGTGGTCACAATGTTTACTTTCCTAAAATCCACACAAAACGGGCACGAGCCATCTATTTCCTTAACCATTAGAATAGGAGAATACCATGCGCTTGACGAAGGTTCAACTAGCCCCTCTATCAGCATTTCGTCCAACTCTGCATTGATGAGCTTCTGTAAGGCAGGAGAACCTGGATAATACCTTTGCTTGATGGGGAGTGAATCTGTCCTGATAATGGACTCCACTAGACTGGTACAACCCAACCCATCTCCCATACTCTGAAATGGCTTACAGTTGAATGTCAATGATCTTCATTGTGACGTGACGAAATATATAGTATGATTAAAAATCCATAGCTTGGTGGCAAATAAAAGTGCTATTGGGATTCTACGTCTAGTGCTTGTTGCGTATAGATGTGCTTTTAAATCGCTCTTATAAATAGTTCACAATAATAAATTAAATTTGTAAAACGTCAGTCCGAACTTAATTTTTATTGAAAAAAGCTTAAATTGTCGACGCAATCGATTCAAACGATTTATATCGAATATAGGTTTACTTTGATACGTAACGAAAAGCAAAGAACCTCAAGACAACCCCGTGACTGCTGGGATGGAGTAGCCCGACGGCTTCCCATCATTAGGGTAACCGGGGGAAATATCAAATATGAAGCTGGCGACAATTATCAATAAAAGAAACCATAATCAAGAAAACTCCGCAGATGGCGGATGCAAACAACAAATAATAGCACACAATGGAAAAATGATGAAACTACGTAAAAAAAATTATGGTCTTAGGCTACAGATACACTCCCTCTAAGATCAAGTCAAGAAAGTTGTGACGACTCAAAAGCCTTAGCAGCAAAAACAACAATCTCGGAAGAAATTGTAAGTGCTGCGGGCACTAAAGATAGTCAAAACTATTCCACAGCGCTGGAAGA
This sequence comes from Odontomyia ornata, assembly GCA_963969285.1. Taxonomy (NCBI): domain Eukaryota; kingdom Metazoa; phylum Arthropoda; class Insecta; order Diptera; family Stratiomyidae; genus Odontomyia; species Odontomyia ornata. The sequence continues at coordinate 33,366,950 of OZ017742.1, read as the reverse complement.
AAAAATGTAAATTGAACAAAATGTCGAAGGTAGTTCAGATACAGATAACATACTAGAATGAATTTTATTCAGTATTTAAAACTAAAAACAAGTTGGGTAGACAGACCTATGCTCATGTCAGAAGGGTTTTGTACTCAACTTACAAAATGCAGTAACCAGCAACGAATAAAATCAAGAAACATGTCAAAGAAGATTTTATTGGAGAAAATGTGAAATTCGAGGATCATACTATTATTAACAAAGTTGAAAGAATTTTGACTTCTGAGGTATTTGTTAGAGTTATACCCATAAATATCTCCCTTGATAATTTTTTCAGATTTTTTAGATCACGGGTGTCCATTCGCGAGGGAGGAAACACATTTTTCATGTATTTCCCCCCCCCCCCCCACGGTGCCCCCACTGAAGCAAGAACTGTCAGTTTAAGAACTGTTTTGAAAAGCTCTCATAGAGAACTTTCAGTTGATACTCATATCGGCTACCTTTCATGAAATTTATTTTCAGGGGCCACTCCTCTGTACTGTAATCATCGATTCATTGCCTATTTTTTCGAATCGTAGAATGGTTACAAAGCCCTTTTGCTAGGAGCTCTCTTCTGCCTCTTCGACTTGTATGTACTCATCTTCATGATACCTATCATTCCTGCAATTTTCATGCAAATCCTAGCAAAGCTGTAGTGTCTAAGTCGGTAAAAAGCGCATATGGCTCCATAGCCATACGATCAATCCTCTAAATAGTCATCTGTTTGCAAAATTTTATTGAATTTAAAGGTACCGTTTAGATTTTATTCAAGAAAACATAAAATCGATAAATCATACTATTACTAACAAATTTGAGTGAATTTCGACTTCTCTTGTATTTGTTGTTGTTGTACTCATTAAGGCCTACATTCATGATTTTTTTCAGATTTTTCGGATGGAAGGTGTCCAATCGCGAGGGGGGGGGGGGTACGCTAAAAGTTAGTACATTTCCCCTTCCCCTGCCCCCCTCGGTACTCATAAGGCAATTTTAAGACTTGTTTTGAAAAGATCTCATTAAGACCTTTCTAATGACACCCTACTCGACTACCAATGGTGAAAAAAATTTTTTTGAGGGGTCACCTCCCTATGTGAGGAGACCCCCCTTAAATCCCTTTGAAGACTTTTTCCACCCTTGAACTTTCAAGAAGTCACCACTTCTGACCTTTCCGCAAAGTTTCATGGCTGTAGCCTCTATACTTTCGGAGAAAAAGTGCTGTGACATACAGACGGACGGACGGACGGACGGACGGACAGACGGACACAGGTCGTGATTGCAATAGGGTTTTGTATTTTAGTACAAAACCCTAATAAGGAAAAGACACCAATTCGCAGCTCTACTGGTTCCTCAGCAAAAGGCAGCAATAAGACAAAAAAAAAAAAAAATCCGCAAAATAATGTATTCAGACAAGGTGGAAGATATATGGTTTTTGGCAGCCGAAAATAAATCAAGCAATTCCAAGATTCAAAGAGTAAATGCAGAAAAATTAATTATTCAAACAAAATCACTGGTTGGTTTCAAGTCAGCAAAAGATGCGCTGGATTCTGGCAAGATTCTACTTCTTCTCCTTCGTAGCACTAACGCCCCTTCCAAGCCTTCGCTTCCTGTAAATAACGCCTCCAACAGTCTCGGTCCATTGACCGCGTCCTCCAATTTTGAAATTTGAGTAGTGATAAACTATCCTCGTCGACCAAGTCAGACTAACATTTCCTCGGTTTCCTCGCTGGTCTCCGGTCCTCAGTTCTGCCAACGAATACCTTTTTGGGTATCCGTTGGTCGTCCATATGATTCATGTGTCCAGCCCATTCCAGGTCCCGCAGTCTTACAATCGTTGAGACTTCCGGCTCGTCGAAAATTTCAAACAGCTTATGGCTGTATCGAATTCGCCATTGGTCCCCGTCTAGTATCGCTTCCATTATTCGCCTCAGGACTCGCTACTCAAAGTATAATAATTCGCGACATTCAAATATTTGTTCTGTACTTTGATAGAACCTTGAATAATTTTTTTTTAGTAGACTTGGAGTAGCCGCAGAGGATTTTGGCGAGGATTATTAAAGTCCACGAACGCCATGGTTTCTAAGTTCGAAAAATTTTCACAATCGCTACAAGTCGCAGCAGTTTGTTTCGCGTCTGGGAAAAACTGTATTTTCTTTCATATTTTACATTGGTATTTATACATACAAGCTAAACATAAAATATGCGAATTTATTAGTCATAAATTTTACTCGTACATTATCGATTTCCAAAAATTACCCTGTTTATAATTTATTGTTCATGTAACCAAAATCCTTGACCACAGAAAATGCCAAATGTGAACCCATATGAGCCATCCCTGCACATAGTCATGCACTTGGTTCATCGACATGCGGCCAATATTGACCTATATATTGAATCTCAAGTATCGCGTGCCATTCTTAATGAAAGGGAAGATTAGATTTCAGTTCATGCATTAATGTGAACGAATTTCCTTAATCATTTTTCGTATGGGATTCATATTTCTTATGGTGACATTTTAAGGTGTGAATGAAATGGGTTTCATACTCAAGATATTTACGTTCATTGGTAATTTGATATATTCCTTGAGCTCGAGTACTATTGTTTTTATTGCTATGGTTTAGAATCGCAGTAAATTAGTTTTAGGTGACAATCATTGCATTAATTGAGTTATTAATGTAATGCTTATCATTCAATAATTCGATGTTAAAATGAATATCATAACATAGATTAGTTCAATATCTTAATACGAATCTTAAAAAAAGAAGTTCTTTGTACATGTGTACATATGTTTATAAATGCTTATATGTGTCTATGTTTAAAATCATAATAGCGATTTGTAATTAAACATTTTCATCGTAACATAACGTTATATGCTTTTACACTATCTTTCACCTTCAATGTTTCTTTCTGTTTTCATTTCTGATTAATACTAAGCCTTCAATGCTTATGTGTATAGGATTTGTACGAATTTGATTTTTAACTCTTTTGGATTTGACATTCTGTATTATCTTCCTAGTCTTTGTTATGGTTGCTCTTAATCTAGCCTTTAGTTCTTTAGAATAATCATCAAGATTGTAGACCCTATCCCTATTCTCAATTAAATCATTTGGAAGGTAAGGGAGTTTTCCAAAAACTAGTTCATACGGTGTATAATTAGTGTCTACATATGGTGTAGTATTATATGCAAAGGTGTAGTATAGAATTCATGTGTCCCATTGCTGCTCATCAGCAAAAGAGTATATATACGAGATGTGAACCTGGGAGCTTCGGCTTATGGGTTCATGCTCTAAACACTAGACCACACAGACCATAGTATTGTTTTAGACTCCTTATTTTCTACAGGTAAAGCAACTACAAATTTTGTTAATTCGCATTGTAGTGTTAGTATATATCGGTAGTTATTCGAGATTCTTAATGGACCTACGGTGTCTATTTGTACTGTCTCAAAGCTTGTTGATGGAGTATCGGTCTCAATCATCCTCTCTTTCATATGTCTTACTTGTTTATTAGTCTGACAGGCTGTACAATTCCTCATGTGAGGCTTAACCATATTGTTCATATTTTTCCAACAATATCGTTGTCTTAACTTTAGCAATATTTTGCGAACTCCAAGATGTCCTCCGTGCAGTGAGTTATGATACTCTTCTATAAGCTTCATTTGGTTTATTTTATCTTTTACCCTAGTTGGTGGTTTGTATAACATGATTCGGAGTTTCTTTTGCGTACTTGTTTTATGTTGCAACATATTAAATATTACTTTGTCTATAGACCCAAAAATAATGTCTTTACAGGATAATGAGAGTTTATTTATGCATTCTTGATTCGCGAATCTCAATAGCTTCTCCAAAATCGAAACGAGTTTCAGATATGGATTATCGTCAATTGTCTCATTATATCTGTTCCTTGTGGTAGCATCTTCCATTGTTAGCTTGTCTTTGTTGGAAACAGATTTCACATCAGATATATTGCTACAGTGTACTTCTATAATATCATTTGTAAGTATAATAGAAACTTTATTTTCTCTGCGCAGAACAAATTAATATCATTATTCCGGAGATGTCTGACAAACTCGTGCAATCCCAACAATCGAGTTGATCAAGTTCTATCGGTGTCTGGGTGCTCTCGTTGTTGACTATCTTCTTTTGTTTTTCTTTTTCGGAAAACATTCGCCAGGTAATAGCTAAAAGTTTTTTCTTTGCGGTTTCATTGTTTTCTGGAGGTATCATCGCCTTTAAGGTATCAGAGTCTAGCTCAATTCTTGATAATGCATCAGCATTGGTATTCATACTACCTTTCCTATATAAAATCGAAAAATTGTAACCAGATAGATTGGCACGAATTCTAGTAAGTTTTGACGAAGGATTTTCATGTGTAAACAAAGATTCCAGTGGTCTGTGATCAGTCACAACCACAAATTTCCTTCCGTAGAGGTAGGGTCTAAAGAAGCTTATGCCCCAATGTATGGCCAAAAGTTCTTTCTCGATAGTAGGTTTGTTGATATCGTGTTAAGCCAAAGATTTACTTGTAAAAGAAATTGGTAAGTCTTGGCCAATCTCTCCTTGAGATAGGACTGCGCCTAAAGCGTAGTTAGAAGTTTCAGTCATTAATATGAAAGGTTTATTGAAATTGATTGGAGATTCTATCAATTTTCTCTTCAAAGTTTCGTATGCATTCTGACATTCTTCAGTCCAGTTAAATATTACATTCTTCTTTAGTAAAGCATTCAAACACCGCCGTTTCAATAATTGTAATGTAATAATTGCAGAACGCCATAAATCTGCGTACTTCATCTACATTTTTTTGAACTGGGTAGTTCCTGATGGTATTATTCTTAGCTGGGTCTGTCTTGATCCCTTCATTGGTTATCAAATGACCCAAGTATACTACCTCTGATCCCAAGAACTGGCATTTTTCGGGGTTTAATTTTAAATCATGCTGACGCAGCCCTTGTAATACTTTACGAAGATTGTCATTATGATGTTTGATGCTGCAACCGAATACTATAATGTCATGAACAAACAGGAATGCTTCGTGACTTAGGCCACTAAGAGCAATCGTCAACATCCTTTGAAAGCTGTTGGTTGAAATTTTCATTCCGAATGGTAATCTTTTAAATTGATAGTGTCCATCACTGGTGGAGAATGCTGACAATGGTCTAGACTCTTTCTCATCTTCCAATTGATGAAAAGAGCTAGCCATGTCTAGCAAAGAGAAGTATTTTGCTCTGCTAAACTTGTCTAAGACATCTTCAAGTCTCGTCAAAGGAAATTTATCGTCGACTATTTTGTCATTAAGCCGTCTGAAATCTACAACCAGTCGCCATTTAGCCTTCCCTTCTGCAGTCAACTAAAAGAGGTGAGTTGTAGGGGCTTATCGACGATTCTATGATGCCATTTGTTTCAAAGTTCTTAGCCTGTTGTAGGATCTCTTCATTCTGGGATCGTGGCAATCTATCGTTTTTAATATAAATCGGACTGTTATCTACGGTTTGTTTGTTTCCTCCATCCAAATGAAACACATCTTGAAAATTCTCTATTATCTCAAGTAAATCATGCATCGCGGGTTTGTCTAGAGTATCTTTGACCATAGCCTCTAGAAGCTTCTTGAATCTGTCTTGGGTGTGTCTATGTTTTTCCCACTTGAAAATGTCATAGTGTTTTAAAGGTTCTACTTCAACGCTAAAGTTCCTTATGACAATATCTTCGTCATTAGTGTTCAATATTTTTATGTGTCGAACACCTTTGCAGGTAAAATAGTATTTCCTACAAATACGCCCTTCTCAATTTCCATGTTAAGGACAATACTATCCTCAGAAACTCCTGTCTTAACTGGGATAATCATCTCCATTCTGGCTGAAATATTTATCTGTGAATGTTCCTGTCTTCGTGTGCCCATTGGTAGTATGATGTATTCATCGTTTACGTTGAAAGTTATCGTAAACATCTCGTAATTGATTTGATACAAGTAATGGACCATTAAGTCTCTACCGATGATTCCATCCACGCTTATCGGAAAATTGTTTTGCACAACATGGAATGATTCCCTTGACTTATGGTTCCCAATTAGCAGATTTAGATAAACTGTGCCTAAGAATGTCATTATTTTATTGGTAATGCTCTTCAATTTAATTTTATTACTAGTTCCTATTGAGTTCTCTAAATTATAGTAGCTGTTCTCTTTGCAAATCGACACATCTGTTCCAGTATCGATTAAAAATAGAAGAAACCTTTCTGAATTACAGTTATAAATTCTTACAAAATTTGTACAATATTCAGTAATCCTGTATATTTTTCTTTCTATTGTAGAATTCTTTAAGCCGGGAGGTTTTGAAGATCCTCTCCGGAACCCTGCACGTTTCCCCGATCGGTCATAACGTGTACATTCCTTCGTTCAGTATTGTGATTCCCATAACGGTTGTTACTACTACAGTTATTACTATAGTTATTACTATGGTTGTTTCTTCTACCATTACGTCTACGACCTCTATAATTGCCATTGATTCGGTTATTACGATAACGAGTGTTCCTATCATCACTGCTGTTATTATGATTGCGATTGCTATTATGTATGTTTGAGTCACAGTTATTTGAGTTATTTCTACAACCGTAGTTTTTTCTATTGCGGTTACCTTGTTTCCTACCTTTTCTGCCCGAATCACTAGTGAAATGCATCATGCTATTGGTAGCTTGCGCCTCTGCGTTTTCCAACGCTTGCATAAGAGACACGGCGTCAACAAAGCTTCTCAGCTGGTCATTTAGTCCGTTTTTGAAGACGGTTAACGCATATATATCATTCATTTGCGTTATTATCTTCTTCTCATTAGCGGAGACTTGACTGCATAATTCTTGAATTTCCAGTTGATTAAGTTCATCAACCAAATTCAGAATCTTGTCCTTGTAAGAGTTCACCGAAGATTTTTTCTGGTAAGTACCGTTCAGACGCGTATGGATTTGAGAGATAGTTTTATTATTTTTGAAACAATTCCGCAACACTGATTTTAAAGAGTCAAAAGTTGAAATGGAAGTATTGGCCAAAGCAAGTCGAACAGTGGCACTGAGTTTCACATTTAGAACAAAATCTATCAAGCTAATTTTTGCATAAGTTCACAAGGTTGTATGCAGAATTTCTAAGATCTTAAGGAACGGATCTAATTCTTTATATTTGCCCTCGAAAACAGGGATCAACTTCATAGCTGTTTCTAGGTTAAAATCAGCCATGGTAAAGTTTTCGTCAAGAAATGGTAAACTCAACTCTAAGTCCTCATGATTCTTCTTTGTGGGTTTCTATGGAGTATCCTTGTTTGCTCAGCTATAACCAAATTTCTCCTTCTAAAACTGATGATTGTGCCCTGAATTTCAATTTAAGATCTGAACCCTAGAGTCTTTCTCACTACAACTCTTAAGCGCATTATTGAATTTTTCTCTGCTAACTTTCAAGTCCTCTAACTTTGTTTGAAGGGTTTCAAACGTATACAAACTCTTTGCACATTTTTTCAGGTTATGCAAAGCCCTTTCGTTTTCAGATACATAAATCAATAGAGAAAACAAGATGCCAAAATTAATTGTTCGACCAAACAATTACAACACAAAACCCAGTCGAAGTCCTATACCACATTATCAACAAGGATAAAAAGTAAGGACAATTTTATACTATTAATACAATTTATATAACATAATATACATACTAAATTACACATTCATGTTCCTATTGATCCTTTCACAACATAATTTTTACTATGCTTATCATAAAAGTAGAACATAACATAACTAACGCTACCGCAAATACGTTGGTTGCGGCCAATGACTGCTGGTATTGCTCCACAAAAGTATTCTTTACTGAGCAGTTATTCCCCATATTTACTCCGAAATGTTTGCTTCGGTTTGAGGTCCAACAATTTCTGCTGCAACTGCCTTTTTTGATCTTCAACCGAGATCCTGATTACCCTATGCATTTCTGCCCGTTGGCGCTTCAGTTTCGTCCTTCAACCTCCCCTTGTTCGACGCTTCTTCGGGATTGTTGCTTCGATGTTCTGCTGTTTGGTGGATTTCTTCAAATACTGCTCGATATTATGTGGCTTTGGTCCTGGAAGGCCCGGTGTACCTGTCTCTGTTAGTACATAAGGTGGTGGAAGTTGGTCTGATTCTCGTATCGGCACAGGCACATATTCTTCCGTACACTTGAATGGTCTTTCAAACGCCTCGTTGATTAATTGTTTGTCTTTTTCGCTTAATCCCGTGTTGATCGTATCTTCATCTTCAGAATATTCTTGATTTGAGAATACAGGATCGCCATATAATAATTCGCGACATTCAAATATTTGTTCCGTACTTTGATAGATCCTCGAATAATTTTTTTAGTAGACTTAGAGCATTTTTAATTTCTCACTTAACCGAGCGGCTGGACCGCTGAGAATTTTGGCGAGGATAATTAAAGTCCACAAACGCCACGGTTTATATGTTCGAAAAATTTTTACAATCGCTACAAGTCGCAGCGTTTCCGCAGCAAAACATTTTTGTTGCGCGTCTGGTAAAAACTGTATTTTCTTTCATATTTTACACTGGTATTTATACATACAATTCCTTACAAGCTAAACATAAAATATGCAAATTTATTAGTCATAAATTGTACTCGTATAGATTTTCAAAAATGACCCCATTTGTAATTTATTGTTCATGTAACCAAAACACTTGACCATAGAAAATGCCACACATGAGCCCACATGAGTCATCCCTGCACATAGTCACGCACTTGGCTCATCGACATGCGGCCAATATCGACCTATATATTGAATCTCAAGTGTCGCGTGCCATTCTTAATGAAAGGGAAGATTACGTTTCAGTTCATGAAATAAGTGTTAACGAATTTCCTTAATGACTCTTCGTATGAGAGGTGTGAATGAAATGGGTTTCATACTCAAGATATTTGATACAGTCCTTGAGCTCGTATACTATTGTTTTTATTGCTACGGTTTAGGATTGCATAAAATTAGTTCTAGGTGATTACTGGAAAACAGCATGTCTGTTGCATGAGAATTTTTACATGAATCTGAATAATTTTTCCATGCTGATTTCAAAACTATATGCCGTTTTTATGTAGCAGCTCTAGTTTTGGAGTTTCGAAACGGCAGGATTTTTCATTGAAAATGCTCATAGTTCATGTTTAAAAAATTTATTAAATATATTTATTCTGAATAAAATTTCCTTTTTTTGGATTTTTTAGAGTGAGATGTATTATGAGTACTATTTTGAATGCTTCAACAATAATCATTCCAGTACCCTTGATACCTTTCCTCCATAGTGCGAATATCCTGGTGAAAGCGTTCTCCTTGTTCCTCGCTCAGGTCACCAAGATTTTCAGGAAAATAATCTAGATGGCTGTGAAGGTAGTGAAGCTTAATATTCATGTTGCATCCAAGCCACTGGAAGTGTATCAGCAACTGTTCAATGTGCTGAATGTAGCCGTCAGACTTCCTATTGCCCAAAAAATTTCTCACTAACCAAATAAACTCTTCCCATGTACATTTCTCGACAGCTGTCATATGGTTGATGAAATTTTTATCATCTATCAACTTCCTGATTTGTGGGCCATCGAAAATACCACTACTCAATTTTGGAAACACTTTTTCAATGTATTTGAAACATTCGTCATCTCTGTTAAGAGCTTTTACGAACTGTTTTATCAACCCCAATTTTATATGCAAAGGAGGCAATATACTTCGGTCTCTGGATACTAAAGGACCATTAATTACATTTTGCTTACCGGGAATCAAAGCCTCCCAGGAAGGCCAGTCTGTTTTTGTCCAGTGCTCAGCTTTAGCTCGGCTGTCTCATAAGCATAGGAAACAGGGATATTTTGTGTAGCCACTTTGTTGGCCCAGGAGAAAATTTACCATTTTCAAATCAACACATACAACCCAGTTATGTTACTTGTACTTAATTTTGTCAAGAACTAAAGATATTGTAGGATATTCTTCTTTGACCTGTGTAGAATGTGCAATAGGTAAGAAACCAAGTTTGTTACCATTATGTAAAAGTACACATTTCAAACTTCGTTTTGACGAATCAATGAACAACCGCCACTGATTTGGATTATGCTCTTTTAATCCCATTGCAGTCATTAGGCCTGGAATATCAGTACAAAACACAAAATTATCTTTTTTAGTAAAGAAAGGAAGTAAATCCTTTTCCCTGTTACGGTAGTACGATATCTTCGTTTCTCTGGTCAACAAATTTCTTTCTTTCAATCGGGAAGCTAAAATTTCTGATGCCGGTTCAGACAGTCCAAGGTCCCTGATCGAGCCATTGAGATCATCTTGATTTAGTGGTCGGGGACTACCGGAGCAATCAAAACCACTGTTGCTACCACTGCCGCCGTCCGCTGCACTGGTCTGGATTTTCCGAAGATGTACATGGCTGCTGTGGTGTTGATGTGTCACTAATACTCAAGACTGGTCTTATGGCAGATTTTAAGTTTGGACATATCCACTAAGAGTGATTTTTGTGGTTTATTCCTATGATTTTCGTTACACAGAAGTAACAGTCGTCATGATGGTTGGATGGTTCACGCCAAATCAAAGGAGCTTTGTACTTAAAAGTGGGTCTTTTCAACACAACTTTTGCATACCAAACTTGGCATCCAAAGTTTAGCGTTTGACGGCAACGGAAGCCCAAAGTAGTCGAAGTATGCCTTTTTCACAAAGTCCGACACATTTAAACGAAATTTTTGAAACATATATTCTCCACAAATAATACAAAAATAATCAGGATTATTTGAACACGACCTTCTTGAGGAAGGCATAATGAAATTTATAAAGGAACTAGTTAAGTTACACCACAATTGATAGAAACTACCGACTACTTATGTAAATTCAAGACGGTACCTATATCTCACTAACTTGAGCTGCCACAAAATATTTGAGGGTAGATTTCAAATCAGCGCACCCAAATTAGTAAACAACAGTAGAAAAACTTCTTGCGAAAAAAAGGTTGATTTTGTTTTCCTGTGTAATCATTACAATAATTGAGTTATTGATGTAATGCTTACCATTCAATAATTTGATGTTAAAATGGATACCATTAAAAAAGGCGTTCAATATATTTGCGGATGCTTGGGTTAGGTTCCATGTTTCACACCCATAGCATAACATAGGTCTCATCACAGATTTGTATACTTGGAGCTTTGTTTCCCTGTGCATGCAGCTGGTCTTCAAGATCGCCAAAACTGAATAAAATATTGTTACATGTACAAATAATTCTGCGAGCTACTGTCGCAATTGTTTTCATAACAATGAAGAACACGAATTCACTCGAAATCACGAGAACCCAACAAGCATGATCAACATCTGCAAGTGACGTCACTCCATTCATGAATTTGCTCGAATCTACCAGGTACCTCTCGGTAGAACATTCGCCAATAAACGAGAAATGGGTGAATAGGTAGAGACCCTATATAAAGGCGAGCTGAATGAATGGGGGGATCATCATTCATTCGACCGCGATAAGAACTGCGATTGTGTGTGGGAAGCGATATTATTCGAGTAGTAGAAAAGTGATTTTCGTAAAAGTGAAGTGATTTAGAAGACAATTGCGATAAGAAATTTATGGACAAGTGTTAGGTTTTTCATAGTGAAAATTAAAATTAGTGAAAAGTGCTTACTGATTATTGTGCATTTTATTGAATTAAATAAACTCTTTTAACTTAAATTAAAAGACATTGCGTTTTCACTTTCGCGGAACATTAAAATTATTGGCCGCGAACCAATAACACGCGACAATGGTGTCAAGAAGTGCGAAAGAAAAATTTTGAAAGTGAAAATTTGAACATTTTTATAGTGCACAATAGTAAAATTTAAAGAAACATTAAAAATGCCACGAAGCTTAAACTTAAAAATTAATGAATTGACCATATCGGAGCTCAAGGAGGAGTTGGAACAGCGGAATCTGGCCACACAAGGTACAAAGGCCATACTGATTGCACGCTTGCGTGACGCGATCGAGTCGGAAGGCGTGAATCTGGATTCGGGTGAGCTCTCAGATGCGGAAAAAGGCGCAGAAGGTGGAGAAGTAGAAACACCAAAATCAAAGGAGCCAGAAAATGCGCTGATGCAAATGTTAATGCTGATGTCACCCGGTCTGACTGCGAAGCTAGATGAACAGTCATCCAGTTTAACTGCGAGGCTAAGTGAACAGTCATCCAATTTAACTACGAAGCTTGATGAACAATCAGCGAAGTTAATGAACAATCATCGAAGTTAAATGAACAATCAGCGCAGCTAAATGAATAGACATCCAGTTTAGCTGCGAAGCTAAATGAACAATCAGCGAAGCTAGACCAACAAGCGATCGAAATCAAGGCAGATTTTCAAAAACAGTCCACCGAAATAAAAGCGGAGCTCGGCAGCCTGAACAAACAAATTAAAGGCGTCGAGGAAAAGGTTTACCAGGTCGAGGAAAAGGTCAGCCAGGTCGAAGAGAGAATGAACCATGAGATGGAAAAAGTGAAAAAAGAATTGGAAGCAGCGAAGGCAGTAGTAACCACTTCACCAGCCCCGCTTATAACCGCAGCGCAAAGCACATCCAGAAATGTGCAAGCACCAATATTCGATGGGCAAACGGTCTGGACTATTTACAAAACCCAGTTCGAAGCAGCCGCTCGCATAAATCACTGGAATGAGCAGGAACGAGCAACTGCATTGATTCTTGCTCTAAGAGGCCCAGCTGCCGAGCTGCTGCAGACGATCCCCGTTGAATTGCACTCAAACCCGAATGATATAATGAATGCGCTCGACATGCGTTATGGAGACAATCATCTGAAGCAGATTTATCGGTCACAGCTAAGGCATCGAATGCAGAAGTCTGGTGAAACCCTACAGCAGCTAGCCCAAGACATTGAGCGACTGGCACTTTTGGCTTATCCAGCCTACGACCCGGAACATCGAGATGATGCAGCGACAGAAGCATTCATCAGCGCACTAAAGGACAAGGAATTGCAACAAGCCGTGTGGTTAGCTCAAAAACAAACAGTCAAGGATGCATTGGCTTATAGTTTAAATTTTGAGGCAGCCAAAAATGTGACCCGTACCACTGCCCGGGTTCGCGAGGTAGTGGCAGATAATTGCAGGTATGAGCGCGTGGGAATTGAGCGAGAGCTGCAGGTGAATAGTGCGCCTAGATGCTGGAATTGCGGGGAAAAGGGCACCTGCAAAGAGACAGCAAGAAGGGAAGAAGACCGAGCTATTGTCCAGGGTGGTGGAGATCCAGACCGTGTCAGGAGCCTAGAATGGAGGCCCATCAAACTGCAAGGGCCAACTTCGTGGGGCGAACATTGGCTAGGAGTATCGACATCCCCAGCACCGTGCCAAGGCAACATCGTAGATAAGTAGACAGATGCCTTCCTGGTCAAGTTGATGAAGAACAATGCACCCTAACAAACGACACTGGTGCAACCCGATCGACGATCCGACCAGACCTAGTGAGGCCCCAACTGCTTCACAAGGGCAGAGTTCATGGAACTGCTGACGCTCTATCTCGTCATCCATGTCCAGCTAACTGCAAACATTGCCAACGGATTGAGGAAAAGGAGCCGCCCGTTGATCTGCGAGTGATAACGGCCGAATTCAATGAAGGTTGGTCATCGGAGGAGATTCGAAATGCCCAGTTAGCCGATGTAGATATCGGACCATTGCTCGTATGGAAGGAGACGACTGGGCGACCGGAGTGGAAAGACGTTTCAATGCATGGCGCAGCCCTGAAAAGCTATTGGGCACAATGGAACTCCCTTCAGGTGGAGGGTGGCGTACTCAAGCGGAAATGGGAAACGGCGGATAGTAGCTCCTATAGGATGCAAACTATACTACCCAAAAGCCGAATCCACGATGTGATTAAGGAAATGCATGAAGGATCCTCGGGAGGCCACCTTGGTGTTAACAAGACCTTAGCGAAGTTGCGGGAACGGTTCTACTGGCTCCACGCTCGAGAAGACGTAGTGGACTGGTGCCGCAGATGCACAATTTGCGCTTCCGTCAAAGGCCCAAAGCGACGACTGAGAGGACAAATGCAAACCTATAACGTGGGGGTACTGTTTGAAAGGATTGCTGTTGACATCGCAGGTCCCTTTCCTGAATCCGAATGGGGAAATCGATATATGCTGGTTGTAGCCAATTATTTCAGCAAGTGGCCTGAGGTCTACCCCATTCCCAACCAGGAAGCAACTACTGTAGCCGAACAGCTAGTGTTAAATTGGGTCAGTAGGTACGGCGTGCCTTGCGAACTACATTCGGATCAAGGCCGAAACTTTGAGTCACTAGTTTTTGGCGAAATGTGCGAGCTGCTCGGAATACGGAAAACGAGGACAACACCGCTGCATCCCCAATCCGATGGTATGGTCGAACGTTTCAACGGCACGCTCAATAAACACCTTGCCAAGATGGTTGACGAGAACCAAAGGGACTGGGACCGACATATCCCACTATTTTTGATAGCGTACAGAGCTGCCGAACATGCATCGACGGGCCAAGCTCCAGCAAAAGTCATTTTTGGAAAGACTATTCGTCTGCCAGCTGATATAAAGTTCGGAAAACCCCCCGAGAAACCCCAAACCATCTCGGAGTACGCAAGTGAGCTAAGACAACGGTTGAACCAGATCCATCGGACAGTGCGAAAACACCTCGAATCGGCTACTGACCGCATGAAAACCAGGTATGATCTAAAGGCTAATTCTACTGGCTTCCAGCAAGATGACTTGGTGTGGCTATATAACCCGCAACGGCGAAAGGGTAGGTCTCCAAAGTTGCAACATAACTGGGAGGGACCATACCGAGTCACAAAGCGAATCAACGACGTCGTATATCGCATACAGGAACACCGTAAACCGAGAGCCAAAATGAAAATCGTGCATCTAGACCGTCTTGCTCCATATTACATCCAGGGAGAATTGACTACAACTGGCGACACATCATTTCGGGGCGAAAAGAACTGAGGTGGGGGCAGTGTTACATGTACAAATAATAACATGTACAAATAATTCTGCGAGCTACTGTCGCAATTGTTTTCATAACAATGAAGAACACGAATTCACTCGAAACCACGAGAACCCAACAAGCATGATCAACATCTGCAAGTGACGTCACTCTATTCATGAATTTGCTCGAATCTACCAGGTACCTCTCGGTAGAACATTCGCCAATAAACGAGAAATGGGTGAATAGGTAGAGACCCTATATAAAGGCGAGCTGAATGAATGGGGGGCATCATCATTCATTCCACCGCGATAAGAACTGCGATTGTGTGTGGGAAGCGATATTATTTGAGTAGTAGAAAAGTGATTTTCGTAATAGTGAAGTGATTTAGAAGACAATTGCGATAAGAAATTTATGGACAAGTGTTAGGTTTTTCATAGTGAAAATTAAAATTAGTGAAAAGTGTTTACTGATTATTGTGCATTTTATTTAATTAAATAAACTCTTTTAACTTAAATTAAAAGACATTGCGTTTTCACTTTCGCGGAACATTAAAATTATTGGCCGCGAACCAATAACACGCGACAATATTTTATTTGCGAGCTGTATTCTTCGGCATATTTCGTCTCTTTCATTCCCAGTTTTCATTATTTTGGCACCTAAGCAATTAAATTTGCGCACATTTTCGAAACTGTATTCGCCAAGTGTGATATTTTGTGTATTTGAGGTATTTTTCCTCGACTGCGTCATGAGCTTTATTTTATTTTCATTGATTTGTAGTCTTACTAGTTTCGTTTCACTGTCGAGTTCCAGGAAGAGTTTTTTGGCAGTTGTTAATAACCGTGACAAAGTGTTGAGCCTTCCTGAAACCTGACAGTGAAGCAAAACTAGTGGGGCTATGAATCAATGAAAATAAAACAAAGTTCATGTTGCAGTTGAGGAAAAATACCTCACATACACTAAATAACGCACTTGGCGAATACAATATCAAAAATGTGAGCAAATTTATGTATTTAGGCGCCAAAATAACGAATACCGCTAATGATAGAGACGAAATACACGGAGGAATACAGCTCGCAAATAAAATATTTTATTCAGTTATTCTCCAAGTACACAAACCTGTGATAAAATCTATGCTATGCTATGGGTGTGAAACATGGACCCTAGCCCAGGTATCCGCAAACATATTGAACGCCATCGAAAGACGGGTCCTGAGGCAAATAATTGGAGCGAACCTAGACGGCGACGAATGGTGAATTTGATGCAACCATGAGTTGTATGAAATTTTTGATGAGTCGGACGTCTCAACGATTTTAAGACTGCGGAAGCTGCAATGAATTGGCCATGAAAAGGTACTCGTTGTCGAAACTAGCCTCGGCACAGTTATTCTTTGGCAGAATAGTCAAAACAAGAACGCAAATTTCAAAGGGAGCATAAGTGAGGAGAATTTTCGAAAAGCAATAAAGGAAAAACAAGAGAAACAAAAATATTATTCCGACCGAAATGCAAAGTCATTACCGGTGCTGAGTTTGAGTGATCTGTTAGTATTCAAAAAGAATGGAAAGAAGGGGAATTACGGCACAATAGTTGGCCACGTAAATAATGGATCTTATATTATTAGGGATAGCTTTAATAATTTCTTCAGACGCAATTGGCGGTTCATAGCAAAACAAAGAATTGTGATTTTAATTCTAGTGATATGTTATTTGGGGAACATATAAAATCAAGTATGCAAGATCCAGATAATCTTAAGGAAATTCAAATTGTACACCCAATGAATGATGTGGATGATACCAACACCAACCAAAGCAATCATGATTGTAATGTTGATAATTCAGATTTGCCAGCGGACAGCAATGTATCATTGTCATCGGATGAATATGAAACGGCTGATAGTGATGAATCTGAAGCAGAGAATGCCATGGATTTACCAGAACCGGTTCAGATTGCACATCAGAATAATGAATCAAATGTAGTCAGTACAAAACAGGCAGTGACAAACAGTCCGTCCAACACAAAGATATGGTTGAAATCAGTAGATTATCATTGGTCTATATATTGGATAGTCTTAAAAGTATTGAGCCTTTTTTGTCACTAGATGATGTATCGGGCAATACTAATCAGATTGAGTCAAACTGACATGCGCTTGAAAGGTGACATTCCAGTCTACAATTTTCGTATGGACAGTTTTGTATTTCGTCATTCGTGTCAAAAGTTGTATTCATTTTAAAATGAGTGAAATCAAGATGAGAATGCATCGCAGGTTTGTGAAAAAATTTGAGGTGTCTACGGTTAAGATACTTTATCAGCTCGCTCAGGTCGACAAATCATTGAAAAATTCGATGAAATCTTACAAAAAATTGAAGAAGCCCGACACGTAAGAAGCCATAACCTTGCTAAAGAACTGAATATCCATCATCAAACAGTTTTGAACCATTTGCGTAAGGCTGGATACACAAAGAAGCTCGACGTTTGGATGCCATACGAATTAACACAAAAATAATTGATCGACCGAATTTCCATTTGAGAAATGTTAATAAATCGCAACGAAATCGAGCCACTTTTGAAGCAAATCATTACGGGCGATGAAAAACGGGTAAGATACGAGAATCTCGTTCGAAAAAGACCATGGCCAAAACAAAGTGAATCATCAGAAACAACTTCAAAGCCAGGATTGACACCAAATAAGGTTTTGCTGTGTGTTTGGTGGGATTGGAAGGGAAGTGTTTGTCACGAGGTGCCAGAACCTGGCCAAACACTCAGTTTGGCTCTGTACTGTCAGCAATCAACCAGATAGCACCAAGAATTGATCAATAGAAAGGGCGTTGTCTTCCATCATGACAATGTCAGACCACACACATCGTTGATGACCCGGCAAAAATTGACAGAGCTTGGCTGGGAAGTTTTGATGCATCGAATATATAGTCCAGACTTTGTACCCTCAGACTATTATTTGTTTCGGTCTCCGCAAAACTTCCTTAATGAAAAGAAATTCACTTCAAAAAGGGACTGTGAAAATCACTCGGCAAAGTTTTTCGCCGATAAACCACAGAAGTTCTACACAGATGGAATGATGGCTCTATCCAAAAAATGGCAAAATGTCTATGATAATAATGAACAGTACGTAATCAAATAAAATCCATTTTAAATAAAAGAAATGTTTAATCGAAAAATGACAAAAACCTAATATATAAATTTAAAAAAAAAGAAGTAAGCGTGTATTAATATTCAACACTTGTACGGTGTGAACATGTCATAAGTTCACCATTGATAAATGTGAACACACTCTTACGTTAAGTTGACAAAAGTTTTGACATCTGTATAGTTAGTCAGTTGAGCATCAACCTTCATTCTAAAAAGAGCATATTAAAACAGCATCGGGACCAATTACAAACATTGGATTTCATTTAATAATTTTCCTTATTATTACACTTATTCCAACAAGTCTCAAACAACTACAGACATCAAGGAGAATATTCGATAGAAATGCGAACAGTTATCACCGAAAATTTTGCCGAAAGTCCTGAAAAATGCGATAAAACGGGTACAAATGTGTATCAATGCTGGCAGCAGCCACTTGATGGACATAAACTTTTCTACTTAACAGCAAAAATTGTAAAGATCCACATAACGATTTCCACTGCTCAAAATCTTTCTTTATTTAGTAAAAAATTTACTCAAAAACAAAATTGGATGATGAATTTTGCATTACCTTGCTAATGTATGTTGTATCCATGGTTTATTGAAAATGCATGGGACTTTTTAAATGATTTGGTCTATTCTCCCATAAGAAGCATTAAACTACAATACCAAAGCCATAATAATAGAAAGCATGATAGTGCATCGAATTCCCGGAAAAGCTCTCGAAAATTTTCTGATTTCATTGAAAAGCATTAAAGTGCAATCATCAAAAATATGCATTAATGGTCATAAACTTTAGCTTCCGGCTACTAACATACAATTCACTTCTTATTCAAAAATCGAAAGATCAAGGTAATTAATTTGTTTTGGAAACAATTAAGTATTAATTAGAAAACAAAAGAGTACCTTGTTAAATTTAGCACTGGCCGTGGTACTTAAGATTCTCGTGAGTAGCGGAGACCACACTAGGAGCTAATTAAAACTTATATTCATTTCGTTTTAAGTAGATAACTCACGAAAGCTTCGCTCCTCTAGTGTTTACAAAACACATTATCGCACATCATACGCGTAGTAATAGCACATTCGCTTGATTTAACAATATTCCTCAAAAATGATTTGTACTGACCGTTAATTATAGAGCGCACAAAGTGCAAATTTATAGCGTGCAATTTGAACTTGGCTTGATATATTACGGACAGGTGCTACTATTTCAATTTACGAGTAATGTGAAATAGCGTTCACGTTGCTCAAGACGTTCAGTAATATTTCACGCTAAACGCCAAATTGCTGGCCAATCTTTCTTTTGCTGTAAAGTGCGGCTAAATTTGTCTTGAGCAAGCAAAAGTGGTCGAGTGCAACCTGATTTTGCATGGGACTGTACCCCACAGTGCTTCATAATTTCTTCGAAGCGCAAAGTCAAGTACAGCAAACCTAAAATTTATTTTCAGCAATTTGTCTTCAAGTACTCGTAATAGTTGAACAGAAGCTCTGATTGCCTCATAAAAACGTTCTCCGTTTATTTATGTTTGATTGTGAGTGAATAATTTTCTTTGTGAGGTAAAGCAAAGATTGTTTTCACCTTTGCCTGATGTTTATCAAAAAATGATCACCCTATGGAGATGAGTGATGGGAAAACCTCCCATGGTTCGGAACTAGTTCAAAGTCAATTATGCGACGCGATTGTTCCTATAATAATTCAATTACATTTCAACGTGATTAAGTCGTGACAAAATTACGATCTCATAATGTCTTGAGAAGATTTTGTTGCATGCGTGTGTGAATTGAATGGGAGCAGAAGTTAACAAAGTTGAAATGTTAAATGGTAACAATGTGACCAAAGCATCACTGGTTTATCTGAAAGATTCATATATCTTATTGCATTTAATCAGTGGCGCCAAATCTTGAAGAATTCGGCACCAGATAGGCGATTGTTCATTTCTGTAGATACGAGTATTGCTATCGATGAATAAACATTTCGATTATCCACGAAGCCAGCATTCACATTTCTCTGAAAAGTACATTTAAATTTAAAATGATGAATGTGTAGGCCCTAGTAGAACAGCAGACATGTACACCCTCCACCTATTTCACTGAAAAACTTAAAGTGCAAATTAAATTTTTAACATGTTTAGAGTCGAGATATTTTGACTAAAAGTGCTGTTTGGAAAAATCTGTTATAAAAGATCATGGAACATGGGTAGGATACTTTCGTATGCTGACATTATCGACTTAACCGATAGCAAAATACCATGGCGGTATTCGATGAACATGCATTACAAGCGGAAATTTCAAGTATATTAGCGTTCATTTCCGGGAGGGAGTGCTAAGTGCAGGTGAGCTAATTACTTTGTTTGGGATTTACGGCTACTGCTGGCAAAAAATTGTTACCGCCGAGCTACAACACTATGAATATAATTCTGAATTGTACTTCCTATTCTATTTACACCAATACTACTCGAATGATAAACACCAACAATTATAATTAAGTTAGTATTAACTTTGGGCGACTAAAATTCACGCTAATGACTTTGATTTTAGTTTTTTTACCCCTTAGACATGATTTCTCTCCCCTGATATATTAAGTTTTTTTCTATTATACGTATTCTCCATCTTCTTCTACGCAGCACTAAAACCCCTCTCGGGCCATCGCTTCCTCTAACAAACACCTTCAACTGTTTCGGCCCATTGACTGCGTTCTTCAATTTTGAAATCCGAGCAGCGATGAACTGTCTCCGTCGACCGACTCAGACCAGTGTTTCCTCGGTTTCCCAATTGGTTTCCGACCTTCAGGACTCCCAAAAAATACCTTTTGGGTATCTGTTGTTCCTCATACGACTCGGATGGCCAGCGAATTGCAACTTTCGTAGTCTTACAATCGTTGAGACCCCCGGATCGTCAAAAATTGCATATGGTTCATAGTTGTATACCATTGGTCCCCGTCTAGCTTTGCTCCAATTATTCATCTTAGGATGATTGGGTAAGGCTCATGTTTTACACCCGTAGCATAGATCTTATCACAGATTTGTATACTTGGAGCTTGGTTTTCTGAGTATGCAGCTGGTCTTCAAGATCGTCAAAAACGAATAAAGTATTTCATTTGCGAGCTGTATTCTTCGGCGTATTTCGTCTCTTCCATTACCGGTTCTCGTTATTTTGGGGCCCAAAAATACATAATCGCCCACATTTTTGATACTGTATTCGCGGAATGTGATATTTTGTGTATTTGAAGTATTTTTCCTTGACTGCATCATGAGCTTTATTTTATTTTCATTGATTTGTAGCCTTAATAGTTTTGATTCGCTGTCGAGTTTCAGGAAGAGTTCTTGGGTGGTTGTTAACACCCGTGACATAATGTTGATGTTGTTAGCATAGGCTACTACTTGGCTAGACTTGTATAATGACGTACATAATGTATTAACAGGTAGCTTTCTTACGACGTACTCCAGAGGCAAATTGCTTTAGTTCGATATTTGTGTCAAAGGCATCGGTGATTTGGTTATTCATGCGAATGTGGGAGATTTTCGATACCATCGTCATTTTAGTACGATGAACTAATCACCAAGGCAAAGCATTATTAGGTACAGTACGCTATGATCAATTTTGTTGTATGCTTGCCTGAAGTCAACGAAAATTTAGTGTACGTCTGTGTTTAATTCACAGCATTTTTCAAGTACTTGCCTGGCTGCAAACAGTTGGTCTATTGTCGATACTCCCCAATAAAAGTTGTTGCAATTAAAAACTCAATTCTACACAGAAAAACTCAAAAAACAAGAAAACACTTTCTGAACTTTAAATACAAAAACTTTATATTCAAAAAGAACGTTTAAATAATAAACCCACGCAACAATTTATTTAGCAAAAACGATTCAAATTCACTATTCGATTTAACAATCGCAAAAACTTATTTTTGAGAGAGATAGTTCCGTAGTGTACAATTTCCAAGATGCAACTGAACTTATTTTCAGAAAGCCAAACAGTACCGAAATTTTCAGGCATGGAAAGCAATTCAGACAAAGGATTTCGGTTTGCCCAAATCCAACGTGATTCCATGTGGTCGCAGAAAATCCATTCCGAGAATGCAGTCATCCATAATGTTCGCGACCAGAAAATTATGTCGGAACACAAGGTCTCCCAACTGTATCTGGAGGTCGACCTCTCCATGAACAGGTGCAGTTTCTCCCGTAGCTGTCCGTAGTGAGAAAATTCTGCCCTTGTGAAGTTGTTGCTGTCTAACTAGGTCTGGTCGGATAATCGATCGGGTTGCACCAGTGTCGATTGTTATGGTGCAGTGTTCTCCGTCAACTTGACCCGGAAGGCATAAGTCCGCTTCTCCACGATGTAGTCTGGACACGATGATGGTGGTGCTGGGGACGTCGATCCTCCTAGCCAACCTCTGCCCCACGAAGTTGGCTCTTACATGTTTCCCGACCCCTCTGTTTGAAGGGCTTCCATTCTGGGCTCCTGATTCGGTCTGGATCTCCTCCTAGCTGCACACCCTGGAGAAAAGCTCGGTTTTTTCCGCTTCTTGCAGTCTCTTTGCAGGTGCCCCTTCTCTCCGCAATTCCAGCATCTAGGCGCACCATTTACATGCGGATCTCGCTCAATTTCCACGCGATCACACCTGCACTCGTCTGTCACTACCTCACGAACCCGGGCAGTGGTACGAGTCACATTTTTTGCTGCCTCAAAGTTCAGACTATAAGCCAGTGCGTCCTTAACCATTTGCTTTTGAGCTAAGCGCACGGCTTGTTGCAATTTCGGGTCCTTTAGTGCGCTGATGAATGCTTCTGTCGCTGCATCATCTTGATGTTCTGGGTCGTAGGCTGGATAAGCCAAAAGTGCCAGTCGCTCAATGTCTTGGGCTAGCTGTTGTAGGGTTTCACCAGACTTCTGCATTCGATGCCTTAGCTGTGACCGATAAATCTGCTTCAGATGATCGTCTCCATAACGCATGTCGAGCGCATTCATTATAGCATTCGGGTTTGAGTGCAATTCAACGGGGATCGTCTGCAGCAGCTCGGCAGCTGGGCCTCTTAGAGCAAGAATCAATGCAGTTGCTCATTCCAGTGATTTATCCGAGCGGCTGCTTCGAACTGGGTTTTGTAAATAGTCCAGACCGTTTGCCCATCGAATATTGGTGCTTTCACATTTCTGGATGTGCTTTGCGCTGCGGTTATAAGCGGGGCTGGTGAAGTGGTTGCTACTGCCTTCGCTGCTTCCAATTCTTTTTTCACTTTTTCCATCTCATGGTTCATTCTTTCTTCGACCTGGCTGATCTTTTCCTCGACCTGGTAAACCTTTTCTTCGACCTGGTCAACCTTTTCCTCGACGCCTTTAATTTGCTTGTTAAGATTACTGAGCTCCGCTTTTATTTCGGTGGACTGTTTTTGAAAATCTGCTTTGATTTCGATCGCTTGTTGATCCAGCTTCACTGATTGTTCATTAAGCTTCGCTGATTGTTCATTTAACTTCGCTGATTGCTCATCTAGCTTCGTGGTTAAATTGGACGACTGTTCATTGAGCTTCGCAGTTAAATTGGATGACTGTTGTCGCTGCTCCTGCTGCATCAGCATTAACATTTGCATCAGCGCATTTTCTGGTTCCTTTGGTTTTTTTGTTTCTGCTTCACCACCTTTTGCGCCTTCTTCTGCATCTGAGGGCTCACCCGAATCCAGATACGCGCCTTCCGATTCAATTGCGTCACGCAAG